>WOFM01000423.1:101273-721827 GCA_011428145.1 Ericerus pela
ATCTTGCAAAAAAAGCATCGGATAAAAACGCGAAACATTATAACGCACACCATAGAACAATAGAATTTAAACCCAATGACCTAGTTTTACTACGTCAGTCTAAAAATGTAGCAAAAAATAAAATGAAGTTCACCGGACCACACAAGGTTATTAAAAAAGTGAGTGAACTAAATTATACAATCCGTTTTAAAAATGCTGATAATACAGCATACGACGAAACAGTTCACGTACGTCGACTTATCCCAAATACGTCAAGAATTGACGATAATAAAGATCCCGAATACCTTCCCCCAACCCAAATCGTAGCTAAACCGAGGGGCTGCCCTCGAAAAATACACAAAAACAAGGGATGTGTACAGTCTAGTACCTGTCCCTAAACTTAGGTTAAGATTACCCTTTTTTTTCTCTCTCCCTCTCTCTCACTCCCATTCCAAAAAAATAAATAAGAAAAAATATAAAAAAGTAGAAAATTTAATGAAACAAATCTTAAAAATAATAAAGTTTTTGGTTACTTACCCTACTGTATAAAATCGGCCCAGGTATCGGCATAGCCCTCCAGGAATGTGCCCAGATTCTCGCTGCCGGTGGAGCTGACCGTAGTTGGCGGCATCGAACATTCGGAGTCGTTCAATTCGGTGGCTTCATCTTCAGTTTGAACGGCAGCTACATACCCCTGGCTTGGCTCCCGAGTATCCGCTGCTGTTGAGTCCAAACGGAATGTATAAACTAAATCATCATGCATTTGCCACCCTGTTGGGGCAGCAACTGCATTATTCCGCTCAGTAGCAGTGTAGCGACGCTCAAACTCGAACGCCTCTACGGATACCGAAAGATTCAGCCTAGGACCGAAAGTTTGGTTGAAAAATTTCAAAAAGTTGGTGGCATCAGGACTCATAACCCGACTCGTCAGCATATACGAATCGATATGAATAATTTTGACCCTGACATATTCGTTGGAGTATTGCAAAATGCAAACTAGTCCAACGAATAGGCCAGATAATATGCCTAGGTCCCGACGAACTTGGTGATCAACTTGACCGCCAAGTATCAATCGGAGCCCAGTCGTTCCAAATTCGAAACTTAGACACCTCGGATAGAAGCATCTAAGTTCGAACAACAATTTCCGAATAATATCCTCAGCCACCTTACAACATTGAAATGGAACAAAATGCTCCCAACTAAACTGATCCTGTCGCATTGATTCATCGCCAAGCCAAAGTAGAGCGAACGACCGTGCGAGCTCCTCTTCTTCTGATTTCCCGGCAAACATGTACGCTAAATTAAAAAGCCGATGTGTCGCCAGGAAAAACTGGAAATAACAGCCACACGATTGATAGTGTGCTACCTTACTCCCCAGCAGATGGGAGAAACTCCACGTTTTGTTGGCCTCGATCCGCCCTGTAGATGCAAACACTCGCTCGTCGACCGAATTGAAGAATAAAGACATCTTTGTATTTTAAATAAACTTTTTTTCTTTCCCAAAAAAACTGAATAAAAAAAAACAAAAATAAAATACTAAAAGGAAAAAACAGCAGGAATAAATCGGTAGTAAATTAAATTAATAAAAAAAAATCGCGAAAAATAAAAAAAATAATAGAAAAAAAAACTTTTATATTAAAATAACTCGAAATTAAAACAAACACTTTCACCAGAATGAAAACGACCAACCAAGTACGACAGAACAAGTAAAACTGATATTAAAAAACTCATTGACAAATGCCCTTTATAGCCTATAAAAAAACAAATTGCTAAATAAACAATTCCGTGTGATAGCTAAGAAAAAATTATAACTTAGCTGTACTATAAAAATTGCATCTGTTATCTAAAAGTATTCTCATACAACTGTAAATTAGATCGACATACAATGTTATCTTTGTTTCAGGAAATATGTTTTTGCCGATTGTTACTTTAATCCTTAACGTCAAAATTCTTGCTTCATCAGCACAACGTACCTCAGCGGATTCGTATCGATTTACAACTGCATCAACTGGAGCTTACTTTAGCGAAATTAATAATATTCATGTATACTCAAACTCAGCACCTATCTTATATTTTCTGAAACTTGATCTATACGAATCAGCAAACAAAATTCTCGAAACTAAATTCAAACACCAAGAATGTAAAAATACTGAATGGAAAAACTGCAGATATGCAGAAATGGCTAAACGACTTAAAAACTCGATTAATATTCTTAAGAAACAAAACATTGCCCTTGTGCAAGACTTTTATTCAAACCCATCTTTAATTCGAAACAAAAGAAGTGTATTCACGCCAATCAGATCATTCTTTGGTGATGCACTAAAATTTTGCTGTCGCGTCTTAAATTTCAGAGACGGTAGAAACTTTTTGACAAATCAATTATCCCTAAAAAACGAATACGAAATTATAAAAAATAAACTATTCCAAGAACATATGGCTCTTGTGAATACGTCAGCAAATTTAGAAAATTTTATTTCTCATACAAATAAATATATGTCGGAATTTGTTAAACATACAAATTCATTTGAACAAAACTCTTTGGATGAACATGAATTGTTACTTTCCCTAAACTATCTACAAGGTTTTTACGACAATTATCTCGTAAATACCTTTCGTTTGTCGAACATTCTTTCTTCTTGTAAAAACCACATAATCCCCTCAACTATTATATCTAAAATAATTTTAGAAAAAGACATATTCTCGCTCCAAAATAAAATTAAAAATCTAGATCTTGATCTAGCAATCCCGCTTAATGATTTATCAAACTACTATCATGCAGATTTGGTAAATTGTAATTTTTTTAATGACTCTTTAGAAATTGAAATCAAAATCCCACTAAAAAAATTAAATTCCAAATACGAAGTGTTTGACTTCATTCCATTAACTTTCAGAAGTCACTCTAATGAACTATGTAACTGGGATCAAGAAGCCTCGATTCTAATCCATGAGATACGATCAAACACTGTGAGATATATCTCTGGAACTAATCTCCACTTCTGTAACCCAGACAAGCCACTTTGTTACCTTCCATCTAATCGAGGAAGTGACAAACTGTCTTCTTGTGCTAAAAACCTTTTTTTTCAAAATTTAAACAGAAATTTATTACAGTCCTGTTCTTTTAAATGTTCTGAAAATAATAATCAAACTCTGGTCCACCCAATTGGACATACGAAATTTGCCGTGATAAATTTCAATGCACTTATTGCAACGAACTCAATCACGAAAACTTCAGAAAAATTAAATATTAATAATTCCCTACCTGGAACTTTCATCCTAGAAGTTCCTTGCCACATACAAATTGATGACATTAATCAAAACAATGAAAGTACTGTAATTATACCAACTGAAACCCCTAGTCTTACATCTTCGATGGAAGAATCTATAAAAATAGAAAATCATCTACCCATCCTTTGGACCTATTTTTCAGATCCAGATGAACCATTTGATATTGCTCTTGACTTATCAACAAAAAAATTGTATAATCCTAATTGGAAAAACTTTGTACCTCATATTACCCCAATAAATCAACTCGAAAATAAAATAAAATCTTTTGAACTAAAAATCCCAAATATAGACCTTGATGATAATTTTACCTTAATAAATATGATATTTCTCTTATGGCTTATAATCATAACTATTACTCTTATTTTTATTATTATTTCAATTGTGTATTATCCTAAGAAAGTGTTTACTCCTACCCAAACTTCTAGCATTATACAAAAATTAATGAAATACGACGAAACTGGTTTATAAGATGTATTATATTAAACTAATATACTTTCGCGAATTTCGTATAATCTTTCTAATACTATTAAGTTTAAATAATAGGATTAAAAATTTTTTTTTTTGTTTTTCTCTCTCTTTTCTTGATTTCTTTATTATGATTGGACGTTGGAAAAAATTTTTTTTCCCCTTTTTTTTTATCCCCCCGGAGAATTGTGTAACGAATATAGACGAACATTTATACTTTGATAAGCATTTTTTAATAATGCCATTAGTTCGTTCAACTAGTCTTTGAGTTTGCAAACTGTATGTTGATGAGTGTTTGATTTGGATATATTTTTCTTTGCAAAATTTATAAACAAGATCATTTTTAAAATGTGTCCCATTATCGCAAGTAATTAATTTTGGTGGTCCATATTTTGTAATAATTTTTTTTAACAAACTTTATAACATTTCACCATTTGGATGTTTAACTTGTTCAACAATACAAAAGTTTTTACATTTGTCAACTTCGACAATTAGAAATTAATGTTTGTAATTGTTGTTAAATTTTCCAATAAAATCAATTTTGATATGGTTGAAGGGGTTGAAATTATCTGTAGGTATAGGTTTCATATGTCCTATTTCTTTTGGTTTTCTTTGTTGCATTTGACATTGATGACATGAACTTTTATATTTGTTGATTTCCAAGTTTGATTTGATTTTCTCTAGAGTTTTTTTACATCCAAAATGTCCTCTGTGAAAGGGATCATCATGCATTGCTCTCAGTACATTGAGTATTAAAGCTTTAGGGATGACAGCTATTGCAGAATATCTGTTTCTTTTGTTATTTGTTTTTTTGTGGATGATGTTATGGTTGAATATAAAATATTTATGGATATGATGATCTATTTGTTTTTTTAATGGTCTATCATAAATAAATTTGTCAATAAGAAAATTATGAACTTGTCCCCAATAATCATCTAGTTGCTGAAAATCTGCAAGATCAGTTACAGGAATATCTCTTCCGTAAACCAAAGTTTTTATTTTTGGTTCATTTTCTTTTTCTGGTTTCCCTTCTCTTTTTGTAATTTCAGGATTTTACATTCTTTATTTTCTTCAGCTTTTTTTGTATCTGATCTTGTTATAACATAAATAAATTGTTCTGAATTTGTTATAAATTGTCCATTTTCAAAACGTATGAAGTCTCTGTCTTCTTTGAAAGGTCTTTAAAAAAAATCTGCCATAACATTTTATTTACCAGTAATATATTTATGTCGAAAGTAAATTCACTGAGTTTTTATATTGGTCTGGCTAATCTTGGTGATGGAGTTTTGAAACATGGTTGATGGTCTATATAGATAATGAAATCTGGTCCAAGTAGGAAATCTCTAAAATGTTGACATTATTTTGTGATTACAAGTATTTCAAGCTCAAAGGAGCATAAGAGTTGTTGATTTTTGTTTAATTTTTCTGAGAAATATCCGATAGTGTATTTTTTGTTTGTGTTAGGATAAATTTGACAACAAACAGCTCCAAGGGCATCTTTGGATGCGTCAAATTCAACAAAATTTGATGCTTCAGTGTTGTTGATTTGTAATACAGAGTCTGAAAGAAGTAGTTTTTTCATGTTGTTGAAACATTCTTGGTGTTCTGGTAACCATATAATTTTTTCATTTGATCTTGAATCTTTTCCTTCTAAGATTTTTATGAAAGTTAACATTTTTTTGGTAAAGCTGGGTATCATTTTACAATTGTATCCAGCCATTCCAATGAATCTTCTTACTTCTCTTAAAGTTTTATGTGGTTTCATATCACAAATTGCTTCTATATTTTTTGATAGAGGTTCTAATTTACCATGACCAATTTTATGTCCTAAAAGTTCTATCAAATCTTGCATAAAGAAACTTTTCATTGTTTTGACTCAAAAATTGTATTTTTTAAGTCTTTATAAGATTTCAGTTATGTCTGAGAGACATTTTTGGAATGTTTCTCCAAAAACACAGATATCATCTACGTAGATAATAACTTTTTTTCAAAGGATGTTGTGAAAAATATCAACCATAGCTTTTTGGAAAACTGAAGGACTAAGATTGAGTCCTTGAAGCATGCTATTGAAACCATAGCCAACTCCTTCAATGTTTATTCCAGTAATAGGTTTTGATTCTTCATCAAAAGGTAATTGAAAATATCCAGGGTTGAGATCTATAATTGAAAAATATTTTTTTGTTCGTAAATGTGGCCAAATAGAGTTTATAGGTGGTAGGCTCTAGTTCTGTCTTTTTTGATTTTGTTATTTAAAGCTCTGTAATCGACCAATGGTCTGAATGAACCATCAGATTTCTTTTTAAGAAGCATGGGTGATTCATATGTTGAAAGTTGTCTTTTTAATATTCCAGCCGTTTCCAACTCATTAATCTTTTTGAGCCATTCCATTCTTTCTTTGTAAGCCATTTTGTAGTTTCTTCGTACAACAGGAATTTTATTTTTAAGATTAATATGGACAGGTTCTACTTTAGCTAATGATAAAATTTTTGTGGTGTATGTAAAGATATCAATGTAATACTTCATTTTGTCTATGACAAGTAGTTTTTGTTTTGGAGTTAGTTTGTTTGATATTTTGATTTCTGTTCCTTCTGGGTCACAAAATTATGTCTGAGTTACAAGAGTATTTTTAGGGGAGACTCGGGAATAATGACTCACTTTAAGATTGGAACATCATTAAAAACAACAACTTGCTTAATCTCTCAAAAATTCATCATCAGCAAGGGTAAAAATTTGGCTTTAACATATATTTTTTTCAAAATTTTAAAAACATTTTAAAGGGTCAAAATTTCAAATTTAGAAAATGTCTATTTTTTGGATACACTCAAAATCACCTGGGCAAAAGGAAACTCCATCCAGGGCAAAAGGAATCATAACCTAGAAACGTCATTTTTATGCATAAAAAAATGAAAAGATAGAGTTTTATTTTCAACTGATGAATACAAAAAGAAGAAAATTAATGATTTTTTCAAATTCAAATACTTTCTGCCTGAATCTATGCAGAAATCACAAACATTAAATCCAATAGAATCATAGTCTGTACATTCTTCATAGGCCCATTTAGGACAAACGTTGCACTGGAGCCACTCCTTTCCATCCTGCTATCATGTAGAGGGTAGAAGCTTAATATTAGTGTGGTTTAAGTTCCAAGGAATCATATAAAGTTGGTTGGAGTCACACCCCTGTTTCACATGCTTTGTGACTCTAAACTGACATTGCTTCAACACCAATGTCTCCTCTACCAAGATGAAGTATCAGGCGTATTGCTTGTGCACAGGAGACCTGTGGGCGGAGCCATGACACCAGCCAGCCTTAGGCATTGTGAAACAAAAAAGTAAGTTGTTAAGAATATGGTTGTATGAAAAGAGAATACGAAATAATGAAAATAGAAATAGATTTATCCAATCATGAGTCATGTTTTATGCTTGGGTCATGTAACGTATTTTATGTCATTCTTACTGTATGGTACTATCCCTCATAAATCATAATATACCTATACGAGATAAATGAAAGTTTCCATTTGTTTGTCAAAAGGAAAATTGGAAATCACCAGCAAGTGTGACAAAATTATGTTTATGATTTATTTGGTTTTCCTGTCAAGTTTCATCAGAACTGGGGAAGCTTATCTAAATCAGGCCGAATTGGAAAATTCTTTCTTTGCTGAGGTGGTCAGTACCGGAGCAGAAGATTCAAAGTGAGTTTCTTTTTATATTTTTTATACAAATCATTCAGCCAAGCCTTTGATATAATATTATCAATCGATTGGTGGCTCAGCGGTGAATTAGTTTTTTTGTAACCGAGATGAGTGATTTCTCTATGTTGCCAGGCACGTTTGTGCTTGTATTGTATTGAATGAATGTTAATTTTATTTTTTTCTTTTATTTTTTTTTGTTTATGCTCCTAACAGAATGAAACAATTCAGTAAAATAAATAGTAAAAAATAAGAAATGAAATTAGTGAAAAAGGCAGCAAAAAATTACATAATAATTGGTGGCACACATAGGATTCGAACCTTATACCTTTCTTATTCAAGGAAAACACTCAGCTGCAACATTAGAGCTGCTACAGTTGATGAAATGGAAGATATTTTTAATATTCATATATTCATGAATTGCTAACCTATGTTCACATGAGAGGAAAAGTGATGTGGGCACAGGGTTTTGCTCATCTCAGTTACGAAAAGAAATTACGCAGCTCCGTGTTGTTCTCGTAACATCACGACATTTAAAGACATGTTATAGCTCAATACGACGTTTCAACAATAGAAATGTCAACTAATAGGAAAATTTCCTTCAATAAGATGTATATACTTTTGTATCAAATTTTTCGAAAGGTAAGCTCTCTAATTATTGTTTCAATTCTTCAGTGATGGAAACTAAGGAAAGATTCAGCAATCACAGTCAGCATTTGAAATTTAAAAATACCGTATAAAACTACAAATAAATATGGTATAATTATCTTTAATTTTACCAGTATAATTGAAAAATTTTTCCGCATTCGGATTTCTCATTTCAAGTTGCTTCACAATTTTATTATCTTGTGTTTTTCTTACTTCTCTTAGACTGGTTCATTTGAAGAGAGAAAAATATGAGCCAGTCAGGAAACTTCATGATTAACACAACAGCAGCTTGCTCTACTTAGTTGATCATAAAAGCTTTATTTTATTTTCTTGGCTTTACTTCCTTGATGTGAGAACTTACAGTTAAATTTTATGATACGACTTTGTAGGTACGCTACCAAATTCTATAGTTCCTGTTTTTGTGTTGTTGTGAACATTCAGTTTGTCTCCTTTCACTTGGTTTATACATTTTCTGACTGATATATAATATTTTAATTGTGTATTAATACCTACTGGTTTTGTTTTCTATAACTTGTTTTGTTTTATTTCTCTGAACAACATGTTTGGTTGGGCGATGTTTTATGTGAATTTAAATGGAGGTAAATTAACATGTTTTTGGTGGAAAAGTAGATATTAAGTTTTAGGAATTTAACATGGAGAGTACCTAATCTGTTTTTCGTCCCAAATTATGCATCAGTGGCATTTTAATTTTTTGAAAAACAAAATACTTAAAGTTGACAGTTTTTTCAAAATGCGTTTTTTTTTTGGGTGGGAAGAAGGGAGAGTTAAAATTTTTTTTTATATGGAGGAAATTTCCTCAATTTCCCCCTGGATCTGCCACTGGTATATTTGTTAATGCGGTCACAAACTTCAGTGGAGCAACATTTTAAATGTAGCATTGTCATACATTACAGCAGATTACAGCTATGCAAAAATGAATATTTTCTTCCATATGAAAAGTAATTTAACATCAAATGTATCTGAGCTGTTATTTAATTTGTTTCATCTTCACAAAGTTCAGAGATGTCACTCTAAGTGAAAATGTAGCAGATAATATTACTGCAATGTGTGAATTGTAACTGCTGAGTGACGTTATAGACATAGTTTCGATAAGGTACGTGACATGCCTAAACCTCATATAAAATACCAGAAAGTACAATCAAAATTGTATGTGACTCTCACATGCTCTCTGAGCTGGATTCTGTTTATCTCTGTCTAAATTCTAAATTAAAATTTGTCTTTAATTAAAGTGTTTCAAATCTTCCAATAATATTTTGAAATTGAGGAAAATTTTTATCAAACTAACTGGTTTTTTTTTATGCTATAAGCCCATTATGGTTGTCATATCGGATATTTGTGTTCTTAAAACTACATTTGGCTTATGCTGACTAAGTTTAAAGGAAAAATACTACGGAGTTTCATCTTCTTGGTAGACTACCAGGTTTGCCAATTCATCCATCTATTTAAATCATAAAAACCTTTATTAGGCTCAATAAAATTCTTCCAAAAATAATATTCAAGAAACATCTTCAACCTAATGTGAACTTTTAAAAATGAATGATGAAAAATTTTTGGAACTAGATCAATTTTTTAGTTATTTTAAAGATTACAAAATATTCTCGATTTTAGGGACTGTTTATAAGTATGACTTTATTAAATTTTACTCATCAATTCTCTATTTAAAATAATTAAATGTTTGAAAAAAAATTTCACCATAAGATATAATAGAACTAAAATGTTGAAAACAAGTTTTCCAGGTTTTATAATAGTAATTTTTTTTGCGAAATGGAATTACAACTAATGTAGTTGCTGGCAGAAATAACTTCCAAGTCACATGTTATGAATATATAATACGAGATTTTTGAATGAAGCAGTGTAGATCCCTTCATATTAAATATTTCCCTGATGCAATTATTGGTAAATTTAACATGCATTTGACATCCTCGAATTACACAGAATTATTACATCTATTTATAACAGGGTATTTTATTTGTTAAGAATGTTTGAATTCCTTAGGTATGCTCTCAAAAATTTTTTACTTTCCATTTGATTTTAATCAATTTCATATCAGGCTTAATGATATGTACTTATGAAATCAACATTCATTTAAATATCATTTATTGCATAATTTAATTAGTGAGAACCAAACAGTATTGATTTTCATATTAATATCAAAAGGTATTTCTGCCAGTGACTGCGTTAGTTGTAATTCCACTTTGTAAAAAAATTACTATTATAAAACCTGTAAAACTGGTTTTCAACATTTTAATACTATTATGTCCCTACATGCAGTTGGTTACATATTTTTTTCAAAAATGTAATTATTTTAATAATTTCTTACAAAGTGCAAAATGAAAGTCTCTTGAATTTTTTCACAAATAGAAGAATTTACTCCAGAAGTTAGAGATAATTGCTGATATTGCAATATCTGGACAAAACTGAATTTGATTTTCAGCCTATTATTTTTTTCTCAATTATGGAAATTCAAATTTATTTATTGATCAATAACCAAATTCTAATCAGAAATTCAAAATTTAAAATCGATTTTAAATACTGTTAGATCTACTATATTCGATTATATTAATAATAATAGCAATAATGATTTAAAAAAAAAAAAAAAGGCATACCAAAAAATGTATGCTATGATGTATCACACACTAAAATGTGGAAACTCAAAATTGAACCCCTTTTCGGGGACACTGGTAGTTTAAGAATGGGTTGAATGCAAAAATGAACACAAAATTCGGACTCAGCATTTCAAAAAACATATTTGGTGATGTATTGTATAATAAAATGTCAAAATTCAAAATTGATTCCCTTTTAGGGCCCACTGGGTTTTGAATAATGGGTCAAATGGAAAAATGAACACCAAATTCGGACTCAGCGTCTCAAAAAACGTACTTAATTATGTATGAAACAGTAAAATGTCAAAACACAAAATTTTTCTGGTGGAATGTTTATACGTTCATAACTAAGGAAGGCTAATATAATACTGAGTAAATAGTGTTATCTTAAATATTTATATAACCCCAAGAAATACCGTACCCTAAACACTTTTGGGTGATCCAATAAAGATACGTTATCCCATTTTAACTGGAATTGGGGTTTGTGAGTGGTCATATTACTTTTTGATGAAAAAAATTCCCAAATTTTGAATTTAATTTTTGGGTTATTTATGGGGAATATTTCGGATTTCTTTTGCCAGTGTTACTCACAGTAAAAATACCAATTTTTTGAAAAATCGTTCGTATTTGAAGATGAATATTGAGTGCCTCAGAGTGGCACAATATTCCATTAGAATGCCAGAAAATGAATCAAACACAATACCTCTTTCTGACACAGTTTGTAAAAATGTTATATAAACAATATGTCTAAATACTGTAAATTTTTAGACAAACCTAATTGTTGCACAAATAACTCTACATCAGAATTATTCCGACAAATAAGATAATTTATAAATATTATCTTTTATTAGTGTGGAATACCTTGTCGTGAGAGATATTCTCACCAGAAGGAAATTCAACAGAATTTAAGCGTGTTCAGCCACTTCGTACGTAAGTACGGGTAAGCCAGGACCAGACCGAACACTGGCGATTTTAGAGCCGGTTCAGGAGGTTTTTATAGGGCTTGTTCACACGCTCACCAAGACACGTACATAAAATAATACGTGTGTCTGTGAGAGCGGCCAGGTCGTATCATCCCCTATTATGATAAGATACGTTTGGCCAGTTCGTGTACGAATCATGACGTCATCTCGTAGTCATGATTCGGTACTCGTACATTACCTGCAAGTACGTACTGGTAATTACGATCAAACATACTTTGTGTGATTTAACATCATTGAGACGAATATTTAGCCTGCCCTTTGGGTCGGCAACTGTTGTCAGGGGTCCGAGCCCCTTCACCTCATACCATTGAGTCCCCACAGCTACTCCCCCCAGTTTTTGTGCCGCAAAAATGACCAAAAATGCGCAAGGCCTGGGGGACGTGCGGGTTTTATTTCCGCCTCTGGTCGGCCTCTCCCTTCGCAAGGGTGCTACCTACTGCGGCTCCAACGCACTCGTAGGATTCCCTACGGGCGTGTACTCAGGCCAGGTAGACTGCCCTGCTGTCTTCTCCCCTACGCCTTGGTTGGACGGATTTTGATCGGGCATAGGGGTGATAACGGGAGTGAGGGGGCAGCGGACGTTTAAACGTTGGCTTCCTGAGCATCGGAGAGTTGGAATTCTCCGATGTCCCAGTGGCCATCTTTGCCTTTTCGTTCGCAGCCCTCTCTGTCGTGAACAGAAATTTCATCGACTCCTTTTTCTCTTCAGGTTTCGGCTCCGGCTTCGGTGGTTCCGGAGTCGGAGTAGGGTCCTTCGGGGATTGGGGAGGAGAGATTATTGGCGGTAGCAGAGTGGTCACCTCCACCAGGACTTCTTCGACCGGAGGAGCTGTGTCCATTAGCAGCTCCTCCTCAATCCAATCCAGCTCCGTCTTCTGCTCGGTCTTCTGCTGAGTTTTTGAGGACTCAGCAGTTTTCTGGGAGAATTGGAAGGTGGTGGACTTCGGGATAGGAATTGGCAGTGACATCACAGAATAGGTTTATTAGGAGAAGGCACCAAAAATATATCAGAAAACACGTCCAAGTATTATGGCAGTTCTGAAATGGGTGATTTTACTTCGTTTTTCGATTTACCATTACAGTTATTTTTCTTTATTTCCGAATCTTCTTATCGGCATGTAGAGGGGATAACGCTTAAAATTCTCGGCCATATACAAGTTTTCCGGTTAAGTTCTGATTGGTTTAAGCAGAGTTATGCCTGAAATAAACTCAGTGAATATAATTTTCGAATTTTGAGTAAAAAGGAATCTCCGTTTGTGACGTCACGTTGTAGAGATTATCTTTGTGTTTAACGGTACTCACACGTTGCAATGTTTTGTTTCCGTATTGCACGTGGATTTGTTTATTACTGTCTTTTTCTTTTTGTTGGCATTCCTCGTTTGCTTATCTCCGGAGTTTCTTTTGTCTCGCGGAGTTCCGATATTTCTCGCATATTTTTTAGCGGGTTGCGACTTACATAGCAGATATTACTTTTCGGGAGTAAATTTTTATTTTCTTCGCATTAACCTCTCAGACGTGCGAGAAGGGCGGGAATTTTTACGTTTTTTACTGCCAGGGGGCCTTCCTCTTTTTTGTGGACATAAGGGGGCCTCAGGATCGAATGTTTTAGTAGTAACATCATCTGAAAATCGTACTGACTTCTTTGGTGTTTTCTGCTGTGAATTATTTTTCTCACACTTTTCGACGGATTCTTCCGTTTTTGTTTCGGAATTCATCTGGATATTTTCTGGGTTCTCCTTCTGTAACCTTGTGATTCTTTTATCGTCACTTACCAAGTATACAGGCTTCAATCTGACGATTGAAATTGTTCGAGATTTGCCTGCCATGAGTATCACAAAGTTTTTCTCATCTCGTGATACTACTTTGTAAGGACCAGCGTATGGTTTCTCCAGCGCAGATCTCATTTTTTCGTCTCTAACAAATATGTGTGAAGTATTGGCCAAGTGTTTTGAGACGTAAATCTTGGGCTGGCCATGACGAGCTGCCTGTTGTAGAAAGTTGTTAGCATCATTTCTTATATTTTGTACCATAATTTCGGGGCTAACTTCCTTCGATTTTGTGAAGAAGTCCCCTGGGAGGCGTAGCTCTTTGCCGAACGCTAATTGCGCTGCAGAATGACCTGTATCCGTTTGTAGGGCAGATCAAAGGCCTAAGAGGATGTTAGGAAGTATTTCTACCCATCTCTTTATATCATGTGACATGATAGAGGCTTTAAGTGCTCTATGCCATCTCTCAATTTTGCCATTGGCTTGAGGATGGTAAGCTGTGGTATGACTGTGTTGAACACCAAGCTAATTGGACAGCTCTTTAAAGAGCGAGCTCTCGAACTGGCGACCTTGGTCCGTAATTATGACTTCTGGTACGCCATACCTCGCAATCCAGGTATCGTATAACCTTGCAGCTACTGTGGGAGCTGACATCTCATGTAGAGGGATTGCTTCCGGCCATCGTGTTGCCCTGTCTATTATCGTTAACAGGTATCTGTGTCCTTGGGATGGGGGCAATGGGCCTACCAAATCCATATGAACCGTTTTAAACCGCTCTGTTTGTTTGAAGGATTTGAGGGGCGAGCAAGTGTGTCTTCCTACCTTGGACTCTTGACAGTTCAGGCAACTGCGAGCCCATTTGTTGCAGTCAGACTTCATTCGTGGCCATACAAACCTTGCCGAAATTAAATTAGCACTACATTTTGGCCCAGCATGTGACAGATTATGTACACTGTTGAAAGCCAACCTGCGATATTTTACTGGTAGAAATGGCCTATTCTTACCTGTACTGATGTCACATGTTAATAAAACATCAGTACTGGGAATTTTTGGCTGTCTCAATTTGAGAGTAGTATCATCGTTCGATAACAACTCTTGCAATTCTGCATCCTTAAGCTGTGCTTTAGCTATTTCAGCATAAGGCAATTGGACAGGAGCCGAGATAGCTTCGATCCTACTCAAGGCTTCAGCTGGAGTGTTAAGTTCTCCACTTATATACTGAATGTCGGTAGTCAATTGACCAATATAGTCTAATTGTCGTGCTCTTCTCGGTGATGCCGGTTCTGCTTTTTGTGTGAAGGCATATGTTAGGGGTTTATGGTCAGTATACACAGAAAAACATCTACCCTCTAATTGGTGCCAGAAATGCTTCAACGCAGCAAAAATTCCGAGCAATTCCCTATCGTATGTGCTGTAATTCTTTTCTGTTTTTGAGAGCTTCCTCGAGAAGAAAGCTAGCGGTAATTTGATGTTGTCTTTATCAAGTTGGTACAAAGTTGCACCAATAGCAAAATCTGATGCATCGGTACTCACGCATAACGGCAGACTTTCGTCAGGATGAGCCAATAGGGTTGCATTTGCCAGTGTATCGTTGATATTCTCAAAGGCCTGTTCGGCTTCTTCATTCCATTCGAGTGGAGTTTTGTCTTTCTTTTTACTTGTCTTAATTAATGCAAACAGCTTACTTAGTTCGGCTGCTGCATTCTTCATGCAACGTCTATAGAAATTCACCATCCCCAAGAAATGCTTAAGTTCTGCGACATTTGAGGGCTTCGGGAAGTTCAATATTCGCTCTACCTTGGTCTTCAAGGGGGAAATGCCTTTGGTCGAGACTTTGTAGCCGAGGAAGTCATTTTCGGTCTGTGCATATAAGCTTTTGCCTACGTTGATGGTGAGTCCGGCGGCGTGTATACGCTGCCCCACGGCTCTCACATTCTCCTCGTGCTGATGCTCACCACCTTCAGAGCAAATGCAAATATCATCCAAGTATGCATATGCAAATGGCAATTCACTAAACAGTCCATTAATGAATCGTTGGAAAGTTTGTGCTGAGTTGCGAAGTCCAAACGGCATTCGAAGGTATTCGAATAATCCAAAGGGGGTTATAACAGCTGTCTTTGGTACGTCCTGGTCAGCCATAGGAATTTGGTGGAATGCCCAGTTGATGTCAATTTTAGTGAACATCGTTTTACCCTTCATATTCGCGTTAAAGTCCATTATATTGGGGACTGGATAGCGATCAGGAACTGTTATGGCATTTAAGGCCCTGTAGTCTCCAACAATTCGCCACTCTCCACTTGCTTTTTTAGTCATGTGGATAGGGGAGCTCCATGAGCTTTTTGAGGGACGACATACGCCCTCCTCAATGATGCGATGGAAGTACTCCCGTGCCGCTTTGAGTTTGTCAGGCAGTAACCTTCGTGCTCTAGCATGGCAAGGCTGTCCTTTGGTTTCAATGTAATGAACTGTGTCGTGTTTGTACGTAGGATGCCTGCGAATTGAGGGTTGAGTGACTCCAGGATAGTCAGACAGGATCCTTAAGAGTTGTCCGTCGACTTTTGTACAGCCGGATATATTTGTGTCCAGTCTGTAAGCATGCGTTTTGCCATCCACACTTTTATTTTCACTATTGATCAGTGTGCCGTGTTTGAGGTCAATGATCAGGCCATAATGTGCAAGAAAATCTGCACCCAGGATTGGGTTTGGAACATCAGCAACCGTGAAGGACCACGTCATATTTTCCATAAGTCCGATGTCGAATTTGCTGGTCTCGAGTCCGTAAGCAGGAAGGTTTTGACCATTCACAGTACGGAGATAGTATTTTGGAGGAAGTACTTTTTTGTATTTGTTTACTGGCAATATACTCAAGTCAGCACCTGAGTCTATTAAGTACCATCTCCTATTTGTCCTGTCCTTGACGAACAGGCGGCATGAGTGTTTTTCCGAGGGGTCTTCGGCCTCATAGATGGCCCCTCGTTCTAATTTGACGCTTCCGTATTGTAGGATTTGCCCCACCATCTGCACCTGTTGTTGCATTTGGTGGCCTCTGCGCCAAATCTGTTATGGAAAAAGCAACTTTTATCATCCCAATTTTGAGACTGGGTTTTGGGAGATGATGTTCTAGGGGGAGTTGAACTCTGACCCCTGATTCCGGAACTAGATCTACGGTCTCTGGACCTGGACTGTCGTCCTCTGCTGTTGCTACTGTTGTTATTGTTGCTTCTTGATTTAGATCTTTGTCGCCAGCTACTATTGGGTTTCGTCGAGCCTTGGCTTTTTTATGTTTTACCTCCTCGGTCAACTGAGCTATTTGAGCTCGAAGTTGAGCGAGTTCTCCAGTCTCTGCAGACACTGCACTGACCACGGGCTTTGACCTAGTGTATTCGAGCGCATTGTCTGCCGATTTTGCAAGGAAATCTAAGTCTGCGGATGTATTGATCACAGTCGAACCTACGGCAGCTAGGCATTGCACAACACTTTGTGGTAGTTGTTTGCAGAATTGATTGCCTATGACAGAAGGGGCTACGATATTTTCCGCCTTTTGTCGTAATTTCTCCATGAAGATTGAGGGTTTATCGTCCCCCATCTTCATACCACCCATCACATCATCAATAATTTCATTCTTTGTTTTGCCGAATACATTCTTGATCTTCTTGACGAACCAGGCATACTTGTCATCTTCTGTCGAAGGGCATTCCATAATATCCGGAATGTGGCGGATTATCTGCGGGGGCATGCCTCCACAGATGTGTAGGTACCGCTGGTTCAGAGTTATGTTCTCTGTCTTGAACCTGCCTTCTAATAGAGTCAACCACAAGTCTACCTCATTGGGCAGAAATTCCGGGATCTCTATCCTCCGTCTGTAGAAGTTGGGGTTTTGCCCTGGCTGCAATTGCAGAAGTTGCATTATCTGCGCCAAGACTTCGGGAGTCAGCTGTGGCTGACTACTACCTCCCTGCGATGGTTGTGGGTTTTCCGTCGGTGGTGGGACCATAGCTATGTCTTTCTGGTGACAAGCGTATTCCACAGAACTATCTTCTTTGCTGGTCGAAAACACTGGCTCCTGTGTTTGTAGGACAGGTGTTTTCGGGTCAGAACTTTGGCTTAAAGTTCGACCACTTCTCAACGTTTTGACTGCTAGTTCTTCTTTATTTATTGCAGTTCCCAGTCGTGCTATTTCTGGGTGTTGAGGGCCTTCTTCTATATTTGCTAAATTCAAGGAGTGTCGAGTCGAAGTTGGGGGGGTTGGGGGATGAGTCCAACCTTCTTCCTCCAGGTCTACTGTCTTGTTTCTCTTTGTTTATATATTTTAAAGAGAGGGGTATAAATTCCCACTTCAGCAGACTCTACTTCGACGACCTAAAAGGTGTCTTAGTCTGCAAAAAAATATTTATAATTTCCCAAGCAAGCGAGTATCTCGCCAGCGCACCGTGCCACTTTTTGTATTAGCGCCTAAGCGCCTAAGAGCACCTCACGACGTAGCCAAAAATCACGTCGGGGTCACCACTGTGGAATACCTTGTCGTGAGAGATATTCTCACCAGAAGGAAATTCAACAGAATTTAAGCGTGTTCAGCCACTTCGTACGTAAGTACGGGTAAGCCAGGACCAGACCGAACACTGGCGATTTTAGAGCCGGTTCAGGCGGTTTTTATAGGGCTTGTTCACACGCTCACCAAGACACATACATAAAATAATACGTGTGTCTGTGAGAGCGGCCAGGTCGTATCATCCCCTATTATGATAAGATACGTTTGGCCGGTTCGTGTACGAATCATGACGTCATCTCGTAGTCATGATTCAGTACTCGTACATTACCTGCAAGTACGTACAGGTAATTACGATCGAACGTACTTCGTGTGATTTAACGTCATTGAGACGAATATTTAGCCTGCCCTTTGGGGCGGCGACTGTCATCAGGAGTTCGAGCCCCTTCACCTCATACCGTTGAGTCCCCACAATTAGTTTCAAACTCAAATTATTACAACACTTTAAATTTTCAACTTATTATCAATACTTAATACTAATGAAACCTGATGTCTATAACATCGAGTATAGACCTTAACGTTATTACTCGGCTGCTAAATCAGGAATGAATATGTCTTCAAATAGAAGACAAGATATCATTTTTGTTTCCTACAAACACAGGAGCCAGTTTTTTCACCCAGCAAGGAAGAAAAGTGTTCTTTGGAATACTCTTGTCATCAGAAATACATGGCAATAGCTCCACCAACTTCTGAAACCAAACATCCACATCTATCATTGGGAGGTAGTGCTCAGCAACAGCTGACACCCGAAGTATTGGCCCCAATTCTGCAACTATTGAATGTACAACCAGGGCAAAACCCCAACTTCTATAGACAAAGGATGGAGATCCTGGAATTTCCACCCAATGAGATAGACTTGTGGTTGACTCTATTAGAAGGCAGTTTCAAAACGGAGAAAATACAGTCGTACCAGATGTATTTACATATCTGTGGAGGAATGCCCCCCAGATAATCCGCCACATTCCAGACATCATGGAATGCCCTTTGACAGAAAAGGACAATTCTGCCAGATTTGTTAAGAAGATAAAAAATGTATTTGGTAAAACAAAAAATCAAATAACTAATGATGTGATGGTGGTATGAAGATGGGAGATGACAAACCCTCGATCTTCATGGTGAAATTATGGCAAAATTAAAGGACCACCTTGCCATGCTAGAGCATGAAGGCTATTGCCTGAAAAACTCAAAGCAGCACGGGAATACCATGACAACATCATTGGGGAAGGCATATGTCACCCCATTGAAAAGCTCATGGTGTTCCCCTATCAACATGAACAAACAAGCTAGTGGGGAGTAGCAAATTATTGATGACTACAGGGCCTTATATGCCAAAACAGTTCCTGATTGATACGAAGTTGAAAATATTATGGACTTTAACGCGAACATGAAGGGTAAAACGATGTTCACAGAAATTGACATTAATTGGGCATTTCACCAAATTCCTATGGCTAAACAGGATATACCAAAGACAGAAGTTATAAACCCCTTTAGTCTATTTGAATACCTTCGAATGCCATTTGGACTTTGCAACTCAGCACAAACTTTCCAAAGATTCCTCAATGGACTGTTTAGGGAATTTCCATTTGCTTATGCATACCTGGATTATATTTGCATTTGCTCAGAAGGCGGTGAGCAGGAGCACGAGAGAATGTAAGAGCTGTTATACAGTGTATACATATATGCTACCAGCCTTACCATCGAGGTAGGTAAAAGTTTATACAAACAGACCAAAATTGACTTTCTTGGTTAGAAAGTCTCAACCGAAGGCATTTCCCCCCTGAAGACCAAAGTCAAACGAATATTTAATTTCCCAAAACCCTCAAATGTCGCTGAACTCAGGCGTTTTTTGGGATGTTGAATTTCTAAAGATGTTGCATGAAGAATGCTGCAGCCGAACAAAGTTAGCTGTTTGCATTGATTAAATCAAACAAAAAGAAAGACAAAACCCCTTTTAATTGGAATTAAAAGCTAAACAGGCCTTTGAGAAAATCAAAGAAACACTGGTAAATACAATGTTATTGGCTCATTCAGACAAAAGTCTGCCATTATGCATAGGTACTAATGCCTCAGATTTTTCTATCGATGCAACCCTGAACCAACTTGATCATAACAACAATAAACTACCGCTAACTTTCTTCTCAAGGAAGCTCTCAAAAACAGAAAAGAATTACAGCACATATGATCAGGAATTGCTCAGAATTTTTGCTGTTCTGAAACATTTCAGGTATCAAATAGAGGGTAGATGTTTACTGTGTATACAGACCATAAACCCTTAATACATGCTTTCACACAAAAATCAGAACAATCATTGCCGAGAAGAGCATGATAATTAGACTACATTGGTCAATTCATTACAGACATCCAGTATATAAGTGGATAACTTAACACTCCAGCTGATGCTCTAAGTAGAATCGATGCTATCTCAGCTCGTGTCCAATTAACTTATGATGAAATAGCTAAAGAACAACTTAAGGATGCAGAATTGCTAAGAGTTGTTATCAAACTATAATACCTCTCTCAAATTGTGAGAGCGAAAAATTCCAGGTACTGATGTTTTATTAACGTGTGATGTCAGTATAGGTAAGAATAGGCCATTTCTACCAAAAAAATATTGCAAATTGGCTTTCAACAATATACATAACCTGTCACATGCTGGACCAAAATGCAGTGCTAATTTAATCTTGACAAGTTTGTTTGGCCACAAATGAAGTCTGACTGCTACAAATGTGCTCGAAGTTGCTTGATGTGTGAAGAGTTCAAGTTAGGAAGACACACTCACTTGCCCCTCAAATCCTTCAAACAAACAGAGCAGTTCAAAATAGTACACATTGACTTGGTAGGCCCATTACCACCATCACAAGGACACAGATTCCTGCTAACGATAATAGACAGGGCAACAAGATGGCCAGAAGCAATTCCTCTCCACAAGATGACAGCTCCAACTGTAGCTGCCAGGTTATATGACACCTGGATTGTGAAATATGGCATACCTGAAACCATAGTGACAGACAAAGGTCACTAATTTGAGAGCTCGCTCATTCTAGAGTTATCTAAAAATCTTGGTATTCAACACAGTCATACGACAGCTTACCATCCTTAAGCCAATGGCAAAATCAAGAGATGGCACAAAGCACTCAAAGCCTCTATCATGGCACATAATACAAAGAGATGGGTAGAAATATATCCTACCATCCTCTTAGGCCTTCAATCTGCCCTACAAACTGACACAGATTATTCTGCAGCGCAATTAGAGTTTGGCAAGAAGCTACACCTCCCAGGGGACTTCTTTACAGAATTAAAAGAAGTTGGCCTTGAAAACATGGTGCAAAGCATAAGAAATGACCCCAATAATTTCCTTAAACAGGCAGCTCGTCATGGCCAGCCCAAGATTTATATCTCAAAACATTTGGCCAATACATCCCATATATTTGTTAGAGACAAGAGAATAAGATCTGCCATGGAAAAACCATACCCGTGTCCTTATCAAGTAGAATCACGTGACAATAAAAACTTTGTGATACTCATCGCAGGCGAACCAAAAACAATTTCAATCGACATATTGAAGCCTGCTTATTTGGTAAGCAACGATAAAAGAGTAGCGAATATGGAAAGAAATAACAAAGAAAATATACAGATAGATTCACAAACAAATATGGAAGAATCAGTCAAAAAATGTGAAACAACAAACACACAAACACAGAAAACACAAAAATCAAAAACTAAAAATTCTGTAAGATTTTTGGATTATGTTACTACAGAAACATATGATCTTGAAGCCCCCTTATGCCCAGAGGCAGGCCCTTAAGCAGTACAAAACATAAAAATTTGCATCCTTGTCACAAGTCCGACAGGTTAATGTGAAGCAAATAAAAATTTACTCCCAAAAAAGTAATATCCTACCCGAAATTCAAAACCCTCTAAAAAATAAGCAACAAAGATTGGAATTCAGCAAGACAAAAGAAACTTCGGAGATAAGCGAACGTAGGAATCCCAACAAAAAGAATATGACAGGAATAAAAAAATCCACGTGCGATATAGAAATAAACATCGCAACGTGCTTTTATTGTCAACAACAAAGATAATCTCAATGTTGTGACTTCACAAGCGGAGATTCCTTTGTGATCAAAATTCAAAAGAATATATTCCAAGTTTGCTTCAGGCATAACTTTGCTTAAACCAATCAGAATTTTACTGGAAAACTTGCATACATCCAAGAATTTTAAGCACTATCCCCTCCATGGATCAATAAGGACATACGAAGTGATAAAAAAAAAAGTGTAATCGAGAGAAGAATTTTACAGTAAAATCACCTGCTCTGGAACTGTCAAAAGACTAAGAGATGTTTTCTAACAAAATATTTCTAATATTTCTCTCCTGTTTCCATTAATAATATCACTCTTTACCAAATCTGTTCTCCCCAAAACTAATGAAAACCAAACTGCATGAAAAGATGCCGAGAATAAAAAAACTCTACAGCTTCTCAAACAGAAAAAGGAATTAGATAGAATCGAGGAAGAACTCCTTATGGACATAGCACCATCCATAGAAAAAGTTCTCATAGAGATGTCATCTCCACTTCCACAGATATACTCTCCTCCCCAGTTGCCAGAAGGACTGACCCCAACTCCAGAGACCCCTAAGCCAGAGCCAACACCTCCTCTGACCTAGGAACTGATGAAGTTCCTGTTCATGGTAGGAAGGGCAAAGGAACAACAAACCTTGATGACTGCCTCAGTCAGGAAAATCTCAAACTCACTGATGCTGAAGAAGCCAAAGTTCAAATGACCGCTGCCCCCACACTACCACCACAAACATTATGCCTATCCTAAAAACATCAGGCCACTGAGACATAGGGGAGAAACCAGTCATGCTCATTACCAGGCTTGGGCCAATGCCAGACGTCAATCTTAGAAATGTGTGGCCTCGCAGTGGACAATGCACTGGCTAAGTAGAGGCCAATAAAAAACAGTGTTAAGACTCGCAAGTCCACCCAGGCCAGCGCGTATTATATCATTTTTTTGGTGCAAAAACTGGTGGAGAGTAGCTATGGGGACTCACTGGTATGAGATAAAGGGGCTTGGAACCCCAACAAAAGTCGCTGCCGAAAGGCAGGCCCATTTTTGTCCTTGTGACATTTAACAAAACACACGAAAATACGTTCGATGGTAATTACCTGCACGTACTTGCAGGTAATGCACAAGCACTGAATTGTGACTAATCTCGACAATGCGATGATGTCACAATCCGTACATGAACCGGCCCATCATCTTTTATCACTATAGGAGATGATGCAACAGGGCCGCTCTCACAAACATATGTATATATAAATAGGTGTGTCTGTGTGCATGTAAATAAGCCAGTATATAAACCATCAGAACTGGCTCTAAAATTGCCAGTATTCCCCCAGGTTTTGGCTTACCCATATGTTTAATATGAAGTGGCTGAACACGCATAATTCTGTTGAATTACGTATAAATTAAAAAAATTTCCTAGTGATTTTCTAATCATTTTTACCAATTTGAAAATGAACAAATAAAAAAAACACAAATAATCAAACATTTGTAATTTTTTCAATTCTAGAAACTTTTCATCTTTCTCTTAATGATTCCTCACTCAATATTGAAGATAGAGTCGAAGTTTTTACCATTGAAATGAAGAAAAAAATTTCATCCATTTATTTATTATTTATATAATTTTTCTGACATATTAGGAGGTTAGAAAATAAATGAACAAAAAGAAAAGAAAATGACTGAAAAAAAATTTTTCAATTTCTGGATTTAGAAACTCTCCATTTTTAATCAATGATTCCTCAGCCACCTTTTAAATTAGCGAGCTGAGATTGAGATCATTGAAAAGAACAGAAAATTTTCATTAATCTACTGTGCCTACAATTGTTTCTATAATCTTTAGCGGTTTTAAAAGAGAAGAAATAAAAATGGAAAATTTTCTGTTTTAGTATTGTTTTGATATATTCAGATTTACTCATCAATCCTACATCAGTATAGCTACAGCGACACTCGCCTTTTTTTTCCATGCTATTCTTAATGTGTAGGTTCCTGTAAAAAATAATCACTTTTATAAAAATTCAATGAAAAGCTTAATTTTGATCTCATTTATATCAAGTTCATGAAGGCAGAGCAATGTAAATTTTTTATTGTTGGAGTAAGTCACTTCCCAGAAAGCATTCCAAGTTATTTTTTACATATTGAGCATAATTTAAGGATAAATTTTCTTTTATCATGTAACTGCCTTTTTAATGACATAAGAATTAATAAAAAGGAACTGAGAAATCAGTTCTGCTCAAAATTATATTAAGAGCTTTGAAATACGTCATGCTAATCTGAATTTCTCTGAGATCATTTTGTGACAATTTTATTTTCTCCTTTCTCCCATGCCTGACTGCTTTTCTAAAGTAACCTCAATTTCAGATTGGTTTTATATAGTCCTACAATCATCAAAACTGTGATTTGTAAACACACTTCTTACTTAACCTTGTATTATAGAGATATACTTATGATGTTGGTATCTGTTATACTATGTTCTAGGACTTTAGATCAGCTTTTACCTATGCAATTGGCTTCTCTCTGCAAACGTATATTTGAAACTGAACAATACAAATATAACTGGAAGATTCATATAAATGAATTAGCTCACAATAAAATTAAACAGAATTTACGCCGTAATCAGCAAGTTACCTTCATTGCCCCGGAAACAGCAAGCACTGGAGAACAATACGCAAACAAGATGTTTCTCTACATGTCCCCATGTTTTGGACATCATAGACCAATTAGAACCGATTGGAAGCTGGATGATTACTTCGAAAAATTTTTTATATCACCTGCCAATAATTGGGATATTATTTATGTTTTTAGAAGGGTAACAAATATCAATGGAAAAATAATTATTGTGGTTAATGAAAGAATTCTTTTTTTGGACGAGAATAAAAACATTCCCTGGCTACAAATTTCAAATAAAAAACTTCAAAGGGATGCCGTGTTGAATGAAGTAGAAACGATAAACTATGACTCTAATGAGGTTGAAGAAATATATTTACGTGAAATGATAGAAAATCACGATTCGATTGAGTAAGTAATTTTAATAATTTCTGATAATCTCAAGAATTGATTTAGAATGGAGAAGAAATGGGTGGGAGGATTTCAGACAATTGGAGTGTGTTCAACTTCAGAATAAAAAAATCTGGTTAAATCTTACCTCCTCGATCATTCAATTGTTTTCTTTGGGTTGTCACTTAAATTCTGAACGGTGTCAGTGTGTGACTACTGTAATTTGATTAATTCATGTTGTAATGTCAATTCAAATCCTCAATCAACTTGCTCGAATAGGTAAACAACCATTTGGGTAACATTTAACTATATTGAGAGTGGGTTGAAAAAGTTTTACTCGGGTGAAGGATGTGTATTTATTCTGAATTCCAATAAGACTTTATCCAGGTAAACAACCACTGCGTACGTCATTATTTACTAAGTTGTTACCCCGATGTTTATTCTGAATATGCCCTTGTAATATCCTCAACATTCATGATAACTCACAAAAACCAAAATTTTATATTTCCATTCAATAATATTGTTTTAAACAACAAGGACCAGTTTCTTTTTATTTATAATATGTCCTCAATGCACATTGCATTGTAGGAATACTTACAGTTGCTTATATTTTAGCCCCTAAATTTTATATTTATTTTCGAAAATTCTAGAGAGTGTGGGAAAATACATGAAATTGTTTTTCAACAATATAAGTTTATTTGACGGTACTTATGCACCTGTGCACCCATTGGATCGAGCTTAAATTGTTTGAAAATTATTCAAGGGGATAATGGGACAAAATTATACCATAGCCTATTAATAAATTAAGAGCTAAGTTTATAATAGGTACTTTGAGATTTAATTACAGAAATTTATCGTACGAATGAGGAGATAAAATTTTCATAGATCTAAGTCTGTACCTGATATCAGATGTGTGGAGCCATCTTTGGAAGGTAATATAGGCCACTATCAAGGGATCATAATCCCAATAATAAAGTTTGTTATTGTGAATCTTAAATACCAGGGGTATGAAGTTGTAAAGTTTGTACTGTGTATCTATATCTCATAATGAAAATTTCAGTTCTATTTCTTCATTGTTGATGTAGTAGGTTGGTAAGCTATCTTCGTATAATGCAAATGCAAGGTTTTATTTTGTTTCCAGAATCTTTATTTTATATAAGTTAATTCATAATATTTTGCCAGCTTCTATTGATGCTGGTAAGTGATGGTTTTGCAAATTTGGAGTAGGTGAGTGAGTTTTATTTTCTAAGTTACCATTGCTGTTTAGAATCCTCTTGCTGCGTCTAAAATTACTTCTCTGTGTATCTCTATCAGTGATTCATTTGCTTGTGTTACCATTGTTGTTTTCATATTGATCAAATTTTTTTGTAAAGTGTTAGCATTTTCATTTTGGATATTTTTGAAAATACAAATTTTGGAAATGTTATTCAATAAATCTGAATGTTTTCTATGACTCTATTCTTCAATTTCTTATATTGGTCTTTAAGTTGGTTATCTAAGAAAGATTGGCCATCCCATTAATTCATCTACAGTGTATTCACCTTTAAGGCTGCTTGTTGTAATGAGTTCTTCATCTGTTCAGCTGACTTGCCTCTGAATCCAAGTATTCAAAACATTTGCATCCCTAGGTTACATATAGCTCCTCTTGGGATCGTATGAATTCGTATGCATTTTCTTCCTTATACTTAATTATTTCATACATTTCTCAGCTTCAAGACAGTCCTATCATAAATAATTTCATAGAAAATAAAATATCAGCATTAAATTTATTGACGCATATGGGTATGCCCTGATAATAATAAATAGAAATAAAATTCGTAATAATAAAACAAACACCCCATAATAATAAAAATAATCCGCAGCACTTAAAATTAATATTCCGCAGCAATAAATTCAATTCCAAAATCAATCTTATTCCACAGTACTTCATTATCTTTACCCATCCAATAATTTCCACATATTACATATACCTAATATATTAAATACTCACCTTTTTCTGTATTATCTTCCACAGCTATGTGTTTCTGTCTTCTTCCTCTTCACTTTTCATTCCTCTATTTGCTTCTTTTTTCTTTCATTTGTACTTGTTTTCTTCTATCTTCTTCCTTTCTTTTCACACTCTTCAACTCTTCAAATTATCTTTGTTTTCTCCTTCTCTCTAAAACACCTAGCCACAGAATTATAATATTTCAATTTTATTTCTTCCACTGGTTTTTTCCCACTACATCTTTCTAAACTCCCACTCTGTTTTACTTCCTAATTTCAAATTTTTTGCAGTAACATATTTTATTCTCAACTCTCTGTACTTTCAGTATAAATTTTTCTTTTGCAGTGTTATATTTTTCTCTTCACAATATGTTATATTTCTCTGAGCTGTGATAATGCTATATTATGCCACGGGACTTAGTGTTTTTTCTGAATACTTTAATATAATGTCTCGAACTTTTTATAAAATGTGTTAAATTTTGTTAGGCAATGGGTTATGCAGAGGTGTTTGCTGAGGTTTTTAGGTGAAATGCTGAGGTTTTTAAGCAGATGCTGGGGTTTATAGGTATGGTTCATCTAATATAAAAATTAATTAGAGTATGGTATAAATTCGGGTACACTGATTACCTGACAGGCTATTAGGGCAGGGTGATAATTAATTCTGCCCCTGTTACCATCCTGTGTAAGATGATTTTAGCTGAGGAGCCGACTACTTTAAAACAGGTTTGTTGAATAATATTGTAGGGATTAAAAAGGGATTTGAATTTATACCCCTTTGCCATACCACATGATCTAGGAAGTCAAATCCAATGAGAAATTTGTTTGTGGTCTTAGCAATCAAGTATATTTTCACATCAAGTAATAAATGAACCATCCTAATGGTGATGGGAGCTTTTTTATAATGGCAATTGAGCTGTCATTCACATCTACCATACAAACTCTTACTGGTCTAATCACACACCCTTCTCTAAGGTCTTAATGGACTAACACAACTTGGAATCTGGTGTTGACCATGCCCTCTGTTTTAATTTCATCACAGCATAAGATCGCACAGGATAGGATTTACTTGCGTTTTACCCTAATTGATTGCCTTGATGCTAATTGGATATTTACCTTTCAGTTATTTGGTCTATGTGGGTCTGAAATTAGGTTTGCAGTACAGTCCATATAATGGTAGTAACCATTACAAGCCCTTAAGTCATGCAGAGTAAATGGTATCTATTGCACATTTTTTGGCATCTGACAAAGTGTCATTTTAATTGGTATTTATTGCTACTGTGTTAGGTGTTTTTGTTGCACTTGGGCAACTTGTTGTATTTATTAAGGTTTGGGTGCAAAATACATGGCATATACCCGTGTTTGTGGATAATGTTTCAGAAAAGGGGGCTCATACTGTTGAGTACTAGTTTTATAATTCAACTGCAAATTATGGCTGTTTGTAGTCATAAGAGTTACCAAAGTTTTGATTCGGTGATCTACAATTTCATGCATGAGGTCATGATCTACCACAGGTGAAACATTGCATATTCCTCAGATCTCTCTAAGGGTATCTATCTGCATTTGGTTCGCGATAATTGTCTCACAAGGGATGATTATTGTTGCAAAATTTTGGAGAATGACCTTGATCATTGTCTCTCAAATGTGGAGGTTATTCACCTTTTCTTTCATTATTGTTGTTTCAATTGCATTGTGGTATCTGATCTTCATTTTGGTTGATGAAATTTGGCAATTGATTCAAATTTGGTGGTTTCTTGCAGCTGCTACCGTATAGTTCATAGCAAAAATGAGAAATGGTTTCTACCTTTGATAAATTTTTATTATCAGGCATTTATCCTTTTAACATTTCATCCATTTATTTTTACATTTTCTTTAGCCTCTCATTTACTTTAGCTAACAATTCCTCTATTTTCTGAATATCAGTAAGGATTGTAAAACTTTATTCCGAAGTAACTTATATGAGGTTTTAAATCCCAACTTTTTATGAGGTAACCTATTGTGAATATGTACAACTTGATTTAATGCAAGTTCCCAAAACTCAATAGATAACCCACTATCAATGAAAAGAGCTCGAACTTTCATTAGTGAAGTTCGATTTACCCTTTCTGCCACAACATTTAGTTTAGATGTATCAGGAGGACAAGTCTCGATAATGATACCCTCATCTGCAATAATTTCCAACTTGTATACATAGTTTTAACTTTATTCTGAATAGTGAGATTTTTGGAGGTGAAAAATTTTCACATCTCACTAGTAAGTCTAATCAGAAAAATGTCACAAAATTTCAGTTCATACATTGTCAAATCTAACTACTTATTCAATCATAAAAGTTTTGAAACATTTATAATGAACAAGATGTCTTCAAATTTTAACTGCTTAATTCTCTTTTTGACTGTGTCCTTATCCTTTTTAAAGATTTGGGGCAAAATATTCTGAACCTCTTCTCATGTCATTTTTGGTGTAATTTTGTCATCTGCTACAAATAATTCTAAAGCTGGACCTCATAATGTTATATTCAAGTTTCATTTCACAACTCTTTCTGTTGCTTTGAATGTCTTAGCTTGACATTCATATTCTAATAGAAATTCAAATATGTCTTCATCAGGGTCATTAGCAAATGACTCGAGATCCATTTTTCGAATCCAGATCAAAAATTTCTTATCACTGTGTCATCATAATTTGGTGGTACCATTTTGCTTTTTGACAATTTTTAGTTTCTTCAGGTTTTTTTAACTTTTTCACATGAGTAATTGGGTAAATTGAAAAGTGGTTGAGGAGGAAGTGGGATAACTGTTTTAGCTATATCTCAACTATTAACCAAAATTATTTGCTATCTCTGACTTAGTAGAAAAATTATTACCAGATATTGTTTTAGAATTTGATCTACTATTGGGATTAAAAATTTAGACACTTTTTGAGGTGCGTGTTTGTTTGAAAAGGTTATTAGTCATTTTGTTAATTGTATTGGGAATATCAGTATCAAGATTTGTGGGATACTCAATAGTGTATTTGTTCTAAAGTTTGTCAAGATTGTCAGTAAATACTTTGTCATCAGACTGTTTTGTAGAATCAAGTCTCTTTTCCTTTACCCTAATTTGTTTCTTATTAGGTGAACGATTTCATTCCATCTTTGTTGAACATCTCTCTTTGCTGTCATTTATTTAGATTTTTGTTTTTTCAACCGATGAATCAGATTTTATTTTTTGAAGAGAATGGTTATTCTCTTCATTACCAGTTCTGAATTTGTGACTTGCTCTAAGTTATTTTTAAAATTTCTCGTATTATGACAGTTTTCATCAGATTTGTTTACTAACTTGTCTAATTCTTTTGTTCTTCCTAGGTTAATTATTTTGAAGTTTGTGTACAACATGTTTAGAAGCCAGTATTTGCCTTTCTTACCCTTATATAAATTACATTGTAGATCGTAAAGTGATTTGGTTTCAATATGGGTAAATTTCACTATTCTGTTCATATAAAAATTGGGTCAAAACTTTACTACTCCAGTGACTTATGAGAAGAGGAAAGTTTTCTTCAGTTTTTGCATTTTTTTCTTAGACTCAATTAATATCACTCTCCAAAAACTTGACGGTGTCTTTTACAACAATATTGTCAAGGGATGGAGGGTCAACGGTTTTGTCCAAGTCTGGGTTTAAAATCACAGATATCTGACAATTCACAAAAACAATAAAATATTCAGTACTTTCTTTATCAATAAAAATAAAGATAAATATTTTAATTTATTTGCTTACAGTTTCTCTGTTGTTTTGACAGTACCTTAGTTTAGTGTAAAAGGTTTATTCAATCAACTTTGTTGAAACTCTGACACCCATATTCACAGATGTCTCTTTAACCTTCCTTTAATTAAACCTCACTTCAGTACGATTTCTCATAAAATTTTGTATTTAAGAATATGGAGATTTCTCAAATAAAAATACAATGTTACCATACTGTGCAATACAAAATTGTGCGGCGAGTCATTTTAAAGTGTAATTTAAGTAAATGGAGATTATAATGACGTTTGTGAATATGGGTGTGGGTCTCTGGAACTCTCCTTCACAGGCTGCTTGATCTTCTTGGCTGAGGAACAGTTTTGCCCAGATTTGTTATTTTGTACGAAATATAACAATTCTTAGAAGTGGTGTAGGAAATTTTGCATGCCTGTGGAGGCTGAATCGTTAAAGTGGGATAGTGTTTGCTTCACCCCTTGTGCTCACAATGAATTTCCACAAGCATGAAATTTAAAAATAATTATTTTCCCAAAATAGGCACCTTTATGAAATATGGTGCTGTTGAAAAAATTTATTACATTTATCAGTCAATAATAGTGTAAAGAATAATTCTGAGTTTTAATTTTGGAAAAAAAGTATTTTGTATGAAAAAATTTTTGGTTTTATGTTAAATTATGGGATACTTTTTTTTGTTCGAGGGAAAATTTTTCTGTCTTGAAAGAGACTTAACAAAATAAGGTTTGAAAATACATAATATCCTACACTGAATAACTAAAACCTATGTATCTTCGTCAATTCAAGGACAGAATCATTGATTATTGGAGCTTGACTGCTCATAGATCTTCTATGTAATAAGAAGATGGTCTGTTGATTACACTGCATATACATGTGATGTCATTTTTCTTCAACAGTATTGCCAACACGACTGTGAATGTGTTGCATCTTCGCTGATGTGGCACCTTTGCAGCCTATATCCTATTAAAACTGGGATTCCAGTGGATAAGACACAGTGTTGTTTGATGGAATCCCTATAAGAGCTGGATTCAATTGTCCACAGCTCCTAAAATATGTTGTAGTTTCTTACTTCCTTTTAAGTTTTTGCTATTCACATAAAACAAAAATAAACAGAAATGTTTATTTTAGGAATATGAAACATTTGTTGTGAAAAGATTATACCATATTACTTGTAACTTTTTATTATTGTGAAAATTTGGACTCGCAACAGCAGGTGATACAGAATTAGTAATTTACCTCGTGTCCATGATAATTACTTTCACTATCATTAAAATTTTTTAAAAATAGAAATATTATAAATTCGTGTCCTTCATTCCCCTTCTCAATATGGTACCACCAATGCGTCATTAATTTGAAAATACACTTGTTAGTTAAATAGTAACTTTCATACCTATATATTTGCCGTATAACTGCTATCAAAGTCTCGGGTTAAAACTAATAAATTTACAAATATCATTGAAATGTCATAAACATTTTGAGTTATACAATAATTATATTTTGTGTTTCCTTGAAGACATTTTTGTCTCATTCGAAATTACATTACAATTTAATTACCTATGACTTTACTCAAATATGTCTTATCAACACTCATAGGTAAGTCATAATACAATATTATATAAGTCATAAATATGTATACATCACACATTACTCAACAGAAACATATGTATGACATAGTAATAAAAAATTAACTTAGAAAGTATGAAGTTTTCCAAAATATACCAAGTGATGCTTCATGAAATAATATCTCAGTTTGAAGTTGGAACCACATATTTTTTTCAGATAATTCAAAAAATATTTTATAACTATCACAGTTCAGTCATTTTTCATCACACTCATATCATCTGTGACCTTCATTTTCAAACCAAAAATTGATATTATCCTGTGTGTTGCAAAAATTTCCCATGTGTTGCACATGCAACATATGCAACACAAAATAAGTTACTGCCACTGTCTATGTTAAAAAATAACATATTCATTTGAAGCCCAATAATCCTATGCTAACCAGCCAAGGAAATATAGAAATAACTTCTCGGATTAAGTGAATGCTATAATTGTTGCTTCATTATTATAATGTCACATAGGATTATTATGATATCTGTCATGGCTCCACCAACGAGTCCCCTGCGCACTATTGATGTGCTAGGGACTTACCATGATTGGTAGACACTGGGCTGAGGCGACGCAAACAGTTGTTGTACTACCAGAGGCGAGTGCTGAGGTGTGTGACAACTATAATCTTTATTGTCCTTGTGATGTTAAACTATTACTTTAAACTCCTTCTACTATATGGTAGCATGAGCTAAGTGTCTTTTGACAACCTCGAATCGAAGATTTGCACATAATTCAGAATTTAATTTTAACTCAGGATTCTCAGTTTACAAAAAATAAGAAATTTTTATTCTTGTGGCCCAAAAAACAAAAATCAGTTTGATTTGAACTAAAAGTAAACCGCTTCCACTTTCAAATTTTCCCCAGAAAATATCTCTACCCATACTCAGTACAATTTATATTCAGTCCCAAAGACTTGTAAAGACATTTTGACTAAAACATATAAAACAATTACAAATTTGAACTGACAAAATTACCGAAATACGGAATTAAAATTCTGAAAACGAGGTAGCAATTCTACTCTTAATTAGTCTTTGTCTTAATATGCTGAATGGCCTATAAAAAAATAATTATCAATTACCACCAGCCCTAGCGTCTAAAATTACGTCTATTATTTGTTAAATAAAATTAATTGAATTTGGTAATTCGTCATTGTTTGTAAAAAGACAAAATATAGTGTGCATTTGTCTTCCTATTCTAAAAATAGAACAAAGCAAAAGAGAAAAAATAAAAATTTACAACTAGTGCTGTCTCTCTTGCACTCATACATTAAAAAAAAAACACTCACTAAAAAGAGACTAAATTGTCCAAAAAACGATTGAATTTCAAAGAAATTCCAACGATTGACAACACTGAAGAAAGGATTCATCCAACAGGCTTCAACCAGCTGTTGAAACATTGTCGCAAATTCTGATGAATTTACGTGCCTACACACACACATACAAAAAAATTCCTAGTTGCTCTTACTAGATTACACAAACAAATTAAGTTTGTGCAGCAAGCTGTAACAGCAGCAGTGGTAAAAACAACACCCCACGCATACATTGTACGGACCCACAAACAACAAGTTCAATGCAATGACATACTCTTTATCTTTTTAACATTGTCCAGTTTGTATAGTTTTCACTGTGTCTCCTAATTAATTTTGCTACAAAGTGTTTTTTTCCGTGATTTTGCCGCCTGTAATTGTGCTTTTTTCAGTTACTTTCGAACTTTTTGTTCATTTTATGTTTGTTCCCATTCTTAATTACGATTGTTTCTTTGTTTTTCCATTTTTGCAATCAAGCATTATGCTTTCTCTTCAAAAGCCTTGCCTGTTTTCAATTTTTATTGAGGTAAAGTTAAACTTACACTTCAAGAGCCTTGTTTTATGTTTTTACATTCCCCCAGGAGTGTAATGGTAGTGTTTCCATAAGGTACCACCTTCTCAGACAATGAAAAACAACATGAATAATGAAAAAGTCCCAACAAACGAGGTGATGACCTCGATACACTCCTCAATCCGGGTAATTTAATTTGGGAAGAAGAGTCTAACCAAGCCTCCACTTCACATCAGACAGACGCACCATCGGCCCAACATCCAACCTGATGACAATGTTGAAGAAGATGAGGAGCTTCTAAAAGTGGCAGCCAAACTGCCAAACCTGCAACCATTGATCATGATTGAAAATTCTCCAATCCCAATGGACCAAACCAATCTGTCCAGCAGAACATCAACTTACACCAGCGACACAACAGACACTGACGATGAACATCATCAAATCATTGTCAAGCTGTAAAATTGTGAGGACCATATTCAGTCACTGGAACACATGCTGGAAACCTCACTGGTACGTGGACATGTGTACCAATCTATCATCAATGAAGATAGCATGATTCAGGCCATACACATGGACCTTGAGTTCCCTCCACATGGCCTGGACAAGAAAGACTTCCAAAAGGCCTGGAAATATTGTCAAAAGCTGCTTGTCCTTCAGTCAATCATTCATGTAAAGTTTGACAGTCTAATTTATCCTAATCCCATACAGCCAGTATATCAGGACAAGTTGGACAAACAACGTTGCTGAGAAGAACAAGCAAAAAAGGACAAACTTGCTCTGGAGTTTGCAAAAGAACTCAAGGATGCCATGCAACAGGAAGCCAATACATGATTAGCATTGACCCACTCACAGCAACACATCTAAGAGCTCTCAAACAAAGTCCACAGCAGTCTTCAGAGGGAGCCTGATGAATTCATCCTTCACTATATACTGAATAGCGCCGAAAAAACTAAACCGGGTCATTTGCCACAACACACATCGTTTCCTGAGAAACACACACCCACGCAATGTGGCCAGTTTGAATGAGTTGTTACAGGTAATGAAACATTACTCTCTAAAAGAACTCCTATTTTATCTTCTATAGGACTTGAGGGAGGACCTAGCCCAAAAAGGACTTGTTCCAACCCCCCTCAATCTCCTACTTATCACTCCCATCATTAGACATAATGAATAGGGAACTACCGCAAAACTTTGTAGAATCTAATAAACAAATAGAAGTACCGATAGAAACGAATGTTTTTATTGAAAATCCACCTACCGATATTTATATTTCCAAATGTTGGGAACAGGATCCTAAGTATCGGATAGACTTAGGGTTTGCAAATCTCAAACCTCTGAAATTTTGTTTAGAAAAGTGGAGTGGTGATATTTTGGGATATCCAGGCTTCATTAATGGCTTTAATGGTTATGTCAATAAACAAAATGATATCGCCATTCTACAAAAAATTAAACTTATTACAAGGTGCCCTCCCAAAGTATTTGATAGAGAAAATTAGTCAGTTATCCCTTGTCCACATTGGCTACATCCTACGATTAAAATTAGTAGATAGTAAATAAGGGGAAAAATCTAAGTTTCGAGTGGTAATGTGGTTAAAACTAACTGCATATACCACCACCACTAATGACACAACGTTAATTCTTGACACATTAGATCCTCACTATCATGGTAGGTAGATACCAATTACTAGCTAAAGTAATTGATGAGGAACAACTATTCAATATAATAGTCAAAAAATTCCCACCCCGATCTTACCAAAATACCCTAAAAAGTTGCAAATACCATGTTAAACATTTGTTCAAAGTGGTAAGATTATTCATCAAAATTAGAGAGTTTCAGAGCCAATTTGACCTTCTGCACCAAAAAAGGTCGATAAACCTAATCCCCCCTCAAAATAAAAACATCTCTCTAACTAAAGGCAGGAGAAATTTTGCAATTACTTCAGAAGAAACTAAATCGAACCATAAAAGATAGAATAAATCCAATCCTCGATGTTGACAAAACAAACATTCGGACAGAAAAAGTAATAGGGATACTAAAACAAATTCTTCTACTTCAGATCCAGATTGACAGAACTACGTACAACCGCCAATGTGACATAAAATACCAATAGCATTAGTACAAGTCCTGGAAATTCCTCCAAACCCTTGCATGTTTTGCAGAGGTGAGCCCCACTCTCACCTGTATAGGAGAAAGAGTACGCTGGAGTCTCATCGGGCTCACTATCAACATTATCGGTTGTGCAATCGCCGCTTGCAATCGCACCCCAGTAATCAGTAATGTAAAACGTTGCTGCTGTCACACTGCTGTTGGTTCCAGTGTGCCAGCAACAAACATCATTCCAACTTCTGTCCAAAGATTGAATATCCAGGCAGAGTGGCAGCATGAATTGAGCACTTACAAGAGTGCAAGCAGTACTTGCCACCAGGTAACCTGTCAAATAAACTAATCAAAAATAACTGTTTCAGATCCTAAAATATGTAATCAATTAGAGACAACTGTAATTTCAAGCAAAAAGGCAATTTCTGAAATTGTTGCTAAGCAACGCGAAGAGACTGAGAACCCAAATTGCAATCCTAAGGATGCTGGAGTTCCAATGATAAGTGGGTTTTTATCATTTTTTAATACTAAAGATATAGATGCTCATTTCTTAACATTCCCATCATATGTTCTCACTCCAAACTCACTAGTGATGTGAATTTTAGTTCTTTTTGTCGATCTACTTCCATAACTCTGACTCTGTGAGTGAAAGTAGTTCTTGGAAGTACTTCGTTATTTTCTTTAGTTCCATCAATTTAAAAAAATGAGAATCGTTGAATGTCCTTGAATGAATGTGAGAATGGAAGGAATGAAAAGAATGAAAGGAAGGAAATGTTGATACATGATGAAGCAAGCTTAGTGTTAGTAAGCTATAATACATGTATGTACACATATCTGAGTAAAATCTAGAACTGTATAATATATATGTTTTATCTTAATTCATAATAACTTGGAAAATGATAATTGACATTTATTTTCTTAATGTTATTTTCAGCTGTTTAATTGAAATGAGGAAATGAATCTTAATCAATATATTTTGTTTTTGTTTTTGATGAAGAATAAATGAGAGGAATGTTACTGTTTTGGTCTCAGTAATTCAGTATATCTAACTAATTGAGTATTAAGTAATCTGTATGCTGAAATTGGTCTGATGTGTTGAAGTTTTGATTTTTCATTTGTGTTGACTAAAAAACTGAAATGAGTAAAAAATGAGTCCTGTGTGGCTTTATTTTAATAATGAAAAACCTCTATCTAAATTCGCAAAGTGTTCCTTGTGTTGTGAATTAATTAGTATTGCAGGTGGTAATGTTGGTAATTTAAAAAGACACTTGAAAAGAGTAACACCCAACTATTATAATAGAGGAGACTGTAGCAACTACTGATTCTGATATAAGGAATGTTGAGGAATGTACTGATATTGAAAAACCCAAAGTTATTCATGCAACAAATTCGTGTACAAGTAAAGGTACATCTTGCCAATTACAACCAGTTCTTCCTCGAGCACAAACAATTCAGCCTGATATTCAAATTATGTGTATTCTACAAAATCATTCAGAATTATTCATGAAAAAAAATTTCATAAACAACTAATTATGTTTATTGTATCCAGATAACATCCTTTCACCATCATTGACAAACCAGAATTCAAAAAATTTATTCATGGTTTAAATCCAAAATATTCTTTTTCCTCTTGTAAGACATTGTCAAATGTCTTGTTGAATGATTTGTACAATGCATGTTATGATAAAGTGAAACAGTTAATTTCTGCTACTGATACTGTCAGTTTAACAACTGATACGGGACATCTATCAAAAACAAAACATTTTATGCAGTAACCGCACATTTTTTGAATCCAAATGAAAAACTAATATCTGCTTTACTACAGTGTGAGAAAATGGATGACCACCATACATCAAAGAACATCGCTAATTTTTTCAAAGATGTTGCCAAAAGGTGGACTATTTCATACAAAATTGGATGTGCAATCATTGACAATGCAGCAAACATTTCAGCTGCTGTGTGTTTCACTGGATGGCGTCATATTACATATTTAGCACACACCCTCAATTTCAGGATTTACTAAAAGAAGATAGTATAAAAGAAACTATACATAAAATAAAAGGTGAGTAATATCCTATTTACTTTCAAATAATTGAATAAGTATTATTTTTAGCAATAAATACCAAAATTTATTATGAGAAAATTTAGGAGAATTCACAGTTATCGAGAAAAAGTGCAAGAGAACCGTTGGTAATGGAGAGCTGAATTTTCATAGAGACATTGAGATATAGTACATGTTAAAGATTCAGCAAAAATTTGAGTGATGTCGTGCTTTTAGTTTTTGAGATATTGCTGAAATTCTGTAACTAGATTTAATTCTTAAAGTATCATTTAAATAATTCAATCTGAGCTGAATTTCAGCTCTATCTCGAAAACTAGACTTTCGATTTTGGCCAAATTTTCACAGAATATTCAAGTTACATACATCGTTATTTCCGCGAAATTTCAGCTCTCTACAACAAACGGTCTTCTAGCAATTCCTCTCGATAACATTTAATAAATTCTACTTTTGCTTACCTTACAACATTCTCATAATTTAACACAGCTTCTTCTGGCGCTCTAGAAAACTGATTAGGTCGTGTAAAAATAAAAATCTCTACTCTCTAGCATGTATATAGTGACAGACTACACTTTATTCACATTCAGTCATGTGATAATGTTAATATTTAATTATTTACTTATCTATGTTATGTATGTATTATATAGATGTTTTTGAATTTTTCCATTAGTCATCATATGGTTTATCAAAACTTAAGGCAGCACAAAATCAAATGCAGTTACCAGAACTGAAGTTAAAACAAGACATTCCAACAAGATGGAATTCAACCTTAGATATGATTCGTAGATTTCTGAAAATAAAAGATGCAATTGTAGCAATTATTGCTGTTTTGAAATCTGAAAGGGCCACAACAGGTAGGAGCAATTTACTGGACCATTTATTTTCAGTTGAGGACTGGAATAAGCTAGAGATTTTAATTGAACTTCTTGAGCCATTTGAAGAAATAACAGTGGAAATGAGTGTGGAACAACATGTCACTGTTTCTAAAGTTCATGTTTTTGCAAAAATTTTAATAGCAAAACTAGAACATTTCAAATTGAAAAATTTGTTACAAAAAAAAAGGAACTTATTTTATTAATAAGTTGTTAAGAAAATGTGAAGAGCGGTTTAAAAAATTTGGAGATCATGAAATGTAAACTTGAGGTGCAGTTCTTGACCCAAGGTTCAAAAAATTAGGATTCTACAATATTTCTAAATATAACAATGCAGTAAAATTATTGAAATCAAAAATTTAGAACATTCTTTGTCAAGAAGTAGGGACACTGATTCTACAAGTATTTCCTGTTCTGAACATAATGAATCGTCAATCTCAACTTCGTCATTGTGAAGTGATTTTAAAGAAGAGGCATGAAAATTTATCGGCAGTAGTGAACCAGGAATAGCAAGTATTGTTGAAGTTGATAAATTTATCAACAAACCATTGATACCACATTCAGATAATCCAATAAAGTATTGGAGTGACTGGCAACACCTCTACCCTGGACTGTATATCATGATGAAATGACGATTTTGCATACCTAATATTAGTGTACCCTATGAACGTATATTTTCAAAAACTGGTGCTATCCTAATGGCAAAACAAAATAGGTTTGGTGGTGCAAAAGCTGAAAAAATAGTTTTTATTCAAAAAAATAAAACATTGCTTTGATAAAAAGCTCTTATTTACAGTTTACAGCAATATCCATTCCAGTTATTTTATACTTATCATATTTGAATGCAGTATTCCTTCAGTATTTTGTTTGTTTCAACCCTAATGACTTATACAATATTATAATTTCTTTTTTGTTCAGGAAGTTGGAGTCTCTAAAAACAAATAAATTCTTCACAAAATATCACGTTCAGTTTTTATAAATTTTACTACTAGGTTTAATTAATAAATTAAACCTTGTATACTTATCTGATTATTATCTTTCTTGTTGATTCTTGAGGTTCAAGAAGTGGGAACTGGAACTGTTATATCATTTTATCAAAATTGAAAAGAAACTTAGCAATTAGAAAATGTTTTACAGTATTATGTTTTTATTTATTATTCAGATTATTTTATAATTTACTAATTGTAATTGCTGAAATGCTGAATAGTTTTATTTTGATAACTATAGTTGATAACACCCAGTCACTCACCTCATTGAACTAGAAGTAATCAGTAATCAACCTAAGTAAAAGGGTTACGGTCTGTGTTCAAGATTATATGAAACAAATTGATCGAATGAATGAAAGAGAATGAAAAATAAATGATGAAACTAGTTTCTTTTGCATAGTGGAATGACTTGGAATAATTCCTCTAAAAGAGTCGTTCATGGAAGTACTTCCAGATGTAATGACACATCACTAAAACTAACCTGAAACTGTAAAAATTAATAGTTTTTTTAATTGGAGCAGCAAACATAGTTATATGTTCTATACATATGCCTATAAAAATCTCAGAGAAAATTTCTCTGACACTGCCGATATAATAAAATTTTGTGGTTTGGCAGGACAAATGTTCAAACAAATTCGAACATAAACAGTTGAATTTTTCCGATTTAAATGCGATGGGAGCAAGGTCAAAATTGAAGCCAATATGGAACCACACATCGCAAAAAACCTTTCCAAATTTGAAATTGATGAATTCAAAAATTATTACCCACGATATTCCAATATAAATTTTTCAAGTTTGAATTGAGAACTTACGATTCATTTACATGTTGGTAATAATTACATTTGGTTCTTTATAAAGCTAATTAAACATTTTTTGCCCACCCTAACTTTAATCGAAACTGATTCTGGAAACATGTTCGGAGGTTTCTTAGGGCACTCCACCATATATAACGTATTCAAACTATCTTTCTTTACATCCCAGAAAGCATAGAAATTTTTTGGAAATTAGATGTACTGGGGATTGAAACCAACAACTTAGTTGAAGATGATGCTGAAATTGAAGCATTGCACTTATTTTATAAAAACATAAAATTTGTGAATGATAGGTATCAAATTATGTGGCTGTAGAAGTATAGTCCAGCATCTATAGTGAACAATCAATAACTCGCTTTTAAACGACTAGAAAGACAATTGTCTAAATCGAAGAAAAACCCAGAATTTTTCATTAGATACAATCAGTATTTCATCTCCCTAGTCAATTTAGAAATGACAGAACATATCGAAAATTATAGACCCACAGAAATGGTACGCTATTTACCCCATAAGGGTGTCTACAATTTAACAAAAAGTACTCCACTCCAAGTAGTCTTTGACAGATCTGCAAAATCAAAAAATTCTAACCATTTGTTGAACAACTGTATGCTTAAGGGAAAATTAATATTAGCTGATCTAATATCATTGCTTGTAAGTTTTTATAAGGACCCTTACACAATAATTGCTGACATTAAAAAAGCATTTCATCAAATTGGATTGCACACAGAGGATAGAGATGTCCGACCATTTGTGTCTTCAAGGACAAAACCAGCATTTTTGAGAGTTCTTTCATCTTTTTACAACCCATTAGGTTGGTTTGTACCAGCATTTGATCCATCTCAAATGTTTATGAAAATACTCTGGTCCAAGGGATTGAAATGGGATCAAAAAATTCCAGACAATCTAGAATCCATTGCTACAGAAATTCTCAAAGATTTGATGAAAACAATGAGTTTCTGCCTTCCCAGACAGTTTTATGTAGGAACCTACGATCCCAATGTTTGCCAGTTACACGTCATTGCTGACGCATCTCTAACAGCTTACTCCATGGTAATCTACATCCAATTTCACAATATCAAATCAAATTTCCATGCAGTAAGACTTGTAACTGTAAAATCTCTCGTAACACCCATGCCACCCATCACAATTCCAAAACTAGAATTTATTACAGCACTTATCAGTTCCCAAGGATTCCATTCATTACATAAACCACTGAGTTTACAGAATGTAACAGCCTTTTGTGGTCTGACTGCAAATGTGTTCTTACATGGCTGTAGGAAAGATAAGTCAATCCCCAATTTGTAAAAAACAGAGTTGACAAAATAAAAAGTATACCATCTGTCAAATATGCATATATTCCATCAGCCAAAAATCCTGCTGACATTGGTTCACATCATTCTTCTGTACACAACTTATGACAATCCCACTGGTGGTCTGGCCCTACCTGGCCTACCCAAAATGAAAAATCTTGGCCAGAAACCAATCTCCATGTGATCAAAAATCTTCCAGACTCACCAGAACACACAGATACGCCTGTATTTTGCATCCTTGAAGAGGCACTAACCACCCCCTCGAAGCAATCAGCTTCGTTAAACATTGAAGATTAAATTATTTTTGACAAACGTCATCCTGCAAAAATACAGAGGAAGATAAACTCTGTCAAAACCTTTATCCCTCAATTCTTCATTGACCCAAATACCAACCAATGTGAGGTTGTAATGCCGGAATATGATGTTCTTGCCCAACAGTGGTTACCTGATTAACCAAATTCAAGTCAACCACTCGATTTGACCACCAAATCATACTTCATACCAAAAAAGGAAATACCTTTTGAGAGTTTCATCCATCCTCCAATGAACACTCCATTCAATATAGTTATTGCAAAATTCAATCCTCTGTACAAATCCATACATTCATTATTACAATGTATAGAAGCCATATGCCAGTTCAGCAAACAAAGAATAAGAAGGAAACGTCTAATTTCCCCTTATGCTTCATTGGACATCACTTTTCATTTTGCTCTTCTTTGCTTCATCAGAACCAACCAAAAGAAATACTTTGTCAAATTACTCGAAATTCTAGAGAAAAAAGATCATCCTCCATACATTCTGTACAAAAAATTCCACAATTTAATAGATCCGTCTGCAATACTCCATACTGTTAACTATCCTCCTGATATCAAGTATGCCAGAGATATGCTATCATCTATCCTGATGCATCCAAAATCTCACTTGACCAAATCAATTCTGATGAATACTCTTCTGAAAAATGTACATTTCAAATCTGACTACTGAAGACATTTAGACAGTGTTTTTAACATTTTGAACTAACAAAGGCCCACTGAAACTTATCTTGTCTGATAATATGGCGCAATTCCACATACTTGCAACGTATCTACCCGACTACTGAAAAACATGCTCTGAAGAACAAAAAATAAATCTTAGTCTAGATGAAAAGGACATTAGATAGCACTTCATCACAGCTAAGGCACCATAGTATGGTGGAGTTTACAAATGATTAATAGGCATTATAAAACAAGTGTTTTATAAAGTCTACAGTCACAACTCAATCCACAGGCACACCTTTCAGGCAAGTTTTAAAGACATACAAACAATGGTTAACAGGAGACTGCTCTGCAATCTCCCAGTGAGCTCGATCAACTAACCTTAATACCCGCACATTTCATCCGAGCAAACTTAGGTTCCCTAAGCATTGAATGCAGATCCCACTCCAACAACTAAACAACTAATGGACATCTGGAAGCTTGACCAAGATTATCTGTCAAAAATTTTTCTCAATTGAAAGAGACAATACCTCTTATACCTAAAAGACAGACCATCAACTGCACTGTCTAACCCAGGACATACGGTATCATTTGTACAGAAAGTAAGCGATATAGTCCACATTTTGGATTATTCATCCAAAACTGGAATTTACAAACTTGCGAAAGTCACCAATTTGGTGAAATCTTGTGACTGCTAAATTTGTCACGCACATATAGAATTCTCGAGCTTGAAAACATCTACAAGACCAATCAAGTTCTTTACTCCTTTGGAGCTCAATGACAGAAATTTCAAACAATAGATAATTAGTACTTTATACTATAGTTGCCTCTGATTATGACATGAGTAGACTGGTCTGACTAACCAAAAATTACTGACTTTAGGGCATGCCATAGTTGTAACTTATACTCCTAAAAATGGTATAACTACAATTTTTTGGCATGCTATTACTGTCTAGTGCTTTGTAAAAGTCCATGGGTAATAGGTGACAGAGTGCACTACCTAGCATCGTTGATGTTTTTACAACTCGTTAATTTCCCTACTCTTCCTTTGTAGAAAGTGTGATCTACGGGCAATAATTTATTCTCTCCTCTTTGTCTCACAACATCTGGCAGTCGCGACAATCCTTCGTTGAAAGTTTTCTTCATGTCACATCTCTATTACATTGTAACGACAGAAGTTTAAATTTTTTTTTCTTTGTTTTCTACTTTCATATTTTGTGATTTTCTATTGTTTTTTAATAAAGTTAATTATCATTTACATGCATGTCTAATCTTTCTTCTAGATTTCTGGGGATTCTTTGGAGGTGGCCCTCAAAGGCCACCCAGGAACACCACCCCCAGTGTCATGGCTCCGCCCACAAGTCCCCTGCGCACCAGCGATGCGCTAGGGACTTGCCATAACTGGTAGACACTGGGCTGAAGCGATGCAGACTGTTATAGTACTGAAGGCGGGTGCTGAGGTGTGTGACAACTATAATCTTTATTGTCCTTATGACATTAAACTATTAGTTTAAACTCCTACCAATACAATATTTGCCTGCTTAGTAATAAAATTATAGGATACCATTGAAGAGACATAATCTCAATAACAATAATGGACATTTCTGTAAAAAATAAATTATGTACATCACAAATATGAAATTTTTTTCATTATTCATGAGATGTTGGTAATCAGTGAATCACACCCAAGGTGTTTCAATAATGCTTCAAGGTGTCACCATTTGCAATATTAATACTTGAATACATTTTTGTTATAATAAAAGTATGATAATTACATAATTTTTTAACTGAAATATATATTTTTTCTTCAAAAAATGTTACTTTTCCTAAGCCATATTTCAATCTGTATTGAGTTTTCTTGTTCAGGTGAATTTTAACTTTTATTTCTTTTATTAAAATCGTATTACATTCACATCACATTAATTTAAACACTACTTCTATTTCTGTTAAGAATCAAATCTATTACTTAAGCCTAAATGAAACCTGGTTAAGTTCATAGCCACTAGTGTGAACACTTAACATGGATACTCGTTTTTCTTCAACAATAGAGGATGAATTCGCCTGTACTTTTTATTATTCTCACAACGGCTAACTTTCCATCAGGTAGTGTGAGAACATCTGCAGAATATGATGACTTGACTAAATCAGCATATTTGGTGGTGTTTGTGTGCGAGAACAGGTAAAAATATAGTCGGCTATTATTTCAAGAATTAGGAGTAGATAATAGTCGTCTATATTTTGTCTTGCTACATTTCTGTACATGTTGCGAATGCCTATAGAAATGTATGGAACACAGTTACACTTAGCAAATTGGTAGATGGACAAAGAACATAGATAATACATAATCAAAAAATACATCTAAATTATTGTCAAACTATACCTATTTCAAAAATTACACACAATGAAAAACTGGTCATCCAAATATTCAGATCATCACAGTGAAGTTACTTCATATTATTTATCACACTTGACCTGCTTTTTCAAAACAAAAAAGTTAAATGAACCTCATGTTGGTACTCCGTTTATTCAATCAGTATGAAAAATTTATCATGTTATAGTCTGGAGAAGCAAGAAGCATATAACAGCAGCTATTTCATAATATTGAAATTATAGTTTTCAAGCCCATTCAAGGGTAGTAAAAAGTGAGCTTTCTAGGCACCATAACTACTCTAAGAGGAAAAATTACTTAATTAGGAGTACGATTTAAGGGTAGCTTATACCTACTATCAATTTCAGATGGAGTGATTTTCATTGATCGTTACGTAACTTTGTATCAAAAATTGATATTCAAAGATATTTCCAATATTTTGTGTAATTTTTCCTCTGGTCAAAATCCGATGGTTAGTGAAAGTCAGCTTCTTCCTCAGTTTTCCAAGTATTTCAAATTTTTCTTTAGTAATTCATCATTATCATCAGAAATAAAAATTAGCCCGTTGGTTCCATAATATTATTAGTGAAGCCTACCTATACCTTTCTCCATTTATAAGTATTTTCTTCAATTAGACGATAATATTTTGACTATTTTTCAGTGATCCACTCCTTTCATTGAGCATTACACAATTGATCGCTGTTTGCCAGTCAATTTTTTCGGAAAAAATATTCATAGACGATGGGTTTTTATTCAACCAGAGTGATATGCTACTTCATGGAAAGAGATTCAGAGATTCTCCTATTAGCTTTGTAGATATTAAAATTCCTAATGATATAATCATACGGCAAGACATGCACCCCTGTAGAGGGCGGCGTGCTACTGATAAAAACGGACGAGTTGTTAATCCACCTCGCTCTTCAACTGATTATAAGATATCGAGTGGACGCAGAAAAAATTCCATATTTATATATGCTAAACTTTATCCAAAAAACAATAAAGGTATCCGGCCCGTGTATTTTGTAGAGAACTTTGATTTTGCTAATTTGAAAAAATTAAAACTTGGTGATCAATTAGAAGATATGTATGATGACTTAATCTAAGCACCCAGTTTAAATCTAGATTTGAACTTGTAAATTAATAAAATAGATTTATACGTACTAGAGTTATTATTTTCTCATTTTAACTAATTTTCCATGATTGTGGTAACTAAGCAGTGTGAAACTGTAAAACGCTTATTGAAGATAAAGTAGAATGAATGGAAAGCTCGAAAAATTCTTTGCACAATCCTCATGGAAGGATAAAAATTGAATGAATGAAATAAAAATTGAAGAGATTATATAAATTTCTGTCTGAACACAACAAACTGTAAAAAATTAATTTTCAACATCAATCATATTTAGGTCTAATTTAGACTCGTCACAATACGCTTTATGAGGATAATTTGGCATACAAAGATTGTTTTCGCAATAAATTATTTTTGTAAGGGATAGAATAATTTTTCTTCATATTCATATCTTGAAACAATTTCTTCTACCCGTGGACTAGAATAAAATTATATGTTCTGGTAAAAAAGTCTGAAAATTTCTTTCACTACTCGCTAGTAAAGTTCTTTTGTCAGTTTATAAACCAGACCCTCTCTACTTAAGAGGTTCATCATAAGTACTTATCGGCACTTTGCATATTTCCAGAAAAGTTTGTGCATGTTTGTAGATACTAACTACAAAAATATAGGTATGTTCTATTCTAAAATTATAGGCCTAGATACACCTACATTAATTCTGTAGTCCATCAAAGCATTTGAAACAGTCAGTATAACTAGTGGCTCGAAAAATGTTTCAAAGGCATCGACTAGGGTATATAATATCTATTCAAAAATAATATTATAACTTACACTTTTATATTGAGTTAGGTATTAGGAAAAACTCGTTTTATTCAATAGTTTACTAGGTACATATTGATCGGCAATCACAACAGAGAGTCTCAAGGTACACATATTATCTATCTCTAGGTTCACGATATTTTATCGCAGACAGGTTGTAATATAACCAACATTGAGGTTGTTATCTTTCACAAGATCATCAACAGTGTTAATGAATGTTTCTGATGCTGATAGTACATTTTCGAGTAGTATTTTATTATTTATGGGTGACATTGACTCTTCACTACAGTTCCAATCTTTGGAGGTGGCTCAACTGAAAATTCGAGCTCTTATTACCACTGATTGGATTCTTCGCATGTTTGAGATCGAACCAGTTTGATCTTTTTATCCAGTATGGTTGTAATTGGGGTATTAACATTGACATCACAAAAAGTGTGGGAGTGAGGATACTGAAAATTAGCGGTTGAATGAGAAAAGAAACCGATTAGTACCATTTTCCCATTTTGATCTAACAGTTTTTAATGAAGGATATATGAATATATAGAAAATGGAGGGTAAATTGACGGAATTTTTAAATGAAAAACTTCTTTCAAAGAGGGATACCTCGTAAAAAAAATGTAACAGACGAAAAGTGACATAAAAATTTTACAAAAAAAATTTAGGTGTCGAAATTATGAGATCATCAGTTTTTTCTCCTGCCAAAGTTTCTAAGAAATAAATTATGACGTCAGTATACTTTCCAGCTGCTAACAAGATTATAACTTCTCCTTCAATCGCACAAAACATTTTGTTCATAATTAAAATGTTTGGCGTAAAATTTTCTACAAATTAGATAATCTACGCATTTATCATATGCCCCATAGTTTCAGAGTTGAAAAATATTCAATATTTTTAGCACTAACTTTTGTTTTTAGGGAGATGTAAAAGCGGGTAACATCAATTTGAGGGTTGTAAAATTTTATGTTTAATGATGTTCAGTGTTTACTACTCAACGCGTAAAATGTGAAGAATACATCCCAAAATTTACTGAAAAACATTTTTCTGTGAAGTTAACATGTAATATGGCAACTTGAAAGCGAAAACTAAGGTATTTCAATAAAGTCCACAGCCACTATTGTCAAAATTCAAGACCTTTTGAATTTTAACAGAAAACCAGGTTTTAGAAATATAGATAGTAATTTCTCTCTCTTAAATGCATACGTGTAATCAAAAGAGGGAAATTTTTATCTTGATCTGGCCTTATTTCTTGTGATTACAGTTTGTCCACCATCAACATGAATTTGGCCGATCACTCTGTTCGACTTCAATACTGGCATGATATAAAATTACGTCTCACTCTCATAATTTTGTTTTTTATTTCCATCTCATTTTCACTCATTCCCATTTATGAAAATGGAACTCCAACTAAAATACTGTTCTAGTTTATACCATTATGTTGTCAAATAAAGGTCAAGGTATGTTTACTTTATTTCTTATTACTTTTGTAATGTGCTGATCTCCTTTAGTCATAGGTAAAAGGGTGGGGGTGACTATGCTTCCTTCTTTGTAGTGTGTCTTCGTTAAATGTGGTTTCAATGTTTGAACACAACTGTTTTTTGTAGTTGGTTTTCATGTCAAAATTTCCAAGTTAAAGTTGTTACTGTGAACCTTATCTTGGACTGACTAACAGAGCACATCAGGTTTTTGACCCTTGCCTAGTGTTTGTTGTCTAACTTATGTATTTGGGACTTGATGTTGTGGTGTCTAAGGATGTTTCAGGAACCTCTAGTTGTTTAAGTATAATATTTTGTAGTAAATGTGCAGTCTACCGGGTTTGTTTTGTTGTGGTGTGTTGCCATCTCAGTTGGCATAACATAAAACTCTAGCTCAGCAAGACTCACAAGAAAAAGTAGATTTTTTAAGAACAAATAATTATGAATTTTGATGATAATATTAATTGTCTATGTTCATATGAATAAATGGTGGGTTATGATTGTATGAAATTTTTTAACTGCTGACAAAATCTTTGACAAAGTGAAATTTAAAAGCATTACTACCTATTCTTGAAATGAAAAATTCATTAAGGTGAAGTATGGTATTAATGAGATAATTTAAAATTCAAAAAGATCATATTTCCATCCACCTATATTTTTTGTACTTTCCATTGAGCTAGAAGGCTGAAAATTGATATGAGGGTACATCAGTGTGGGGACTCTCCTGTATGAGGTATAGGGGCTTGGACCCCTCGAAGACAGTCGCTGCCCCAAAGGGCAGGCAAATTATTCGTCTATATGACGTAAAACACACAAATTATGTTCGATCGTAATTACCTGCAAATACATGCAGGTAATTTGAGAGTACCAAATCGTGACAAAATGAAACAATGTCACAATCACACAAACTGGCCAGCCATCTCTTATCTTGGTACAGGATGATGCGACCTGGCCACCCTCACAGATGTACGTATATTCTTACGTACGTATCTTTGTGTGCGTGTAAATAAGCCGTATATAAACCACCCAAACCGGCTCTAAAATCACCAGTGTTCGCCTGGGTTTTGGCTTACCCATACTTTGTATGAAGTGGCTGGACACTCTTAAATTCTGTAGAATTTCCTTCTGGTGAGAATATCTCTCACAACAAGGTATTCCACAGTGGTGACCTCGACGTGATTTTTGGCTACTCGTGAGGTGTCTTGAGGCGCGTTGTGCTCTTACAAAAATTTGACGCAGTGCGCTGGCAAGAAACTCGTTTCTCGGCAAATAAAAATATTTTTTTGCAGACTAAGACACCTTTTTGGTCATCGAAGTAGAGTCTGCTGAAGTGGGAATTTATACCCCTCTCTTTAAAATATACAAAAAAAGAGAAATCAGACAGTAGACCTGGAGGAAGGAGGTTGGACTCATCCCCCAACCCGACAACTTCGACTCGACACTCTAAGAATTTACCCAACTTGGAAGAAGGCCCTCAACACCCAGAATTAGCACGACTGGGAACTGCAATAAATAAAGAACAATTAGCAGTGAAAACGTTGAGAAGTGGTCGAACTTTAACCCAAAATTCTGACCCAAAAACCCCTGTCCTACAAACACAGGAGCCAGTGTTTTCACCCAGCAAGGAAGGAAGTAGTTCTGTGGAATACGCTTGTCATCACAAAGACACAGCAATGGTGCCGCCACCAACTGGAAACCATAACCCACAACCATCGCAGGGAGGCAGTAGTCAGCCACAGCTGACACCTGAAGTCTTAGCGCAGATTAAGCAAATTTTGCAATTACAGCCAGGGCAAAGCCCCAAATTCTACAGACGAAGGATAGAGATCCCGTAATTTCTGCCCAATCAAATCATCGATGATGTGATGGGTGGTATGAAGATGGGGGACAACAAACCCTCAATCTTCATGGCAAAATTAAGACAGAAGGCGGATAATATCGTAGCCCCTTCTGTCATAGGCAATCAATTTCGCAAACAAATTCCCCAAAGTGTTGTGCAATGCCTAGCCACCGTGGGTTCGACCATAATAAATACATCCGCAGACTTGGACTTACTTGCGATTTCAGCAGACAATGCGCTAGAATACACCAGGTCAAAGCCTGTGGTCAGTGCAGTATCTGCAGAGACTGGAGAGATTGCTCAACTTCGAGCCCAAATAGCTCAATTGATCGAGGAAGTAAAGAGGAACAAAAGCCAAAGCTTCACGAAATCCAATAGTAGCTGGCGACAAAGATCTAAATGCAGAAATAACAACAACAACAGTGGCAATAGCAAAGGACGACAGTCCTGGTCCAGAGACCGCAGATCTAGTTCCAACAATAGGGGTCAGAGTTCAACACCCCCATGTACATCATCTCCCAAACACCAGTCACAAAATTGGGATGATAAGAGTTGTTTCTTTCACAACCAGTTTGGCGCAGAGGCCACCAAATGCAACAACAGATGCAAATGGTGGGGCAAATCCTATATCAAGGAGGCTTCAAACTAGAACAAGGGGCTATCTATGCGGCCAAAGACCCCTCAGAAAAATACTCATGCCACCTGTTCATTACGGACAGGACAAACAGGAGAAGGTATTTAATTGACTCGGGTGCAGACCTGAGCATACTGCCAGTCAACAAAACTCAAAAAGTACTCCCTCCAAAATACTATCTCCATATTGTGAATGGTCAAAACCTTCCAGCCTACGGACTTGAAAACAGCAAAGTCAACATCGGACTCAAGCAAATCATGACGTGGTCCTTCACAGTTGCAGATGTTCTAAACCTGATGCTGGGTGCACATTTCCTTGCACATTACAGCCTGATCATTGACCTCAAAAATGGCAAATTGATCGATAGCGAATCTAAATAATGTGTGGATGGCAAAATGCTAGCTTACAGACTGGACACAAATATATCCAGCTGTACCAATGTCGACGGACAACTCTTACGGATCCTGTCTGACTATCCTGGAGTCACTCAACCATCAATTCGTAGGAATCCTACCTATAAACATGATACAGTTCATTATATAGAGACTAAAGGACCACCTTGCCATGCTAGGGCATGAAGGTTACTGCCTGACAAACTCAAAGCGGCACAGGAGTACTTCCATTGCATCATTGAGGAGGGTATATGTTGCCCCACGAAAAGTTCATGGAGCTCCTCTATCCACATGACCAAAAAAGCAAGTGGAGAGTGGCGAATTATTGGAGACTACAGGGCCTTAAATGCCAAAACCCTGATTGCATAATGGACTTCAATGCGAATGTGAAGGGTAAAACAATGTGCACAAAAATTGACATCAACTGGGCAATCCACCAAATTCCTATGGCCAACCAGGACGTACCAAAGACAGCGGTTATAACCCCCTTTGGACTATTCGAATACCTTCGAATGCCATTTGGACTTCGCAACTTGGCACAAACTTTCCAAAGGTTCATCAATGGACTGTTTAGGGAATTGCTGTTTGCATATGCATACTTGGATGATATTTGCATTTGCTATGAAGGTGGTGAGCAACAGCACGAGGAGAATGTAAGAGCCGTCATACAGAGTGTACAAGCTGCTGGGCTTACTATCAACGTAGGTAAAAGCTTATATGCACAGACCAAAATTGACTTCCTCGGCTACAAAGTCTCGACCAAAGGCATTTCCCCCTAAAGACCAAGGTAGAGCCAATACTGAACTTCCCAAAACCCTCAAATGTCGCTGAACTTAGGCGATTCTTGGAAATAGTGAACTTCTATAGACGTTGCATGAAGAATGTAGCAGCCGAACAAAGTAAGCTGTTGGCACTAATTAAGACAAGTAAAAAGAAAGATAAAACTCCACTCAACTGGAATGAAGAAGCCAAACAGGCCTTTGAAAAAATCAAAGATACACTGGCAAATGCAACTCTATTGGCTCATTCAGACAAAAGTCTTCCGTTATGCGTGAGTACCGATGCATCTGATTTTGCTATTGGTGCAACTCTGTACCAACTTGACAAATTACCGCTAGCTTTCTTTTCAAGGAAGCTCTCAAAAACAGAAATTAACTATAGCACGTGCGATAGGGAATTGCTCAGAATTTTTGCTGCGTTGAAGCATTTCAGGCACCAATTAGAGGGTATATGTTTTTCTGTGTAAACTGATTATGAACCCCTAACATATGCTTTCACACAAAAAGCAGAACCTGCATCGCCGAGAAGAGTGCGACAATTAGACTAAATAGGTCAATTGACTACCAACATTCAGTATATAAATGGAAAACGTAACACTCCAGCTGATGCCTTGAGTAGAATCGAAGCTATCTCGGCTCCTGTCCAATTGCCTTATGCTGAAATAGCTAAAGCACAGCTTAAGGATGCAGAATTGCAAGAGTTGTTATCGAACGATGATACTACTCTCAAATTGAGACAGCCAAAAATTCCCGGTACTGATGTTTTATTAACATGTGACATCAGTACAGGTAAGAATAGGCCATTTCTACCGGTAAAATATCGCAGGTTGGCTTTCAACAGTGTACATAATCTGTCACATGCTGGGCCAAAATGTAGTGCTAATCTAATTTTAGCAAGGTTTGTATGGCAGCAAATGAAGTCTGACTGCAACAAATGGGCTCGCAGTTGCCTGAACTGTCAAGAGTCCAAAGTAGGAAGAAGAGCGGTTTAAAACTGTACACATGGATTTTGTAGGCCCATTGCCACCATCACAAGGACACAGATACCTGTTGACGATAATAGACAGGGCAACACAATGGCCAGAAGCAATCCCTCTACACGAGATGTCAGCTCCCACAGTAGCTGCATGGTTATACGATACCTGGATTGCAAGGTATGGCATACCAGAAGTCATAATTACGGACCAAGGTCGCCAATTCGAGAGCTCGCTCTTTAAAGAGCTGTCTAATAAGCTTGGTGTTCAACACAGTCATACCACAGCTTACCATCCTCAAGCCAATGGCAAAATCGAGAGATGGCATAGAGCTCTCAAAGCCTCCATCATGTCTCATGATACCAAGAGATGGGTAGAAGTACTTCCTACCATCCTCTTAGGCCTTAAATCTGCCCTACAAACCGATACAGGTCACTCTGCAGCACAATTAGCGTTTGGAGAAGAGCTACGCCTCCCAGGGGACTTCTTCACAAAATCGAAGAAAGTTAGCCCCGAAATTATGGTACAAAACATAAGAAATGATGCCAACAACTTTTTACAACAGGCAGCTCATCATGGCCAGCCCAAGATTTACGTCTTGAAACACTTGGCCAATACTTCACACGTATTTGTTAGAGACAAAAAAATGAGATCTGAGCTGGAGAAACCATACGCCGGTCCTTACAAAGTAGTATCACGAGATGAGAAAAACTTTGTGATACTCATTGCAGGCGAACCTCGAACAATTTCAATCGACAGATTGAAGCCTGCTTACATGGTAAGCGATGATAAAAGAATAAAAAGGTTGCATAAGGAAAGCACAGAAAGTATAAAGACAGATTCCGAAACAAAAACGGAAGAACCTGTTGAAAAAAGTGAAACAAATAATTCACAACAAAGAACATTAAAAAAGTCAGTAAGATTTTCGGACAATGTTACAACTAAAACATTTGATCCTGAGGCCCCCTTATGCCCACGTAAAAGAGTCAGGCCCCTTGGCAGTAAAAAACGCAAAAATTCCTGCCCTTCTCGCACGTCTGAGAGGTTAATGCGAAGAAAATAAAAATTTACTCCCGAAAAGTAATATCCGCTACGTAAGTCAAAACCCGCTAATAACTATGCGAGAAATATCGGAACTCAGTGAGACAAAAGAAACTCTGGAGATAAGCAAACGAGGAATGCCAACAAAAAGAAAAAGACAGGAATAAACAAATCCACGTGCAATACGGAAACAAAACATTGCAACGTGCGAGTACCGTTAAACACAAAGATAATCTCTACGACGTGACGTCACAAACGGAGATTCCTTTGTACTGAAAATTCGAAAATTATATTCACTGAGTTTATTTCAGGCATAACTCTGCTTAAACCGATCAGAACTTAACCAGAAAACTTGTATACGGCTGAGAATTTTAAGCGCCATCCCCTCTATGTGTCGATAAGAAGATTCGGAAATAAAGAAAAGTAACTGTAACGGTAAATCGAAAAACAAACTAAAATCACCCATTTCAGAACTGCCAAGCAACTTGGACGTGTTCTTTGAAATATTTTTTGGTTCCTTTTCCTAGCAACCTATTCTCATGTCGCTTCCACTCAACATCCCGAAATCCGCCACCTTCCAATTCTCCCAGAAAACTGCTGAGTCCTTAAAAACTCAGCAGAAAACCGAGAGGAAGACAGAACTGGACCGGATTGAGGAGGAGCTGTTAATGGACACAGCTCCTCCGGTCGAAGAAGTCCTGGTGGAAATGACCACTCTGCTACCGCCAATAATCTCTCCTCCCCAATCCCCGAAGGAACCGGCTCCGACTCTGGAACCCCCGAAGCCGGAGCCGGAACCTGAGGAGAAAAAGGAGTTGATGAGATTCCTGTTCACGGCAGAGAGGGCTGCAAACAAGAAGGCAAAGATGGCCACCTGGGCATCGGAGAACTCCAACTCTCCAATGCTCAGGAAGCCAACCTTTAAACGTCCGCTGCCCCCTCACTCCTGTCACCACCCCTACGCCCGATCAAAATCTGTACAACCAGGGCGTAGGGGAGAAGACAGCAGGGCAGCCTACCTGGCACGAGTACACGCCCGTAGGGAATCCTACGAGTGCGTTGGAGCCGCAGTAGGTAGCGCCCTTGTGAAGTGGGAGGCCAACCAGAGGCGGAAATAAAACCCGCACGTCCCCCAGGCCTTGCGCATTTTTGGTCATTTTTGCAGCGCAAAAACTGGGGGGAGTAGCTGTGGGGACTCAATGGTATGAGGTGAAGGGGCTCGGACCCCTGATGACAGTCGCCGCCCCAAAGGGCAGGCTAAATATTCGTCTCAATGACGTTAAATCACACGAAATACGTTCGATCGTAATTACCTGTACGTACTTGCAGGTAATGTACGAGTACCAAATCATGACTACGAAATGACGTCATGATTCGTACACGAACCGGCCAAACGTATCTTATCATAGTAGGAGATGATACGACCTGGCCGCTCTCACAGACACACGTATTATCTTATGTACTTGTCTTGGTGTGCGTGTGAACAAGCCCTATAAAAACCGCCCAATCCGACTCTAAAATCGCCAGTGTTCGGTCTGGTTATGGCTTACCTGCACTTGTGTGCGAAGTAGCTGAACACGCTTAAATTCTGTTGAATTTCCTTCTGGTGAGAATATCTCTCACGACAAGGTATTCCACAGGGCCTATGACAGCTGCTGATAACTGGAGCCTAAAATTTAAACACAAGTCACAGAACAATACATCAGAGAAAAATAAATATTTTCTAAAGACGACAAATGCTTGAAAATACTGTGAATATAAAATAAAGTTGTGAAGAGGAAACCTATCGAAGATGTGTTTGCTGAAGAAGTCATATGGCTGCTCATGAAGATTCAAATTAAATCAAGTTAATCGAGTGATATAGAAAAAGGGAATTAGGGATTTAAATTCCAAAGTAATAAGCACAGAGTAGTTTAAACTGTTCACGGTATAATTTACCTAAGTTTAATGTGGCTTAAACTAGCGCTAGTCAATAAATTAAATGATAAATTATGTTAATTCGTAGTATAATAAACTATGTTAATTCATTTGAGGAAACCAGCACTTTTTGATCAGTAGTTTACACTGAGAGACCAAATTAAATTTTATATTAGCAAGACCTTTAGTGTGGAAGAACTAAATGAAAAAGAAAATCATTTATTCAAACTTTTAGTGTGGAGAAATTAAAAGACAAAAGTAATAAGATTATAATACATTCTTTAATACAAAAAGGCTATAAAATGAAGAGATGATTTCTACGTTATAATTAGCCCTTTAGTGCGGAAAAACTACAAGAAGAAAATCAAATTTTTGGACATGATATGACAGAAGGATTTATACGTGAGCTCATGAAAAATGTGGTATCTTCAACAATGAATTTTAGCTTATATCCTGTCACAGTCACCAAAGTAGACTTAATTTAAAATTTCTATGGTGTGCTAAAGTCTAAATAAAAACGGATCTATAGAGGAAGCAAGATTCCAAGAAACTAGTAAGGAAAACAAAATTTTTGTACACAAACTTTATTTCGCTGTGAGATGGATTTACCAAAAAGGGGAATCAAGCACTTGTAACTTACTTCACACACACTTCACTTCAATTAGGTTTAAACAAAATTACCACATTTTAAAATTTATCATTATAATCAAAGATTCAATATGAAAACTTTAGGATGTGAAACATATGTAGGCTAGAAAAACATAGATAAATAATAGAAGAATTTGGAGATTTAAATTGGGAAAGACGATCATTAAGCATATTACCAAATTTAAGACAGGGGTGCCGACTTGAACTGAAAGAGCATAGGAACGGCAAGTCTGACCATTATTCTTGAAGATGAATTTCAGGAATTTAAATCGAAATAAAAAAGTTGATTCATTTTTGAGTGAAAGAATATACTACTCCAAAAAAAAAAAATTGTTTTGAACAGTTGATGTTAGAATCAAGAATACCGAATGGTGCTAAAAAAAGTCAGCAGTTAGGCATATGAAAAAAAATGATAGTCAAGACTCCGATTGCCAGCCAGTAGTAAGTAGCTCCGTCTGTAATTCTAGAACAAGAAAAGAAGAAAAGAAAGGAAAGAAAATAAGAAAATAAGAGGAAATAATGCCCGTACACCACAATATATCTTCAAGAAGCTAATATATATCTAAGCTGAATTTTGATACCAATTTTACTTATCCTGATGTATTTTGAAAAAAGCATAAATGAAACTACTTTCACTGAGGGAAAAAACATTTTTTATATCCAGTAACGAAATATTACCCTGATTTTCATGAATAATAGTGGATTGTGTGTTTTGATGAGACCAATAATACATATCAATTTTGTCTAGGTGGCACTAATGCAGCAGCAATAATATGAAATGTGTCACTGTGTATTTATGCGCAGTGTGTACCAGTTTATTCAACCTAGGCCTATAATTTTAGAATATTACCCCTATTTTAATAGATATCCGTACGCACATGTAGGGAAATATGTACGATTAACTTCTTAGATGGGCTCGATTCTTGTTTATAAGTACATTAATAAAAGAACTTTACCAGTGAAAAAAGCAAAAAATTTTCAGACTTTTTTTCCAGAAAATATTATTATATCCTAGTAATCTGGTATAAATTATTTCAAAACATGAATAGGAATAAAAATAATTTTAGTCCTTCCCAAAATTATTACTTGAGAACCCATCTTTGTATGCCAAGTGATCTTCATCAAGTATATTATACCTAGTCAAAATTCGCCCAAATTTTAATTAATGTCAAAATTTTTTTTTCGGTTTATTGCGTTTTAGACAGAAAATTATAAAATATCTTCAATTTGTATTTAATTTGTTCAATACATTTTTCTCCTTCTACAAGGATTTACCAACCAGTTTTTCGAGGTTTTACTCCTTTCTACTCCATCTTCAAAGTATCTCTTACAATCTCACACTTACTACTTACAACCACCTTAGAAAATTAGTTAAAACGAAAAAATAAAACCGATAATCTGATTAATACCATTTTATTAATTATTTTACAATCGCAAATTTAGCGGATCATCGATGTTTGTGTTTGAGTAGTCGTATATTTCTGTTTCATATTGATCTGATAGTGTCAAATTGGTGAAATCAAAATTCTCTATAAAATACATGAGCTGGATACCGCTTCTGTTTTTCTTAAATTTTTTAAATACAAATATGGAATTTTTTCTGTATCCACCGGATATCTTATAACTATGTGAACTGCAATTTTTTCCAGTGGTAGGTGGTCCTCTACAGGGATGCATTTTCTGTATAATACCATCAAATTTTTTCATATAAAAAAAAGTGATAAAAGTTAATGAGAATTTCTTTCCCTGAGATAACATTTCACTCGGTTCGAATAAAAACTCATCGTTTATGAGTAATTTTTCCGAAAAAATTAACCAGCAAATAGTGACCAAGCTTCCAATATCCAATTTAAAGAGCGGAACCCTAGAAGATAATCATAATATTATCGACAAATCGAATAAAATATTGGTAAATGGAAGAAGGTTAGTAGGCCTCAGCGACAATATGGAATCAACGGGCCTCTTATCATTTCTGATGAGAAGGATGAATTCCTAAAGATAAAACTGAAATACTAGTGAAACTATAGAACTGATTTTCAATACCCATTGGATATCCACCAGATGAAAAATTAAACACAAAATTGGAAACATCTTTGAATTTAAATTTCTGAGAAAATTTATGTAAAAATCATTGAAAATCATTACTTTACCAAAAAATAGTAGGTGTAGGCTGCCCTTAAGTCATACTCCTTATAAATTAATCCAGCCTTAGAGTAGTTATGATGCCTGAACAGCTGAATTTTTGCCATCCTAGCGTGGGATAAACAATAAGCTATACTTTCCATATTAAAAACTGCATTTATATTTATATTTCAGGCCTCTGGACCACAACATGACTTATTTCAATTATCATGATGATGTATGTAATTTTTTAAATTTAATTTGAAAATAATTTAGATACCTTTTTTTGGAAGGTATTTTCTATGCCCTTTGTCCACATACCCACTTGCGATATGTGACTGAAATATAACTCAGAAAGTGTGACTTTTTATCTGAAAAAATATATACCTATTTATGACAATAACATGATTGTGTCATTATTATAATTTTATGGTAAAAGGAGTACTCAATCAAGCATGTAGCAAAATGGTGAAGTCGTAATATAATTATTGAAAAATAGTTTACTTGATTGATTAACAACCAACATATTATGATTAATGCAATAAGTTATATATTCATAACAAACGTAACTTAATTTGCCTTTTACAGATGTCCATTATTCTTATAAACATTATGTCTCTTCAATGTCCCCGTCATTATTAAGTGTTAATGATACTATTTGATGATATAACAATGCAGTAACAGTAGAAATTATTGCATTTACTTAGACAATAGGGTAGATGCACCTGTTTGCAATATTTTAAAGGAAATGTTAAGTTTTAAGTGGCATAATTTAGTAATGAATGAAGGTATTTATTATATGAATGCTTCATTACATGAATTATGGTCTCCAGATTTATATTTCTTTTGAAAATTTTTATTTTATATCTATGAATATTATTTTTTATTACTTTTATATGAAAATCATATTTGCTCCAGTTTGCAACACACAACTAATGTAAGGACAAAATAGGAGAAGGAATGTGTATTTTAATTCATAAACTGGTAATATCAATCCAAATTTCAATATTCCCCTCCCATAAGTTTGGGACTTGACAAAGCTAATATTGTATGAAAATAAAGCTGATAAAGTACTGGAATATGAGTGTTGCACAAATGGGGCATAAGGGTTGCAAACTGGGGCAAATGGCATTCTTGTATAAGAGACATAAAACAAAAATTCTTTGACAAATTTAATATTTGAAAAAGGTATATGAATTCAGAGATATGGGAATTCATGTTATTACACCCAAATGATAAGAATAATTCAAATTTTCTCATTAAAACTGAAACAAAACTGCATGTTGTAAACTGGTTTCATGTTTTTTCCTCCACTATGTCAGATTGCAAAAATCTGTTTCAAATAGAAAATGGTGACTTTCAATTAACCATTTTTCAACAGGTGTATAGTACTAATAAATTTGGTTAAAATAATATAAAACACTGATTTTTATCAATGTTGAAGTGTATCAATTATTTCTATTTAACTGACCCTTATTCATCTCCTACTGTGAAGATTTCTGAAAAAAAGAACTTTTTGCATTTTTCACAGCAATTAAAATTTTCTTTGATTTATGGTTACATCTATGTCACAAATGAAGTATTGAAAATAGATGGGAATCAAAGAATATGCTTTAATATTTTTGATAAAAGTACTTCCAGCTGATAAATCTACCTATTCTTCTTACTTCTAAGCCTTAAACTTCAAACTGTTTTAAACTGGTACAGTTTTTCAGACTGGTGCATTCAGCCTATGTGTCATTTCTATGATTTTCCTTAGCAGATTAGAATAGGCCCATTGACTTCTCTAAGGTATTTGCCATTTTTTAAAACAGGTGGCGTCAACTTTTGGGTCACAAATGAGAATCACAGATGACATGTACCTATTTGATGTAAGAATGACTCAGCAGCGATAAATAAACATGTGGAAGACAGAAAAAATTTAAATACCAATATACTATGTGCATGTTTATGTACTGATGAAAGTGGTTAATTAATTTTGATGTATTTTTAAATGCACTCGAATAATTTTATAAATTCAAACTTAAAATACAGGGTAGTTTTGACTTTTTCAAAAAGATATATTTTCTTCTTCTACTAAATATGTTTTCTAAATTATAATTTCTATTGAACCCTTTAATGTCATACTTGATGAAATTAAACACCTTCCCATTTTGAACTGTCAGGAAAATTATAAAGTGGCTACCACTGAAAGTATTGCAAACCTAGTTAAGTCACAAAATGACATTTCATTTCAATTTTTTCATGATATTTCATGTCGTCTGTTTCATGAAAAAATTTACCGATTAAGCATGCCGTTCGAGAACTGAATTAAGTGAAAAATCAGAGTAATAAATCTTGTTTCGTTTCATTCGACTTTTCGAAGTTTGGGTTGTTAAAATTTTAGGTCTGCTCATTCATAATTGAGTATTATCATACCCAAGAGGGAAATACATCTGACTATCAGAAGAGCATTTTTTTACTGTCTTGCTTGCATTTTTCGTTTAGTTGCTTAATGAAGTAAATAACAGCTGATTTAAAAAAATATAAAAAACTAATTCAGAATATGCTCTATATTTAGGACACTTCTTCAACACGCCATAATTATGTGGTTCAAACTACAATTGAAACAATCTGTAATCTGTTCAATTCTGAAAAGGATATCAAAATCATCGCAATGTATATTTGGTTAACAATAAGAATTCAGGCATCAAGATGAATTTTTTGAATATTAAACTGTAAGGATGAAAGTTTACTATTGTTAAAAAGGCAGTATTAAAATATCTGGTAAGCAGCCCAAGTTTGGGGATGTGGGATCACATTCCTGTTTTATCTGGACAATAAATTTATTTTTCGTTTTAATTAATTTGTTAAAAGGGAAGCTGGTGAGAGTAAAAAAGTGTGACAGGGTACCTGTTAATAACTTTAAAATGTTGGTCCCTCTTTGAATACCACAGTACTTGCACCAGTTATCACTACATTGACATTTAATCAAGAATACCTTATTTTAATTTACATTATATCATCTTAATTGGTTCTTTTCTAAAAATCATTTAATGTTGCTAAAATTGAATAAATGTATCATAAATGTGCCTACTGCTTTTTGTGAAATAAACTCTTTTTAGAAAGTGACATCCGATGGAGTTGGGTACTTATAGTTATTATTAAATTATTGAATTTTATCAGAAATTTTTGTAATAAATTAAAAGTTTGAAAATCACAAACTATTAACAAACAAAGGCACACACTTTTCAGGCTTCTACAAGTGGTAATAGTCTCCTACATGAGGTCTTCGCAACTTTTGTCTCATTTTTACAATGAATTTATGAAACTAGTTTTTATTACATTTCAGAGTATAGTCTAATGTAAACATGGCTCCTAATTGAGAATTTCCAGAAAACGTGGCAAACACACTTTATTTACATTATTGAAAATTTTTTACAAAATTCCATATTTGGGCCTCACTTCTCATTTTTCCAGAGATTTATAAAAAGGTGTTTTTTAAAGAAAAATTGTAAAATTTTTCTTTTTTTGTTAAGAAAAAAAAATTCCATTCACGAAAATAATGATGCCACCACTCACAAAACGAAATTTTAGGTAGTGTATTGTTTTCTCAGACACCATTTTTGCTATCGTTGATTCAGTTACTTGAGTAAATTTGATGCAAAATTCTTTCTCTTTTTCCCTTTGAAGCCGAATATATACTGTATAGAAATAAAATTCATCGTAAAACTCCCCTTAAATTTTGAAATTCCAAAAAAAAACAAACAAAACAATTCGGCGATATGCCAATTGGATGCTACTCATTTAATACTTTGTACTAATGGATTAAAGAATAATTTTGACCTACTTTCCCCTTAATTATGATTTTGAAACAATTGGAGCTAAATTCCATGGGTGCACTTGTGTATAAGCACCTACCTACATATAAATTTCTATAGTTTCATAGTACTGGCATCCATTTTCTCATACTCACTGAAATTTCCAACAATAATTACAAAATTGTGAGCCAAAATAAAAATAATTGTACTCCTACTATGCAATGTGTAGTGCGGACCTACATATAAAAATCTTTTGAAATTATATATTAATGAATTGGAAAATAAGATTTTCTTTTTTGTTAGTCATTATTGTTGACCTAAAATGAGATGTTGTGGATATTACAATTATAATATGAAATTGTCCCACCTATTCCTCCTCAATTCTAAATCTACTTTTGAGATTATCAAAAATTGTAAAATAACTCACTCAAAAGAATCAAGATTTGGAATCATTTCGTGAACATATATTTCTTCAACCAGTTTCAAATCATAGTTTATCGTTACAACTTCATTCAAATAAGTATTCTTATGAAGTGTATCAGTTGAAATATATAGTTTTGGAATTCTTTCAACATCCTTTGAAAACTGAATTCTGTCGTGAACTACTCCATTGGGTTCTGTTTCCACTCTGAAAATATAAATAATGTCCAAATTCATGGCAAGTGATACAAAAAATTTTTCGTAGTAATCATCCACATTCCAATGAGTTCTAATTGGTCTATGATGTCCAAAACATGGCGACATGTAGAGAAATATATGGTTTTAGTCACCTTCTCCAATAGTTTTTATTTTCGAGTCAATAAAGGTAACTTCTTTGTATAGCCATAAGTTCCGTTTAATTTTATAGTAAGCTAGTTCATTTAGATGAATCTTCCACTCATATTTGTAGGAATCAGTTTGAAATATCTGTTTGCAGAGAAAAGCCAACTACTCATGTGAAAGTTTACATAGAATTCTGGAATATAATATAAAAAAACCTATATTATAAGAATATCAATAAAATCGAAGTCTAAGTGAGAAATGCATTTGTAAATTACAGTTTTCATTTAAGATCACATTATAACCAATCTACAAATGAGGTTACTTCAGACTAGCATACAGACACTGGAGAAAAGAAAAAGAAAATTTTCTCAAAAGGTCCTCAGAGGCTTTCAGATTATTATGCCATAGTTTTGACATTTAAATCAGTTTTGAGAAAAAATGATTTTACAGTTGCCTTTGATACTATGTTATTGAGAAAGCACAGCATAAGTTAAAACAAAATTAATCCATTTGTGTAGGTATGTATATGTATGTTTTTATATGTGTATTATATATAAATATATACATATATTCCTATATATACTGAAATATGTATATGTCACAGTCAATTTCCAAAATAAGCCTTTATCAAAAATTCCGAGGTACTTACTATTTTTCTGTCAAATCCTATAATGAATCCGAATTATAGCTTTTGAAAGAATGAAATTAGGCATTATAATTATATAATGCACATACCTCTCCGGCATTTTCAATAATTTCGTTACAAAATTTGACTAAAGCTTTATCAATATTATTCATTAATCAAAATTAATAAACCATCGAATACTAATAGTAAAATTAATTCAAACGTACGTCTTATTGTCGCTTCTATTTAAAAACCTCCGTATATTCCGTAAGACTCAAATGCAAGAATGATACCTAAGTAATTCTTACATTTTAAATAGATGTAACTTTGTTGAGATAAGTAATTCTTAAGTCACTGTTGATACTGAAGTATCATTCTCGCATTCAGGTTGGCTGCTCTCCAAAAACGCAAATGCATCAAAAATAAAAGGCAAAAAACTGAAATTTAAAAAATAAAAAAAAAACCAAATGCGCCAATAAAAGAAACAGAAAGCACTAAGATTTTTAATTTTAAAACTGTGTTAACGCAAGAACAACCCCGAATAAATTTTCGTAGAACAACGCCAACTGACCCTTCCATCTTTCATGAGGAATACAGATTATTCACTACAAGCTTGTTCAACCAAAATTTATAAAAACCTGAACATGAGATCAACTTTGATGAACTTTTTTTTTAAATGATAAAGGATAATCTCATGGTGATCCCATTATATTTTTTTTAGAATTGATGAGGTAGTTTTAGAGTTATCCTTAAAAAAAAAAATGTTACTTTTAAAGTAATATTGAGGTTAACGCTGAAAACGAGAAGTCATTGAAAAAGTTTTTTTACAAAAATTAGAACTAACTTCAAAAAGAAAAACAATAAAAAATGCACTAAAACGTGAAAAATATTTATTTTAAAATTTCTCCAGCAAAATCCAGTTCTACGGTCTGGAATATTATTGAAGTGGGCGCTCTTTTTCTTTTCCATGTAGACTTTATACCTACGACAATTTCTTCCAATTTTACAAATCTTTTTAATTAGGGTTGGCTTCTATGGGTGTGTGTATGTATATGTACACGACACCACACAAACACCAATGCTGGTCGGTTGCGTGTACACTGAAGAGTGTGTGCGGGCCAAGCCCAGTAAACAAGTTTAGCTGTACAGACGAAATATACAGCCGTGAGTGCAAAATCGTAGTTTGTGGGTTTTACCCCACGAGCCCACTAAGTGGTCGACACACTCGTTCGTCAATGACCACCCATCACCACACCACTCTCCTCCTAGTAAGTTTCCGAAGAAACTTACGGTGACCTGTGATGCCAGTCAAGTGTGGCGCGGCGTTCACTACTTCACTCACGGATGTTGTTCACATAGTAGGATTGCCAGGTCTGTTTTACTGTTGGAGGGGCGCACCTCAGCCCCTGGCAGAAGATTCAAACCTCTGGCTCAGCGTCAGTCACTGTTGCGGTACTCCAGAAGAAGTACGGCTTGCACCCTCTTGTGCAGGTCCATCAGCGGACGCCGATAATTGATCAGATGTAGAGGATACAAGCGATGTCTGCTTCACCAGTGGAAAAGTGGCAGTAGCTGTGGAGGAAGGAGACGGGACAATGTCAGCAGGTGATGTGGTGGGTGAGAAGGAGGGAGAGGGGGAGCGATGGTCGTCTACACGAGGAGACAATGGGGCATTGTCATTACCACCCTCTGTTGGTGGGGGTGTAGCCCTTAAAAGGGCTGTTTCTTCATCATCCGAAATCTCAAACATGCTGGGGAAAGACGATCTTGGGACATTTCACCAGTCTATTACGCTACGTGAAATATAGTTAAAAGCGCCTGATGAACAGCATTTGATGAAGAGTATATAACTGCTGAGTGCGTCAAGAGAAGAGTGAGTTTCTAAAACACAAATTTCACTCGTTTTCTTGACCGTAACTGCCATTTATTTTTGTCTCGTAAACACGAACAAAGGGGTGGTTGCGTCAGCTGTTGTTGCACATTAATATTACGAGTTTGTTTTGTAGGTGGGGCCAGTTTGTCTTCCGAGAAAGAAGATGCGTCGTATTTATGCGACTGGGTGGCGCTACGAAACAATTTTTGTAATACGTTGTCGTCTACAACGCTTGACTCGCGATTTTGGGGTTTGTCCCACCACAAACATGGGGGGTCAGAGCAGTTGCGCAATTTCCTCTCGAACTGTTGGTGATACCAACAGTAGCCATCGCATGAACAGGAGGGAGAGCGGGTATTTATCGGTCTCTTACCATCGATGACTCGTAGCATCGTCCATGGTTTTGAACGACTGGAGGTAGAGTCACAAGAGCGCGATCTGTCTCTGGACCTGGCGTCACAGGAATGCGAATGCCTATGTTCAGGGAATGTGGTGGGATTTTTAGGGGGGGTCAACAGAACTCACCTGTTTTCCAGCCAAGAGCTGTTGAAGCAGCTGGGTAATGGTGGCTAACTCCGAGGAATTTGCCATTGGTGGTGTCCACGTGGATGCCACGGGAGTTACAATAGCGGAGATGGTGCTAGTTGCAGCGGTTGTCAATGGAAAGGTTTGCTCGAGAGCTATTGCCTTGTCAGCTTCGAGTGCTGCCTGTCAAGAGGTTGCGGGCTTGGTCATCCAATGTTTTTCGGATATTGACTGGGAGGAATTGGAATAGAAGTTTGCAGAGGACATCGTCGTTGACTCTTCCTTCGTTTAACGTGACGAGGCGATGGTACGCCAAAGGCTTCTCGGAAGGTAGACGATGGGTATTCTCCAGCAGTGTTCTGATTTGGGTGTAGGAGGAAGGGGAAAATTCCTGTTGGATCTGGTTACGGTGGTTGGATCAAGTATGCAGCAAATTGTCGGAACTTTACAGTAATTCCGACACAGCATTCGCTACCTGGGTTGGCAAGTGGCCAGAGATCGCTAGGTAGAGCTGAGACTCGCTGGTATTGCCACTGGCGCAAGCGAGATTGTTGATCTGCTGCAGCCAGAGGGGCACATTCTCAGCATTAAAGGGTGGAAGGCCTGTGAGTAACCAGGGAGGATGGGCTTGTATGGAAGGCGCAGTGGTACAGCCAATCATGGCGGAATTTGCTTCCTGCTGGTGTGATTGCGCATCGAGGATAGGTGACAACCACAGCACAGAACTGTCAACCATCTGGTGCAGGTTGACCAAAAGCTCTTTGCCCGGGAGGTAGCTGTCGAGGAATGGGCCTAAATTGACAAGCTTAGAGGACTGCGGGATTGCCAGGTTTGTCGGTACATTGGACAAACGCATACTGGTATGTGGCATTGAGTGGATAGCAGTCGGAGGTTTGGTCTGGTTTTCCATTCTTCTGGAAGGATTGCTGACTGGGGCCTTTGCAGGCATCAGTGGAAGAACCAAGTCGTCGAGGGACGACTGACCTAATTTGGAGGCTGTGGTGGCAGTTAGGACAAGAGGTTAAGTATACACTTTCCTCATTGGCAGCTGATTGCCAACTGTTTGAATCTCTTTGGGATCGCTGTTTGGTTCTTGCGTACCGAAGTCGAGCCTGGGAAGAGGAGAAGGAAAGGTGAAAAATAGGGAAATGGAAAGGGAAGGAGAAGGAGAATCTTCGCCATCGGCTGTCGAGTGCCGACTGATTTTTGTGAACGTTTGTCAGTACTTAAGTACCGACGAACAATGAGGGAAAGGGAGGAGAAGTAGAACCTTCTTGGTCAGCTGATGCGAGCCGACTGACTAACTTCTTCGATTGTTGGCGGGTATGCCAACGTTTGAAGAAGGGGGCGTGGTTTTGGAAATTAGCTGTTGAAAGCCAATTGGTGGTTGTTTCCAAGCTAGTTTGAAGTGGTGGTGAAGGAGGTGACGGTTCCTTCCCCTGTCGACGGTGAAACGTCAACAACAAAAATAAAATACTTACGTCGGAGGTCACCACTTATGGGTGTGTGTATGTGTATATACAGGACACCACACAAACACCAATGCTGGTTGGTTGCGTGTACACTGAAGAGTGTGTGCGGGCTGTGCCCAGTAAACAAGTTTAGCTATACAGACAAAATATACAGTCGTGAGTGCAAAAACATAGTTTGTGGGTTTTACCCCACTGGCCCGCTAGGTGGTTGACAAGTGTGTAATACACACTTGTTCGTCAACGAACACCCATTGCCACAACTTCAATAATCCCATTTTGTAGATCTGAACCTTGCAGGAGAAATTTAAAAAAAGATTGTTTATAATTTTTAGTGCATTTTCTATTTTTATTTTTTCAAGTCAGTTCTATTTTTAGTTTCTATTCAATTTCAGTGAGATTTTATTTATTTTTTTCTAAATTAAATTCGAATCATTATAAACTTTTATTCTTCTTACTACTACAATTTTAAAATATACTAATACTGCAACCAGCCTTCCGCAATAAAATAATGTTTATTTCGCATGAAGCTTAAGCCAAAAAATAAAATAAAATTTCATCTTTCAAAAATTTGTTTTTAACCTAAACTTATTTTCTGGTATAATCTGGATAAAACACCCTTTGGCTTGGCCAAAAATTTATCCAAGATAGTTATAACACTTTCATTGTCACTTCAAAAATGTAGGTTTCCAACTTAACTTCCTTTCTCTACGGACCCACATAGAGTTACTTAAACACAAAAACCAAAAAATTAAAATTAAAAACCTCAGCATCACAATTTTAAGATTATTAAGTTCATACTCACATTTATTTTACTATGATAAGACCGCTATATTCTTAAAAATGTATGAAAACAATAAAATTTTTTCCGTACTTTATAAGGTAGGCAAGCAAAGAATATCGAATATATATTCAGTTGAATAAACAATTGCTTAATTTAAAAAAATTTATGTCTTTGAAAATCGTACCTTCCCAACAAAAAAAATATTTATTTCAGTATAGCAGCTTTAGAAAATAAACAAAATAGGTAAACAGCAGGTTTTCTTGTCTGATATGAAGTGAAGATGTTATTTCGCCAAATGAGGGTTTGGTTGTCAACAATATTTTTTTACATATTTATTTGAACTTGTAGAAGGAGAAAATAAACATAATTTTCATTCGCTTTTATTTGCTTACAATGTTTGTTGATCTGTTCATCTGTTGAGATCAAATCGTAGAATCAATTTTTCACCTTTTCCCATAATTTAATTGATCTGAAACTTCGTACGTTTGTGTAACTCATACTAATGATGTGGAATATTTATATGGCCTATCGATAGTCCCTTGACAGTTTCTTCAATAGAAAGTTATCGATATTATTGATTGTTTTCAATTTACTATCAGTAATTTTTTTTTTTTTTACTGTTTATATAATTCAAACATAGAATTTAGGGATATGAAAGTATTCAAATTTTCTCACAAGAAAAAAAAGAAATACATTTACAAGTTCTCGAAAGGGAGAAAATGCCAGGACCTGTAACATAACCTGCCGATTCTATAACGAAAGGATGATAAAAGACGAGTAAAAGAAAAAGGAATTGCTCTCTGAATTGGACAAGGTTAGAGACAATCAAAACAAATCTCCCAATAAGTCAAACTAGAGAGAGGGGTTGTATCAGCGGCAACTAACCCCTCAGATAATTACTCTTGTCACCTGTTCATACATGACATATCAAAAAGGAGAGAATTTCTTGCTGACTCAGGCGCAGATATAAGCTTACTGCCAGTCAAAATTAAGCATAAGAAAAATACTCCGAAATCGCAACTAAATGCAGTAGATAACCATAGTTTCTCTGCATATGGAATTAAAAAAGGAAAATAAAATTAGATTTTAATAAACCAATGAATTGGACTTTCACCATCGCTGATGTCAAATACCCTATATTAGGAGCAGATTTCTTAGCCTATTATGGACTATTGATTGATCTTAAAAATAAACAATTAATAGATTCAACAACCGGTGAACACATAAAAGGAAAAACAAAAAATTATCAAATAATTAATATAATTAATGCATGCACGCAATCAAATGATAAATTTGTCAATATATTGAAAGATTTTCCTGGTATCACCGAACCAACTTTTAATCCAAACCCTACATATAAACATGACAGTTCATATAATAGAAACTGTAGGACAACCCTGTGTAGCTAAAGCAAGACGGTTAGCTCCAGATAGATTAAAAGTGGCTAAGGATGCATTCGATAGAATGGTAAAAGAAGGAGTTTGTAGACCCTCAAATAGCTCATGGAGCTCACCCATTCATATCATCCCTAAGCCAGGTGGAAAATGGCGAGTAGTAGGTTACTACAGACGCCTCAATGCCCAAACAAAACCAGATAGATATCCAGTTCCTAATATCATGGATTTTAATATAAACATGGAAGGAAAATATCTATTTACCAAAATTGATATTAATCGGGCTTTCCACCAGATACCTATGGCAAAAAACCATATTGAGAAAACGGCACTAATAACTCCATTCTGCCTCTTCGAATATCTTCGAATGCCATTTGGATTAAGAAATTCTGCATAGACATTTCAGCATTTTTTATAAATGGTGTATTGAGAGACATATCATATGCCTATGCATACATAGATGATATCTGCATATGCTCCAGTGCAGGCATTGAAGTACACAAGAAGAAAGTGAGAACCGTTTACATCGTCTGCACGCTGCCGGTTTAACTATCAATCCCGGTAAATGCGAATATGCAAAACCAAATATTGATTTTCTCTGATACAACATTACTTCCACTGGAATTACCCCTCAAAAAGTCCGGGTTGAGCCAATAATAAAATTCCCTAAACCAAAAACAGTCGCTGAATTAAGACGATTTTTAGGGATGACAAATTTTTATCGACGTTGCATAAAAAACGTAGTAGCCGAACAAGGCAAATTATTCGATTTAATTAAAACAAATAAAAAATGCGATAAAACTCCTGTCATATGGACAGAAGAAGCCAATTCAGCATTTGAAAAAGTCAAAAATATGCTGGCTAACGCGACATTATTAGCTCACCCAGATGACAGTCTGCCATTATGCATAGCAACAGACGCATCAGACTTTGCAATTGGTGCAACATTGTACCAAATTGAAAATGACCAAAACCAGCCTTTAGCATTTTTTTCGAGGAACCTATCAAAGGCTGAGAAAAATTATAGCACGTACAACAGGGAGCTATTGGCAATAAATGCTGCAATCAGGCACTTTAGGCATAATGTAGAAGGTAGAACTTTTACTGTGTATACAGACCACCTACCTATCACACATGCATCCCAGCAGAGCAGAACATGCATCACCAAGGCAAATGAGACATTTAGAATTCATAGGACAATTTACAACAGACATCAGATATATAAAAGGGGAATTAAATACACCCGCTGATGCCTTAAGCCGAATAGAATCCATCTCAGTGCCATCTCAGTTGCCCTATGCTGAAATTGCCATTGAACAGCTAGGAGATGAAGAATTATTAAAATTGATATCTTTAGACAAATCAAGTCTACAACTGAGACAAAAAAGACTCCCTGGCACAAAAACCATGTTAACATGTGATGTGTCCCAAGGTCAAGAACGACCCTATATCCCTCAAAAATATAGGAAAAAGGCCTTCGACAGTGTTCACAATTTATCACACACTGGACCTAGGAGTACGACCAAACTAATGACCTCGAGATTTATATGGCCCAATATAAAAAAAGATTGCAATAACTGGGCCCGTGCTTGTCTAAATTGCCAAAAATCAAAAATTGGCAGACACACGAAATTGAAACTTGGGAAATTTAAACACACTGACAGATTCAAACACATTCATGTAGACTTAGTTGTTCCATTACCACTTTCTCGTGGCTACAAGTATCTGTTAACCATTATAGACCGAGCTACTTGCTGGCCCGAAGCAATCCCACTCACGGAAATGTCAGCCCCAACAGTGGATACAGAAATACATTCAACATGGAATGCTAGATATGGTGTGCCCCAAAGCATAACTACAGACCAAGGTTGACAATTCGAAAGCCAAATTCAACGAGCTAATAAAGACCTCGGGTGCTAAACACTGGTCCACCACCTCTTACCACCCACAATCTAACGGGAAAGTGGAAAGGTGGCATAGGACTCTTAAAGCCTCAATTATGACACATGACACAAAAAGATGGATTGATAGACTACCAACCATCTTATTAAGCCTCTGATCAGCCTTGCAAACAGATACTGGACACTCAGCTGCCCAATTAGCACTCAGTGAGGAATTGCGCTTACAAGGGGACTTTTTCTACAAAACTAAAGAAATTAACCCCGAAACATTAGTTCAAAACATAAAAGACGACGCAAGTCAATTTTTAAAACAAGCAGCAACTCATGGCAAACCTAAAACCTATGTCTTGAGACACTTAGCAACAACTACGCACGTGTTTTTACAAGAAGAAGGGATGAAAAAGGCTTTACAGAAACCTTATGTGGGAACGGGAGTTCCCCACAAGAAGAGATTGGGGTGTACAAATGTACACCCTATTGCGTGTCCGTATAAGGTACGTAAGGAGAGCCGAGTCCTTATACACGCTGGCATTTAGCGGACACGACGACGTGCGTATATACGCGGGTGGTTAGGCGGCATATCAGTGAGTGCTCGTAAACGTGTGTTCACGTAGGCCCGCGCTACTCGCTGTACGCCATTGGTCACTCGCTACGTCATGAGCGAGTGCCATGTTTTTACCCGCCGATTGACGTGAGTTCGATCGGCGGTTCGTGCGTATTTTATTATGGCCCTCGCCTCGTCGTCGTGTGTATAGGCTGAGCCTATCTTGGCGGGTGCGGGTGAACCCCACAGCACTCACCCCCAGCTTTTGCGTCGCACAAAAGCGATATCAAAATAGGGGGAGTTCATCCGCCAAATCCTACCCTAACTTAATATTTCGATGGGACCTAGTGTCTTCCATCTTTCTTCTCCATCTCCCAGTTGTGGAGGAAGGAGGCAAAGGCCGCACCTAGGCTACGATATTGATCGGTGCGGGCCCCTTGTCTGTCCCTATAGGACATCCTACTATTTCTACCCCGTTGATGGGGGGCTCGCTGGGCACGATTGTCCCTGCAAGAGTAGGGAGTGGGGCGAGGGTAAGGGTAGTGGGTTTGAGATGGGGGCGCGTTGCTCTGGGTAATGGACCCTGCAATGTAGCCCCTAGGCGTACCCCAGAGTGTGGGTAGCCTGGCTACCACAATGGGTTTCGTTCTTGACTCGATTGCTCGAGTTTGGATTGTCCATTGTGGGGGAGGGTGAACAATGGGTTCCACTGCCTCTGCCACCGAGGGTGCAACTTCCATCGGGAGCGCCGGTGGTGGTTGCACAGTCGGGGCATCGTCCGTGGTGGGATTGAGGAAAGGCCCAACAAGAGGAGCCATTTCCCTCAGAATTTCTCGGATGGGACTGCAGGGAGGAGGTAGGTTTAGAAGAGTATCCTCCGCTTCCTCTCGCAGTAGTTCCTCTTCCCTGACCTGGTCAACAATGCATTGTCGGCGCATTTCGTCCGAGAGGCGTTCCTCTGCAGATTCATCAGGCTGGGGTGAGGTTTCGGATCTGATCTGGTTTTCAGACATGATCGGGTGTTTCGAGAAGTGAATTCGAAAAGGTGTTGAAGAATTATAAGAGGAGAGGGTTTAGAGACAGATGAAACTATTCTAAGGCTTTTGCAACAGCAAAAATATAAAAATGACATGAAAATATAATGAAAATAACAGAAAGTAAGAAAATAGAGAAGACGACCTAAACGCATGAACGTTTGTAAGACGAGTGAAGTTCGTTCTAAGTTCATGTTTAGGGTTGGTCTATTTTTCACTCGCCTTATCAGTCGTTTACTTCGCACAGTTAAATAGGTCGTGTGAAAACTAGCAATTTGATGCCAAACTCGACATGTTTTGGTTTATTCTAAGTCGAGGAATCGTATTTCAAAGATTCACAATATTTGACAATAGAAATTTTCACCTGCATTTGTGTGTTGATAAGAAGTGATGTGAATTCTCGATCGTGGGTGGATTACGCACGTGCGTGTTTTCTCGTCATCGAGGTTATTGTACTCGATGATGAGTTCTTATCAGGCGCGTTTTTGTGACGCGCCGTATTTTAACGCTCGATCGAGTGTGCGGAGTAAAGGTTCGAGTCCTGGCTCCGGCAAATCACTTATTTTTATTTTTTGGGCTGAGTTTAATTTTTAAAATTGCTCAGTCAACGGGGAATGTATTTTTGGTTTTCCCTCGGTGTTTTTAGAGGTGTTTTATTATTTTCGATCATTGGGTTTGCTAGTTCTCCAGAATAGCTTTGTTAGTTTAGCTTGAATTCTCGGATTTTCGTCTTAGTTAATCTTTAGAGGATGTTAACTTTTGACTGCAAATTACTCGTCAGTATAGGTTGTAATTTGTTACTCTATGATTTTTGTGCAATCCAAGCAGACTTGCGAGTAGGATGTAAGTTTTTGTTTTTCGTGGAGCCCTTGGGTCTGCCTCTCTTCCGTTTTATGAGTGGCTCGGAAGGGTCGAATAATATCTCCACAGTGTCATCATTGAATTTGACACGTTTTTTTGTTTTTTGATTCGGAGCAGCTAACTCTAACTTGTTTGGGTTAGGCTCTGAATGTTGTTTAAGAATTTCTGCATTTGGTGAATCATTTTTAGTTTTGATTTTGACTGATATGTCAGTCTGTTCAGGCACTGAGTATGCGAGATCACTATTGTGTTTGATCTCTAATTCCTTTTGCTTGATTGTTGCTTTAAGCTGTCCTCTATCCTCAGTAACCAGGAATACAGGTTTGAGTCTATCAATTGAGACTGTTTTTTGTTCCCCTGCTATCACGATGACAAAGTTTTTGTTGTCACGTGATATGACCTGGTATGGGCCGGCGTATGGCTTTTCAAGTGAGCCTTTAAGTCTGTCATCGCGCACCCACACATGAGATGTTGTGGCTAGGTGCTTTGATACATAGACTTTGGGCTGGCCATGTCAAGCTGCTTGGGATATGATGCTATTTGCGTCATCCCTGATGATTTGGACCATCAGTTCGGGACTTATATTTTCACTAGTTGTGAAAAAGTCACCTGGTAAGCGTAGCTCTTCGCCTAGCGCAAGTTGTGCTGCAGAAAATCCTGTGTCTGATTGTAGTGCAGATCTGAGGCCAAGTAAGATGGTTGGAAGGACGTCAATCCATCTCTTTGTGTCTGCAGATATTATGGAGGCTTTTAGCGCACGGTGCCACCTCTCTACAGCACCATTTGCTTGAGGGTGGTATGCTGTGGTGTGATTGTGTTTTACACCCAGCTTGGACGTTAGTTCATTGAAGAGTGAACTTTCAAACTGGCGGCCTTGATCGGTTACAATTACCTCTGACACGCCGAAACGGGCTATCCAATTAATGTACAGTTTTTCAGCAACTATAGGGGCTGTCATTTCTGCAATTGGGATTGCCTCTGTCCATTTTGTGGCTCGATCTATCATCGTCAACAGGTATTTTTTGCCTCGAGATGGTGGTAATGGACCAACCAAATCGATGTGTATGGTTTTGAATCGCTCGGTTTTCTTGAAACGTTTGAGTGGGGATTTCGTATGTCTACCGACTTTGGACTGTTGACAATTCAGACATTGTCTTGCCCATATGTTACAGTCGGCTTTCACACGAGGCCAAACAAATCGCGATGATACTAAATTTGCAGTACATTTGGGTCCTGGGTGTGACAGGTTGTGCACACTATTGAACGCCATTTTTTGATATTGTTTGGGCAAGAATGGTCTGTCCTTGCCAGTACTAACATCGCATGTAACGATAGTGCTAGTACCTGGGATTTTCCTAGGTCTCAGTTTTAAGTTGGATGACTCATTGGTTAGTAACTCCTCGAGTTCCAAGTCCATTGTCTGATCTCTTGCGATTTCAGGATATGGTAACTGAGTTGGGACTGAGACTGCATCGATCCTGCTTAAGGCATCTGCTGGGATATTAAGTTCTCCCTTTACATACCTAATGTCAGTAGTGAATTGACTGATAAAGTCAAGTTGTCTCAGTCTCCTAGGACTTGCTGGGTCAGTTTTCTGCATTAAGGCATGTGTGATGGGAAGATGATCGGTATAAACCGTGAACAATCAACCCTCTACATGGTGTCTGAAGTGCTTTATCGCAGCATGGACTGCCAGTAACTCCCTATCGTATGTACTGTAATTTTTTTCAGCTTTTGATAGCTTTCTCGAGAAAAACGCGAGTGGTTGATTGATGTCATTTTTCATTTGGTACAACGTGGCACCAATCGCAAAGTCAGAAGCATCGGTTGATATACATAATGGCAGACTATCGTCTGGGTGAGCCAGTAGCGTTGCGTTTGCTAGCAGATTTTTTATATTTTCGAAAGCTTGTTCAGCTTCCTGGTTCCAAGCAATCGGAGTTCTGTCTCTCTTCTTGTTGGAAGTGCACAATGCGAATAGCTTGCTTTGTTCAGCAGCTGCATTGGGCATGCAACACCTATAAAAATTAACCATCCCCAAGAACCTTCTCATAGAAGCGATGGTTGTTGGTTTTGGAAATTCTATTATTGACTGCACTCTGGTCTTCGTTGGAGAAATATCTTCGGTCGAGATTGTGTAGCCGAGGAAGTCTATTGCGGATTGTGCATATTTGCACTTTGCAGGATTGACAGTAAGGCCAGCAGCGTACATACGCTGGAGTACAGCTCTTACATTTTTCTCGTGTTCTACCTCACCGCCTTCTGAGCATATACATATATCATCCAGATATGCATATGCAAACGGTAAATCTCTAAACAATCCATTGATAAATCACTGGAATGTTTGTGCCGCATTGCGGAGTCCAAATGGCATTCGTAAATATTCGAATAGCCCAAAGGGCGTGATTACCGCCGTCTTTGGTATATCCTCTTTGGCCACAGGTATTTGATGGAATGCCCAATTTATGTCTATCTTTGTGAACAGTGTTTTGCCCTTCATGTTCGCATTAAAGTCCATTATATTTGGAACTGGGTAGCGATTACGGACTGTTTTGGCATTCAGGGCTCGATAGTCACCAACGATTCTCCATTTGCCACTAGCCTTCTTTTTAATTAAGATAGGCGTACTCCATGGACTCTTGGAAGGGCGGACAATACCTTCCTGTAACATTTGATCGTACAGTTCTTTGGTTTTTGCTAATTTCTTGGGAGGTAATCTCCTAGCTTTAGCCACGCAGGATTGCCCTTTAGTTTCAATCACGTGGACTGTATCGTGTTTGTATGGAGCGTCTCTTTTGAAGGATGGCTGTGTAATGCCAGGGAAATCTTCAAAGAGTTTCATTAGTTTTTCGTTGATTTTAGTGCAACTATCTAGCGCTTCGTTAATTTTATACATTAGCGTTTTGCCCTCCACAAATAATCCTGTTGTAGAATCGATAAGCTTAGAATTTTTCAAATCGACCATTAGACCAAAGTGTGCTAAGAAGTCTGTACCGAGGATAGCGTTTGGAACTTCTGCAATGGTGAAGGGTCTCTTCTCAGTCCGATGTTAACTTCGCTAGTCTCAATACCGTAAGCTTGAATACTTTGGTTATTCACAGCCCGGAGGTGGTATTTTGGGGTTCGTACTTTATGAGATTTGCTAGCTGGTAGAATGCTAAGGTCCGCGCCCGTATCTACCAAGTACCTTCTCCTGTGTTGCCTGTCTTTTATGAACAGGCGGCACGAGTATGTTTCCGAGGGGGCTTCTGCCGCAAGAATGACCCCTCGTTCTAGTTTGACTCTGGCTTTTTCACATTCCACCAGGCACATTTTGGAGTGCACTTGGCGGCTACTGCGTCAAACACATTATGGTAATAACACCATTTTTCATTCCAAGGTTTTCGGTTGGGACTCTTGGTTTTGTTGCTGTTACGAGGAGGTGTGTTTTTCCTATCTCTACTCGTTGATCTATCAGATTTTTGCTCTCTTGACCTACTCTGTTTGTTAGATTTGTTATTGAACTGCCTAGACCTGTTTCTCTGGCTGCTGTAATTTTTGCCAGAGTTGATTGTGTCTCGGAGTTTTTTATTCTCCTCTTTTAGGTCCCTGAAGTTGCGGTTCATTTCAGCAATTTGGACTGCCAGTGTATTTTCGTTAGTTCCAACCTCTGATGATACTGCAGCTATGGTTGTGCGATTGGCATCAGCCGCTAGTGCATCATCAGCCAGTCTGGCCAGGTACTCTAGCTTTGCCTTAGTATCAGCTCTATTTGCTCCAAGAGTATAAATAAGTCTTGAAGTATCAGCTGGCAATTGTTTGCAGAACTGGTTGGCAATTAGTGCTGGGGTGACCATAGTTCCTCCGGTTTCTATTAATTTGGCCATGAAAACCGAGGGTTTGTCGTCTCCCAGTTTTATGCCACCTAGGACTCTATTCAATGTTTGGTCGTCAGTCATTCCAAACACTTGTTTGACTCTATCACAGAACCATTTGAATTTATCTTCTATTTCGGCTGGACATTTCATTACATCTGGTGCACTTCTCATTATCTGGGGCGGCATTTCTCCACAGATCAGTTTGTATTTTAAGTGATCTGGGACTTCTTCACTTTGGAAGGCGCCCTCCAGTAAGGCTAACCAGAGGTCAAGTTCCCGTGGTGTAAATTCGGGGATCTTGACTTTGTGTTTCTTTTCTGCTGGTCTGGGAGCTCGGTTCTGCTCTCGCAAGTCCAGCACATTTATGAATCGGTCGAGTATGTCATCGATTCCACCAGCCGGTTGTGGCCGACCAGCAGATTGTGCTGCTGGTGGCTGTTGGCTGAGTCTGAGTCTAGCTACTTCTGCTTTAAGCCTTTCAGTTTCAGCTTGGGCCTCTTGTTTTAGTCTACGGGCCTCCTCAGCTTCTTGCTGTGCTATTTCTAATGCTGATGGCATGCTATTTCTCCTTTGTAGAATATTGCCAAATGGAAGTGTGCAAGGCTCTAATATTTGTGAGTCTGCAGTGGTACTGAGAGTGCTAGGCTGTGCAGCAACAGATTCTGCAGGGAGCTGTGTTCCACTCCTCAGTATCCGGATACCAAGTTCCTCTTGGGAGACTTGGGTTCCAAGCAGTTGTGCTTGGGTTCTCCTTATTTTCTTCTCTGAGTCAAGATTGAACACAGAGGTATCGACGTTTGTTGCTGACTCTGGAGGGGTGAGTGGATTAGTCTCACTTAAATTTTCCAGCTCTGCTTATCCCTGCCCAGTCCTATGAAGACAGGCAAATTTATTTGAACAGGGGGGTAAGTACCACTAACAGAATTAATCTACAATTGGTTGCCTGCAAAAATGCACAGTCACAACCTCTGTAATGTCAGCAATTGGGTTGCTCAGTAATGCAGCATCACCCTTAGTGTGGGTGCTACTTGAGATTCTATTTCCCTGTCAACGCTAACTTGTATGCGTGACGCCCCCTTCTACCCTTCACAGCAGAAAATAAAAATGATTTTCTGCTCCTCGAAAAATAAAATTTTTTGGTACTACTAGTCCTCTCGTAACAAGCGTTTTCACGCCAGCGCTAGTTGCGCCCAAGAGGTTGGTAGCGCTAGTTGCGCCCCTGCGGATAGCGCCAAAGCGCCCCAGAAAAGGAGGGAAGGAGGGAAAAAAATTTTTTTTATTTATTTAAATCACGTCGGGGTCACCACTGTGGGAACGGGAGTTTCCCACCAGAAGATATTGGGGTGTACAAATGTACACCCTATTGTGTGTCAGTATAAAGTACGTAAGGAGAGCCAAGTCCTTATACACACTGGCATTTAGCAGACACGATGACGTGCGTATATACGTGGGCAGTTAGGCGGCGTATCGGTGAGTGCGCGTATACGTGTGTTCACGTAGGCCCACGCTACTCGCCGTAAGCCATCGGTCACTCACTACGTCATGAGCGAGTGCCGCGTTTTTACCCGCCAATTGACGTGAGTTTGATCGGCGGTTCGTGCGTATTTTATTATGGCCCTCGCCTCGTCGTCGTGTGTATAGGCCGAGCCTATCTTGGCGGGTGCGGGTGAACCCCACACCCTACACTGGACCCTATAAAGTAGTGGATGGAACAGAAAAAATGTTCACCCCACTCATAGCCGATAAAGAGAAAAAAATCTCAATTGATTGTGTCAAACCTGTATTTTTAATAGCAGATGATAAAGTCAATGTCATAAATAATACTAAGGAAAATAAAATAGATACTGACATAAACATAGTCAAAAATTCACAAGAAATTGTCGAACAAAATACCGACATCCAAAATCTAAACACACAACCAGAAATAGTACAAGAAATACATAGCGATGTACTCAAACCAAATTTGGAAAAAATGGTTGAAAAAACCAAAACCAAAACCAAAAAATCAGTCAAATTCGATGACAATATATGAAAATACTACTACAATCCAGAAACGCCTATAAAACCTAATAAAAGAGGAAGGCCCAAAGATAGTTACAAACAACGAAATCAAATTCCAAGTCGTAGATCAAAAAGGTTAGCTCAAAACCAAAATGGCTAAACCAAAAAAAATATAGATCACAAATACAAAATTCACTCATACAAAAACCACCAAATTCCCAAACCATAGAAAAATAAATAGTTATAAAAAAGCAAAATAAAATTTATTCACCATCAACTCCTGCAACAAAACAGCAGAAGGTCAAACAAAAATAAAAACATCAAAAAATGGTCATAAAAATCAAAAATAAATCTTCCGCCTCCAGGATTTGAACCTAGACGCAGAGAAGAAAAATGTGAAAATAAATCAGCTTGAAAATTAAAACCTCTAGCTTGAAATTCAAAATAAATTCATGTGCGTTTTTATACAAACAGAAATCAGCTGACAAACAATGAGAAACGGTGCAACTGCAATGACACACATCCTTATTGCAAAACATACCACAACGTACGTTGCAATAAGGATATCGCATCACCATTCCTTAACGCATTGACCTATAAAAGAACAAAGTTCATTCACATGAATAAGTTGACCCACATAAAAGCACGTGGCAATTTAAATCATCAAATTTTGCTCGTAGAAACTTCTACGTGGGAATTTCTTAATGGTGGGAAAATACTAAATCTATTATGCTGAGATGAATTATGATAAACTCGACGACAAATTTGTACCAAATGAAACATCTAAAAGCGATACACAAAATAATTTGTTTGTCGATTACGCTCCGAGCAACATTGCATTCTGATTTCATATAATTTGTTCAATTCGAACACCTATTTCTGTGCCCAAATCGCTTTTGAAAATTTCTTACATATTTTCCTGTGTCATAACTGACACTTATACCTCAAAATGTCTTCTACCAATAATTCTGAACTTTTAATCGACTATGAGGAAGCCCTCCTCACAGAAGAGCAGGAACAGAACAACAGGAAACATGACATTATGCTTTCCCAACTTTCCTCATTGGCGAGCAATCTCGCTTTGAATTCCACACCAAGGCCAGAGGTCAGTTCAATCATATCTGAAATGACCCAACCTCTTCCTTGCCACCTTCCTATTGGCGAGACCTCGGATGCTTCACGATCCATGATCACCCCCATGGATGTGGACCCATCTAGGAGCAATCAGCCATCTTGCTCCAAAATCACAGTCCATAGACCGGATACCCGAATACAACCTTTCGTCCAACAAAGGAATTCCATGCACAATGTGAATTCCAGAAATTCTACCCAGGCGATAAGGCACAAAAATAAAAAGAGAGGAGCACGATCTCGTGCAAATTATAACCAGTGGATGATCCTCAATTATAATAAGGGGACTTTTACTGGCCATGCCTTGGGCCAAGCCCTCTGCGATATCCTCTTTGAGGGATTTAGGTCTTACAGAGGACGTAATCCCAACGGACAATCTTCAGTCCAACGTCCCCCCAACTTTTAGAGTATGACGGGACTTAGTCTTTTCTTACAAAAAAACTAGAGAGGAGTGGCTGTGGGGACGTTTCCCTCTTTTCCTCCCTTCAGGGCTCGGCCCTGCGTCAACAGATGGGTTGCAGACCAAAGTCCACGACCCATACTAATAGTGCATTGCACATTAAACAAAGTACATCGTCTGTATGCACTCATACAGACGATGTGTTTCTACGTTTACTATAAAACGGTAAACTGAGGTAAGTGAGTATGTATTAATTACATACTCACTGATAGTACATGTGCTGTGGTCTGTATAAGGTACCGCCTCGCCTTTGGACAATTGCCCCAGTTAGTAGGTACGCTTTGTGTACGATAAGGCATATTTAAACCGGCTGGCTACCGGTACCGAGAAATAATTCGGTCGCCCTGCACGTAAACCACTGTCTCCTTCAAGGTTCCATGAACCCCGTGTAGGTACCATCTACCTACAGATAGTCTGTTATATTTTTGTCTTTGTGTAGTTGAACTTCCTAGCACATTATCCCAAGAATAGAGGATTTTAAAAATGTGATTTGGAATGACTAGATACAGGGACTAAAAATAGCAGGTAAAATAAAATTTAAAACAATATATTAAAAATGTTTTTAGAAACGGGCCTCCATTCAAAATGCACTAAAATTAAAAAGTAATTTTTAATTTTTTCATGATGTTTAAATTTTAATAATTTTGCGAATGATTGAAATACACGTGTTTGGGGCAAAACAAATTGCTAATAGTTATGAATACTTAATTAACTATTTCTCGACTTGGATACACATCAGTTCATCACTATTGTAACCTAATAATGATAGGTTAATAAAAAGTACCCATATATTTTAAATTATTTCTCGGAGCTTCTCTCATTTTTAGTTCTATCATTCACAGAATTCTTCAAATTTTAACATACGTCAAGGTAATATTAAAAATTGTTTTTTATTTTTAATGCATTTCAAATGAAAGCTTGATTTTTAGAAGTTTTTTCAATATTTATGTAAATATATTTTATTAATTTTTAGTTTTTGTGAATGGTTGGAGCCTTATGTGAATGTACCTACATATTTTTTTTGAAACTAAATATGTTTTAATGTTTGAGAATAGATAAATAGCAGATATTTTTGAAATAATGTTTCGAAGTAAAAACAATGTAGGATAAGAAATTTAATAAGAGCTAATCGGAAAAACTCATTATTGTTTCAGCTTTATTCCAAATTTGGTAATATTTTGATTTTTTTTACGACACTTTTTGAAAATTTTCGATGTGGTAACTTGCCAAGAGGAAGAGGAGTACCAGCACCCAACATAAATTACACTGGAATTGCCATATCCTTCATGCTTTCAATCATGAGCCAAAAAGGGTTATTAACAAAATTAAAATTTATTAATACAAAAATAATATTTATTCCAGATAAGCCAGTCTCTGGTACTAATGTTCCAGTATTTACCCTCTCCATAATTAACTTACGAGGACCACTGTCCAAAACTTTTCTTTTTCGAAAACAACGATTCATTTTCACTTACTATTCACATCCTTTGTGTAATTGCTGTACTCTACCCTGACATATTTGGCGAGGAAACAAAGTCGCTAATTTGATTCCGAGTCTGTGCAGCTCGATGGATAAGAAGCTATGCTATTAGACTAAATCACCGAGGTCTTGATCTTGGTCTTGCTTGTGCTCATTCTTTTAGGTTCCTATATTAAGATATATGAAATTGGTATAGAATCTATGATTCCTTTTTCGCACCATATTCGCTGTGCATTAAATTGTCTGAAACCTGAATCGCTCGAATATTTTTCTGCAAAATGTAAAAAACAATAACATTCATTAACATTTTCATTAATTTTATGTGCTTTTTCAGATAATTCCTTTGCACTACCACACCGTCGAATACGTGCATTCCCAAATATAATTTTGTTTCCCATACAAAATCAATTACACTCCATTTTTTGAAATTATATTACATTTACAAATTAATACATATTTTCGAAGTAATATTACCGAAAAAATTACGAGAAGTACCGATAGTGACAGAGAGAATAAGAGTGGAAGAGAGAGATAGATAGAGAGAGACAAAAGCAGAAAAAAAAAAAGAAAACATGAACGAACTTGCTTCTTTCAGTATCTACATAGGCTATAACAAAATATTAAAATTTCTTATATGTATATTTTTTTTATTTCTCTTGGCTAATTTTCGTTTTTATTCACCGAATAAATTACCTATAATTTAAACAGAAAAAGCACCACCTTCTTATTGTTCGTGTAATTATACTTAATTTTCATCAAATCGCCGATACCTTATTAAGACGATTTTCTTACTCTATTCCAAAAACAGACAAAAATTTGCCATAAAACACCGTAACACCGCCATTCACATATCCTATATAACGAAGTTCCAAGTTATTTGAAAAATTTTAATTCTTTTCATTCCATATTAAACTTCAACTGGTTTCTTCGATTTATATAATGACGTTTTGAAAAAAATTTCTGATTCGAAAGATTATTTTAAGATTTATGAATTTATCTCATATTTTATTAAGTACCCTACGCTTCCATAATCCGATCGATCATTTGTTTTTTATCGTCTCTAAAAATGTAAATATTGTCCTTAAATCTTTAAAATAATAAATTGTTTTTTTTTCTTTTATGACAAGGTATTCGTTCGAATCGAAAATATTGCTGCATAAACAACATTATTTCTCATTTTACAGCATTAGATGTTTTTTAAAGTTAACTATATGAAAAATGTCTAAAAAAAAAATTTTAATAGATTAGCTACTGTTTTCTCATTAAGTGTGTCTTATAAAGGAAAAGTTGATTTTTTTCTTTACTCAGGCTTCTCAATATATTGAGTCATTCAATGTAGAATTTTTTTTTCCTCCAACTTCATTGCTATTTTATGATTATTTTTTTTATTTCATTTCAATCTCGATAGTTGATCGATTAAAATTGTAAAAAAAAATATTTATTTCCTTTTTATAAAGCGGGCATATACCTATATTTTATATCTAATTGATTGAAAAAGTTGGTATGAGGCAGCACATGCTTGTTTTCAGTAATCATGCTAGCACTCAACGAGTTTCATAAAAAGTAGGAATATTAATGAAAGTAGATACCTACAGGTATTTATTTATCGGTTTCATGGAATGGATGTTCGAAAAATGAATGAACTGGTTTTAGAATTAATGTATGATAACATTTTTTGACAATTGTCAGCAAATAATGCATGATTGAGCCTAATTTTGTAGATTGTTGTAGAGTACCTAAAATTCAGCTGTTTCATTGGCTGGATTTGTTTTCGTTTGTGTTTATGTTTTTTTGTTTTTTTTTTTCTCAAAAAATGCCTTTTAATGAATACAGTTATGAAATTTTCAATTTTTTATTTGACAGAAGAGGATCCTAAATTATTCTATTGCAGATGTATTGCCAGAATAATATTAACAGATAACTTAAAGCATCACTTCCTCTCAACTTACTAGTACGTCAGAAGTGGACAAAATGGCAATAAATTGGTTCTTTACCTAGACCGACAGCTGTATTTGGATTGGGGCCATCCGCAAATGGGTCATTAAACAATTTTCTGCTAACGTTTTTCAATAATTATATGAAACAAGATTCACTGAGCGAAAATTGCAGAAAAATGACACTCGACACAGTTTTAGTGTTTTTACGATAATTGTGATACTCCTTTACTGCAGGGCCAAAATTAAAGGGTTCACCTTCAATTTCCTAATTTAACTGAAAATTTTCAGATATCGCATCAGATGTAAGACGAATCTTGGTCATTGATAATCATAGAGACAACGATCAAAATTATTTAAGTAAGCTACGTACTTTATCTATACATACGCAAAAGGTACCAAAAAGCTCCACTGTATTCATTTTCGTCGTGTATTGCGAGTATCTCACCGCATATTTAAGGCACAAAGATGCTCTCCGAAAGCTTGTACTGCGGAAGTATTTTTCTGTGGACGGAGTTACAATGGCAGTCTGTTTTATGCCACGAGTTTCAAAGATGAAGTCCGTTTTAAGTGGTTTTCGATGAAAATCTGCGTATTTAAATCGGTCTGGTATTGAGAACCAGGGTTGGAGGAAGGTTTATTTTTCGTCTCGTAACCATAGGAAACTTTCGGCACCATTAGTTGAAATTCGTATATTATACGGTATATACGTATATAATATTTTTATAAGTGGCGGGCTTTTTTCTATATTATTTAGGTTCATTCAGATATTTCAGAATAAGAGGATATCTCGCTCCTTTTTTTCCTAACATTGATATGTTTTCTTTCCACTTTTCGGTCGCCATATTACCTGTTAACTTGGAGAATAATCTCAACTTTTTTGTATCTAATATTTTTTTACACCCGAGAGGACGCAGACTAGAGAGCAAGAATGTTTACACATTAAAAATATTTTCTTTCAGAAATTTTTTGGAAAGTTTCATATTGTGTGTTAGATAGTGGACATCATTAAACATAAACATTTTCAACCCTCAATTTAATGCTACTCCCTTTTACAGCCCCCTATAAAAAAATCTAAATGCAATAAAACGTTTAACAGTTTTCAACTCGAAAAGGATGCCGCCTATGAAAAAAGTGTAAATAATTGAATTTGTAGAAAATTTTATGATAAAATTTTTATTGGAAATAAACTTTTCTGTGGGAATGATCTTTAGGCGAGAAAACCATGAAAACAACTATGAAATATGGTTTAAAACATACTAGGGGGCTGAGGGGCGAACATCTATTTGAAATGTGATAGAAATTCGATTTTATATAGTTATAGTCTCCTAATATAATGAACATCTAATGGTCAAAATACTAGTTTTATTTTTTCTCGAGAAAAAGGTGGATGGTAATGTGGTGGACCAAAAATTCGGTCACATTACCTGTTGTTAAAAAAAAAAAAAATTTCTCCTTATATACTAAACAATCATTCAACAACTTGCACCCGTATTTCATAACCTCGAAATACAATTTATTATTAATATCCTTGACACTTTATTAATCTTAATTACTCAACATTCTCGCAAATACTTTTGGTATTTCCATATTTTTATTGTATTTATTTATTTATTTATTAGTTTATTTATTAGTTTATTTATTTATCTTTTTATCTATTTATTATTTATGTGTTTATTTATTTATTTATTTGAATTTTTTTTATTAAGAAACCTTTTTTTTTGTTGCGTGGCTTGCTACGCTGAAGTTCTTTTTACATTCGATCATACATTACATTGTCATAGGGTTTATGAATATTTATATACCTATCCATATTTTGACACACCTACCGATACTTTGTTCACAAGCACCTATGGACATGGCAGTTGGTTGGGGAGAGAGGAAAAGTTATAAATGCACCTAGTTATAAGATGATATTTAAGCATAATTTTGTAGAATAAACAAACATAGTGTTTTAAGCAAATAAGTGTGGATATGGTTTATGACATCACACACTTCTTTTTGAGAACAGAGTATAGGTACCTATTGATGATAAAAATCTTTCGATAGCAAAAATCTGTCAGTCAATAATTTCAAGAACGGCACTAGGTAAAATAATTTTCAATGATAAAACTGAACGTTTCAAAATACTACGTTTTTTGAATTAATATCTTAGAAGAAAGATTTGAAAAAATGGAGCAGTGAGGAAAGATGACTATGGGGGTTGGGTAAGATAACTAATTCTGAAACTTAACAACTGAACTAGGTAAACAAAGCTGAATATGTGTTTAATACATAAGGTAGCCTATGTTTAAATTAAACTGAAACTAGAGATGAAAAAAAATGTATAATTTTAGGTATCGTAACAATATACAAAAATATCGATATTTGACTGAATTAATACCAAATCTACTTGATAAATGAAGATATCGATGTTTCGCACCACTAACTGAAACAAAATTGAGTTCAAATTCTCAAAGAAAGAGCTTGTTGGGACTCACTTGTATGAGGTGTAGGGACTTGGACCCCCAACAACAGTTGCCGCTGTAAGGCTGGCCAATATTTGTCTTTATAACGTTAAACAAATAGTTGCACGATGTACATTTGATTGTAATTACTTGCACATACATGCAAGTAATGTACGAGTACTGAACTGTGACTAACCTCAACAATATGATGATGTTATGATTGCAATCAGGCCGCTCACACAAACATACATATTTACTATGTATGTGTGTCAATGTGCATGTAATTAAGCCTGTATATAAACCGTCCAAACTGGCTCTAAAATTGTCAGTGTTTGCCCAGGTTTTGGCTTACCCATATGTTTAATATGAAGTGGCATAAGACAAAAAATCTGTTGATTACTTCTGGTGAGAATATATTTTCACAAAATGGTATTTCCCAGAGCTTTCCCTGGTTTTATTGTTGTTGTTGTTGTCATTATTAGTGAGGTTTCCATACTTTACGTTAAAAAACAGGAAACTTAACTCAAACATGCTGCCCAATCTTCAATTTTTAACTTAATTAGAAGACCTGTTATTTCATGAAATAGGTAGGTAAGTTCCAAGTTATTTTGAAAAAATACATCTTCACCTAAGCCAGTTAATGTGTTCACATTGTTGATCCTCATATTATATAAGTTGATGATTTAAGTAGATGAGTGTAATCATTGATTATGTATTATTCTTATGTTTTATGAATGCCAGTAATAATGTGTGGAGCCGAAGTTAATAAAAAATAAAAAATAGTCATACTTAATCACTTTTTTATATTTCAATTTGTTTTCATCATTTTAATAAATAAAATTTGCCTTAACCTTGCACCTCTTGAAAGACAGATCCAGTTTCTGCATTTTTACTCTTTCTTACCTCTATCACTAATTTCATTTCGACATGCATTTCAATAAATTGTAAATACGTTATAAGAAGTTCTTATTTAGTCCATGGTAATATTTCCAAATAGGTACCGACCCAATCGAAAAGTTATAGTTTGTTGAGTGAAAAAACGAAAGACTTCGTCGGACAAAATGAAAATGGTGGTCTGTTCTTCCTTAAAATCTCGTTTATTACCTAACTTCCAGTGAAGTCTTATGATTAATAATACTCACACTTTGGTTATGGTTGTGTACCAATTCCTTACTTCTAAGAAATAATAAATAATAGTTTTCGAGGGTTGTGGCAAACTGAGACGAAAATCATTCAATTTTTGATTTATTTTGACAATAGTGTCATTATTAAACGTACCTATTTAATTCTGGTACTGGTTACACGGACCGTGGATGAAAATGAAAAACAAGGATTTAAAACATATCCAACAACTCTATTACCAAGCCATTGTAGAGGTACCTATGCTATACGTCTCTACTCTGTACCGCACTATCCCTCATAATTCATTCCATGCAGTTCTTCTATGTTCGCATTTTCAAATTTTTCATATCGAATAATAAAAATAAATTCTTTTTTGCGATTAACGTTTTCTTTTCTACAAGAAACAGAAAAAAAAAAAAAAAAAAAAAACAAGCAGGTAGTAAATTATTTATTCTTATAAATTCATCGTTTCTAATACGTGATGCTGATTGAAACCAAACGATCGTAAATTTTATATTCCAGTTTGGCAGAAACGGATCGGGTTCCAATAACTCCACCCATACATCGAAACAGTGACGTCCATTCACACCGATTCCACTTACGAGATATAGGTATCAATTAAACTCCGTCATAAAAATAAAAATAAAAACGAATTTTTAAAAGATAGGCTTTTTTTTTCTTTGGCCAGGAGTTGGGAGTGAAACAAAAACTCCCATTCAATCCCATTCACTCTTCAAAAAATTTTCCAAATCAATCCGATTGAATCGATTTCAGCCCAATCAGAAAAATTATTCATTCTGATTGAATCCGATAGAATCTATATATTTTTTTTTTCCTCCAAATTTTGTGAATATAGGTCTATGGAAGAAAGACGAAAAATAAACAAGTAGGAAAAAAGAAAAATGCACCAATAAAAATATAGGTAGGGCAGAAAAAAAAACAGCAATCAGGTGAAATGAAAATAGATAAATATATGCTGATAATAATCCAATCAGCTTTGTCCTTGGAATGAATGATTCAAAATTTTAAGGAATCTCGCACTCGCTATCTCACTCTTTTATTTAGTAATACATTCCCAATCGATACTGATTCAATCTTAGAAGAGTTGATTGAATCCCACTTACTTGCTCTTCATTCACTGTGCATGATGGCGAACATCATTGTCGAAATTTACTTCGTCTTCTATTCAACATGCGGACACCATTTATACCCTTAAAATAGACTTGCGTAAATTCCATTTGGAACAAAACATACTCACTTAAAAAGGCTATAGACGTATGCAGGCCTACCATAAGTTGGAGAAAAAAATTCCAAACGATTTTCAAGTGCCAGCCAGGTACCGATGTCCGTTATTAGAATTTTAACCATTCCAAGAATCTGAAAAAGGACACCTCATGCTGGAATTCAAGGAATCATGCGCTAACCTATATACGGGGGTAGGTATTATTGTTTATTTATTGGCGCATTATCAACGCCCCCGTATTGTATTCTTTTGGGTGTTACGTCGACTCGTGTGCCCCGTCATTTTTATTAGAAAACCATTTGTTCAGCCATCGTCACAAAGCAACTTATAAAAACTCCTTCATTCGACGACCCACTTCACGTCTTATAATTCTGACTTGTTTATTGGAACTATATTACTTTCCTATTCATCGCCTATTATAGTACGTACTTACGTATGTATACAGCCAGTATAGTCTATACGGTAAAACACGTGTGTGTAGGCCTTACCCTACGGGGATTTATGTTTTGCACCTTGTGCCATATTATATTAAAAAAAGAAAAAGAAGAAGAAGAAGAAGAAGAAGAAAAACGAAGGTGTTTTAAAGGGAATATAAAGGTGAAAAAAAAAACAAATAGAGCTCCTGGATACTCGTCAAAGGTTTCTATATATATATATATATATCTTTTTTTTTTGTACGGACAAAATTAAAAAAAAAAAAGGACGAATAATAATAATAAGAAGAAAAATGGTTGGCATATAACCGAAGAAAACCGCGACTTCGGCCTTTCCCAGAACAATAATTTCGTTAACGCCGGCTATATGTAGGTACCTACATAATCTTACAGTACCTTTGTAAGGTGCGTGAATAGAAAACGGTATGAAACTACTTGGTAGCCCATATACCTATACGGTAGGTAGTGCTTCACGTTGCACAGAAATTTAGTTCCTTCGTCAATACTGAAACGACGTGTCGTTAGTCGAATCAGCTGTAACTACGGCACTGTGTGATCCGAGAAAAGGAAAAGTGGACAGTGAGACAGATGGAAAAAGGCAGAAATATGGTACGCGATTCTAGGCCATTAATTTCATCTAGCAAAACTCTGGCGCGGTGATGCTTCGTTAGATAACCAAATTTGCCAATTTTCATTTACAATATCAAAAAAAAATAATGAAAAAATAAAAAGTAATTAAACGGACGCTCGTAATCCCTTACGTTGTAAATAATAAAAAGATGCTTCGAGCAAGTAGTCTGTCACGATAAAATATGCGAAATTATTCCATAAATTCATAAATATAGTCAAAATATCCTCAAAAATGAAACCACATACTTTCCATGTAATCAGCACCGATTCCAACCCCTAAATGATACTCCCATCACTCCTTAATTCTTATAGAATATGTACTCGTTTCTATAAACGCCTACATTTACGCATTTATTCGTAATTATTAATTTCCAAATACGCGTATGTTTTTAGACAAGAGCTCTTTCCTTCTACTCATTCGCACAAATTTCATCTAATTGTATATTCGTCATATTACTATTGCCTCTATTCCATTTCCCTCTTTCCCTGCAACGCAATATTCATTCCCAACTCTGGCCTAATACGATACCATATTTTTGTGTCTGTTATTCATTCTTTTTTAACCTAAATTTGTAGGCACACCTTATACAGCTTGTACATATTTTATGTGCTGTATATAATATATTTTCAGTATTAAAGTAATTCGTTAACTATCTCTTATTTGTACTACTAAAACGTTTGCTACAAATATTGGTGCCTGAATCTCGTGATAATTAAAAATTTGGATTGAAAAATAAATTTTACAGTGAAAGAAGTTATAATATAAGAAAACAATTTTTACAACAAGAAAATCCAAATTTATATTATTAATAAACAAAAATTCATAACAAAACCAAACATCGACAAGTTCGTGGAAGAATTTGAAAATGTAAAAAAGCAATATTCGCTACTTGAATTTTTGTCATAGAACAATCAAATAACAATCGCTTTTCATTAAAAACTTCGCAAATGGAAAAAATCATGTTTCACAGGAACAACAAAAATCTGATTTAAAAAATTTTTTACATTTTCCTAAGGTAATAATTAACGTTATTGAGTATATTTTAGTGAATGAAAATCGGATAAGTATAAATTATAATTTATTTTCTTTTACCCTCTTTCATTTTATTCAAAATTGTTTAAACTTACGAGGTACTTAATTTGAATTTTAGTCCATGCAAAGACTTATATGATTTTTAAATTAAAAACATGGTAAGTTGAAAGTTAAGTAATATAAATTTTACCATAAATACCTCATAAGTCGAACTTATAAGTATTTTAATTTGCCTCCATGAGGGCTAATAATGATGATAAACTTAGGAGGTCCTTAGAATTCAATTATTTGATTTTTTTCATTTTAAAAACCTGTTAAATCTAAGAATCACAAAAATTCCAACCTTCTAGGTTTTTGAAGAAAAGAGATGTTATGCAGTAGTCTTCAAGAAATATTTGTGAAAAATATATCCTTAGGTAAGTGATAACTTCAGTATAAATTCAATGCAAAATGAAGATTGCGAAGATGAAACATAACATTGATTCAATAGAACCAAGTCATTGGCCAGCAAAATATCCTAACAAATGTTGGAAAACAACTTTGGCTGTGAATAACATCAAAAATATATCCAAATAATTTTACTGGAATCGAATTACAATTATTTATATTAATTTATATACTAACATCTACTAAAGAAGCCAACCTTAAAAATTTGTAAGATAGGGATAGAACTAACGAACTCTTTTTTCCTATCAATAATAGAAATCATGCACCAATAAATAAAGAAAAGAAAGATATGGAAGAAAACCAAGGTGACCAAAATTTAACACATTTACTAAACAAAGCATCATCCTCCTGTACAATCGATGAATTATTTGATGTAAATACACTAAATACTTCTCATAAATCATCAGCAGCAAACACCTCAATTGTCTCAAATGAAACACTGAAATTCTAACAAGAGTTGCAAAAAAATTATTCAACAAAATATCTAGCCCATCTGCACCATTAAATATTCCTCTATCAATATTTTGAAACTCATTTAGTAGAGACATAAAAACCTTTATTAAACAGTTTGAAAATGAAGCCATGTATTCAACCGAATAGATTTTGACAAACTGAAAAAAAAATCAAATCACATTCATGGGTAAACCATAAAATGTTTAACAACATAATTCCGAAAATCATGGGATTTAATACAATAAAAAATACAGGAAGTGTACAATGAAACAGCTCCACGAACCTGAAAACACTTTTATTAAAGAAAATATGAAGGATTTTACAGAACATGTTTTTGTTTCACAATCCTTCCATGAATTAGAACCAGACGTTACAGATGAAGGAGAGGGTCACACAGTTTGGGATAATGAACAATCCCTATAAACTTAGTAGAACATCCTTAAAGGTGCCGTCATTGAAGACCACTCATCCCTCCCAAATATTTTCCACAAATTTGAAACAATGACAAAGGAATCTCAAAATTTTCTTGAAGATTTCTGGCAATCCAAAACATTATTCGATGATACATTATGTTTGGAATTTCAAGAACAATATATCATTGGTGAAATTGTTGAATAATTTGAAAAGCACTTCACAAGCCTACCATATCTCATATAATATGTTCCATTCTCTAAAAATGTCATTGATTCTTAAATTTTGTAAAGATCATAACCTACAATCTATTATTATCCCAACAGATATAATTAGGTAAGTATAGACAAATCTAAATTATCATCAATTTTGAAGAAAAATTATCTTTAATTAACAATAAAGATGACAGATATTTTGAATTAGGTACGATCTAATAAATTGTAATATTTTTAATGAAACACTTGAAACAGAAGTAAAGATTCCAGTAAAATAAAAAAATGTTATTTTCATCACTTATAAATTTACTCCCCTCATATTTAAATCTCATGACTAAATTTACTCTTGGGAATAATATCTCTCAATAATAATACATAACTCATTTAATAATTCAGTAAGATGTACTGCAGGACCTGATCTACATTTCAGGACAAACAACTATGCAAATTACCTGATGATCCGGGTTCAGATAAGATCTAAACTTACTGAACAGTGCTATTTTTAGAAAGATTTTATTACGATATTAACTCATGTGTATTCAAATGCAAAATCAATAGTAGAAAAATAAACATTCACCAGTTCACCCGTAATAAATTTGACATAATAAATTCTGTCAAACTTCTTTCTCATGTCAATCTTTCTGATTTCACATCTACTGTAGAAATAAATCGTCGCTTTTTTTCAAAAACCTCGCATGTTGAACTTAATATGATTTTCAGATTTAAGATGTTTTTAATACAAAAAAAAAAAAAAAACCTTGTGAGTCTACCATAATTATTAGCACTTATAGAGGCTAATTAAAAAACACAGAAGTCCGACTTAAGAGGAATTTAAGGAAAAGTTTATATAAGCAGCCAACTTACGAGGTTTTTATTGAAAAAAGAGCAGACTTATGAGGTTTTTAAATTAAAAATCACGTAAGTTGATACCTGAACTGAAATTTAGATTAAAAACTTTGCAAGTATAAACAATTTTGAATATAACAAAAAAGGGTGAAAGAAAATAAATTATGATTTATGTTCCTTCTATTTCCCTTCACTTCTACAATATAATGATGTTAATTATTAGTTTGGTAAAATTTTTCTGATTTTTTTTTTTGATCAGCTTTTGCTGTTCCTGTAAAATTTAGTTTTTTGAACAACCGTCGTTTTTAATGAAAAGAGACGAAATATATCCTATCCTAAAATACTTCTTCTAACTGTACCGTGTTATGTTAAAATAATAGGTGCGTATTATGTCCATGGATGGTATTTCTTCAGTCATATTACCAACAGACTTTCCTTGCCCCCAGGGAAATAACCGTATAGATCATCATCTCCCATTATTATTGAAAATTATAATTTAGTCATACATACTGGCATGTTTGAAACCTATTCTATTCCAAAACGTCAATGCATTATATTAAAAACTGGACTAACACCATTCCTCATGTTTTGCCTTTTACATCATATTTTGAATTTCAAAATAAATCAAATGATTTTAAACTTAAATTGTCAAAGCTAGCAGAATAAATACTTTTACATTGATAATTTTTTCATTATCATTCTTTTTATTTTCAATATTTTGTATTATGATATATATTCAAATCACTTGACTAAAAAAAAACTATTGAAATTAGGTATGTTAAAAAAATAATTTCCTGATTAAATGGTTCCAAAACTGACATTATATTACATAGACCAACTACTTCACATTCAATATAATTCCACAAAATTTTTATGTGACTTACCTATGTAGTGACTGTTATTTAATAAATTTGTCAATTTTTAAGAAGTCCCATAATATTTACTATTTAATTGTGTTTCAAGAATACTATATTAAAATTAAAAAAAAAAAAAATGGATGTTAGATTATAAGATTATTATTATATTATATCTAATAATATGAAAATATACCTATAATATATATTTTAAATGTGTTCCTTGAAAAAGCTAACTTCATTTATCAAGCCGTGATATGAAAATCGCAATGTCGCAAATTGATAAGCATGGGACCAATTTTCGACAGAACTGAAGTTTTATAAGTTGATTTTCAAATTCATCATTCCCAAAAATGTAATTTGTCATAAATTTCTAATTGTTTTTGTCATATGCCTGAAAAAGTGCTAAACAGTGAAGCTTGTTTACTGTGTTAAGGAACTATTTTCATTCTACTTCATGGCTTGATAAGTGAAGTATACTTTGACAATGTTTAATTAAGATAATTTTTTTTATCCATAAGTCAATCCTGGAGCATCTATTTCTCTTTTCCCTGAATTTTTGTCACAATAAAATATGAATTGTGAAGTATTTTTGACATACCTATGTAATATTATTCGATACACTCATAAATAATATAGTAAAATATCCTCAATAACAAAATCGCACACTTTCCACCAAATCAAGGATAATTTCAATACTTTCAAAAATAATACACCATCACTCCTTAATTCCTAAAATACACACTCCTGTCTGCAAACTCCAAAATTTATCTATTTATTCAGAACTAGCAATTTCCTAATACGCACCTTTTTTGCACAAGAACTTTTTTCATCTATTCTCACGAATTCTCCATAACTGCGCATTCATAATATTCCTATTGTCAGTATTCCATTTCCCTCGTTCCCTCCACCACAACAGTCGTCCACAACTCCAGCCTAATATACTACCGTATTCTCGTACCTGTAGTTCGTTATTTTGTAATTCAAATTTGTAGACGCACGTCTTACACCATTTGTATACGAAAACCTATTTACTGGGAATTTTTCATGTTCCAGTTTTCTCGAAAACTACTGAAACAATAGGCACCAAGCACTTATCGGACCTGTTCCTACATAATGACTACTTTTGGTGAAAATTTCAGCCCTATTTCTTTCGCCAGTTTTCTTAAAACCGCGAATCAATGGTGTATAATATTATACTGATATTTTACCATCAGAACTAGAATTTGATCTTCACCAGTGTATTATGTCTAGTCTGAATTAGATTTGGAAAATTCCGTTTGACCAATCTAGTATTAACTGGTACAAACTAGATCGGGAAAATGCCCTTAGTCGGTTTTAGTTCTGACCAACTTATGAAAGTTAAAACCCAAAGTATCTAACTTTAAGCCAGTTTTGCCAAAAAATTCAATCAAAACTGTTGCTAATACACGCATTGTGAACGCGAGCTCACGCGCGCACACACACACTCACACGCACATATACGCACGCACGCACACACTCACGCAAACGTACACGCACGCACGCACACGCTCACGCACACGGACACACACACTCACACACACACTCACACACACACATACACACGAATGCGCGTGTGTGTAAGAGTATAGTCAATAACTAATTTTGAGGCAGTATTAGTTTGAACTGAAATATGATTTTCTTGTTTTAACCAGTCAGAACAAAATCGATCAAGGACATTTTCCCAATTTGGTTTTGACCAGGCAATATCTGATTGGTCAGGCCGCATTTTCCTAATCTAGTTAAGGCTAGTTACGACCAGAAAAGACCAAATTCTAGCTATGACCGTAAGACATGCAAAAAAACATTACTTAGACCAAAGTGGGAAAATGGTGTCATTAGTTTTATTTTGTCGCGAAACGGAAACTTTTCATCACCCCCACCCCTAACTTCTCCGGTCGGATCAATTTTAATACCCCATTTGCCAGAAAACTGGGTAAAAATAGAATTTTCTGAAGAAATATGAATGATTCAAAGGGGCCAGTAGGAATTTACGAACAGGTGATGAAAATAAAGTGCGAAGCATGTAAAGAAACCACGACCAGGGTAATTGGAACTGATATTTAACAGTTTTGCTTTGGGTCAACCATATTTTAAAAATTTATTTTTTCCAGAATGAAATTGCGGATAGTCTTCTCTGAAATAGGTACATCGTAGTCCGTGTAGCCGAATGATCCGATGATTAGAGAGGTTTTTCGTAACTTTTAGCTGAAATTTAAGATAACCAATATCAAATATTGATATTTTAATGTAACTTTTCACATAAGGTTATCATCTATTTATAGGTACAAGTTACATTTTCTAGTAGGCTTATTTCGTCCCTTAAGTATCACTTGAAATTCGCTGGAAAGGAGCTGAACGTCATCAAATTAAGCAGTACCTACTTACCTAATTATTAATATATACAATCTGTGGTTATTTTTCCCCAGAGTACAATAAATTCCTCCAATAAATTAGGATTACCCTTCATAAAAAACGAGAAACTCTCAAAAAATACGAAAAACGGCAGGTAGGTAAAATGTCAATTATTGCACAGCCTCACATCAATTATTGTGCTTGAAAAAATTTATTGTGTTGTTGAAAAAAAAATTTTTTTTTAAATGTTTTATAAATACCTATATGAACGTACGTAACCTATACCTACGAAGAACGAATTAAAAAGTCAGATCAATAAATAATAATTGCATCTAATCTGAAGAAACATTTTTTTAAATATATTTTCATCGTTTCGTTTATCACGTCAGAGAAAGGAGACTGTTTCCAAACCGAATTTTCGTGGAATTTTGGAGTATGTTCGTCGATTGTTAAAGTAAAATTGTTTACGCAGCAGTTAGGCGATAAAATTCAACGCATTTTATCGACTGTTTGTTCACTCAAAGAATGTTCAACATTTTATCGAATATGTTTTTTCACCCACACCAGTTGCATTTGTTCTTCATAACACCTACAAAATTATGAAAAATACTGCTCCACAGAAAAGAAACCAAACACATTTTGACTCAGAAAGCTCTACGTAAATGAAGCATATGGTACGCCAGCCGGAATGGTGTATTTAATTTAGAATAAACGTAGAATTTCAAATTGAAATTACTCTTTGTATTTTGGTTTGCGTTCATTACGGAGGTTTTAAGAATTTTGTACTATAATAAAAACTATAAAAAGTTGTAGTTCGGAAACTGATGGGCCAACTGGACCCATCTTCGAAACTTACTAAGATGTAGACCCAAAGTATACACATGTTGAATTTCGATTGTATCCGTAAAGTAATACGGCCTCCAATTTATTGACAAATTTTATTATATCCGATACTATGTATCTATATATATATATATATATGCCTATAATCATATAATATACCTATGCAGATATACTTATCTATATATTAATAAAACACAATGTAAGTAAAGTTGTTCGCCCATAACTTCAGAACCGCTTGGTAAATTGAGATGAAATTTTCAGGATTTATTTTTATTATTCCAACGCACGTCTGAAGCTATCGTCGAAGTCTCTGTCCCCTCTGAAGGCAAAGTTTTCCTTTTTCACCAAAATTCGTCACAAAGCTGTGGGTAACATCTAGTATTATATATGAACGAAATACAACAAGAGTAGGGTACGATGAGGGAAGATTTAACTCGTCATTGTCGAAGAATTTCATTTGACATGAAATAAAAGCTGTAGAGCTGTCAGCCTTCAGTCTCACCATAAGGTTAACCTTTTATGCAAGAGTTTTTACTGAAACCCAGTTAAAAAAAAAAAAAATGTATTTAAACTTTAAATTTAAGAATTTTTTTTATTTTTTAGTACCTTGCATAAGCCTTTTGCTCCGATTGAATTGAAAAAATAAAAGCACTAGTCCAGCAATACTTCGCTAGAAAACCTAGTTTACCAATTTTCATCAATAATTAACAAAAAAAAAAAAAATCAAAATATTTGAAAAATTTGCAAAATAATATCAGTACCTAGTTATAAATACCTGAAAAACATATCGATATCTATATCAATATTTCATTGTTAGTTTCACCTGAACAAATTATAGAGGATGTGGATAAGACACAAATTAGTGACGTGAAATAAAGTATTGATCGAAGTAGCGTCCCAGAAGCGTGTGTATTTTATTTCAATCATAAATAATATAAGTTTGAGTACAGGCAGAGTAAGATAAACGATGATGTATGAAGATAAACGAGTGAGCCACGGAGATGGTAATATAGTTTAGCAGCGAACAGAGATGTAAAATATATTTTAATGTAGTCGTGTGTTTGCAGGAGTGAGAAGGGAGAAGAAGGATTGGTGGTCTCAACACAAATTATGAAAAACTATCTATCGTTATCGATACCTGTAACGAAAATATTGATCCATTCATGTTGTGTTCCTACAAAACTGATTTTCCAGGAATTTTTTGTTTTTCAGTTTTCTCTGAAACTAGCGAATTAATAGACACCAAACTCCTATCAGACTTGATTCCATATAAGGGATATTTTTCGCGAAAATTTTAGCCCTATTCCCTTACGTAGTTTTCTTCAAACCATGAACACAAAATTTTTTTAAACACTTTTTCTTCTCCAGTTTGTTCAGCAACTGCTGAATTAATGGACCCAAAACTTCTACCAGATTTGCAACTTGATAAGAATAATATACTGTGAAAATTTCAGTCCTATCCCTTAGCTCATTTTCTCACAATTCAAGAAAAATAACTCTTCCTGAAATTTTTCGTTTTTTAATATTATATTGGAATCTACAGTGTCGATAGGCACCAAACTTCTTTCAAACTTTCTCCTATATAATGACTATAACTTTTAGAAATTTCGGTTCTATTTGTTCTGTATTTTTTTCGAAACTGTGAACACAAAATTTTAGGCGAAACATACAAACCTACACACATACAAACATACATACATAAATCTATACGTACATATGTATAAAACAAAATTAGGTCATAATGGGAAAATAGTACCAATCGCTTTCTTTTTTCGTGAAACGGATAGTTTTTACTATCCCCACCCGGCTCCCCGACACTTTCCCGAAAGGCCATTTTTCCAAACTGACAATTTCTCGAAAAATTTTTTCCCAAATATCGCTTTCCCAAATGGACAACACTCGAAATTTTTTCTTTTTTTTTTCTTTAATGTTTGTCTACAACGAAAGCATGAAAATTTGAGTGAGGATATAGTGAAAGGTTAGAGTGATAGATTATTTATTTATTTTTAAAAAAATAATAATTTATCGTATGCCTGCAAGTATTGTGGAAAATAATGTTAAGTAAATGGTAAATTTGGGAATTTTTTTTTTTTTTTGGAAAAATAGTTTGTAGATATTTTTTAGGAAATTTTCCATTTGGAAAAATGACGTTCGGAAAAAAGTTTCGAGAAATTGGTAATTGAAAAAATGGATTAAGAAAAAAAATTTACGGGAGATTGTGCATTCGGGAAAATGATCTTTCGGGAAAATGGATTCGAGAAAATGACCCGGAATGTCCCTACGCGTAACACTTTTGTAAGGTTAATGGTTAATTTTAATACCAGGTAAAAATTAGGAGATGTTTAAAGAAGATCTGATGAAAAGTTTATTATTACCTCGAGCAAGTACATCGTTGGCAAAAGTGTATATTTTAAAAAATTGAAGGTTTTTGTAGCAGAAATAAAATTTTTTTGCCTCTTTTTTCTAATATTTAAACCTTCAACAATCCAAAGAATAGTTTGAAAAATGAAATCGATCAATCAGTCTGAAAAAGAGAAAAAATTATTCTTTAAAGAACATTCTTCATACAGAAAATTAATACGAAATGAAATGTTCTGAATATCAAAAGAAATTTATCCTCCATAAAGACTTGGAAATATTTTCCATTAACTGCAGGAAAATTTGCCCTTCAGTCATTTCCTCCACTCTCACTCGGTTACCACCCATCTGAAAACATTTTTGCACAAAAACTAGCTTGGAAAATGCTGAAATTCACTTCAAATAAATGATCGTTAAAAACCATTACCTTTGCCTCCATTTTCAGAAAAAATCTGTCAAGTAGATATTTTCCAAATTTTTACACGATGTCAAATTCTATTGTAAATTTTAATATTATTAAAAATTATTTCTGGTGCTCATTTTCAAATTCTCAAATTTTGTTTCCTCATGACCTTGTCATTACCATTTCGATGTTAGGCCTTAGGTTTGCATGAAAACATTCATCTGTCTGTGCTAATACAGACCACCATCGAGATATTATGTGCCCGAGAAATATTTGAGTCCCCAATGCACTGAATACAAAATATCACAAAAGAATAGAAAACGTTTTCAAAAAATTTTAATCAAATAAAATTTAACAATCACATAATTCAGTCCGAATCCTTTACCAAACCTAAAATTATCCTTCTCCTTTCAGGAATAAAAATCGTCTCCATAATCTTTTATTGATACACTCTTTGGACCTAACTTCTTTCTATACGTCATCTTAGGTCTTCCCCCTCTTCTTCTTTATAATCACATTTTATTTACACGTATATACATATTATAGGTACCTATATTTTATTTATTTTGTCCCGTAAACCAATATTCTTTGTTGAATTTTTAGTGGCGCTAAAAGCCCTCACTCGTTTGATGAACACCTTTTCTATTATATGTAACCAATATATGTGTCTATACCTGTACCTATACCTTTTTTTTTTTTTTTTTTTAATACAAAAAAAGTGTATCTAGTGCAAGAAACTGTATATCAATTTCACGTCCATTATATTCTCTATAATGGATGAATGAAAAGGCTGTTTTTAAAAATGGTCAAGCACCGTAGAACAAACAAAAAAAGCACACGCACACACACACTCTCACACAGCTGGCGGCACGCCCGCTACAAATGACTTCAAGATGAACCTTCGTTTAATAAAACGTTTTTATAGCATTTGTAAAACCCTCACAGTGGGTGCGCTCGAGAAGTATATTCGTGAAAACCCCATGGAGTCTGAAATCTTCGACGAATTTTTCAACGCAAATTTTTAATGGAGCACGTGCTGAAGGTTGGAATCGGGGAGCCGAAGAGTAAAACGGAAGTGTAAAATCGAATCTCACCTATGGTATCGACTGGAATTTGATTATAGGCCTAGTTCACGACCAGTTTAGCCTATAAATTCAGCAAGAAAAAGTGAAATTTCCGTATGTAGTCACAATTTTTATAAACGTCTCACCTGTGGGTGGAGACCTTCTACCGAGGCATGCAGTAGTCCTTTTGGATGAATGTTCCATAACACGAAAAAATGAACCCTGATGTGACGTCTCAGTATGTCGGTACAAAAGGTCATATACGACGGAGAGGACCGGTCAAGGAGTAGACTTGTTTAATCGGCGCCAATTTACGACAGAACTTCCCCAATAAATGTGATAGAATAAACTGAAGAACTAATGTAACGTCACCATACGTGTAAAAGTTTACTCATCAGAAGTGGTACGAAGGAGTGGAGTCTACGTTTATGGAACACTTAATGTCTGTAATTTAACTTGACAAGTAAAAATGCTGATGTAACCTCACAATTTGTGCAACGAAATTCGTGTCACATGGAAGAGGGTTCAAAAGGTTCAGAGGCTGAGATCCCGATTGGAAGAGGTTTAGTATCAGTTTACAACGAGTGGCCCAATTAAATTTCGAAATAAAAAGGTTAAATGCTAATGTGATTTCACAGTTTCTACAAAAGAACACATTAGCGGGTCCAAAGTGATTATAGCCCCATTTTGACGCACCCAGTACCAGTTTTCGGTAGGTCTTCCCGAATACACAAGTAAAATGCTAGTGGGACGTTACGATATCTTTATACGTAATTATAACAGAGTTGCACTTGAGACGTTGAAAGGAGTTGAGCTTTTCCATTGAACCGTACATGGAGGCATTTTGTTATCAGTTTCCGCCAATAATGGCGATATGAAATAATGAAAGCCTCATATGAGGTCAAAATTGGTGCAAAGGGACATACAATAAGGGTTAAAATGCATTTAGCTCTCCTATATGTAGGTATTCGATGCCAATTTGCGACATGTTTTTCTCATTACATTTGATTCAAAATATTGATATTCTGGTATGAAGTCGCAATTCGTATAACAGGTAACATGTGGTGTCCTCGGAAATAACGCCTACCCCTCTCCCCAATTGATGCACACAGTTGCAGCTATACCAGTGAGTTTCTTATAATAAATTTGATACAAAACACTGAAGCACTGCGCCAATCAGACGTCGATATTGACGTCAAATTAGAGAAAAAGAACGATCACTAGGGAAGGTTCAAGAAGGTTCTCCCTTTCAGGGGTGTAGTGTCTGTTTATATCGGGATTCCTCAAACAAATTTGACGCAACACGTGTTAGTAAATTTAGGATGTGCGTTACGATTTGTATGAAGGTGGGTACCTATTTGTATCATTTCGGCATATCATAACTTCACCGCATTGCAATGTGTGTGGGTGCTGCATCCTAGAAGCATTTTATCAAAAAATGATACGATGATATGATATGTCCGTTTTCCAGACAATTTCGGTATTCTGCAAACTCATCGAATGGGTAATACGCAGCCAGATACCACCAATGTGGATGTCCATTCATCAGAGGCAGAGAAAAGTACGCACAATATATTGATAAAAGGGACCTGGACGCTACCTCCTTTTTTGGCTGCGATTTGCAAGTGAAAATTCAGCCAGAATTATTATGGAACAAATGGACAAAGCGAAATAGGTATCAACAAAGCGTAGGTAGATTACTGGAGGTTTCAGTTTCCAAATGACAGTTTTCATTTTGTACTTATTCGTTTTGCTGTAAGTTAACTCAAAATTAATTTTTTACCCAGTTTGCTTGCAAAGGGGTCATAAAATTGACCTCATAAGAGATTAGAGGTGGAGATGAAAATCATCCCTTTCATGAGATAAGAAAACTATTGGTACCATTTTTTCATTTTGACCTAATTTTTTTATGCATATATACACTTTTATATACATGTGTGAGTGAGTGTGTGTGTGTGTATCGTCCATTCATATTCACGGTTTTGAGAGAACTACCGGGTGGGGAGGGCTGAAATGTTTACAAGAGGTAGTTTTTATGTTGGAGCAGATCTGAAACTAGTTTTTTGCCTATTGGTTCATTAGTTTCTAGAAAAACTGGAGAACAAAATTCATGGAAACGTTGTTGTGGGGACTATATAATTTCATACGCACGATACCTTTTCTTATCAAGTGCATTACAACCAAAATCATATACACACTTTTTTTGCTCGTATGTTCTTACTTGCAAATACAGGCAAGTAAGATACAACATTTGGCTGATGACAATATAATAGATAAAGATCTCGGCGATGTCTCGGACTGGTACACGAACGTATTATGTCATTTCTTATCAATTGCCATAGCAATGAATAAGAAATTACGTACTTTCTATAACACATATACATATGTAAATGTATATATGTGTGTCTGTGTGCGTGAGCCAAATCCACTATATAAACTCACGAAATTGGCTACAATAAAAGAGATCAGGCTGAACAAGATAGATATTCCCTATGTTGGTGCAAATTTCTTAGAAGTTTGGTGCCTATTAGTTCAGTAGTTTCTGAGAAAACTAGAGAAGAAAAATTGCTGGAAAAAATTATGTGTTTACAGTTTTGAGAAAACTATCTAACAGATAGTGCTGAAATTCTTACAAAAGATAGCTATTGTATGGGAGCAGGTCTGAAGGAAGTTTGGTGCTCATTGGTTAAGTAGTTCTCAAGAAAACTGAAACAAAAATCTTTGGAAAAACGGTTTTTAGCTATAAAAATTGATAGATCGATACTTTTGTAAAAGATATGGTTAACTGTCGATAGTTTTTTGAAATTTCTGAACCTGAACCTGGCACCCAAATTTTAAATATAATTCTTAGGTCATCTATGGGGAATTTTTCGGATTTCTTTGGCCAGTGTCACTCACCAAAAAAGTACTAATTTTTTGAACCATCATTCGTATTTTTAGGATGGATATTGAATGCTGCAGAGTGGCACAAAATTTCATTAGAATGCCAGAAAACGGGTCAAACACAATACCTCTTTCTGACGCATTCAGTAAAAATATTCATTTTTGTGGACTGTAAATTGGCATAAAAATAATTATGTCCACTTCACACGCAGTTGGTACCTATTATTTCTATTTGTTTTTACCTCACAGTTTGTGCAACAGTTTTGCAATTGTGTTTCGATTTTACAGTGAATCCAATGGGTATCGACTCAGAGTCGATTGTCGAAATATTTTATGTGGAAGTACGTGTAGCGTGTCTTTGTGGGTTAGACAATACTGGTAAGCCGCGGTAATTTGTCAGTCATAAATGCCAATTGTCGTACTTTTGAAGTTGGAAAAAATCATTAAATTATTTTAAAAAACTTTGGATGTAATAATATCGAAAAACATTCGCATAAATATTCCTCCTACACGAAGTTAATCGCCATTCCTTGTCAAAATTATTATTTTCCAAATTAATGGTTTCATTTTCTTAACGTTCTTGTCAGTACAGTAATCAATTAACACACTTAACCAACTTCATTTCGACAAATTTCTTACGATAAAAATAAAATAAAAAGTAAAAAAGAATTCTAGCGCAGCAATACTTTGCTAGAAAACCCAGTTTGCTAATTTTCATTCATAATTCAAAAAACAAATATATATAAATTTTAATTACTTTAAAAAATTATAAAATAATACCTATTGTAGGTAATTGATATTTGTATATCTGACAAACATATCGATATACTGATATTTCGTTGCTAGTTTCGGATAAAGAAATTATAAAAAACTATCGATAATTATCCATATCTTTAACAAAAATATCGATCTATCGATGTTGTATCGCTAAAAATCAATTTTTCAGAAATTTATTCGTAAAAATTCCAGCCCTATCTGTTCGGTAGTTTTCTCAGAACCGTGAACATAAAATTTGTTTCAGAAATTTTTCTTCTCCAGTTTTCTCGGAAACTACTGAATTATCAAGTTTGTCATTTTTTCCGAATTCTGGAAAAACGACTTTTCCATGCATTTTTTGTTTTCCAATTTTCACAGAAACTAAACAACCAATGGACACAAAACTTCTCTCAGGGCTGCTCCAATATGAAAACTATATCGCGCGAAAATTTCTTCTACATCCATTTTGTAGTTTTTTAAAACCGTAAACAGAAAATTTTTGGTGATAAATACATTCGTACATAATTATACATTATATTGTATACGTAGGCATAAAACAAAATTACATCAAAATGGGAAAATTGTACCGAGCGTTTTCTTTCCTCATGAAACGGATAATTTTCACCATCCACAACCCGAACTCTATTTGGGAGATCAATTTTAATACCTCGTTTGCGAGTAAACTCGGTAAAAAATAAAAAATAAATAAAAAAATAAGAAGAAAAACCAGAAGAAAAACAACATCCACATAACATCGAACGTTTACCTACAGGCGGTTTCTCACCAACGATATTTACCACCACTTCACTTATCATCCAGAAAATATGTATCCTTGAAAGTTACCTCCCCCACATGCCGCCCCCTCGTCGGAATACATTTTCCACCACACGTAAATATGCGATCATGAAGCAAGTCAACTACACGACTTGACTTTTCTATTCGTTCGCCTCATTTTCTGTAACCATTTTCTGTCTCTTTCTCTGTCTCTTTCGCACTCTCTCACTCACACGCACACTCTTTCGCTCTGCCTTTCTCCGTCGTCTCTCGTCTCTCTTTAATTTTTTTGTTATTTATATTGAATTATAAACGAAAAACACGTTCTTCAGATCTGGCCAAAGAGTAAAAGAGAGAAAGAGAATGAAAAAAAAAAAAAAAAAAATCAAGAACATGGTTAAATAATATTCAGTATGTGTGCAAAAACGTGAGATTTATTTCACACAGTGTATATATACATATATATTATAAATGTACTGTAATCGTACATTGTAGGCGTAAATGGTCAAGTTGGCCGCTGATAGGTTTCAAACGACAACTCATAATTCTCCAGACATGAGCGAAATTGCAAGGCTGATAAATAGCGTACATATTTTCTTTTCTTTTTTCTCTTTTTTTTTTCTTTTTTACCCCTTTTCTTTCTGCCACTCACTTCCAATATGAGTCGTTCTCTGTTTTTCACTCTCACTCTCTCTCACTCTCTCTCGCTCTCTCTCTCTCTCTCTCTCTCTCTCTCTCTACGCACTGTCGTCTCACTTCGTCCGTACCATTCGCGTATAGGCCGCATAAAAAACTACGTCGTACGCATAACAATTCTATCCAGTTGGCCGCTGGATTAATTCATTAATTAGTTCGTATTAATTTGTAAATAGCCTTTCACGACGAAAGCTATTTAAGGATTTTTTTTTTTTTTTTTTCATTTCGCTTGCGCTATGCGAATTATGCGAATTATTTTTATTACGCTTCACTTCGATTCGACGAGGTTATTTACCTTGACGAATGTGCGAGTGTGTGTGTGGGAAAAAGTGTCAATCATTCGTTGACGTATTTCCAAGTGTTCGTAAAATATTATAGAAAAAGAAACGGGTATTCGAGAAAAAGAGACGAAAAACTGCGTAGGCATTGTGCTTCGGAGATGTGCGATTTTGTGAGTTTCGTAGAAACGGCGACACGTCTTTACATTTCAATCGATCATTGTCAGAATTATGATTGGTATATAAAATACCGTTTTCGTTCGAATATGAATTGAAGAGTTTACCCGTTAATTTTAATTTTAATTTTTCATTGTATTCGAGCGCATATACGCGTAGATTGTTGCATATTACGACGAGGGTAAAAAATGGTACTTTTTCTGCGACGTGAAGTTCGACAGGTGGTTAACAATAAAATCGTGAATAAAAAATGTCAATACTATACGGTGGAGGGTGGCAGAAATACTGCGAAGTGTTCTGAAAATTTTGAAAATGATCGATTTTGATTTCAAATAGGCACCTAGGTAGATACCTATGGGCATTTTCTTTTGTGTATGGCGGGATGGTATCCTCCGTGTGCCTGACTTTTATGCGACAACGTCAAAAAGGAGAAAAAAAAAATTGAAATTTACAGCTGGAACAACATAACGTATCATATCTTACGTATATTTAGGGCTGAATCGAATGAAATCAACCGCAAGTCGGTGAGAGCAATAGTTTTAGAGTTACGGCGATTTCTGTACCAAGTTTTATCAGTTAAATATGATGTTTTCTGGTACCTATTTAGCTTGTAACACTAAGTACAAAAAGATGTATTTTTTAGGATTACTTTTTAAGGTCTGGAAGCGTCATACATAAAAAGTGATGAAAAGTTTTTTTATTACAAATATAATATCAAACCTTTTTTAAGTGAACTATTCTCCTGCCATAGTCAATATTTCCCGAGAAATATGTAAAAAACTGATTTAGGGGTACATTTTTCATAATTCTTACTGAAGCAGTAGTGTGGGGGTTGAGACTTTCAGTGTGTTATTTAAGATGCTCATCCCTAAAAATTAGTGGCAGAAAGCAAACTATGGAAATTTTTCAAAATAATGTTTCTTTCTTCTTTGGACTACAAATGTATCCTCAACGTAGAATTACAATGTTTGTCACATAAAAATTAGGAGAATGGTATGCAACCGGCAATGGGAAAAACGCCCTATTTAATCTTAAGTCAAAAACTGAGATATACTCTACTGTATATTATAGATCTGACTTATGGTAAAGGCTACTAAACCACATTAACGATTTCATCTGTACTGAAAGAGAACTACGAGAGCGTAGTAAGGACAAAGTAGAGTCCACTTAGCTGTGTAAAAAACAACTAGACATCTAAAAAATGGTATATCTTTGCCGGTAAGGTTGGAGTTGTGTTGGGGGAGTGGATCGCAAAAGACAGTGGAGATGTGTCCTTGCACTTAATTTAATATGTAGCTATCTTCGTCCTTGAGTACTCACAATTAAAATTTGATAATCAAAGCATAAAACTTAAAGAAGTTAGGAACCGGTTGTTTTTTAATGTATCTGTTACATTACGAGGAACGGATTATGTTTGAGTGTGAACTAAATACTGTAATTTGTGTTCTCAATCTATGTAAAGACAACCTTATTTCGTTGGAATCGAAAAAATTGCTCTTACATTGTAGGTACACTTTGTAAACCAATAATGGACTAACTTCATTAATGTGGTGTATAGCCTACTATCACCAGAGAAAAAATTAAAATAAAACCAAAATCCATATAAAAACCATCAAAAATTTGTTGAAGAGAAAAAAAAAGCTCAATTCTACAAAACTTTGTCATTTCCCCCTAAAAAAATAACAAAAACAGTGAACTCACCCCTGATTTGATTTCTGAACATCCCCAATATTCATTCACAAATGTTTCGTTAGCAGGTTTTTATATTTTATATTTGATTAAGCTAATAAAACCCTCAAACTTTCGTATTTTCTTTTAATTTTTGCAATTTGAGGGGAATTTCCCCATTTCCCTCAAAATCGGTCGCTGATTCAAATTGTTGCAATTGGTATCTTATGTTAGATAATTATTTTTGAACGTCTCACACAGTCCAATTTTCAGTGGAAATATTTTAGTTTGCGTCGGTGTAACGACTTTTGAGTGATTTAATAAGTTAATCTACTTGAAAAATACCTCTTTTGTGTTTTCTATGATTTTTCACTCATTTAAATTTAAATTTTAGCCATTGTTCTCCGCAGTGTTTCCTTCAAAATAGTCATTTATGATATACAAATACAAGTACAAAAAGTAAGTGATTTTGATACGAGTCTGAATTATCACCTACTTTACACACGTGTCACACATTATTTCTTGCAACACATCATCCTCCTAAGGACTCAAAAGAATTTTTAGAACTAAATAATTCAACTAAATACCTAATTTACTTAATAATTTTACTTTAGAAAAAACAAAAAACTCAGAAAGTAGTCGAGCTGCGCAAGAAAGTAATTGAACCGTGCATGAAAGTTAACTCAAAAGTGCGCATGCGCCCTACAATATTTTTTCGCGTAGTATTGAAATTTGCTAGTTTTTGTTCAGTCAAGGGGCATTAAAAAACGCATTTTTCGGTTAGGTCTTGCGAAAAACTTTTGTTCTCATTGTGGTAATATTTTTCTCATGGTTTCCAAATAAGATTAAGTATTTTTTCTTCCGAAATCAAAATCTAACAGCTCTTGCAACCTGTTGCAACGCGGAAGTGTTTGGCGAATGTCATGACCCTGAGCTGTATGATTCAACGAATTAATCATTTCAGAATCAAAATTTTATTGTGAAAGGTTGCGAAATAATCACCACGATTCATCGCCTCATCCACCCCCTAAACACCAACAGGATGCCTCTTAAACCACTGACAATATCTCTAAAATTTTGAAGTCCAAAATTATCACGTTATCAACCCTTTTCACAGCCTCTGAAGTGATATCCATCACCATCCATTTTAGCATATCAATATGCAATAATATAATTACAGACTACCTAAAAAAATAAATAAATAGATTAAACAGTTAAATAAATATATGAATAATAAATTGATAGATATTCTGCGTTACTTATTTCACGTTCTTACAAAATTTACCTTCTATTTCCTTTTTAAAGTCGACATTCGCCCACAAAATTAGGTACATTTCGAATTTTCTATATTTTGCCTTTAGATACCAACGCTATTTATGATTTCATTCGTAATATTGATTTATTTTTATTTCAGTCGTTAGCTGAATATAATATTAAACATTATTGATGAGTCACTATTCCACGCACAATACCTATATTTTATGACACATCATTTTCCTTTCATGATCATTGATACAGAGCAGAGAAAGAAGTTTTTTCTATGGTCTATGGCTCTTATTTCTCTTCTTTCATCTTAAACTGAAATTAACTTTTTTTCCTTTAAAGCTGATAATTTTATCTATTAAATCTCTAACCATAAAGAAATTAGTGATTTAGGAATTAATCCAAAAAAAAGGCCTAAGTAAGAATATTTTCTTCTTTTTTTTTTTCAATGCCATTTTAAAGCTATAGGTTGATACTAACTCAAGGTACGTCATTTTAAGCACAAATAAACGATTTAAAATAAGCCTATAAGATTAATTAGTTACATCTTTCATCTGAGAAATTAAATTTTAAACTATAAATTAATGCAATTTTCTTCAAAATACAATGGTTCGATGAAATAAAGAAAAACTTTTTGAAGAATGTTCCAAAAGTTCTCTGTGGACACTTCGATTTTTAAAAACAAAGTAAGTAACCTTACAACCTACAACCTACATAATAACTAATAAGTACAGCTTAATCTCATTTTCCTCCAAAATTGTAGTTGGAATATCAAATCTATATACATAGTAGACGAATTGTTAACATCAAACACAATTCCAATAACCCAAGTTAGTCAGAATAATAATCTGTTGCTTTTGATGTTCAATGCGAAATAAAATCACATTCAATTTAAATTCAAATCAAACAGTTCTTTTTTTATCTTTGGCTTCTTTTTTTCCTTTAATTGCTGGAGCAAAGATGCAAAAAACAAAACGCATATAATACTCATTACCGGTAATTGAAAATTACCAACCATAACGCGTTTATTTTGATTAATTAATTTATTCAGGTATTCTTTCTGTGTTGTTTTCGTTTTTATTATCTGTCATTTATATGGGATTATACGCATAATGAACACCTCCGCCGGTAATGTAAATTCCATAAACCGACTACAAGCAGAATTTTATACACACGATAAATCGTTTATGAACGCTAATTAGTTTATGACTGCTTACACTTATTGTACTCGGACGAGCAAAATGATGCGATGTTCACCTTATTAAACGAGTTTACAGGATGTAATTAAATATTTTTACTTTTTCTTCTCGTACTTATACCGTTTTATGACCGCAAATCGGTCTTAAAACAAATGAGCATTTCCTATAGGATGCACGTATAGATACGGGCTCTTATTGATATGCACGAAAAAGAAGAAATTCATTAAAGAGTTTCGATTATTCGCCGTATCGACAATATTATTTTTCCGGTATGATTGAAATGTGCAGATTGATGAAAGCAGGATGGAAACTATGGTTAGGTATGTTTAATTCGTTACGAGTAGCCCAGCCCAAGTCTTTGACTGATCAAAATCAAAAATGTCGAATCATTATTTACCAATATCTACTTATTATAATATAATATAAGTTGATAATTAGGGTCTGGAAAATTTAGTATTGCTCTTGGTCAGACCATGACCAAGACCAAGACCAAGACCAAGACAAGCCCACGATCTAGACCTAAATCAACTATGCAAGTCCACGTTATACTGACAAAGAATGTGAAACGATAACCAAAACAAAACGAAGATTAGACCGTCTGTAGACAAATAAAAGAATAAACTTCAAATTATCTTGCAATCGAGTCACTTACGCAAATAATTTTCAGTATTCGGGGCCTAGTTTTGCTCATTCTATCAATTTTTGTTCATTTACTGGAAGTTAGGTATGTAGGTACCCAATTAATGAAAATTCTTTTACATTTTTGAAGGATCCAAACGGGCCATCAATAATAGTGGAAGTCTTTGTAAGCAAGACTGACAAAACTAAAACATTACCCAGGACTTGGCACTACAATACCAAACCTGAATGTGATGGGCCCAGAATAAGACGAAGACTGAATGTGCAAACCTGATGTTAAAAGCAAAAACCACCTTGGAATTGATATTGGTTTGACTTTTCATCATCACTACGTATATTAGGTATAATACAGTATACCAAATACCATGAAATATATTCTCATTACCTGCGCACTATTGGCTGTACAAAGCAGAAAAAATTTGTAATACACTCAATAAACAAACTTATAGGTACTCTACAAGATTTTTTCTCAATTTTTTAACTGTCGCAACCCCTTCAGAGGCTCACAAATAAAATCAATATGGTCTTAGACCTATATCATTATTACCAGCTTGAACTTGGTACAGTTTTCGATTACGTAATTTACTGCACCTGCGTAAGCACTTTAGTTCTTTTAACAGACTGCAAACCACCATACAACTATCCGCGACCCCCTATTGGAGAAACAATGGTTTGTTGGTAAGTCAAGATTAATATATTAATTTTCTACCTACATACGGATAATAACAAAAAACACAACATAAAGGGTAAGAGTGAATTTGATATTCAAAGTTTTCAACTACAGTTGTGAAGTGTTTCAAATTCAAGTAATGCGGGACAGATTTTTCTTCACTTTTAATTAGGAAGCAGCATTTACAAGCAATGCTAACTACCAGCTGACTCTATAGACTACCATATATAAATTAATTTCTCGCATCTAACTACCATTTATCTTCCAAAAAACAAGTTGTGAGTTCCAATGAGAACTTATGAAGGATTAATCTGTAAACATGATAGTGTGTTTGTGGGCATGTTCGTTGTGCACACACACACACACACACACACAACCAAACCCCAACATGCCAACCGTTACAATTTGTAAAATGTACGAGTTACGATCGTAATTCTCATTTAAGCCCCTACTAGAATAATAGACCGAGTGTTAAGATGTTTATGCATCAAAAACAATTTAGCTTATTTTTCTTCTCATGAATCGTGATAACTAATGATAAAAAGCAAGACCAAGTCCAAGACTATGGTCGTCTTGTTCATGATACTGCCTCTTAACCATGGTTCTGCACACCTGATTTTGGTCTTTATTGAGAGTCGGTACTTCTAGTCGTGGTCTCGGTCTTGATCTTGCACCACAGTCAATCCAAGTCTTGGCTTCGATAATGGTGAATCGAATCATGATCGAAATCTTGGTTTTAAACAAAATATTTTAGCTATTATTGAATGCTAAATTAAACTTACAACAGGTACCTGGTCTACTCATCCAAATACCATATAAAAGAATCTTAACTTCCTCTGTGACAACAATTTCAGGTTAAAAATGATTGATAAACTTAAAAATTATTGACAAAAATTATAGCAGGTACAATTTATTCTGACTTCAGTAGCATAATATTTAAAATACAAATTAATTAACGTTGAGGACTCATAAGACTGAGTCCCTTAACGTTTAATAGTTAATACAGAAGTGAAATTACACTATTTTGTGGTTCACGAAATCGGTTTTGAATTATTAGGCAGATTAATACGAAGTATAATATTGCGATTGATGTGGTCTAATGAAAATGAGTGAAAATGAGGTGATTTGTGATGGTTTGCGTGAAAAGTTTCTTCTAGAACACTATCGAATTATGGATATTCATGAAGACAAAATTATTTATAACATTTAGAATGTCCTCGGATAGAAATACACGAGAACAGGTGTATGTCTGGAATGTTTGTATTAGAGAGATTGATGTCATAGGAATGATTTCACGTGTCTGTGAATGAATAATTACCGAAATTATATAGGGTGATTTATTACACACAGGGTGTGATTATAATTAAATAGTTATGATGAGTAGGAATATGTTGTAACACACCCAAAAAACCAGTGTCTCGGAGAGAAATTTCGGGCCTTAGGGAATAAATTAATGGGCCCTCTTAATGCCAACTGCGGGGTTTACTTACGAAAGGGGATATAAACTGAGAAAACTGTTTCGATCATTCCACTCGAGAAAAAATTTTTACAGTTTTTTGCATGTTCGAAAATACGTATTTTGGTGTTTGTTTTTCAATCTTGGTTAATTTGATACCACGAAACACTCCCCTCGAATCTATTTATTTAAAAATTTAGACCTTCTTGAGCCCTCTGAAAAAGTTTAGACCCGATGCCTGTGGCACCTCTTCCCCATTCCTCTTTGATACCCTGCTAAAAACTTACTATTGATGAAATGAGAAGAACTGAAAACAAATCCAAAATTAATTATTACAATTCATCCAACGAACAGAATATCGATGACCTGCTACAGTGTGTTCATTCCACCCTTACCATGTTTATTAACCTTTGATTTTGGTCACCACTAGTGTTGATTTTGCTGTCAATGAGTGTGATCGGAGGGGGGGGGAAGTTCTATTAGAAAGTGTCGTTCAATACCACGTAGTAGGTAACAGTTTGCAGTCAAAAAATGACTAAAATTTAGGTCATTTTAGCCATAACAACAAACGCAAACCCCTTTCTTATCCAGCAAAACCCAACATCTATCCCGTAAATGTCGCGATAAAATTCATCGAACCGCAAATAACGTCTATCTGTCGTCCTACAGCACCTTATCCTTCTCCCCTACACACACACACACACTCCTTGCGAAAGCAATGAAATGAAAAAACAACGGTTTTCCGCTCGAAAAAAATTCTTTAACTCGTTCTTCGAAAATTCGATTTCACAAACGTTTGTTATATCATAGGGTATAATAATGTATATAGGCTGCACATCAAAACGACATTTCGATCACCCATCGAATGGGTCTCATTTATACGTACAGACCTGAAACACAGGCGAAGGGGTAGGAGGCTTTTCTTTTTCTTTTTCCTCATTCACGTCTCATTCTAGTATGTTCGTCACTTTGTCATTTCTTGTGTATGGTTTTCTCTCTCTAAGTATATGTTTCTGGTTTTGTGCGCCTGCAGATGGTCGACTCGACTCCGATATAATGAACGAGAGTCGTCGCCATTATTATGATAAATTAAATATTAATACGGTACCGAAAAAACGATTGTGAAAATCACGACATTAACTATATACGATATGATATATAATATAACATGGTAGATGTTCGTGCGTGTGCGTACAAAGTGTACATAACTACATGCGCATACGATTTAGATAGGTGTGTTTGTGTAAAGACTGTTCCATAGACATTGGCGTCGCAACCGACACCACACACAGTAACAAATTCGTATACACACACGCGTACACGCACACGAATATGTATATATGTATATATATGTAGGTATATGTTTTATTGTATACCTACTCCATATACAGTATATATAATCGGGCTTAACGTACGTGCAATGAAGAAAATAGATAAAAGCCATTTAATTTAAAAAGTACATAATGCCCGACGAAAGCTAAGTAATTGTTTAGCGAATGGAATACGGGCATATTAGTTCCGGAACGGTGCTCACCAGAAGCGTAAAGCGTAACCGAAGATAAACTCCGAATAAAGAGTATATATCTTTCTTTTTTTCCTCATTTTTCGTTGTCCCCTTCCGAAAGGGGGTAACATGAGTGGTCCGTTTAATTTATAGGATGTCCCTATTATTTGTTAACTATAGACCACTTTTATAAAGTGTACAATTTTTTTTTTTTTCCTCTCCATTCTTTCGAGCGTCATATTCGGCGACGAAAATGAATCGAAGTGCTGCGAGAACGTGTAAAAATATTTTTCATCTTTTTTTTTTTTTCTACAACGTCTATAATTAACCTATAGGCTGATCGAGGACTCTTCATAATTTGCAGACGTATTGCTCAGACATTAACCTATACGCGTACAATGTCACAAACAACTGTCGTGTTGACCAAAAAAATATACCGCGTACGTAGATTACCTGTAGTATTCGTTTTAGGCTATACGCGCTGTATTATAATCTTCAGATTTTCACGTTTCAAAGGGAAGGGATAGTTATGTGCCAAAAGAGCACATTTACCACGTAATACGGTTTCCTACGTCTAGCTGGCGATTGTAGGAATTTGGTGCTAACATGCAACCATAATCCTTTCTGGGCACCCCTTGCGCCACTGTTAGCTCAGTTTTCCTTAAGAGTAATCCCGCAGTCACCCTGGTTGCAGTAGGATCTAGAATTCGACAAAGTCCAGCAAATTCTTTCCTTTAAAAAAGTCTTAGACTACTGTCGGGAATTCTGTGAAGTATTGAACAGCCCCTGTACACCCAGCAACTGAATATCCCCACTGAAATCGTCGGTATAGGTCGTCACATTCCAGCGTAACGTAAGGTCGTAGCCAAGGGAAGGCAAAGGGGCGATTATCCTCGTAAGCTTTTTTTTTTTAATTGTCCTTTCTAAATTTGGAAAAATTTTAATAATAAATATGAGACAGCGGGTTTTATAGATGCAATTTTCTAAACTTTTTAAATTTTCAAGTGACGAGTAAACGAAGAATCATAAATTTGTTTTTTCTGTGCCCCCCTTGAAGAAACCCTGGCTACGCCCCTGACGTAACGTCAATAACGTGACGCAAACAGCGCGACACCTGTTCGGCTGTTATACTCTTCATCGAGATTTCTTCGAAGCTTATAATTAGGTAGCTGTTTTGTACTGATGGTTCCACAGTAGTTGTACTGCTGGTTGAAGCTGCCTTCTCGATCTCGTTCTTCTTCAACGTTACTGAACTTCCTGAATTTATTGTTAATATTTTCAGCTGCACTCGCACATCATAGCTACCCTCTGCTGTCTCGAAGAAATTGTTTCTCATCCGCCCCCTAGCCTGCTCTATGTTGTTTTATCAGACTTCCTCGATAGACTTAAAAGCATAGCACATTCATGTATGAGTGTACATTAGAAAGCACTATTATCAAACGAATCATTCTCTTTTTTTTTTTTAAATTCTTCACTTCAACTCTTCCATCTAAATCTCTAATCCATTAAACAATCAGTTCCCTTGCGGAAGTTAAATAAAGGACTTTTCAGACAAACATAAATAGTTTCTAAATAGTTTCAACTCATTACTGTATCAACCACAGCAAAATATCCTATTCTTTCATAATTAAGTAACATGAGAATTAAAGCCACTACAAATGTGCAATAATGAAAATAACGAGTTATCTGTTGTATGTTTACAGCCACAATTGATGGAGTAGTATAGGACTAATTATTGTGAACATTCTCAAATCAGTCCTACAGTTTTCACTAGAAATTTGTTGGTTGATTGAAGTATCCATAGAATTTTGAAACTAGATAATCTATTACATTCTTCTCTGAAGAATGGAGCCTTATTATCGGATGTTTTTTCCCCACATCTTTTTCTGTTTCTGCTCGTAGCTTGTTCCCTTTGTTCAACTGCTATCAGAAATAGAACTTGATATAGTGATTTCTCCTTCCCTCATGAACTTTGGGTTAGCTCTATTTTTCTGAGATTAGAAGAAATCACTCTGTTTGGTATCTTCGCATTAGCAAGTCCTACAAATGCTTTTTAATAACTTTGTAATAATTTGTAAAATTTGTCTTGATGAAATCTCGCCGTATAATATTATCTTGTGTTTCTTATTTTGTTTAAATTTGTCCATCTCGTAATATTTTGTTCGATTCTCAAGTATGGATTTGACTGTCTTTTCAAGACAAAGTATGTTATTTCATTTTATGAATGAACTGGTACCTATTTTTTATTCATGTTTTTGATTATTTTGATTAACATCATGTTAGGCTAAAGAGGTTATTTATGGTAGAGAAATTCAGTGGTTGATGGTGTAGGTTTTAAATAGGTAAAAGTTCCGAGAAAATAGGGAAATAACAAAGAAAAAAAGATGGTCAATTTTTGATCTTTTTAGATTCTCAAAGATGTAAAAACACACGAGTTCAGCAAGAACAAACCATGGGTCTTTCCTTTTTGGTTTTTCTCCCCAACAGTGAATTTTGGAATTTCTTATTGTGGGATACTATTAATTTGGTATTTGAAGTTTCCGATTGTTTTCTATTTTAATCATTTTATTTCGACAATACTTCAATTTCACCATCATTCTATCATCGGTAAACCATTTATTTCCTCGATGTTTTTATCTTCAGATACCACGTGTATGGTATCTCACTCAGGTAAATGATTGATTGGTTGAAAACTTGTAGGAGTCAATAAAAACCAAGTTTTGTGAGAAACGTGAAAACCTAACTTGGCATACCACATGATTTATGGGTTATGGGCAATAAAAAGAACAAACTTCAAAAAATCAATAATAAAAATGCGCTAATCAAAGAAAAATAACCGTTTTAAACTTTCTCTAGCAAGACCTAAAGACTGAAATTATTTAAGTCGGCGCTTTTTTTTCATTATCGTTTAACGCTACGTCAATTCCGTCGAATTTTATGGTAAAACTTTTTAATTATATTGCCGATTGCAATAATTCCAGCGCTTAAATCGTGCTGGAGAAATTTCAAAATAGCTACCTAGTTATTTTGTTTCTAAAAAAATGTTTTAAAATGTTTAAGTTTTTTCGCACGTTAGCGTTACCTGAAATTTTTCTTTAAAACAAACAGTTCTTAAGAAAAACTAAAAAACTATCTTATCGATTCTGAAGAAAAATGTGGAACCACCAAACGATTACCGTATATCATTAAAAGAAAAACTTCATCGAAATCGGTGCAGTAGTTCTCCAGAAATTTGTGGACGAACATACGTACATATATGCATACATGCATAAACACACACTCGTACACACAGAAATACAAACAAACTGTTTTTTTGAAGATAACTCAAAAACTGTCTCGTCGATCTTAAAAAAAAATAATATGGAACTTCGATGGGATCACTTTCTATCATTTGAAAAACAGATTATCAAATGCGCTCGAGTAGATCGCCAGAAATTCGCGGACAACCATACATACGTACGTTTGGGTCGAACTGAGAACTTCCTTTTTTATATTTTAGAAATAGGTTAAGAATGTGACTTAAACCTTTCTCAGAATGAGAAAAATTGTCTCTTACGGAGAGTGGCCAAATCTTACAAGCAGTAACTCAAATCGGAGGACTTTAACAACATCCTTAAATAGGTATCCATTCAATATCAATAGCGTTAAGTGAAATATGAAAAAATTAAAAAAATGAAAAATCATTCCACTACATTGACTTTACGATGCCATAAAACTTTTTCCATACCTACTCGTTTATTTTAATCGTAAATCTCTGATGAAATTATTGGTGTGCGTGTTTAGCCTGCAAACTACTGGACAGATTTACAAATTCACAAAACAATAGACAGAATAGGTAGGTACCTCCGTATTAATACCTCTGCATGGATTTTTTTTTTTTTTTTAATGTGTATACATATCACTCTTTTGTTGAATAAGACGTACATTGTATGCTACGTATATTTTTGGATTTACATTGTCGTCGAATATTGCGTGTGTGTGTGTGTGATCTTTTAACACACATTCCTACGCCATGAATTATGATGTTAGTGCTAAACAGACGCAGTGACGTAAAATAACTTACGGTCTATTGGACTCGAGAGGATGCGCAATGAAATGTAAAAATTAAAATAAAATAAACGCTTCTGCGGTTTGACAAAAAAAAAAACAAAATCGTAAAAATTCATTTTTTAATTTTTCGGCTTTATTTTCACTCATTTCTTTTTACGACATTTCGAACGCCGCTGATGAAGCAGCATCCGTCATTATAAATTCCAGTGAATTTGTGTAGGCACATACGTGGAACATCGTTCATGATTAAAAAACAAAAAATGTACGTATGTTTTATATTGTTTGGAGCAAATGTCGATTATTATTAATGCGATAACAAGACGAAGAGTATCGATGCGAGACCATGACTAAGATGACGACTTAACTTTGCAAGACTAAGGCCACCAGTGGCATAGAAACTGGGGAGTACAGGGGGTACAATGTTCCCCCAACAAAAAATGAGAGGTATAAAGTATCATTTGTAATCCCCCAAAAAATATTGTTAATAAACAAAACGATTATTTGCATATCAGGTAACATGTTCCAAAATTTTATATATGACACGAAGAATGTGAAAGATCATATTTTTAATCAACTTTCAAAAAAAGAAGGTACCTTATTGATTTTATTCTTTAAATTTTTATTGAGTATAAATTCTTACTCTTAGAACTAGAGTTGTTAAGCTAGCTGAAATCCAAAAGCTGAAAGCCAAAAAATGCTGTATTTTTGGTATTCTCAACTTTAAGCTGTAAGCCTAAGCTTTATTTTTTTCAAGATAAAAAGTAGCTAAATACCATTTCTGCGTTTTTTTCGCTCAACCATATCGCAATTTTATTATTTTTTCGTTTATTATCAAATTATACTCGCGTATTCATAAGTTTTGATATTATAAAACTTAATTTCATATTATTTAGTTACAAATTTAAGAAAACATTTAAGCCAAAAACTGAAAGCTTCAAGCCGAAGCTGTATTTTTTAATGAGCAAGCCAAAGGCCTTACGCCTAGCTTAAGCTTTATTTATTCACTTGACAGCCCCGATTAGAACCGATTTTCATGAATTTTTCTTTAAAATGATACCGAGATGGTGATCTCATTGTGATCCCATCATAGATTTTCCTCGTACTCTCAAAAGACTGATAGTAGTTTGGTGCTTATATTCATTCAGTAGTTTCTGAGAAAACTGAAAAAGAATAAATTGTTTGAGAGAATTTTTGGTTCATGGTTTTGAGAATACTATAACGGGTAGGTATAAAGCTGAAATTTTCGAGACACGCAGTCCTTATAATAGGACCAGGTCTAAAAGAAGTTTAACCCTTATTGGTCGAGTAATTAATTTCCAAAAAAAAACTCAAAAACAAAAAAATCCTTGAAATTTGGTTTTTCCAGAATTTTGAAAAAACCACAACAGGGATAATGTTGAAATTTTCATGATAGATTTTTCTTATGTTAGTGCATGTTTGATAGAAGTTTGTTGCTTATTTGTTCGGTAGTTTCCGAGATAACTGAAAAAAAAAAATTTGTTGGAACAGTGGTTTTTCTAGAATTTTGAAGAAATTGCTGGAAGGATCGGATTGAAAATTTTATCATAGATTTTTCTTATATATGTACAAGTCTGATAGAAGTTTGATGCGACGTTAACATTAAGTACCTGCCAAAATATCGCCAATTATGTCGGTATCGCTTCTTATGTTTAAAAATGACAGTTTTTTCTAATTGTTTCCCTCTAGTCTTACGTTTGATCCTCGTATGGCAGAGAGTACAAAATCAAATTATGCTCGTCGCCACCTACCAACTCGATTAGCACTTTCAGCAGTTTTTCAATAATTATGTAACTGTTCACCTGTATATTTTTCTAACCATCTGTTTGGGCTGAGATTGAGCGATATCCAGTCGTAAATCAAATATACCTACGTGTACACTACGCCGCTGGAGGAAAACTTTTAATTTGACACCTGCGCAAGGGATAACAGGTAAAGTGCTGTCACAGATATCGTTGAATCGTTCATTCTGCACAGCCAGCAGCCACTCAACTGGCGAGTACGAAACATAAAATAAAGTACAATATCATTGCCTCCACCTCTGTGTTGCGTAGGCCGTAGTAATACCAACCGACAGACAGACAGACAGCACCAGCACCAGCACTAGCAGCAACATCGGTGTAATCGTTATTCGCAGTTAAATAAAACCGTTACGAAGAAAGTGTAATTGACAGATCAACATCAAGATGTAGGTCTAAACATAGCCTACGCCGACGCGAACAGTCAGATAAAATGGCAACTATACCCATACCATCGTAAATAAGAGTAGGTATATGCAGTGCGCGCATCCAATTTGATTTTTATTAATGGCGCTGACGTGACTTAAATGTGCAAAAAAAAAAAAAAAAAAAAACAAAAAGAAAAAAAGAAAAAGAAAAACTGTGTCCATACCATTTATAATGTATACCTATATCGACAATATAATGTGTACTGTATACACATACAGCACACGTATATGTATGATAATATACTATATAATGTATGTACAGTTCGAAGTGCAATAGTATAATAGTCGTACCTGGTAGTTACTAGTATTGGCTACTTTATACGTCATGTATACCTATACCTATACCTATACCTATACTGCATAAGTACCTACCTGTTATGTATATATATATATATATATATATATATATATATGTAATAGTGTAATACTGTGTACGTACGTACGTACGTACATACATACGTACATACAGACGTACGTACGTACGTACATACCTCATACCTATACCAACCTAATCTCATTCCAATAATCTGGAATCGATCTTTAGCGATTTTACTGTCAACTTTCTATACGCTTATCTCGAGGATAACCGTTCGTTTAGTAAGTATTATCATGTCTTCATGATTGAAATCGATATTCTGTAAATGTACATTGCCTAACTAAAGAAGCCGACACACTACCAATTACAAAGATTTGTACGTATATACACATCAATAATGCATTGTAGGTAACGGCTCTCGAATGGCCATATTTTCTTTAACTCGCGCTGAGACTGTATGTGTGCGTTTTTGTTTCTCTAATAGATTTTTTTTTTTTTTTCGTTTCCTTTTTTTCTTTTTTACTTCTGTGCTAATGATCGAATTTTGTTCTGCGGAAAATGCGCAAAAATCGATGTTTTCATGGCGCGGTGCTGGTTCATGTTTGTTCGCAGCTGCGGTGCACGACGCGATTGTGCGGTGCTATAAAAAGACGATAATTGCTCGTTGGTACAGGAAGGAGCGAAGATGAAGCAGGGTTTTTCTTAAACGCGCGCGTATTTGTATTCTGCGCGGAAAGCATCCGAGTTAAAAAAAAAAAAAAATGAAAAAAAAATCACTATTTGAGATTAAATGACTTGGTCAGATGGTATAGGAGAACGGTAATGCACTTTTACTGGGTAGCCTGTGGTTAATACTTATTGGAAACTTGTTTAAGGATTAGTTGAAAAGTTTAAAGAAGTGGGGGAGGTCCAATGAGTTTTATTCTGATTGCCACATCTCAGTGTCAGAGCCATAAACATGTATATATATATATTAAAATCGTCAAAATTAATAATCATACTTTCGTTTTTTAATATTTTATTTGGAAGTTTATCTTTCATATAAACGCTTCTAATATATATATATATATATATATTATGTATGTATATATATACCAATGTCTATGATCAGAGCTGGTGTAATATCAGTAACCGTTGTTGAAAGATTTTTTGGAACCAGGACATCGTTTTCATCGGGTATCAATATTTTGAAGAATCATTATATTTTGTTGACGTCATTCCAGCTTCATATCAGTAGGGTTTCATTTCAATGCCGTTAACATTTAATTTAACTTCTAACGATTTGACTTGACTACTTCATTTAATGCACTTTAAAGATGTAATTGCTAAAGCAGATAATTAGGCTACGTATGTAGAAAAAAATACTATGAACTTACTGCAGGTATGAATTAGGTACCTACTTGATGACTGCCAGCCGCACGGATTAATGGGCCATATACAGCATAAAAACATCGATATTCGTACGATATAGCAGATAAATGCATTCAAATAATACCGCTGATATGAATTATAATAGCAAAAATTATATAAATTACTTTGATGAATGGAAGAATTAATAGATTGATGACTGGTGTATATAACGATGAGACTATTACTTTTGAATGTCGTACAAATGACTGACAATGAGATTGTGAAATTTAAAATTTAGGGACAAGTGTTTTTATTTATATATTTATTTATTTTTTTATAAACAAACTAGTGAGACCGAAATAAATTTTTGCTCTATAAGCTTTATAGATATGTCTATAAAGCAGCTATAAAGGCTATATACTCACTTCTTGCTTATCCTTTACTTTATCGATTTATATATGGCCATGTCCGTAGGTGTCTATATAAGTCAATAAAAGCTATAAAGAGTTGTGAATGTTAGTGTTTGTGATTTTTACTTCGGATTTTTATATTATTTTATAGTAAAAATATTGCTTCTTGTCAACAACCGGTTCACTTCTGTGCATGCGTTTGGGTTTTGTAGCCAAAATAAAAACGAAAATAGTGTTACCGGATGTACCGTACGACCGACCTGCACCAACATTTATAGCAAGTTATAATAAATTAAAATACTTAAATATTTGTTTCAAATTTCGTAGCTACTGTTCAAAAATTGAAAATTTTATAGTCAAAATAAAAAGAAAAGTAGCCATACTGGAAGTACCGTAAGTTCGATCCGCACCAAAATTTATAGTAAGTTATAATAAATCATAATAAATATTTGTTTTAAATTTCGTAACTATTGGTTGAAAATTTTAAATTTTATAGTCAAAATAAAAACAAAAGTAGCCTTACTGGAAGTACCGTACATCTGATCCGCGCCAAAATTTATTGCAAGTTACAATAAATCGTAGGGAAAATGATTGAAAATTGAAAGTTTTATAGCCAAAACAAAAACAAAAATAATTATACCGTAAGTACCGTGCGACCTATCCGCACCAAAATGTACAACAAATTATTATTATTTATATTCAATACATGTTTCAAATTTCATAGTTATTGGTTGAAAATTGAAAATTTTATAGCCGAAACAAAAACGAAAATAATCATAACGTAAGTACTGTGCGGCCTATCCGCAACAAAATCAATACGTCAAGTCTTTAGCTTAGTACTAATGTTTGTGTCAAATTTCGTGATTATCGGATGAAAATTGCGACCTGTCCTGTGGTAACAAGAAATTGGTTTATATATATGAATTTATTAGTGCCAAAATTTTCATCGAGTTACGAAACGAAAAACGTACCCACTCCCACCATAGATCGTTCCATGACACAAAGATAATTAAGTAAATTTTCAATAAAAAAACCCATTTAAAAATGAACTGTGTACGTTTATTTAACAAAATGAAAATTGAATACAAACATAATTTCCAATGTATCCTCAACTGTGCAAGAAATGCTAATCGTGTAAATTGTTTTATGTAGGTTTTCGAAGAAAATCTACATATTAAAAATTTATCGTGTATTGAGATTCTCTGGCAAGAATAGGTTCGTTTTTCGTCTCGTATCTGCAGTAAAATTTTGGCACAGTTAGGAAGTAGAAATTCGTACATATAATTATAGGTACATACAAATGTCGCAATTTTCATACGTTAGTCCTGAAATTTAGTACACTTGTTTGAATCTATGATAGACGAATCCTATTATTTTTGATCCAAATCGGTCTTATGGTTGGTCAATTATACTGCATTATGTTTCATTTTTGGGGCTTTAATGATTCCAAAACGTGTAATTTTCAACCAATTTTCACGAAATTTGATACAAACATGGAACACATTATATCCCATAATTTATTCATGATTTAACAAGAATATGAATAAAGAGAATAAAAAAGAAGCCTCACATTTCAACCTATGGGTTATTATAAAGAAAATACGTGACTATTTTAGCCGTATTTTCACCATATCCGTTCGACGTATTTTTTTACAAAAAAAAATAAATAAAATAATTAAAAAAATAAAAGTAAAAAAAAGTAAAAAAAATGCTAGGTATTTTAGACGTAGCACATCGGCAACGTCTACTTGAACTTAAACCAATGTTATGCAGTTTTTACCGTCATTTATTTTTGCTCATCAAATTTTGAAAAAAGTACGATTTTTTTGAAGAATTAGCAAATCTGATCAATTCGTTGAAACTTTTTAATTGTAACCTTAACCACAATAATTTATTTCCTTTCCCCTTTGGACAGACGCTCCATCAACTTTTGTTGTTATAATGAACCAATGAATGAATATTAATTTCATAACTTCTATTTTGAAGCCTCTGATTTGTTTTCTTAAACTTCTTACATAAATATTCACTGAAAATTAGAAAAAACATTATTTTTTCTTAGTCAGTCTAAACTGAGAGTCTTATCCTTATATTAAAATAGTTATGGTCTATAATAATGAATTAGACAAGTAACACTTATACTGTTTGTGGAATACCGTGCATTGTGAAAGATATTCCAACAAGAGAAGGTGTTTTGTAGTTTTGCATGCTCACCACAAATCATACACAAAGCATGAAGGAGCCAAGACCTCGGCAAACGCCGGTGATTTTGTTTTCAATTTTGTGGCCTTTTATACTAGCTCCTCACATGCACACATAAACACATATGTAAGGAATAGGTACATTTGTGTGATAACTAATTACGACATATTTTATGAAAATACGGCACGTGCACTGATAAGCCATATTGTGAAATTGTCTGAGATGTGAACTATCAATTCGTCACCATCTGGATGTTGCATCATACTTGCATAAGTTTGCAGGTAAGTACAAACAAACATATAATGTATTTAACGTGTTGTGCACAAAATTACTCATCTTGCGATGATGACTGTTGTTGAGAGGCCAAGCCTCTAACCTCTTACAAGTAATCTAATCCCCACACTATTAATCATAGTTAAATAGTAACAAGTGAATGTTTTATTTCAAATAAACCAGTGTGCTTTTCACCAATCGTTTTTAATCTCTTTTCTACTACTACAAAATTGTGCCCACTGAATTTAAATGAGTTCCTTCCATAATCATCTTGAAATTAGAAGAAAACAAAGTGTTTCTTCGTTGTTCTTCAATTAAAACGTATGTCCTAACAAACCCTCTACCTTGTATTTGGTGTTTGATATAGCCACTTTATTACTATATTCCAATGGATTTAGGCAAATTGTCGAGTACATAATTATATTCAAAGAAATACTTAGTAGATAGAATATTTTGACTTAGGTACCTGTTCTAGTACAATTATTATTATTGCATTCTATGTGATAGAGTTTAGCTTTGGGTAACATTCCTTCATCATTAGGTACCTAAACTCTTCCTTTTTATTTCTTCAGTTGAATTAGTTCAATTTCCATATTTATGAATAGTTTGTTGTCCTTCAAACATCCAGTTCCTAAACCTAGCACCAAATATTCACAAATAGTCGATAATTAAATCATCATTATCACTGATTAGTAATTAGTCTGCTTATACAGGAACACTCATTAATATAATTACGGAAATATGTTAAACGATTCCAATTAATTGTATTATTTTACTTGGATACGCTTTGTGTGTGCGCGAATGTATTAATAATACCCGGTAATTTATTACAGCAAAATGTCCACGACACGAGAAGTATGCCAATTCGAACACGCAGTATAAAGGCAGAGGGGGAAAAAATGCGTTTTTTTCTACTCGTTTTTGTCTCAATTTAGAACGTTTGGCGAAGTAATTCATTAAATCGACTTAATAATTAACCGTGATCTCTGCGCAGACACTCATGCATGAAGAAAGAGGGTACAAAAATGAAACGGCCTCTACGATTTAAGTGTTATAATGAGCGTTTTAAAAGTTTCTTAAATCAATTCGATTTCATTCAAGCGTTATTTCATTGATGTCGGAAAGACCTGAAGGGCGGAGAACAAAAAATGAATAAAATACTAACCAGATTATTCGACGTCTTCTCTTTATGGAAGGTGAAAAAAAAAACAAAAAAAAAAAAAACCGTTTTTTTTTTCTCCTCTGAATGATAAATTGGATAATTTTTAATGGTTACAGCCTCCGATACGAAGCCCTATGTAACTCACCTTGTCAAAACTAAAAATTAAACTGTTACATAATTATCTACGTCGATGGCAAAAAATAATCTATATTCCCAATGGTGCGAGTTTCTTTATCATTATTAAATTAAACTATTTATATTAATCTTAAAACGGTTTTTTTTTTTTTTGTTTTTTGGTGGATTTCAACTTTTTGGTCAGAATATTGTAAACTTAAGGAAAAGTTTGTGATCTGATGAATTAAACACGAGCGCTTCAATTTCCATTCCGTGTGATTTATAAGAAAAAATAAACTTAAACAAATACCTACGGGTACAATCCTTAAAATATTTAAAAGTGTTTTCAGACCTTCGATAAAATACGAAGTGTGAACCTCGGACACTATATTTCCGTGTAGCAATTTGGTTTAATCTTCGAATACTAATGAAAGACTTCAGTGACAGAAGGGTCATGAAAAAGGAGAAAGAGCCATTTTTCCACGATCTTCCTTTCATTTTGATTTTTCAGTGTAAAAAAAAAAAAAAAAATGAAGAAATGTGGAATATTGGGACATACGTTGATGAAAATCTAAAAATTTTCCGGTAGCGAAGTTGCAGATTTCCAAATAGACTTGAAACGTTCTTCGAGACTATCCACTTGCAATAAAAGTAGCCAGCTCATTTACATAAAATGTTTCTTTCTCCTCCCGCGCTCTCTCCCTCTCTGTTTTCAGTGTATTTGTAATATTTTTTTCGAAAGAGTGCCCCTTGGTGGATGCGATGGGTGTGGTCGGGGTATATTATCACCAAAGGGACCAATCCAACACGTTTTCAAAGACAAACCTTTGCTGCATTTTGCTGCATATGATTTCATTTTCTAACCCCTTATTCACGTACACCATATAAATACAGCACAGTAAACAATACACTTACACTTAAATTTTGTAACTTTTTTGCCCTCAGCATGTCTCAAGAAGGGGGTGAGGGTACGATAAAAGTATAAAGTTTTGTACACATATTAATATCACCGAAAATGATAGGTTTTATGGAGAAAAGAACGCTTAAACGTTTTATACTGGTAAAAAGGGTCTAAATCCACAATTTCATTCCGAGGGGGTACTCCATTTTTCTTATAAACTCACAGATCCACATGTCAAGACTTTTCTTTAGACACATTAATCATGAAGATCGGTTTAGCCGTTCTCTCTAACATTGTTACGCGAGAGACTTGAACGGCCGAACAAAATCTAAGTTGAATTTCGAAATTTTTTCAATATTTAACTTTTCTTAATAAACCTTAGTAAGTATAAAGAATTTGTAAATATAAAGAAAATCATTATTATTTATCCCTTCAGATGTGAGATTTTGGAATGAAGCAAAGCTGATATCAGTGGCCCATTCCTTCGTGTAGGTAAATCTCCTGTTTACTGATTGAGTATTCAGTAACCGCTGACAGGTTTGAATTTTCACTTGATTATCGAGCAGTAATTCAATGAATCGTATCATCGTTTGTTTATTAATGAATTTTAAACTATTTTTAATTATTTCGTGTACGGTAAAGTTCATTTTCAATAAAATTAATGGTGAATCGTGCTGTCATTATCATCAATCTTTCTTCCTGTCAAGTAAAGTTTTATAATACAACTCACTAAAGTAGAATATTGATCGAATTGAACCTATGTTTACATTTCATTTCAAAAATTATTCAGTGGTTGTCGTAGTGATCATATGTTCGACTTTACAATACAAAGTTTATGAGTTCGAGACCAGCCGCCATTATATTGCTGACCCAAAATAACGGTGTATTCGGTTCTGTTCTATTGGTGCTTCAATATGTGATTAAAAAATTCATACTTGGTAGACCATTGGCCGCAGGATCTCGACCATTCCCTCCTACACATCGACATTAAATATTATCATACAGATGTAAGGTAAAATTAATGTGTACCCAAAGCCCAATTAAATGAGTACTTATACCCAATTAAGTGTCAAATAGATGTTGACATTTCGGTATTGAAAGTGATTTTTAATTCGGTACGTCACGAATTTTAAAAATAAGCAAGCCTGAGTGTGGATATAATTATTATATTTTTGGATAACTTTTACACCTACTAATTCAATATATTGAGTTCCAGCTCTAGTGTGTCGATTATAAAAATTCAGTACTTTTGGTTTCATCCTCAATTTTTGTCTTCATTCCTTGGAACTTGTATTCCATCAAACACAGAATTCAAAGTTGGGTTGTAATTGTGAGTTTTAACGTAATGCTGTGTTATTTCTATTGGTTATATTTGCATGAACTGTCTATTTTAAAAATTAAAGCCATCGCTTTGGTAACTGCAGTGAATTCACTCATTTCACCTGCAAGACCATCCTAAGAAGTTATATACCTAACTCCAGCCATCTATCCAATAAACCATTTCCTCCTATAAACTGGAATAAAATAAAAATAATTATAGTATTGTACTGATAAGTTGCATAAACATATCATTATATGATACTGCTACGTGTATTTTTATTAATAGGTATGGTCGACATTGGTTTTATACTTAGTTATAATATTAACAATGCAATATTAAAAGTTATACTCGATATGATGCAGTTTTCTTTTAAATTTAACGGCATTCTTACATCAGCGTTTTAACGTACTTCCACTTATTTCCAGTTATTTCGCGAGATTTCCTACAGATATTAAGATATACTACTGGTTCCGGTTGGAAAATTGATAAGACTTGGCTTTGATTGGGATTTTATAAATTTATTCAATTTCTAAACAACTTTTGAACTGACCTTTTTGTTTTTGCGATAACAAAGACAGCCAATCCTAAACATAAGTTAATTTCTTCCTCCGATTGAAGATTTTTGGGCTTACCACATGTTCTCGATCGAAGATAGAAATTACTTTTCATTTTAACTTCATCCAGCAATGTCGTAAGTGTAAAATTTTGAAGTTTGTTCGTTTCAGTCTGGAATTTTACGTTGAAAAATAATATGATTTCCAAATTTTGTATTCTCTATGGCACCTACACTCAACCTACTCATCGCATACAACAAGATCAAAGTTAAGATATGGTCACAACTTGGGTGAATAAATTGAAGGATGCATGCATCTGAACTGACGAAAGCCAATAAAATAGTACCTACAAAAGGACTATTTGACAAGTATCAAGGAAAATCTGTAAGGAAACATGACAAAAAAATTTTCTGGCTCAGGATGGTTGGTTAAATTATTTGTTGATTTGATTCTGTGGAAAAATATAAAAAAAATAACACTAAGATCAAAATTCCATCAAAACAACGGTTTCAAGAAGGTCCTTTCAAGCATACATACTATAATGGATAATACAGTTTATTGATAGTCTGCCTCTAGCTAATTTTTTCTCAATCACCACAATGTTAAGTGTTTCTATACTTATTGCTAAATTCGAGCTATTAGAAATCAATATGTAAATAATCTGATATTATTCATTTTGAAAGTTCCTTCATCGGACAAATTAATTAACTTATATTTTTAACATTGGAAATGTTTAGCCTTAGGTACATAGTAAACAGATGACGTCATATGCAACGAAAATTGAAAACAAAGTTTGTAGCACGAAGAAAACAAAGTTCGCAATAAAAAGTAAAAGTTTGAAAGTTTACAACAAAAAGTAAGGAAAACAAAGTTTGCAACAAAAAGTAAAAAAAAAAAAAATTTTGCAATAAAAAGTGAAAACTCAGTTTGCAATAAAAATTTATGAAAATGTCGAAAATTCCACACAAAAATTCCATAGGTATCTATCCTGTATGTTCAAAATCAAATACACCAAATCCAAGAGGTTTTTGAAATGGGCTACTAGGTACCTACAAATAGAAAAACTAGGTGATAAATTTTTAAGCCCCCATCATATAGGATAGTAGGCCTAACAAAAAATGAAAACAAATCTCACGAAAAAATCGTGATTATGAACTACTTTCATTTGGGGATGGTGTTTACTTAACAAAATGAAATTTAAATACAAAAATCATTTCCAATGTATCCCCGATTGTGCGAGAAATGAAAATCATTTAAATTTTTGTAGCTATCTCATTTGGAGAAGGAAAATAAATAATTTGAATAGTCAAAAAGTACATAATAGGCTGCCTAAAATGACGTGATGTTCTTTAATATCCATCGTTTTTATAACCTTACGCTGATTTAATTGAATAATGGAAACTTTTTTTTTTTTTTTTGGCTGTAGAATGAATTAAAAATCCATTCACCTGGAAAAATAATAATTTAACGATAGTGATATAAAATATACATTCAGTTATCAACCATACATAATATAACACAATTTTTTATTGGATTACAGCACGTTATAAACATAAAAAAAAATAAAATCTTTGGTTTACCTATCTATTGATTTATCTTCGGATTTATTTAATACATCCTGGTATGGAACATGAAAGATACATCGGGCACTGGGAGAAGGAAAGAGAGGATGAAATTCTTTTATCGTGAAATTTTTAAGGTTATTTCGGATGAGATATTTTTTTGAAGATCGAATAAGAAAGAAACTGAAAAACAAACAGAAATGAAGAAAATGAAGAGGAAAAAAAAGAAGAAAAAGAAGAGTACCTACCCATTACGAATGTGTATAAACGAGAGTCGATATTAAACGTGAATTAATTTATCGATTTCTGCGTATAGCTTATTTATTAGGGGGTACACGTTGGAAATATATTACGGGGCTAGTTTTATGTTCGAAATGAAGTTATCATGATAAAGATGCAAATGTACTGCTACTAGAACTGAATTCACGTTAATTAAGTATTAGGTATCTTCTATCTACAACTCACGCGCGTTTTTTTCTCTCTCCATTGCAGCCTCTTTTGTACCCGTATATAGTATATATAGTTACTGGTCATAGGGTGTTCGAAAGTTTCTTCACTTAGCACATATCTTCGTTATTAGTTTAATCCGCTTATTTATTTTCACTTTGAATTCGTGTAAGCTAATGTCGTTAGTAAAAATTCTAGCGAGTTAATTAATTATTGAACAAAATTTTTTTAATGCTGTAAACAATATAAAAAAAAAAATATTAAGCTTATTGCACTTTTAACGTGAACCTGTGAAAAAACCCTGAAGCTACAGTATAGCTCAAATGTCTTAATTTTAGTTTCGTTGGCTTTTCGTGAAACTATTGAAACAGTTCTTCAATCTGAAAACCAATTATAGATTCCTCCTTCAGGAGAAAAAAATGTTTCGATTATGGCCCAAATCGAATGATATTAGAAAGATTTTTTCATCATGGCTCAAATCATAATTTTTTGCAACATATATAAGAAATTCTGTATTTTCAAAAAACAAGTACGGCGTGACGAAAGTGACCAATTGCAGAATTCTTACTTATTTCTTTTTCTCACTCCTTATTTTTTTCTAACACCTCAATTTTTTTTCTCACGCCCAATTATGTTCTTCTATTTAAATCATTTCTATTTTTGTTTTTCATCAAAATTCTCTCTGCAAAAATCTCGATTTAAGCTAGAAATTTACAGGTATTGTTTGTCGCTGACTCAAATACAATATTCCGTACACTCGTTGCAAAAAATACTGTAGGCAATTCCGTTGGAGTGAGCAATTTATCAACTCGTGCAATTACTTGATGGCACTCGCCAACGGCTGGTGCTTGTAAACATTGCACTCGTTGAGAAATTGCTAACTTTCCTTCCTAGTTGAGCAATATACTAATCTATCAACGTTGGTGAGCAATAGGGCAGACCAGGGTACCATAAAACAAGTGTACAATGAACAAAACTGACTTCCTTTTAATTTTCGAACAGACTGGTCCCATAGCATTTTGCACCACACACCTGGTAAATACTTCATTCATTTACTATCGTTATCCTGTTCGTTGTTCAAAAGTTATTGCAATATAATTTATCAAAATTATACCACAAGTAAAATTTTGATAACTCATTAAAAGTGAGTCTAATGGGAAAGAGGTTGAGCGTTCATATTTTTGGATGGGTTTGAAAGAAGTTTAATAGTCAATAATTAATTATTCAGAATTACCAATACTCAAAAAAACTTGGATCAAATATAATGTTAATTTCTAATAAGAAGATGAACCTAGTGTACCATGGTGTAAATTTTCTTGTGTTCTATGGAACATACTAAAAATATCTTGCAATTTTTTACAAATAATGTTCCTAATTGAAGCTGCCAAAAATATGAAACGTTGGATCTTGAGAAAGTTTAGGATACTGTGAAAGATGTCTTAAATTATCACATTCATGAAGGAAGTGTCACAATTGAAAAACAATCAATTTTCCTAATAATAATAACTGTATTATTATAATTCAAATAGAAGATATCATCTGTTGTCTAAATATAATTACTTTTAGATGCACAGCACTTCGTATCGTATTGGATAAAATATATTTAATTAGTTGATTTAAAAGTATTTTTTTCTTGCAGGATTTAATATGTACCATGGTACACCATCCTCAATTCCATGGCACACTTGGATAGTATACCATGGAACAAAAAAAGGTTACCCCCTTTAAGATGGAATTAGAAAAAAATTATCACATGTTAGTTATTTCTTTTGGTTTTATTTTGGAGATAAAGGTTTTTTCTTTTTAAATTTATTGGTCCCAAATTTTTAACTTAGTTCTGGCCCACACCAAAGACAAAAAGGAAAAAAGTGTTCCACGGTACCCCGGTTTCCCCTACTATTATTTTGATTAATCATGGAAGTTTCATTTTTTGATACTTAAAATTATAGGTACTTACAATATTCAAATCTAGTGACATCATTAAATCATACGTCTATTTTGGTAATAGATGAAAAGACGAATAAAAAATTTCCAGCAAATCATAAATTAACCTTATGTATCAATATTGAGCTAAGATTGTGACTGATAAATGGTCTAGTGTAAAGAATAGTTATTTTCGAATTGACCAAATAAATTACTTTTATACCTCGAATGTAATTATGTATGTGTGGTAAAGAATTCATGTAGAAGTAGACTAACAGTTATGCAATATTTCAATTATCAAACCATCTATAAGTACATAAGTATCTAGAAATATTTCGTTCAAATTTCAAATTCAAGACTTTTCAAGTCAAATTTCAAAAATTAATGAACTTACTTAATTTTTTTTGTTCTTGGTTCACTATACCTCCATGTTATGCTTAGAGAGGGTTTTAGTTTTCATTCCATCTTATTGGATGAACAAGAATCAAGCACATAAAATTTGGGTGGTTCTTAAGAAACACGATAATATTTTCATTTTAACGCGCCTTTGTTGAATGTTACATTTCGATGCACTCATATTCTGCAAACTTTTAATTATAATTTTTACACTATTTTTTTTTCATTAAACATGCTTTCAGCTACCCTTTGTAAAATTTGAAGTATTTTTTCACTTGGACGGTATTCATGTCAAGTTAAACGAACCTACCTTTCTCCAGTTTTAGCCATCGAATTAACGAAACTATTAACCGATTCAAAAGGGTCTACGTGGCGGAGTTTCTAGGTTCTTGACTTTGTAATCAGAAGATTCAAAGTCGTCATACTCCAAGCCCGAAATGGCAGTATATTCAGTCTGATCCAATTAGTGCTCCAGTATATGTAATTTAAACGACTGCCAGAGTCTGATCAAACACCCCTCCCTCCTTAGCCATCAAGTAACTTAAGACACTCGATATAATAACTACCATTTAGAAACCCAGTTAAATAATAAATTAAGCAAATCAAGATCAAATACAGGTAATATGCTGATATTAATTGTAAATATAGTTTCTCATTCAACAATTTTTTTTTCAACCATAATCTGAATATTAAGCCATTTCTAATCTATCGCCACAGTATTCCACTCAAGTGATATAAATTCTTCACCGGAGTAGACTAGCATTAACTTTCTTGAACACCCTATAATCGAGTGGATTTTGTGCTCACTTAGGTGGTTAGTGGTTGTTGTGAGGTCCTCACTACAGCGATCTTCGATAGCCACCTTGCTACCAAAATAAACCAGATTCTTTAACAAATGGTAAAACAGAAGTTTTTTATTCCTTTTTTTTTTTAATCTCATCTCATTTTTTTTATTCCATTACCATTTAATGTGATTTAGATTTATTCGTATTTTTTCAACTCTTTTTTTTTTTCTCCCTTTCTTTAATTTATTATAAAAAATCTTTTGAGCACTGTATTCATACCGTTTTAAACGACCAATTAGGCTATAGTTATACGTTTACTAAAAAATGTGGAACTTTGTTCTGAGAAATAATTTTGATTGTTTTTTTCTTCTTTTCTTTCTTTCTCGCACTCTCTCACTCTCTCTCTCTCTCTCTCTCTCTGCATATCTCTCTCGAGACGATTGATGAAGAATTTAAAATATGTTGAAATTCTTAATTGAGAAGGTGCAATAATAATAATACGGTACACATCGAGGCGAAGAGTGGGCAGGCTTTGATTGGTTGGTTTCGTATTTAGAGAAGCGAGAAGTGATTCTAATTTGTTGTTAATAGGGTTTAGATATTCAAATGACTTGTCGAAACAGGTAAAAACAATAATTGGAGACGACTAAATGAGGGAGTTGTGTGCAAACGATGCTAACCAGCGTTTGCGTGAATGAATATTTATGATTTTTTAAACGGAATAAGTTTTTTAGGTTAGGTATCTAAAACGAACCTGGAGTTGGAACTTGTGTCAAGTATTATTTTATTATTGCAAACAGTAGGTGAACATGTCTTTTTTTTTCCTTTTTTTTGTATACTTTTTTTTGAATGAGATAACATAGTTTCTATTTATTTATTTTTTTGTTGTGTTTTCATTTCTGTGAAATTAAGAATCACTCGATTCTTGAATCTGTGATCTTAAGAGCGCTAAACGTAACTGAAGTAGAGATAAAATACATTCTGAATGTAGATTCGTAGTCAGTGTTGAGACTTTTGAAAGGAGTATCAACAGGAAAATTATTTTTTCTAAGAGCATCCTTCCGACGACAACAACGAGAGAATTATATTCTAATCTTGGTATGGCACTTTTTTGCAAAACCAAGGCTATAACCGAATATGTCATACCAAAATCAAGACCAAGACTACACCGAGAGGCATTTGTTCACCATTCACCACCAGCCACAACCAGCCATCAATAATAGTGACTACAGCAACCAATCATGACAATTCTAGCCGTTGCCACCAACCACAGTGACTATTCATGCTTAGTGAACATTTCCACCAACCATTGTCACTAAATATAACCATCAACTTTAGCACCTGACCATAACCACTATGTATAATTAATCGTGACTCGTGACGACCATCAACAATGAGCTCATAAGCTGCCGTAAACCCCCCCCCCCCCAAAAAAAAAAAAAAAAATTGAATTCAGTAACCCGAATAAAACACGATTTAGATTCATTAGTCACGAGCGGAAATAGACAAAAGCTGGCATGTTCTTTTTTTTCGGAGCCATAGAGGAATTCAAAGAAATTTTTCCACCAAAAAAATATGGTCTAGCACAATATATTATAAGCAATAAAACATTTCAAATAATACTGGAATTACCTATCAGAACTGATGCTGTCGTTTGGAAGGAACTAAATTAAAAGACACTTGGTCCACCAATATACAAATTCTTATTATAATATTATCACTCTTTTACATTACAGTTAAGTACCTACTACAAGTTATGATGAGGTACTTTGGCTTGAAATTTTGCAATCGGCTTAGGGAAAAATATAATATAACAGACCTTATGAAATTCGCATTAAAATTGTAATTAGAAAACCTAAAATTAATTCTCTCGTTATAATTTTATTACCTAACAAACCGAATAAGTCACAATCAAAAATTGTCTCAATTCCAGAATGAAACGTATTCTTACGTTGGTATGAATTAAGAAATTCGAAAAATATAAAATGTCTGAATCCGGAAGTATTCTAATGTGTTTCCAGTCATAGCTTTATAAAATTTTAAATTTTAGCAAAATGTGAAGTCTCTGCGACCCGAATGGACACTTATCACCTTATAAAATAAATATCTATTTCAAATAGTGTCTAGATAACTCTTTGTGAATAAGTTTTACATTAAATGAGTAAGGGAATATGTGGAGTTGACAAAAAAATATTAAATATTTATGGGTACTACATGCAATCTGTAAGTGTAAAAGTGTGGTCATTTATTATCAATTTAAAATATACCACTAACCACTATCCATGGCAATTAAAATGTACTATATCTCAGAGTAATTAAGGAACAATAACGAAATACCTGACAACCAACCAATTCATTGATCAATTAAAAATTGTTCACTCTGATTGGTAGTTCGAGGCTCGTGATCTAGTAAACGAATTTACTCGTAGGCTACATATAGGCATATGGCGTACGAAGTTTACGTCATCTTTCATCAACCACGTAAAAGTCAAAATCCTATCGGACCTTACGTCAAACAATCCGAAAATATCTTTACGAACCCCATAAATATGCTAACACAAAGACACCAATTAACTTGTTAGCCATTTGCCGCAAATTATTCTCGTACAAAGGCTCAAACTATTCCTATCTTTTTGATGAGGAAGAAAAAAAACAACAACACACGTCTTTAATACACCTTATTTTTTAATTTTACGACACCAAACATTATACGATTTCTGCCTGCTACTTTGTTTCATTTTAAAACCCCCAACAGAATTCCCCACGAATATAGCCTCATAAAAATCTAATTAAGTCGATAAATAATCATTAAAATCGACCTTCAAAGGGGTTTTCAAATCGTAATCGAATACATCACCTCTTTTGTAAAGATTCCTGTTTGTTTGCTTGTCGTTTTTTTTTCCTCTCTCCCTCCCAAAAATCACTAGGAATACTTCGAATGCATCAGATGTTTTTTTCCTTGGTCTTCAAATTAGTCAGTTGTTTCGTGCTTATAGTCTTCTTTATTATTGTGAACTCACAGTTGAGGAAGGAAAATACAACTAGGGCTATATCATTTTTCTTTTACTTTTATTTTTATTTTAAATCATTTAATGTACCCGGCCAATGATAAGAAAATTTGGTTGCTATCGAAGAAAGATTGAAAATTTTAAGCAAAATTTTGGATCTTATTTATTTAGTAAGTAAGTAATGAAAAGTTGCGAGAATTTATAATTCTCGAGCAGAAAGAACAACGCAATTTCACAACTGTTGTGAAGTTGTCACGACTTTTCACAGAAATTTGGCTGAAAGAATAGAACTATTCACAGTGAAATTATTCAAATCACGAATCATATGTCATAGTCCATCATGATAAGGTTGACCACATCCGTCTTCTTCAGAAGAAACTAACAATGTTACAGCTGCAGATGGTTTGAGCATAATAAGTATTGTTTACAAAATGAAATTCGTAGACACTATGGGTAACAGGAGATGTAAAAAAATACCTATACTCTAAAACCAACAGGTATCACAGTTTGGTTTAGGATGACACTATGAATCCCATGACTCGTTCTCTAATTCAGGTAGGAGAGGCAGGGATGGATGAAAAATCAACTTTTTGAGAGTGTTATGATTGTTTTAGCATAAAATAAGAGTTTTTCTCGATTAGCCTTAAAAAATGAATTTTACAGAAATATTTTCTGAAGGTAAAAAAAAAAAAATTACACTAAATAATACTAATAACTCGAGAAAAAATTGTTAGTTCTGGTTTTTGTGTTACAAGGTCATATTCGTATGAAATTTCTTAACTACTGAACAGGAATTGCAACATTTATTGAATTTAGCCCCTCCAAAGGCTCAGGGCAGAAACCATAAAGCCCATAACAATCAAATTTTAAAATACCTATGTTATAATATATCTAACAAAATGTTTATTTAACATTTTGTAACTACTGATTGAAAATTACTTATTATAGAGCCATTAAACTGCCAAAAATTCAATATAATGGCACCTACCAGGCGTACCATAAAACCAATCCGTACAGAATTTAAATGTCCTGGTTTTTGGTTTATTACTAATCTTTGGTAAAAATTTCGTGTCTGTTGAACAAAAATTACGTCCTGTATTGTGTTAACAAGAATTGTACATACATACGTACATACATACATACATACAAACATACATATATACATACATACAAACATACATATATACATACATACATACATATATACATACATACATACATATATACATACATACATACATACATACATACATATATACATACATACATACATACATACATACAGACATACATACAGACATACATACATACTATACATAATATATAAATACATATAAATTTTCAAAAATGGTGCCAAAATTTTCCTTTGGTCGCGAAACGAAACACGTACTTACTCCCATACCTGGATCCTTCCATAAGTACAAAATTAATGATTAGATTTTCGTAGAAAACCTACTTGAGAAATGTTTATATTTTTCAAAATTTCGAATCATCCAAACTTTAGTAAAAAAAAAAAAAAAATTGCATTTAAACGTGTATCGATCTCAGTCTGTAAACCTTCCTCTTTTGTAGGTACTAACGTTATCGATATAAAAATGTGAAAAAAATATCAATAATTGATAAACTGTACTATAAAGTGCCTATAAATTGTGTCAAAAAAAGTTACCTTAAATTATTTGATGATGAAGAGGGAAATAAAAAAGGGAGCAATTATTACATTTAGAACTTCTTGGCTCGTTAGTTTCGGTGAATTGAAATGCATTTGTATACGCATAATTTATACGTAGGTATAATTTTTTTTTCCTCCTCTTTTTTTTATCCACCTTTTTCTCTCGCTCTCTCTCCTTCAACATATACGTACGGTTATACAAAACGCAGCTGTTTAAATCGAACCAATAGCCTTTGCCGTTTTCACTTCTGGGGCAGACCATAAATCTTCGAATTATTCTGCAGTCTGGTACTTGAAGAAGAATAATAAAGATTAAGTACGTAGGAAGGGGTGAAGAAGGTACCAAAAAAAAAAAAAAAAAAAAAAAACCTTTTCATTCAATTGTAACATAAAACTGATAGATTTCGTGGCCCCTATTTAGTAAACTCCTAACGAGGTAAATGGATCCGGTGTCATTTTATTAGGGGTCGCTTTTTACAAAGTCAATGAGATTCTAGTTTGAGGTCTATTATATAAATAATCTTTATTATGTATTTAAGGTTCATATTATGTGTGTTATACAGTCTATATGTATTGTATGGTGTTCCAGAGGGTAGTAAATGCCAGAATTTCGAGTCAAACCGTGGAGTGCGTGTGCGTAGGTTATTATAAAGTATACATCCTTGTAGATGGTACTCGACTAGCATAGGTACCTCATGTAAACTCTCTATTCATTGATATAACTAACAAGTTCTTAGAAATTATTAAACTTTTTTTTTATTTTCTTATATAGTTTTTTTTTTTTCTCTTCTTGATAATTGCAAAAAAGATACGCACCCTTTATAGTTATATACACCAACATGCAGAGCAGAAGTAATAAAATTTGTTATGCTTTTCATACTTTTTTGAGGATGTATATCATTTTTTTTTTTTTCATCTTCTTTCGATTGTATGCACTCCAAAAAACCGTTTATTCCAGTTAATTTGACTTTGCTTCGAGCATAACTGATATTTCATTATCAAGAAATAAGAAAAGTGTATTACACAGTTATTTTTATATTTCTCACATATAGGTAGGTATCTATTTCTGGAGTATTTTTTTCTTCTTTCTTTTTATTATCGGGTATTTTTTTTATTTCTTTATTTTTTCTTGTTGATAAGGCAAGGGGAAAGTATTGATGTATTTATGTGAAGAAGAAAAAGAGCTGAGGCCTAAATGGCCTATTGCTTTAAAGAAAAGTGGTGAAGGTAAATGACAAAAAATTAAATAATATAACTTTTGCAGGAATTGGTCTCTCGTTCCCTCTAAAAACAGTAAAAAGGCCGGAGTAAAGAATTCCCATAATTGTATTATACCTTTCTAAAGTAAACGTTTTTCATGGTGCCACAGGAAAAGGGTTTTGACATAGGTAACCAACAGTTTTCCAGTTCCATTGCTCTCCGATGTTCTAATGCCCAACCAGTGATCACCTTCATCGGCCACAGGCAAAAACAATGGAGTCAGTATTGTATGAACTAGCCGCACCATAAAATCAACAGATATTTACCTATTTCCAATGATAAATTTCTGATCACAATATTTTGACGTTAATTTTGTAAATGTAAGGTTTGGGCTGGTTAATTAGTAAATATTTACCAATTCAGAAATTTAGCGGAAGAATACAGGTCAAAGATATTCCATTTAGAAAGTTCTTATGAAACATATAGCCTAGATTAAGTGGTTTGAGAAACTTTTTCCTAAAAAACGTATAATATTTGCAGTATTGCACTATATAGCCTGTCATTCGAGTGATAATAGGCCTATTCTAAAAAGTCTTGACCGAACTGGGTCTTTGAAATTAATCACTTATCAATTGTAAAAAGGTAAGGTCGCGTCATTTTTGAAATTGTTTTCAACTGAAGGAAAAATTTTACGGTAGCCTATATCTAATTTATAGGCCTACGTTCTAAGTACAGCAAATAAAAAAGCAAGCAGTAAATTAAAATTATTATTAATGTGGTAAAATCGAAAGAAACGAAAGTTATCCAAATGTAGATTGAAGTTTTGAAAATGAAAAATACAAAAACAAAAATATTCAGACCTTCAATCATTTAGCACTGGAAACCCAGTAACATTGGCTCAAAAATGTTCACAAAATGTGCCATGATTACGAAACACGTAAGTGGCCATAGGTTTACTGCACACCACTTACAAATTTTAAGATGTTAGCACGGATTTTCGTGTTTACCTCAGTATTCAGTACTAAATGATTGAAGATTCAGACCCAGTCCCATTAAGATTATCGTATTTTCTACTGTACTTGTTGGGAAAATGGTAAAAGAACTCAAACCTGGCATTTAATTAAAAAATTTCGATCAATTCATTGTTGCATCTTTGGAAAAAAATGTGTTTAGCAGTTTCAAATATCGACTGTTGGAATATTTTTCAAAAAATTTTTATTCCAGAATTCATCAGAATTATAGTCCATTAAATTTAAAATGGTAAAGAACGAAGCTTGTGAGCCAACTTGCTTCAAAATTTATGAAAATTTAATAACACTCGGTGAAAATTAATTTTCTATTATTTATCGACTGAATATCCACTGATTCAAATTTAAAAAAAATTAATGGTCTAGGTTGCAATTCCTAAACAAGAATTTCGTAAATTTTACAAAGATAGGTGGCCTACACATGCAATGTCATTCCACGTCGTCGCCTACAATTTTCTATATAAATCAGAATTGATTATTGGCCCATTATAGACATTTGAGAATTAAAAATCCTCCAAAATTTATGCAGTTTTTAACCGACTAAGAGGAGGTTATCAATTCAATCAGTATATATATATATTTTTTTATGTTTGTTCCGGCATAATTTCTCAATCTGGGCACCGACTTTGATATAAAGTTTTTTTTAAATGATAGATGATTCCATGGTGGTCCCATTTAATGTTTTCTGGGATCGATAAGATAATTTTGGAGTTATCTTTAAATAACAAAACTGTTAGTTTTAAAGTAATATTGCCGCTAACACTAGAAAAGAAAAATCATTGAAAAAAAATTTTTTTTTTTAAATAGAACCGACCTTAAAAAATAATATGTTAAAAACGAATTTTTAAAAATATGCTTTCGTAAGTTAGTGTAAAAACGTATAAAGTAAAACCTAACGAACTCTGTTGCAATCACGCAGAAACAGTAGTCTAACCCGCAATTACGATCCTTGTGCTTTGGCAACGCTCTATCGGCAAACTCGGTAACTATTCACGAGTCTGTATTTATACCAACCAAAAATAAAGTCTAAATTCTGTTCCCAAACGTAGTTAGATAAATAGTGAAAATAAATCTTTTAAAATTTCTCCAGAAAGATTTTAGTCTTGGGACTGGAATTATTTCAGTCGTCGATCTTTTCCTTTACCATGTATAGGCTATACCTATTTCAATTCCTTCCTATTTCATGAAAAAAAATTTTAATTAACGACGACAGTCCCCAAACCTCGATCTACTGGAGAAATTTTAAAATAATTATTTTTCTTTTCTTAGCGCATTTTTTATTGTTTTTTTAAGTCGGTTCTAATTTTTTGAAAAATACTTTCCAATTTTTCGTGAAAATTTTTCAGTTTTAAAGATAAGTTACTGGTTTCCACAAGAATCAGATTTTCTTCAACTTTCGTTCGATTTTTACTGAACGAACAAAAAAAATTACCTATTAGGTACTGAATTTTCTAATAATCGTAGGTCATAAATCATAATATATTAATCACAAATATAAATCTGAATTGGAAATTAAGAGCTACATTTTTAATGGAAATCTACCTATATCAGGTATAAGTTATCATTACCTACTTATTATTATTATTATTACACAATCGAGCCTAACCTAATTGAAACGAATTAACCGAAAAACATAATAACCATTTACAAAATAAAAGCTGTGAATATAATGACGCTCTAAAACAAAACTAGTGTATGTCCAAAAAATGCAATATCGTTCAGGAGAGCTGAAACAAAGCTTCATTTTGTTCTAATTTTTCATTAACAAGAGTTTAGGGGTAATGGTTCATCATTTTGAAGTAAAAATCAACTTTTAAACACACCTTCATCTCTGAAAAAAAATTCCTCTATTTACCATTATTAAGGGAATCAATAGTTTAATATTGGTACGATAGTAAGAATATGAGAGCAGAACTATCTTGAGTGGACTTCGGTTTATTTTTCACTAACTTTTGTTTGAAATGAAGTAAACTACGTGAAATCAGAACTATCTAAAATGCACTTAAGTGTATTCTACACCCAAACTGTTTGAAGTACCTACAGTAGGATTTTGTCAATTCAGAATTATTTTGAACGGACGTTCATTACGCACCAACCATTTTTTAATTTATGGTAAAATGAATTTGAATGCAGAACTATTGTAACTGGATTTGCATTCATTCTGCACCAACTATTTTCATCACATGGAGATAAGATATTCCTGAATTAATGGTTTTGAAGCTTTTTGTGAACGTTCTGGACATGTAACAACTTATCTAGCCTATAGAGGTCACTCCATTCTATAACAATATGTGAAAATCACAAAAATGTAATTTTTGGACTTCGGTAGTTCTGTTCTAGGGTGACGAATTTATTTATTATTTTATTATATGTATGTATTTTTTTAAATTGTAGATTAAAAAATACAACAAATTTAAAATATAATCTTTTTTTTTTTTTTTTTTTAAAAATCAGTGATTCATGTTTTTTTATTTTTTAATCTATAATTAACCAAATATAATAATTATATCATGTTTGCTGGTTCTTTTTTTGTGGGGGGGTTTTCTTGAACAAATTTCCAAATTAACACTATTTGCCCTTATCGTTTTGCCTTTTTTCTTCTTTTTTTTCACCTGATTAAACGAAAAATATTTCAAGATTATCTGATGAAAAGTGTATGGGAAAGGCCTCTTTTATTCTGTTCATGGAAATTTTGCCTCTTTATCGGAAAAACCAGTTTAACAGGCGACGGATTAAGCAGAGCTTACAGTATTTAAAAATTAATTAACTTTTCTTAAGAGTATATATAAGTGGAAACTAATTAGTATAGATGCGAAAAATGTCGATACGTTTTGATATTTTAAGTATCGATACGTAAAAATAGAGCATAATGTCAATATTTGACAGAATTAATTCCCAATCTACCTGATAAATGACAATATTAACTCTGTTCTATTTGGAAAAAAGGGCAAAAATATTCGCACTTTTTGATAACACACCATTATGCTATAATTTTTTGGGAAAAGGGCGAACCTAGTTCTCGAAAGAAACTGATCTTTTGATCGGGGCGGACCTCGAAAAATGAATTAGTTCCGAAACAGTTCGGACCTTTTGGACCTGACTCGGTGTGTAAGTTGTGAGGAAAAGTTTTCTTCTATTCTTATCACAAAAGTTATACGAATTGTTCTATTTATCGATATTATTTTTAAAGTTTTCGTTTTCTCGAATGCACTCTGAACAACCAATTAAATGGCTGACCTGAAACCTACGTTTCTTAAAACTTAAGAATAGCTCGAGAACGGCAGTTTTTAATAGAGTATACAGCTATTTCGAATTAAATATCGATTTTTTGCACATCGATGTCGAAATTCGAAACATTTGTGAAATACCGATAATATTGTCAACTCTTATTTATAACGAATAAAAAAAGCAAAATAAAAAAACACCGAACTTTCGATTTATTATTATGCTGCCATTTAATCGATAGTCGACACCATATTATTATATACCTTGCACATAGCCTACATTGCCTCGAAAATTTTCATCGCAGTTATATACGTAGGCTAATGATTGATAACATTTATGCTAGAATTGTGATAAAAAACAAAGTAACTGAAGGAAGAAAGAAAAAAGAAGAGTAAAATGATTCTCATTTTTAACGACTAAATATTTTCTCAAATGAAAATATCATTTTATGCTGACAAGCCTTCATTCAGAGACGATATTGCGTGTCATTATAATATGCGTCTTTATGCGGTGAAATCAGTTCACCATTCTCTGCCACGGCTAATGCTCTGTTCATCTCGTGTAACATCTCGATGATAAATCGATTTTGAAGCGTTGACAAAAGCTACTTGGTAATTTTTTGGTTAAATTAATCGACCCTAATAGCGAGCCTCGTTTATGAATATTAATAATGCGACGCGCACGGGTGTTGTTATCAGTTGTTGTGTTTTTTTTTTTTTTTTTTTTTTTTCTTTCTTCTTGATTTTTTCACGTCCCCATTCACGATTCGAGAATAAATTTCAATAGTCGCCACGAAATCATCGTGCAGTTTCGTCTTTCGCGATGAGCCGGAAGAAAAAGTCGGACTATGTAACAAATAACGGTTTTCGAGGGTTCGTATCATTCTAATAACGAAGGGTTAGGAAAATGCCTAAGAAATGGGTGCCATATTTGAAAACTGAAGCATAAAAACAAAACTCTTCGAGTTGTATTTCAAATATTCCTCAAAACTACTATATTTTCTTCTCAAAAGAACGTATAATCACACTATGTCTTCTTTCGTGTATACGGTAACTGGATACCTATATTATTTTTTTTTTTTTTTGTGAAAGTTTCAGAAATATTAACTCCTCCGGTCAGTGATTTTTAGGCTTGTATCTGACCACTTTTGTCGTTGATTTTGGTTTTGATGGAAACGATACAATTTGACACGCACATTAGGTGTAAGTACTCCGTTCGAGAAAAATAGTTTGCCAAATTCGTTGAAATTTTTGATTACTGGCTGATCTATTCGGTAAAGTGCGAAACAAGTACTCTGAAGTAGTCGTTTTATGAATTTGTTGGGTAGATCTCGAGAAGAATTTCAGCTCACGAAATGCAAACCTTTCTGACCTAACTCCGTGTGTAGGTTTAGATAAAAATTTATCCTCTCTAAGTATCGTCTATAGTAATTAGTAGTATATTATTTAGCTGGAATTTTTTTTTTTTTTTTTTTTTTTTTTTTTTGCGAAAAGAACTCGTTTAAAATTGCGAGTACGGATTTTTACAAAAGAGGTCTCAAATTAATGAGAGTGACCTGAAGATGTGGTATGATCCATCAAAGGTGCTACCCATCCGTCAGAACCACAATCAAAAATATATTAAATTCTCGAGGGTACCTGTCGAAAATGGACGAATTGATTTTTATAAATATTGCAAAGGTTTACCTGCAGATGTGCTATAATCCATCAAAGGAATTAGAAACCGTTAAAATGCGTATGCGAATCAGTTTTTTGTAAAATACCTATATTCCAAAATACTGTACCTGTCAAAAATAGATGAACTGATTTTTACGAACGCGATGATAAATTAAAAACGTTGACCTAAAAATATTATGCTATGAATCCATCAGAATCAGAAATATGTTTATTACGCTGAAGTACTTTTCAAAAATTGGTAGATCGATTTTTATAAATGTGGTGTCAAATTCAGGAGGTTTACCCGAAGATATACTTCTCAGAACTGACAAAACAACCCTAAAAGAGAAATGGGAAATAACCTTCGAAAGAATAGGTCAGAAAACCAAAACATTCGGTGAAAACTTTCAAACTTTATTACAGCTCTCAGTTTTTCTTGTACAATTAAGCCGTACTCAACTTCACTTACTAGAGTTATATTTTTATGCTGAACACCTTGTATACGGTATGATAGGTAGAGTATTTATACCTAATAAACGTAACGTTTTTTCACTATAGATACCTACATACCACTGGATACACTTACCATCCTGTGTTTTCACTCTTCACAATCGAAACATTAACGTTTTAAACCTAATATATCTGAAAAAAAAAAAAAAAAAAAAAAAAAAAAAAGTACGATGAAAACAATAAAGAAAAAATTATGAATTATTTTCTCGCACTGGGAAATACTTTCGGTCACGTTTTTTTTCTCAAATTCCTGCTTCTTGAAAGTGACCAACAGTGTATAATGTAGGCTATAACTGCAGAGAAATCATGTCTTCGTATTTGAATCGCGTATAATCCATTTCTATCTCTGATAACGGATACATCTTATGAAAAACAAAATGTTGTTTGTCCACTTGAAACACACCATTGAATTCATGTAAGATGGCAAAAGAAATTTTTATCTCTGATCGATATCTGCATGGCTAAAATGAACAGACGTATGGAATAAATAACGGGTACAGATATAGGTGGGGGTACCTATTATAGAAAAAATTGTGTAAAAAAATGATGAATTTCTTCACTCAACTAAATTGGTGAAGTTACTATCAACACTCACTCGAAGTACCGTATTATTATTTGATATGAGCTCTGCAGCTCACTTAACCAAGACTAGCTATCGTAACTTGCACCACTCTTGTTGATTTAATGTACTCTAGTTCCTAGCCTTTTTAAAGTAGGACAGAAAAAATTAGAAAGAAATTATCAACAAAGTGCAACCCAAGCAATAGATGTGACGAGATTTTTCCAAGTTGTCTTGAGGGTAGACTGTCCCACTAGTAAATGAAATGAAAAGTAAAAATTGTTCATAGTGTTACAATATTTTCACAAGTAATTCGTAAATAAATTAATATTCTAGAAACATCAAAGAGGCAATAAATTTTTTTTACTTTGTTGAGAGTGCGGTTGGTTCTGCTTTTTTGCTTAGATTGCTGGGTAAAAAAAATTCAAAGGTTTTAATGAGTGCTTGGTTGGTCGAACCAATTAAGTAATAAAGCGAGAGTGAAACCTCTACTATTAAGTGTATTTTTTTCAACTCTTTTGAGACAAATTAAACTCAACTTACAATGATATTTTAGAAAATATTGGGAAGAAAAATATCCGATAGTACTGATAGAGTGAAGTTGTAAGATCTCTTTCTGAGTCATTAGTGAAATATATAAAGATACAAAACCGTTGATACTTTTCGAATAAAAAATAATTTCAGTTGTTTAAGCCAAATTTTGTTAATTATCCAACTCATAATAATCGCATAAACCTAAATCTCACATACAGTAGGTAAACACTACAGTAGGAATACTTAACACAAAATATGATTTTTTTTCTTCAAATTTTTGTATTATTTCTAGGAGATAGTTCCAAAAACAGTACACTTCAATTCAATTCATTTTAGCAACATTTTATGTTGAAAAATTATAGTACCTATACATATTATGCAAATGGAGAAGAAAGTGAGTAATTATCAACGAGTGTGAAGTTTACAAGTACGAGCCATAGGCAGGTATGGTGGTTGGTAAGCACACATGTTGATAATTGCTCACTCTGACCAAGTTGCGTACCTACGATACTTTATTAACTAAATGAACAAAAATTTTTAATTTTTAACAAAAAACGGGACTCTTATCTTCGTTTTTATCAATCTTGAGTCATTTGCATTTACGCACTAGTCATGATTGTTATAAAAACTGGCTCATATGGTGATATAAGTATCTACATGATAAACAGTGAAATAATTCATTAGTTTTCTCCCTAGGGAGGTAAAGTAACTACTACACTCCCGCTGATAAGGTGGTTGATGACACGTTGTTTTCCCACTCGTAAATAGGAGAATAAACACCTACTTTTTGTTTGCGTAGTTAATAAAAATATTTTCTACACATGCCACTAAATACGAGATTACATATTTGTTTTTAAGACTCTAAATATCGAATTTTCAACCAGAAATCAAAAATATTTTAGTCGGAGTAAAATATGTATTTGCTACGGATGTGAACATGTTTAAGTCCCCCCCATCAGCCAATCAGATGCCGTACCTCATTACGCATGCACATGTGTTGCAACAAATAGCATTTGTAACTCGAGTGTAGTGTGGGTGACCTTGACTCATGCAATTACAACACTCACCAGCAGCTTGTGTTGTAACTATCGCAACTTGTTGAGGATCGCTCATTTAGCACTCATGTAGCAAAATAATGTACTATTACAGATGAGTTTCCACTAAACATAAACAGTGTTTTGCTCTATGACAAAACTATATGCTCTTTGATTTGTAATCGACTTGTCAGCCTATGTAGTTAAAAATATAAAATTAGCCTGAATAAATAGTAAAACGTATGTAATAAATTTCTCATTTGTTGAGATGGAATTCCTTCCAACATTTTATTTGGTATTTATTATTCTCAGATAAAAATGCCAACTAATTATACATACTCACCTAACAGAAATGATGCACCAGCAAAATGTAATTAAAAGGTCTAGAACACAATACTTTTTCCATTATTGCAAATGGCATAAAATATTAGTCTTATTTGGACATACCATACTTGGAAAATTCAAAATTTTATAATTTACCTATACTAAATTTAACCTTCTATTAGGAGTCCCTAGTTGAAAGAGTCTCATGAAATTAACACACATCATTCTTCGAACGTAGGCTTATAAGATTTTGGTGAGTCACAGTTTCTCTGCTCTCGTCAGTAACTTAGTTTTTCTGATATAATTTTGTTTACTCCATAAGTCACTTCAATACCTCCATTACATTTGACTATGGAAAGGAACAATAGACCAATGGTAGGTATAGTAATAATTTCTTTGCACAAACTATCTCAGCCTAATCCAATTAAAGAAGAATTCCACTGATTGTAACCACCATTTTTCATTATGTTGATGGTGAGTGAAATACTGTGCTCTACGAGGCTGTCTACATGTTCACTCGTCGTTCCTTGATAATTATTCTCAGTTCTGTGAACATTCTACAGGTATAGGTCATAATTATCACCATAATAAATGTACAATCTGGCTGAAATTAAATCGTTCGTCAAAATTATTTCCAAATTATTTCACCAATATCTTCCCTTATATTCGATGCGCATGCGCCACTACCCATACAGCCATACACTGACACAAAAAAAATGTTTGTTACTTCCACCAAAACAACAAATTCTACAGTGTTACCTATACGCCAGCAAAAATTAAGGGCTAACACAAGCCAAAGCACCATTCAGCGGCACCTCAGAGCTTGTATTATAAGTAGTTACTAAAAGTAAGGGTGCTTAAAATACGGAGAGAAATAAAACTTGACTCGGCATTTCATTTGTCTTTATGAATAGAACACAAAGTTGAAAAAAGTTTGTCCTTGTATAACTCCATTTTCGAGCCAACAAAACAAAAGAAGTTAGTCTTCGGAAATATATTTACTACACATTTCATCGCCTAATTAGAACGTCAATTGGTGAATTCGTAGCTTCAAGGATTGAAAATATGACTGTCTACATTTTTCAAGTTTTTTTTTTTTTTTTTTGCGTAATTTTACTCAAAATCGTAAAAATTTCGATAAGATCCGTTAACGTCAGCCTTAATAAATTGGTTTTAAATAATCCGTTAATTGAAAAGTAGGTAACCGATGAGTCTGGAAAATTTTAAATAATATGTTCGTTTCATTCGTCGATGTACTATAAATTTGTGTATTTTTTTCTTCTTTTCTCTCCTACCATTGAAATCGTCAATTCGCATTACACGTTTTTTCTCTCTCTTCGGTTCGGTACAAAGAGATTCTTTTTTTTTTCTTTCTTGGGTGAAGAACACCACACGATGACCGGTAATTCCACAGCTGTTTTTCTGATTACAAAACCCATATTTTTGGATAGGTTGTACCTACGTCGACTTGTAAAGAATTAACTGGAGTTTTTAAAAAGTGGAAAGGTATTAAACTTCAACATTCTTTTTCTACGTTCGCCATACTTCTTCATGATATATGGATAGACCTATAGCCTACGTATGGAAATGAAAGAAAAAATATGAAAGATGAAATGATGGAATTTCTATAATTTTGATTCTTTAATTGGAGACGTAGAGAACTCGTTCTAATTAATTCTACTCATGCCTCCATCCAATTAAAGTATTTGTTCGATCTCTATTCTGTTGTTGTTGTTGTTGTTTGTTGTTTTTTTTTGTTGACTGTTTTCTTTTTTTCTTTTTTTAGTTTGATTTGAACTTCGCATTTATGCACGTCCATATCAAATTTTTGTAGTCATTTGTCATCGATAAAAATAAAAGAAAGATGACAAGAAAATATATAGCCGCAAAGGGTAGGTAGAAACGATTATAATTTACCTATAAATATTGTTTTAAAATGTAGGACAAATATGAAGATAATTGTTTCACAATTACGAGGTATATGGATAAGCAGGTTTGTGACGATTGAAAACATACAGCAAATAGATTGAGAATAACGTCAAAATTGGCTCATCGGTATTCAAAATTACCTACTGCGGATATTTGAATTCAGTCTATCTCAACAACTGGGTAGGCTTATTTTATGGAAACACTTTGCAAACAAAATTCTTTACATGTGAAAACAAACAAAAAAAAAAAAAAAAAGAAACATTGAAAAGAAAAGAATAATTTCTAAGCATGTTGCAACACGATCTCTTTTTGATCGATGGTGTTATATCACCACCTTCTCATCTTCTTTTTAGAACAAAATTTTTTTAGTCCGCTTCAAATTTTAAGCAAAAAATCTACTAAACTGCTTAAAATTTGTAAATATTTGAAAAATTTTGTTCAAAAAATAAAATAATCGTGTTTATACGGTACTCGATCGAAGAGATGGTGCAATATGTACAGGAATTATTGTTTTCGGAACAGCTTTTGACTTGACTTTTCCATATCTGACAACATAATGATGTTTAAATAACCTCACAGTTAATTTATATAATTATATCAAAAAGTATCCCGACTTTCTTCGAATCTTTCTAACAAAATGATCATTTTACCCAATAACCATATTTCCTAAATCCATTTTACCGAAGGATTAGCAGCCATTATCTTACACCGGGTGGTAAAGTGCGGCTGGTTGTTTTTCTTTTTACACGCTTTTATTGCAGTTACTAAATCCGCAAGCATGACATGAGCTTTGAACACTGAGCGTCGCCATGTAAAAACACTCACTTCTCTTGCTCAGCAGCAAAAGTACCTATTTGATGATGAGCGAGAGCATAAGTGTCGACGTTCAAAGTCATGTGCGCCATATGGGCCGACTTAGGGACACATTTGAGGTACAACTGCAACACTGAAAATTAATTCTCTCAACACTAAAATTATTTTTTCCATTCTAATTAACGGTTTCCACTCATTTATAAATTATAAATAAAAAATTTGGTAATACTGAAAAAAAAAAACTGAGGTTGACGCTTATGGTGTGCGCAGCCTAACACAACAAAATGTGACGTAGTTCTGGTACTAATGTCTGGTTCACTAAAATGGGGTTTTGTTTTCATCAATTACTTTAGCACGTTTCTGAATTATTCGATGATAAGTCATTCAATGAAATGGTTTTGAAAAATTAAAATTCTGTAAAATGGTCATTCGTTGGTTTTGCTATTTGATTTTTTTTTTTGACTATATGTATGGTTCTGGACCAGTAAAACTCCATTAGACTAACGTACCTTTTAATGTCCAAACATGCTGGCATAATATTAGGCAACCCTCGTGTACCTTGTGCGTACTTTTGGCGTGTTGCTTAAGTTCACTAATTTAGAATGTATTTGATAAAGCCATCTCTTAAATTCATAAAGGTAGCATACATAAATATAGTGCTAAGTACATCAAAAGGTACACAATGGTTCTGTAAAATGGCCATAAATCCAACAAAATTATTATGTAAATGCTACATTGTTTTAAGGCACAATTTCAAGACTATCGTTTGTGTGCCATCTGAGCATGCATTAAATGGTGTTTTAAAAATTCTAATAGTAATTCCTCAGCGTTGTAACTGTAAAACCAAAAGATCGTAATATCACGAGATTGACTAGAAACCAACGATGAACAACTCCATACAATAGTACTAAATATCAGTAACAACTTTATCACTAATTAACGATGAAATGAACAGAACTCAGTAATTAAAACACAACATAACTCAAGATTTATTACACGTTGATGTTGCACATATAATGATAGTACAATATCACAAAATATATTTGTGTGTACAAACATACAATCGCAGATCAAGGTTATTGAGAATGTATTATTATTTTGTCATCGTGATTTGACGTTCCAATCAACAGTAACAGATCGCTTTGAAAATAAAAACCACAGAATAATCCTTAAATCGTATAATATAATTGAAATTACATTTAGTTAGTTACTGAGATTGTTTTTATATTTAAGTACCTATTGTAAAACCTACTGTGAGCTTTGAAACATTTTAACTGATAATGCACTACCAAATGTGTTGTAGGTACATAGAACTTAAAACTGCGTTAGATATGATAACTTAATTTACAAAACAAGATTTGCTCATCAACCGTGTTACCAGCATCACAATTTTTAGGGGAAATCTAATGCGCAAATTTAGGAAGTGCGCAATCTTAGGCATAATCTGCCTACATAGTCAGCCTTGGACTTGATCATAGTCCCAGATTCTTGGTCTCAGTTTTCATCTAGCACAATTAGTTTTGGCTTTGGTCTTGCACAGTCGATCTTGGTTTTGGTCTTGGTCTTGGTCTTGGTCTTACACAGTCAGTTTTGGTGTTGGTATTAATCTTGTGAAAACTACAAGACCAAGACCAAAAAATTTCACTCGTCATTAGTCTCATCTCTACCAATAGTAGACAGCTCTGATCATGAATGCTTTGAACTTCGAGTTTTCAATATTTTTGAATAGACGTTCATGTCTAAGAGTGTTTTATCAAGGTATATAGGCCAAAGATTTTCGATAAACTAATTTTGAAATAAGACAATGCCTATGGATCATTTCACTAGTCCACAAAAAAATACATACCAAAGTTTCTCACTTTCTTCTATATTATACAGTGTAGGCAGCCTCTACAGATACATTTACTCTCCAAGCCTACATACGTACTTACAAAGCTGCTTCAACAGGTGTGCTACAAAAGGAACCGACACAAAGACTGGAGGAAAAGAAAAAAAAAAAAAAGTATCCTCCAACCAAGACTTCGCACAATGTGGAAAAACAATCTTTGTAAATACAAAATTAACGAGCTTTAAACAAGAGTATACACTATGCAGGATGCAGAAAACAGTTCACTTCGTCGTATAGCTCATCTGCAGTGCAACGAACGCACTTATTTGGTTATAAGGATTGTATAAATATGGGTATAAGTATGCGTAAGTATAATGAACGTCAGCACAAATCCTTCCTGGTAGCATTTTCCGCAGAATGGTATTCTAAGACTGTATACGAAAAGGGTGAACTGTTGAATGATAATGGCGTTACGTACAATTTAATATTCAATTATAATACGTAGGTATCTGCCTAAGTGTATTGTGCATAGATACAGCACTGAACAGTGTTTGTAAGCGTATCCACTGTAATCTGATATATGTATACCTATGCCGTTGATGTTAGTTTTATTTTTTTTAAATAAACATCAACTCTCGTGTTGTTCATTCAAATAAATAGGTAATGTTTTTAAACGTTTAGTACGCGACAAGTGTGACAGCTACCTTACTCCGTACGTGCCTACACATCTATTACACGTAGCTATATAAGTAGGTATGTATAAATACAACAATATAATAGTCCCACATAAATAGGATAATGAATTTTATACAGTTCGGCTCGTTGTTGTTGTTGTTGTTTGTGTTACTCTGTGATTGTTGTTTTTTTTGTTTTTTTTTACACACGAATGTAATACCCATAACACAGGTATAATACAATATTTATTTTCTTCTTTCTGTCTCTCCAATCTTGATGATGACGATTTTATTGCTGTATATTACAGTAGATAGGTACGCCTATTTATTCGACGTTCTTATTGGCTATAACCACATTTAAACAGGCGTGGCCTTGGTACCGATCGTTTCTCCCCCCATTCTATCTATCTTCTTCGCTCGCATTCTACATAATTCTCTTTTTTATGCCAATCTGTGACTTGTCTTTTTTTCTTTCCTTTTTTATTATTATTATTATTATTATTATTATTATTATTATTATTTCTTCCTCTATTCCCTTTCTATAGACCTTTAACTGTATATATATATATATATATATATATATATATATAATATTTATTAATAAATGAATCGTTCGTTAGCCGGACACAATTGATAGCTGTTGAAATGTCATTACTGCATCTCCGCAGATGCCCTTCCCGCACTTTCATGTGCCCACCTTTTGCCATGATATCTTCATCTCATACACAAAAAAAAAAAAAAAATCTATGTTGTCATTAACATAAATCCACGGACAACTCTTGTTAGGATATGTGTGTATTCACCGGTTTATATATACGTATTATTATTGGAATTGTGCATGAAACGACGACGACAACGACGACGTCGTTGTTGTTGTTTCCTTCTATCCAAACAGCATCATAGGCTATTTCTATAGGTAACTACATATAGGCTTTAGTATAGGCAATATAGGGTATACCGATATCAATGCAAGTAGGTATATACGTATACCAACTTGTGCGAAAGCATTGCAAATACAAATAACGTTGATGCGAAATGTCTGTAAGTAAGGTATAGTATAATATAAACGTTTATAGAATCGTGGGAGGTTTTATTTTGTTTTCTATTAGGTATAGAAGGTCAGTGACTGTGAAACGAGTCTCTCTGGATATGGACGAACGTGTTATGGTCAATATATATTTACCATTTATACGATAATTGAATATCAAGTGATGCAGTCAATGAGAATTTTATTATTATACCGGTATACTTTTTTTTTTTTCCTCCATAAAATATTATTTCTGCGAATTATAGGTAGGCCTATACGTATAGTTGTAACTTGGTAGATGAGATTGAACTTTCATCGTGAATATAAAAAATAATAATATCGATTATCAGAAAATGAAGAGTAGGCCGAATATAAGAATATCTGCCTATTTTTATAGCCTACACACATTTTAAGCTGGCAACCTAAAAATGTACTAAAAACTTGATAATTTATCTCAGAATAAATTGCTGCAAGTTGAAAAATAAAAATAAAAACAATATTAAAAAATAGGGAAAAATAAATAAAAATTTTCATGAAGTAAGATACAATTAATTGAGATTCGGCTACGTGAATATAGTCTTTAAGTCAAAATGAGTACTTAGTTTCGACCTACATTTTGGGGCAACAGGAGGCCCAAGGAATGATGTAATCCAATATTTTTCTCTTTGAGGGAAAAACACTGATTCACGGATATATCTCAAACCCCTCAACCCGACCCTAAAATTTTCAAGTCCATAATTTTAACGTCATCTCCCTCTCTGAATGCCTTCTATCGCACTGCACTTTGTTAGGGCAACCCTCAAACCCGTTGCCCGCCTTCGACTAATTACTTGGTCACCCCTTTAATCCCTCATTCTACATCTAAAATTTTCCAAACTGATAATTATGACATCATATCACTCATTAAGGGTGGATCTTGTCCCTACCTCTTTGTTTTTCTAGTAAAGCTTGCTACGATAGAATTTTGAAATCAGGAAAAATATTGAAAATCTTCTTTACTATGGGAACGTAATATACTGAGCTAGAATTTTTTTTTTTGCGGGGGGGGGGTAAGACGATAGGGTAAAGATATGTCTAGTAAAAATGAGGCTGAGCTTTTCCAAAAAATTAAAAAATTAAATAATAGACGGGATCCTCGCACGGGCCTGTTCAAGGGTGGAAAATTTCCATCTAACCACCCTGGCGAGCACGAAACTGATCCCCACTGAATTTGTTTTTTTGAAAATAGGTACTTCAAGTACCTTAGTACCTATTAACGGTCACCAATCTCAGCTCAGTTACCTAACGCATCATACCATAATACGTGTTTCCAAAGGATATAAAATCAAAATACCTTACATTAGATATTCAAGAGCCTTAATTCCAACTTTTTTCTATTTTTTTTTTTTTTTTTTATTATTATTATTAATGGACTTTGGTAAGGCAGCTACTTTACCAAGACTTCACCCAGTGGCTGGAAATTAACCGATAGCCAATGGCATACTAAACATGAATTTTTCAGTCACATACTGGAGAATTAATCGTCATTTTGGGTCAGTAATGTGACGATGGTTGGCCTCAAACCTACGACCTTTCGATTTTAAGGCTAAGCACCAAACCACTACATCACACTGACTACTCACTGTACGTAGTCACGCATTGAAAACAATGTCAAACGTCAAACCAGTCAACCCCAATCAATACCCAAGATGCGGTTATAACGGGTATTTATTTGTTGTTAGAAATTAACATCATTTAAAATTGAGTAAATGCCTATGCAGTTTCTCTATTACTATCAAAGTTTTGATTGTAAAGCATGTAAAAATTTCGAATCATTTCCACATCTAACGTAGGTATGGGATAAAATTTAAAATTTGTTGACAAATAATCGGCAAGCTTTAGATTGTGGTAGAGGCAGTTCCTTTACAAATGTCATTGATATGAACCAAGAAATAATGAATCACGATCAAGAAAATTTGTTTTAAAAATATTCGAAAATATTGCTCATAATATTTTTAAAATAAAAATTATTTATAAAGAAAAAAATTTTCGTTGATTACGGTTTTCTCTGCCATCGTTTACCGAATGTTGGCTCAGGTCTATTTGAAGAAAAAGGTGTGAGTTCTGCTGGGCCTATATGGGTTATACTCATAAAGGATTTATATGTAAACATAATAATAGTATGTTGCATTGTGCATGCACACAGAATCACACACCTACATATCATGTAACACACACAAACAAGAGCTACAGTTATAAAAGTTACAGTTATGCGAATCTGATAATCGTAATTCTCATTTAGCCCCTACCATAGACCGAGCACTAAAATGATTGCACATAAAAATAATTAAATCAAAATGTCTACCTCGAATAAAAAAGTTTGGGCATCTCTGCATAATTTTTTCTAAAAAAATAACCTGTGAACTTCGTTAAAATTTGCAAAAAATTAATTGAAGCTGAAAATGTTTTTGCTATTTTTTCCTGGATTGTTGTCTGTCTCAGCATGTAAAAGTAAAACACAGACTAGCTTTAGTCTCTGTCTTTCAAAATCAATATTTAATCCTAGTCTGAATTTTGCTTACAAAATTTTTTCTGTTATTAGTAGTTGATTTAAACTTACCATTCATGTCCTATAATGGGCAAAAATCTTAATTCACCACATATACCTGTCAGTAAATGATCTACTTAATTAATGGAAGAAAGAAAAATAATTTAGACTCTAAATACCTATGCCAAATTATGTAATTAGTAAATTTGAAAACATTTCATGGTTTGTTGATCTTTTTTTTTCGAATTTTGTATTCGGTCACGGTCTTACATTTTCTACCAGACGAAGATATATTTTGAATATCACTAAACCATGAATTATAGCTCTCAGCTCTGGGCCTAAAAATAAGATTTTTAATTTCCAAAATATGTTACAGACTTGTTCATAGTTTTTATCTACTTTTACTCAGACGATTCGCTTTCAGTTAATGAGAAATAGCATTCAGCATAACTTACAAGCAAATAAAACGGGAGAGGGTTTTGATAGACGGAAACCGATTTCACTAAAACGAAGAAGTTTTAACTCGAATATTGTCTCATCGATTCCTAAAATACTTGAATGGGACCGCCATGGGATCACCTTCTATCATTTCGATACCAAGGGTGAGAAGTTATGCAAAAAAAAATATTAAAAAAAAAAAAAAAAAAACTTCCATTATATTATACTGATCGAATAGATAACTACCTCTTTTTTTTTTTTAAAAGTCGTTTAAAAATTATTTCCAATCGTTGCAAACGACGATCATAAATCAATAATTACTTATCTACCGGTTAAAGAATGAGAAAATAAATCATCAACGTGGTACGAAATTAGTCTCATAACGATGTAATAGAATCGTATTTTTCTATTTGGTATTCATAAATTATAAGTCATAACTTGTTAAATAGGTAATTTGCAGTCTCTCGATAGGTGATAGGTAATTACATTTTATTTATATAGTGAGTAAAAATATAACCTATTTTACAAAAATATAGGTACCTTAAAAGAAAAAAATAATGGCTTAGAATCAAGTTGTGCACTCATTACCTAGGTATGTACTTGTGGAAGTGTTTCATTACACTTTTCAGTTTAGGGGCAGCTCCAGGATGGATGAATAAGAAGGGTGATTTTTTATTTATAGGTTGATGTCTACACCCAAGCATAAGACAGATTACGATTACAAAATATCTTCGCATGTTTTTGGCGGAGACAAAAAACCCATGGATCAACCACCATGAACCGAACATAATTAAATTTCACTACCTAAGTATGCGTGTCATAAACTGGCATCGTAATTAAATTATTTGTTGCCTGCATAATACATAAAATATGTACCTAATATAAGTATAATTATGTTTCATTCTACTGGTTTAATCGAATTAAAATTTCAACGTTTGAAGAAGTTCAAAAATATAACTAAGCTAGGCTATAACATCATTATTGTGCATTGCAACGTTTTATAGCTACTGAAAATGAGTCATAATATTTTTATTTCATACTTCTATACAGTGGAGCCAGTTTCGCGGGCGAACTTGGTTCGACGAATTATTTTTCAGTGAATCATAGTGAGGACCATTTCAATTTTCATAATTTACATTTTGGAATTAATTTTCTCCTCTAGGCCTACTTAAAATAAGAATTGGTTAGTTTTTATTAATCATTTACTGCGAAGTGAGTAATTTGAGGCTAATGATAGGTAAAATTGTTCCTGTTTTTACACTTTCAATAAGATTGAAGCCCAGACCAAGACTGACTGTCTAAGGCCAAGACTAGTTTCTGCGAAGTTTCGTTTCGAAAGCTCGATTCTGAAATCTGTAATTAAGTTCGAAAGTTTCAGTTTGGAACCTGTTCTTTTCAAAGTTAGTTATCAATTCTACAAAATGGTTTTTATGACTTTTTGTATACTTACCTTCAATTTTCATTATTTTTTACTCGACTACAAAAAAGAAAGGTTATGTTGTTCACTTGCTGTATTTACGTTTATTAATATAGATAAATAATTATTAAAGAATGGTTAGACCAATTTTCATGTGCAATAGGTCGTCGGTCGATTCGTATTGTACTGAGAAGTGTTACTAATTATTTAATTAAATAAAATATATTATAATATTAATAATGAATTTACTCAAGATTTTTCTCGTTGAAATTTCGTAATTTGTACTCAAGAATTACCGCTATAAATAAAAATGAACCCATAATAATTATTGTTGACTTTGAAGTTGTATTCTCTTCCAATAATATGAATTTTATAATTTTTCCCGCCATTTGTCTGGACAGATTCAATTTTTTGTTAAAAAATATTTTTTTGCAACACTCAACTAAAAATATACTTTTTTATGCCACTTGAATGAACAAAAATTATCAAATTTAATTATTTTTATTTCTCTTATTCTTCACTGATTAGATGATTTGGACAGTTAGCACATTTTTCAATATTGTGACAGAACTATCCATCTAATCTATCCTAGAGGAAAAATAATTACACGTATATGGAGAATTTGTTTTTTTTTTTTTTTTTTTTAATCTAAGATGGATTTATTAAAGCAGTTTTTTCATTGATGGATTGAAAAATTAATTTTTAAAAAATTCCAGAATTTTTATCTCAAACCGCCACCTTATGGGAACGTTTCGGACAACCAAAAAAATTAAACCAATATCCGACAAAAAAAATAACAAAAATGTGCGAAACTATTATTTTTCACTTCATAGTCAATTAATAGGCTGTAAACATGACCACAAAACAAAAAAAAAACAAAGAAAACAATTTTTTACTTTTATATACAAATTATTCGATAAAAAAATAACAAAAACGAGTAAAATAAATATTTTTATTTTGTAGTCTATCAGTAGGCTCTAAACACTTGACCATGAAAAAGAAAAAAATAAAATAATGAAAAAAAACATTTTTTCACTCTTTTCGCGTACGTAAATGATATGTCCAAAACCGCCCCAGCTATATAACTGTCCAAAACCACCCCACACAATTTTTTATTTATTTTTATTCATCAAACATAATTGACTTCAAATATCACCAAATTCCCACAGTAACGTAAGTTTACCCTATCTATCAAATGTTTTTCAGCCATATACAAATTCGAAGTCGAGCGATATTCCTCTGTTTTGAAAAGTAAAAACAAAATTTCTTTTCTGTGGCACAAACTTCTTTTTTTTTATGGCCAATTCGAACGTTTGAATTAAAATTTGTTTTGTGCAATCGTTAGTCGACAATGTTACCCACATCATACCATCAAAAAATTGGTCATTACATGTTGCCAAAAAACCGGCTGTCCAAAATTTCCACCTATCCAAAACATTCTGCCTCTCCTTCCACGCATTTGATAATAACCCATTTAGGCTGAAAAAATGCAAAACAATAGGATGTATACCAGACGCACCACTTCCAGCCCAGGGTCACGATACCGGACTGATTTTAATACGTCGATTTTATTCGAAAAACCCACATAAAAATGAAACTCGTTGAAATACTTGCCAAATAATATATTATTTTTAACCGTTTCAATGACCGAATTACAAAGCTATCGATAATTACGTATAGGTATATATACTACAGGCTAAAACAACTATTTTCATTTTAATTATTCATAATTACCGGATTTAGCCGATAAAAAACGACAAATATTCTCATTATGGACTATTAAGGTAACGGATGTGGCTGTTGTTGATGGGATCATTATAATAGCAATGGCAGAAGTTCTTCACACCTTTAACCGTTTCACAGGCTCCTGACACCTTGGTGAATGCAGCGTTTCGAATTGGATGCTGCTTCTTGCATAATTTGACACATTTGTTATGATCACAGCTATCGTAGGCCGCCGTGTAATAGAGGCCGAGGAAAATCACCAGGATGAAGAAAAAGCACGATAATTTGTACATTTTACTGGCAGGTATTACCGCATTGATACAAGTAATAGAAATTTGAATTTCAAACGAGCGCACAGAAATTAGCAGAAAGTATGGGTGTGACTTATAAAATTCTCAATATCATATGAGCATTGCGTTAAACAGAGAACGAATTTATAGGAAAAATTATTCAAATTATAATACGATTATACTCATGTTACCTTTGCTCCTCTATATACGTTGCTTAATTACTTTAGTATTACGCTATGCTATCGTAATTACCTATAGTTAAATCACTATCGTAATGTTGATCCTAAAAATAAAATAATGAAACTGATTAGGTCGAGGAAATTTCTCGAAATTACGAACGAATTATATACTATTTGGTGATAGGTGCAAATGTATCGGAATCGACCTTCATTAATGAAAATTTTTCAAATATTTTCATCATAGAAAATATTTGTTTTGAGGACGCGACATATACCAAAACGCTGGGTTCACAGATAAATACACTTTTGTGAAGAGTTTACTTTCGCTTTTTGAGAAAACATGGGAATATTGTTCCTTTTACTCCAAAAGTATCAGTATGTAGGTAGGTATACCTGTACTCTTAGCCACTTTTTGTTCCCTCATACTAAACTACGTAGATACGAGTCTAATAAACGTTTTATCTTATTTTGCCTAACTAAAGTAGCCAAATAATATTCAATATTGTCATAATATCAATCGAGAAATACTTACTCGAAAATTGTTGAAAAAAATGTCGAAAAATGAATGGAGAACTGTAGCGCAGTGATACTTCACCAGAAAAACCCAGTTTGGCAATTTTCATCCACAATGTTAAAGCAAAAAATGAAAATATAAAAAAAGAATAAAACCTAAATTAATGCAATGCGAAAAAGACGATCGTAACCCCTAACGTCGTGAATAAGAAAAAAATACTTTAAGCAGCTCCAGTCGACTCACTTTTCTCCATCCATTTTTCATATTTGTTTTAAGTACATTTTTATCGGAAACTACTAAAGCAATAAGCACCAAACTTCCATCAGACTTACACGTCATTATGTAAAGAAAATCTATCGTGAAAACTTCAACCAGACCCTTTTTGGGAGTAGAACTAGGAGACCATTTTATCAATAATTCTACTCGTTTTTTCATTTTCATTTTTTTTATCAATAAGCGTAAAATTCAAAGCTGAAATTAGGGTATTTGCAGTACAATGATGACAATAATTTTTTTTCCAGATTTATTTAGACGTCATTTGTCTTCAAATTTGCAACATCAAAAATAAATAAATTATTTTCAGTATTCGATAATTTAAATTCAAATTAAATTAAGGTACCTATTATGGAATCTTCAACTTCATCCAATAGGGAATGTGAATTTTACCTTAAGTCCCCAATGATCACCCATTTAAAACGCCATCTACTTCCATTTTAAATCACAATTGTTAAAAAATCCCCCTACCATAATACTGCCAACTGTAGAGAAATTACAGGCCATCAAATTCTTCCCAACAATTTCTTTATTTAAAAAAAAAAAACAAAAAAAAAACCTCTAACTACTGTAACATTACAGAGAAAGAAAGAGAGGGAAAAAGATAATATATAGTCAAAGGGAAGACAGAGATAGCAATATTTTTTCCAATTCTTTTTTGTTCCATCCTTCTTTAATCCTTCAGCTGATGACAACTAAAATAACAAAAATAATGAAAAATATACACATTTTATAGTACTGTTCAGGTTATTATGAACAAATACTAATAGACAGCATATTTTATTCTTGTAAAAAGATGAGCTTTGTGATGATAGAAGAATAAAACTAGTAGTTTGAAAGATTACTGTAATGGCCAAAAGAAGCTCTGGTAATACCATTTAGAACCACATTCAGTGTTACACCATACAGGAAATATTCCTATGTGAAACGTAAGAATATTTCGATATTGTTTTAAAATAGTTGATTTAGTATCTACGAGCTATTGTGGACCTTAACTTGTAGAGAGACAATAATATTGAACACAATAGGTACTTTAGATAGTTTTACTAAAAAATGATAATTCATAACAATCAATAATATTTTAAACACAAATACTTTAACATTGGGATGAGCCCTTAGACAGGAATTGTCTATAAAGAATACATAAGGTAAGTAAGTAAAATAAATTAGTAACTGAACATCGAGTGCATCGTCGCCAGGGTTTATATACCCGTTCAGAGTACATAGGTGTATGTGATTGTACGTGGTGAATAGACTAAGTGGAGTAGGGATTTGTTGTAATAGGGATATGCTGACTCACGATATAATCGAGGGACAGGTAAATTTAAGTCACTGAATGTAGAGATGGGTTTCCTATATTCATGATATTTTGGATGGGTAATGTTAGGTTGTTTACAAAAAAGTTGTGGGATGTTTAGATTATAGTCAAATACCTGTATTTCTTGTATTCGACCAGTGCTAACGAATATTGTTTGTCATAATTAAAAATAGACGAAAATATACGTTACAATTACCCATTATAGAAACACGTAAGGAACACTTTCATATATTGATATTATACCATAATATAAGTACATGCCGTAAATTATTTCACAAAATTATTTCCCCATATTATTTCACCACTTATTCCTTCATATTCGATATACATGCACCACTACCCACACACAGACATGGAGAAAAATGCTCGTTGCTTTCCATGGAAACAACAAATTCTACAGTGTTACTTATATAGGAATACCAACAAAAATCCAGGGCTGGCACAAGCTAAAACGCCACTCTGCGTCGCTTCAAGTTTTGTATTATACAGAAGTAAAAATTTTAAAAAATGAGGTCAAAATGAGAAAATGGTGTCTTTAGTTTTATCTTGTCATATAACGAACAATTTTCACTACCCCCACACCTAACCTCTCCATGAGGTCAACTTTGATAAGCAAACTTAAATTCGAAAATATTCAATTATCGAGGGCCTAAATGATTTTCTCTTGCCTAGGGTCGGGGTAAGAGCAAGACTAAGACGAAGTCTTGATTGTGCAATACCGACACTAACCTATAGTCTTGGTTTCGGTCTTGGTATGGCTTCTACTCGATGCTAAAAGAATAAAAAATAAAAATTTAAATCTGAAATGTGATACTCTTTGGGCCTTTTTACTCAGGCCTATATCATTTCGAAGCAGGACAACAGGATTTAAGAAGGATTCTTATCTTCTGCACATTCTCATTCTACATTTTCGAATCAAACGATGTGAAAATATTTTCCTGACAAAAACTCTGGAGCCTTCAGTATTGATGCGAACAGGATTCAGATTTTTTTTGGGGGGGTGGCTACCACCTGTTGTACGTATATACCGTTATTACGTGTTTCTCGTCCAAAAATATATTGTGTTTTTGAGAAATTTGGAGGGCAAAGTGCCCCAAAGCACCATCAAGCCCCACTTTTTCAGCTTACGTTCACCAACATGATCATCGAACTAAACCGATTATTATAGTTTGTCGTCTACGCATTTCTGCATTCAAACTTTGAAATAGGTATTCGATTCAAAGGCATTAGCAAATTGGAGTTTAGGTATTTCGTAGAATCACCTTAACGAGTAGCCTTCGTGTTTCAATTTCGAAGATTTATAGTTTCAAAAATGAAAAAAACAAGTTTTTTTTTTTTTTATTTGGTGGCGCTCCAATTACTAGCGGATATAGAAATGCAAACAAGAAGCTACAAATCAAATACCTAGACGTTGTTCTTTTCATTTTTAGTGAACCGAAAAAGGGGGCGGTTTTGTAAAAAGGAAAAGATGCGTTTACGTTTCGCCTTTTACAGCTTACGCAGGTTTACACTTCCTCGATTTTTGAGGTTTTGGACAAGGACAATTTGAACTCGTCACAACTTTTGACTAATTAAGAGTAAACAAAAGAGGTAAAATTCAGAAGTATAGGAACGGGCTGTTTATTTCATTTTTGTTTTTTCGAATCAGTTTTTGACACGTCGGCAAAATTATTTATGACAATGACGGAAAACAAGCTGTGAGCGAGGGTAAAGTTTTGTATAATTATACAAACCTTTTTAGCAGCAGCGTAGGCTCACATAATATATATAAGTAGGTTGTTGTGGTAAGACCACGTGCGTTAAATTAACTAAAAACCGTATTTTTCGCGGTAATTTGTCGTCTGTTAACGACAAGTGAAGGTGGCTGAGTTACATCGTAAATTTCCATTATTATGGTGTGGATGAAAAAAAGTAAAGTGAACTTTGGTGGACATTTTGAGGTATCTATTTAGCATGGTTTTTAGACGGAAGTGGTTGTCTTTAATGGATCAGCTATAATTGGTGCAATTAAAGTGGGTACAGGAGCATGGCACCGTTGTCTATAAAAAAAAAAAAAACACTCCGTTGCTAACGCCTCTAATGCATTGTACGTTACGAAGGAGTGGGGATATGGGTAGCCTATATTCTTGTAGACGATTAGAGATGCCAAAGAACTTTGGCGCCGCAATATTTCGCTAAAAAACCCAGTTAGCCGCAGTTTCATTTGCAATTCAAAAAAACAAATGTGAATTTCAAATAATTGCAAAAAATTATTGACCGTTATCGATATCTGACAACTATATCGATCTATCTACATTTCATTCTAAAGTTTCAAGTAAAAAATTACAGAAAACCATCGATATCGATGTATCTCAAAATAATATCGATCTGTAGACGTTTTATTGATAGTTTTTGCGGTTTCTTGAAAAAAGCTAGTCAAAAGGATAGTGAAAAGACAGTCAATAATGTTGATATTTTTCAATTATTGCATTCGGATGTGGAACCAATTATAGAATAGAGGAACCAAGTTAAGATATTCTTCACAAAATAATTGAAATACTATTATTTTCCTGCAAATTAAAGAACTTAACATTTAAGTAGCATTGAACAGAATAATCTTCGAAAGATACCTCGAGTCCCACTTCAGTTACTTTTGCACTGAGCACTGAATGAAAATGTTAGTGAAAAAGTAGCTAACCTTGGACTTGAGATAATTTTACACTGGTAAGTAAATTAATCAAAAAATGAGGAGTTAAGTTACTTCTGCTCGAATTAATTCTTTCATCCCGGAAAATAAAGTAGCTCAACTCGGATTTGAGATAATTCTGCACAAATAAATTAGGAAAAAGTGAAATTAAGTTACTTCTGTGTGAACAAATTCTTTCGCACCCTGACATAAGATAATATGTATTTAGTGTTTATTTCATTTTCGGAGCAATACTGACTTGAGATAGCTTTACTAAATAATAGAGGGCAGTACAAGGAGAATTTTGATATCCATAACGCTAAAATGGCATTTTTCAACTTTGGCTATTTTCTTTCCCGAGTGACATAGTCACAAAATTTTCACCAAATCTGCTCCCGTATGTCAACTATCACAGTAACATTTTATTCCTATTACTGTAATTAGAGTAGTTTTATCGCAAAATTGGAAGACGATGTTTTACTGACATGTTTTCTGGTTTCCTCAGAAACTACTATACTAATTGGCACAAATCTGCTATCAAACCTGGGACTATATATGAGGAATATCTTACCTAAAAATTTCATTTGCAATTTTTTTGTAGTTTTCTCAGAATCATGAGAAAACCACTTTTCCCAGAATTTTTTATACTTCTGTTTTCTCGAAAACTACGGAGTGAATAGGAACCAAACTCCTATCAAATCTGGTTCTCTGTCCTATATAAAGACTATCTTTCGTGAAAATTTCAGTCCTATTCTTCTTTTAGTTTTCTCCAAATAGTGAACACAATATTTTCTCCAACAATATTTTCTTTATCAGTATTCTCAGAAGCTAATGAACTGATAGGCACCAAACTTCTATCAGACTTACACCTTTATAAGAACAATTTTTTGTGAAACATTCAGTCTTATCACTTTTGTCTTTTCTTCAAAAACTAATTTTCTAGAAATTTGTTGTTTTCCAGTTTTCTCCTAAAGTACAGAAATGACAGGCACCAAATGTCTTCGGAATTTGCTTCTGTATGAGAACTATCTCACATGAAAATTTCAGCTCTATCTTTTTCGTAGTTTTCTCAAAACCATGAAAACTATTTATTTGAGCGATACAAGTACATAAGTATACGTACGAGTACATACCTACATACTTACATACGTACATACATACATACATACATACATACATACATACATTCATGCATATATACATACATACATACATACGTACGTACATACATAGGTATATGGTACATAGGTACGAACATTTTATATAGTACTTACATACATAAAAAAATAGGTCAAAATAGGAAAATGTTACCAGTTATTTTCTTTTCACATGAAACGGAAAATTTTCATCATCCCCATTCCTAACCTTTCTGTGAGGTAGATTTTAACGCCCTATTTGCAAGCAAAGTAGGTAAAAATTTGAATTAAATTGGAATTAAACCTGTCTCTTTAGAAAATCCTGCATCGTCTACTGCTGTAATGACAAATTTAATACTTTCATAGGCTGCTTTTAATCTGAAGAGATATTTTATTTATCTAGTTACTTGCACATGGTGTTTTAGTATTTCACTTTTTGCTTGACCAAGGCCAAATATAAAACTTAGTATAGGTACTCGTAAAGCGTAATAAGTTTCAATATTTGTTGTTTGATTTTTAGTATCTCTTTATGTGAAAATTTTCTGCTGCTTTGAGATAATTTAGTATTCCTGTGAGTTATAATTATTATTTTAGAGAGACATGAGGCGTAGGTACCAATATGCTAGTATAAAGTGTTTTCCCGATGGACGTCAAAACTCCTGGTGATGATAGAGCAGGTTAAGTACACACATGTAAGAGTAATTGCATACCTAGCTGTATCTTTCAGAAAAATTAACAATGATTAAGATCGAAGAGAAGTTTTTTGAAAAATTCGTATTTTTTGCCCTTTCAACTGAAATAACTCAAAAACCAATCGAAACAGAGACAAGTACGAAGCCTTTATAAAAGAACTTTTTTTCCCTACACTTGTCATTCGTAACATTGTGGTTTTTACTCAACTTTTTTCCGATGACACGTTGGAATGACGCATTAGATCAACACTTTTATTACTATACATATACAGAATAAATTTCACATATGACGAATTTGAGAATAAAGCTGCAAATGGGTATGCAACTACTTTAACACGAATGTACTTAATCTACTCTACCGCTACCAGGAGTTTTGAAGGTCCACTTCGTCAACACTCTGTATATTAAAAACCTGGTAATCAGGACCTAGAATGAGATCAAGACGTGACGATGCATTACCTACCAACACCAGGACCAAGAAAGACCCAGACCAAGATCATAATATTATTATTGGACATGATTTTTTTTTGCTTACTACCAACTGCACCTGTAGACATGGTATTGGTCTTGATGCTGCAAAAAGTGCACGCACAAGACCCAGCCAACGAGACTAAAACAAATCCTGTTCCTCACCTCAGTCGTGCGTTCAAAAGGAAACCCAGAAGATTTTTATTTTATTGAATTCGTATGATTCTCTGATGCTCAGTTTGCTGTTTTCTTCGAATTTTGCCTGACGTTTTAAATAGCAAGTATCTAAAAATTTTTTTGCGCATGGAAAAGAGGAAAAAAATTTCAGCATCTACCATTTCAAGAAAAATTAAACAAAAATAAAAAAACAAAAATATGGCCCGTCATCACAGATAAATATAAATATTTCTTTCATCAAATTGGAAACACGTAATGACGAGAAAATAAGATAAAAACTTTCATTTCGACAAAATTTCAAATTATATCATCCTAACATTAGGACAGGCAATGAAAAGCATTGCAGAATTGCATCCCTTTGCCAGCATATCGTTTTTTGTTCCACTGGCTAGAAAATTATGAACAAATTCGGAGAGGTTCAAAAGAGAAAACGGACATAAAAGTTTTTTTCAAAACTTTCTTAGATTCCACGGCTACCTATACCTACCTTTAAATGAAATTCTTACCGCGTAAGTAATTCACTTTATTTACGTTTACAACATAAAACGAAAATCAACCCTGTCCTCAATTACGTTTTCGGAAAAAATCTCTTTTTTTTTCCATACACTTTATTCGAAGATTCAAACATCGATATCATTTTTACTTTCAGTTTTATGCAACATCCAAGTATGACACACAGAAAAAAACACTCATTTACTTTATTCCCCCTATTTTGACAAAGAAAGAGATCAGAAAGCCATATAAATCACTGAACAGATATCTAATATGGAAGGTGATATAACCTGAGCATCACTCGAATGAAAACAAATTTATATAGTTAAATAAAGAAGAAGATACCTTTACAGTAGGGAGGGAGAAGGAAGAACAACAACAATGCATTGAAAACTGAAACACAATCCTCATTTATGGTTTCGTCGAAAACTGAAGGAAAAAGAGTATGGGAAATGAAAAATGGGGTAAAAAAAAAGAGGAAAAAATGATAAGCAACTCCATGCAAACCAAAAAATACGAAAACATAAAATAAAATTTACACGTTGAATTTTCTTTTTTTTTCTTTTTTTTTTTTTTTTTTCAAACATAAAATAAATTTTAACTTCATCCGTCTTCCAGTAGTGACTTGCTGAAGTGTAATTTCAATTTGCTCGTATTTATAAGAGATTAAATGCCATAAATTTTAATCAAATTTGATTCTACTGAACTTATGTTATAGGTAATAAAAAAAAGTAATAAAAACACTTCGGAAATTGTTTTTTTTTTTTTTAAAAAAAAAAAAAGAACAATGATAGCTAAACAAAGAAGTGACAGGAAATAAGGTTTTTTTATAGTTGAAAAAAAAGAAGGAAACAATGAGGAAAAAATGAATTCATATTTCAAATATTTTTATTTATTAATGATCGGTATGACATGCTTACAATGTTTTTTTTTTTTTTTTTTGTATCTTTTAATTTACGAAAAAAATGAAGTGTTCACCTTTTGAAAGCATGAAACATTAATGGGCGTTAAATTATTTGATAATTTGTTTAAAAAATTCTGGCTAAGATTTGGCTGAGGGTACAAAAGGTACGGCAGGAAGATGAACTGGGCATCTTTGTAGGTGTTTCCGAATAATTGATCGTTTTTAATTAAGAAACGCATTGATTTATAATTTAATTTTTACACAAACGAATTCGATCGAATTTACCGCCATAGCCAAAAAACAATTGATAATGTCGATTGTATTTATAAATAAATTATATGGATACGTATTTTGAAATCAAATTAACTTCTGTATTCACGCCTTTCAAGTTGATTACTCGTTGTATTCGTTCGGTTTTTATGTAGGTTTTAGAAGAAAATTTACATATTAAAATGTATTCGATATTAAGACTCAGACTTTAAGAGTAGGTTTTTTTTCGTCTCATGACCCTGGGATATTTTTGGAACTATTGACTGAAATTTATTTGCACCGGGTGTTTGCGGAATGAACGTCAAAACTAATGGAGGGGGTAGAGTGGAGGTCAAGTACATACGTGTTAGAGAAGTTGTATATCTATCTGTAGCTTTCAAAAAAGTTGACGAAAATGAAGAACAATTTCCTCCCTTTCCAACTGTAATAACTCCAAAACCAATCGAGAAAGAAGCAAAACTTATTTTGGTTATAGCTAAATTCTAATCTTTATTTCAAAGCAATATCAATCGACAATCGATAAATATATCGATTGTTTGAAAGTCGATGAATATATAAATATGATTCAAATTTTTTTCAATATCAAGGAATTATCATTTATCAGTAGTTTAGTATCCAAAACAAATTAACAAAGTGAAAGGTGAATTAAAATTTATTGAAACGTTGAAGGTTTTATTATTATCTAATTATTGAAAGAAAGTTGTACAATTGTTACAGAGTATTCGAAAAACGTGTAAATGTTGATAAACCCTAAGAAATTAGGTTTAAAAAAGCACTTTTTTTTCAAATCAAGTTTTCCACACAAATGGTCTTTCAACTAAAAGTACATTTTTCTCAGCTTTGGCTCAACCAATTTTGATGATTTTTTTTTTCATTTTGTTCCTTCGTGTATCCGCTATAAACTGATAAGGACTTTTTTCATATTGGCTCTCCAAAATTTTTAACGATTTTATAAATATTAAAAATGAGGTTAAAAAAGCACTTTTGTAAAAAAATTTATTACTAAGAGAGAAAGTGTTATAATTCAAAACCCCTGCGTTAAAGTCTTCAGTAACGTTGCCTTTTACTTCCATAAAAATTTCAAGTCTTCATCTTTCACAGATCTTGAGAAATGTGAACCTTTAATTGTACAATTTTGCAAAGAAAAATTGGATTTTTTAACTCCTCTTGGCCAATTTTAAAACAAAATACAGCTGGGTAGGCAACTACTCTAACATATGTGTACTTAACCTACTCTATCCCCACTGGTTTTAACATCCACTCCATCAACACCCTGTATAAAGGAGAGAGTTAGGAGGGCTAAGACAAGTTTTTTTCTGACCCTCTAGATGATTCCCTAAATTAGAATAGAGACCTACAATTGGGATCATTTGATAAAACTAGATAAACACTATTTTTGATACCCAAGTCACTGATTAGAACCCATTACCAATGAAGTAGTGTTTCTCGGAACAACATTTTTTAATTGCGATCAGTTAACTAAATAGATAGGTCGAATGTTTGAAACTGATATTTTCTTGAGAAGAAATCCACTCTTGTAAACTTTTCAGTTTTTTTATTTAATATGTTATGTCTCAAGCCTACTGACTTCCCCTTTTTTTGGAACATGTAAATAAAATCTCAATAAATTTATTCTATGAAAAAATTTTAAACTATTGATAAGAAGATAAGATAAATTCCTGATAAATCAACGAAGCTAGTCGGAAAAGTAGGCTTACTGTTCTTCTATTTGGTAAGTAATAATTTAATAACTTGCATACGTTTTTTATAAGTTCACAATATAATTCATTAGGAATTTCATTGACCCTTTATTTTAAACTTATTTAATTTTTTGGCAACATTCTGCCAAATACCTTCGACATTTTAATTTTTTTGTATTAATTGTTTATTTATTCATCTATTTTGTTTATTTATTTACTCATTTATTTGTTTGTTTATTTTTATATTTATTAATTAAGTTATTCAGTTTCTTTCGTTGAAGAAACCTACATTTTTTGGCGTGGCTTGCTGCGCTAGTGTTTTTGAATATTATTATGACTGTTTGCGTGTGATTTTTCTTTCATATTCGATTTTGAAACAATTCGATAGCGGCATAAAATAAAAGATTCTTTTGAGCAGAATTAAATTTGTAAATGTGAGACCATCAGTTAAGAAAGCATCATGGTGGGAGTGAACTGATTTCTGCTCTCCAAATTAATTATTGGTAAAATTTCGTATTCGGTACCCCCTTTAATACTGCTTCAGGCTACTCTTTATAATAATTGGTTCGGGTAGTTGAACTCATTGGTGAATTCGATCTTTTTATAATCGGTTTTTAATTGATGGAAACCCTTCGCTTTCATTCGTATCGAAAATCGAGCAACCGTCCAAGTGATTTCGGACTGAAATAGGTCACCTAATAATGAATATTTGTGGACCCATAAGGTTACAAAGAAAAATGCGTCATGGTCGTATAGTCTTGGTTTTGCTTTTTCTGGGGAGCCAACACCATAAGCGAATGCATAAGAAAATTTAAAACAAAAGCATTTTAATTAATGGAAAGGTAGGTAAAACTATATTGTAAGTAAGTTATTTAAGCAGAAGCATTACACACCTACCTAAATTTTACGTTTCGTTCGTTTTATTTTTGTCTGGTTCAAAATTAATTGAAGCAGGTACCGACCTATTTCATATAGAGATTGTAGATGAAGAAATTATTTTATCTTGTGACATAATTATATTCTTACTTCGGATTTCTGATAAAAAAAAAATGTTTCAGATAATTTTAGATTAAAATTTTAATTTTCCAAAAAAAACAAATAATAATATAAATAAAATCAATAAATAAAAACACATAAATGGTGTGGAACTGCCATACTCTGCTTAAAACATAAGACATTTGCCAGTTATAGTCGGCGGTGAGATGGCAATGTGGTTAAGTTGACCGCTTTTAGCTGACAAATATGGAGATCCCAGGTTTGATTCCCCAGACTGATGAAACCTACACCTGGTGACCTCAACGTGATGCTGGACACGCACGCACCCTAGTGGTGCATGATGGAACTCACAACTCTCCTTCCTAACTTCAGTTTCCGATAGATGGCGCCCTATATAGTGGAAATAGAACCTATATAGGTAGTATAAGCCTACGTTTATAGGTATAAGAGGCGTTTCTGGCTCCACCCAACCTCCCATAGCATCTAATGTTGTTCAACTCGTGTTGAGTCTCTTAGGGGGGAGTGTGTGGGAACTGCTATACTCTGCCTAATACATAATACATTTGCCAGTTATAGTTGGCAGTAAGATGGCCGTGTGGTTAAGTTCACCGCTTTTAGCTGGTAAATATGTAGGTCCCTGGTTCAATTCCTCGAACCGACAAACCTACAAATGGGTTAGTAAATTTAATGATTGGTCAAAGGAAGTCAATTAGACTTACTGCACACCCTAGCAGTATGAAAAAAAATCATCGTAAAAGCAGATGTAAAATTGAAATTAAACATGCGTAAATGAAGGGATTCGACTAATATTGAGAGATTCAGGTATACGGATTCCCCCGTAGACTTCAAATTATGTGAACATAATTACATACTATGATAATAAAGGAAAACCTATTGGTCTAACATAATTGTTGGTGTAATTTCCAGAAAAGAGTCGATATACACTGTGGTATAATTATACCTATAGGCATAACTACAATTTGACCTCGTTTGTGTATGGAGCACAGCCAGTATTAAAATTAGGCTACCTTGGTGAATCAGCAGCCCATGAACCAACAGTGGGTTTATCGTACAAGATGTAGGAACTGGCCACACAACCGACCAGCAAATGTATAAATAAATGCATCACCACAGATCATAAGTCGCCACAATACCTATAAAAATATATGAATTTCAATTTTTGGTGCCAAAATTTTTTCGAGTTGTGAAACAAAAAACGTATCTACCACCATGCAACAGGTCGTTTCATGAAGTAGATTCTCGTTGAAAAACTAACTTGAAAAGGAAGAACGATACTTCACTAGAAAATCCAGTTCGTCAATTTTCATCTACAATATTTAAAAAAAAATAATAATCAAAATGAATAAAATTAAACCTAAATTAATTGCAATGCAGAAAAGATTTTTGTAACCTCAGCGCTGTAAATAAGAAAAAGATACTTCAAGCAACACAATAAACTTGCATTTTTCCAGAAATTTTCATGTTTTTTTCTTTACATTTTCCTCGGAAACTACCTATTAAAGAAATAGGAACTAAACTCCCATCAAACCTACTCCTATTTAAGGACTGCCTTTCGTCAGTATTGCAGTCGTGTATATGTTTTTCCCAACCAAAAAATAAATAAATAAATTGTGGGGATTAGTCAATACTCGTATGATGATATAGGCTCAGCCCATCGACGACAGTTGTCACCTTAGTGCATCGCACGTTAAACAAAAATGTGTTTGTTTATACTTGCCTATCTTTGTAAATAGACAAGTTACAAATCTTGGTCCATGACAAATTGAAAGATAAAGATCTCCGCGATGTCACGAACTGGCACAGAGATACATTCTCCGTACTTTACCATTGCCATAGCAACTGTAAAGTATGATGTAATTATCTACACAGTAGCCTATGTAATTAATACATAGGTGTGTAAGGGTGGGTGTAGGGAGCCGAGTATATAAGACCAGAAAATCATAGGCTAAATTGCCAGTGTTTGCCGAGGTCTTGGCTCCCTCGTACCTGCTTAGGAATTTAGCTACAAACATGCAAATTGTTCTGTTGAACACCTTCTGTTGTTCGTTTATTTTCCACAACGTAAGGTACTCCACATAAATGATTGAATATTTGATGAAATTGAGTTAAGGGAAACTTGATGAATGATTTCATGTCCAATAAAATAACAGCAAGAGTTCTTTGATGATAGTTTTTTTTTTTTTTTACTTGTGAGTAGGTACCTATATTAAGATAACTACAAAATACGGGCATACCAAAGCCACCATTTCGCAGTTTGAAATAATATTTTGCAGGATGATGGAATATAATAATTTTATTATATTCCGTATCTACTTATATCAAATTTCCTGACTATTGGTTAAAAATTACGCATTTCAGAACCACTTAAGCTCCAAAAATGAAACACAATAGGATATAATAGAAGAACCACAGAACCGATCTAAACCAAAAATAATAGATTCAAATAAGTGTAACAAATTTAAATAATATTGAATGAAAATTGAGACCTGTACCGAGTTTAACAAAAATGTATATTATATGTATGTATATTGGTATATTATGAACTTCAGCTAACAGTGCAAAAATTTTCACGGGGTCATGAGACAAAAAACGAATTTTTCCCTCACCGCTGAGTCTCAGTTGAATACAAGATCAGTTTTAATATGCAGAGTTTCGTCGAAAACCCACATAACAGTAGCAGGTGAAGCGGATGAGCCAGGAAGCTAACATACACCCCTCCCTGGAAACGTAACGAAGAGCGACTAGAAATTATTTGAAAATATGCCGGACAAGAAAGACAAAAGAATAATTAAATTATAGCCTACCAATTTTCATTGGATGAAAAAATCCGGAAGTTTTATCGTAACTTCGCCTTCGGCGAGGCTTTTCAAAAATTCAAATTGCAGGATTCTAACCCCGCAGGCAACCCCACCGTTGTCAAGCCACTTTCTTAACCCTTTTCAGCTAAGACTTTTCTTCGACAGAATTGGGAGACAGTAGCTGTGTATAATATAAAGTTATTCGAAAAAGAATTTTGCGCAGAAGTTCTTCGCTAGAAATTCCAATTTTCCAATTTACCTTTACAATTTGTTCGACAGACAATCCTGAATTCCAAATGCGTGAATAAATTGAAAAAAAAAAAACTATCGATAGTTATCGATATTTGGAAAACATATCGATATTTAATGGTTAGAGTTTTAAGTGAAATACGTGAATAACCCCTTGCGCCGTAAATACGAAAAGATACGTCAAACAACACAGGCGACTTGCTTTTCACAGCAATTATTTTTGTTTTACGTTTATATTGGAAACCACTGAATCGGTATGCATTAAACTGCTTTCAGATCTGCTCCCCTATGAGAAATATCGTTGGTGGAAATTTCAGTTCTACGCGTTGGTTAGTTTTCTCAAAACTGTGAACACAAAATTACGGCTGATACATACGTACGTATACATACACATATATTTAATACACATCTGTACCTACTGTACCTATGTATATACATACAGGCGATATAAACAGACTTTGCAATCGAACATCTAAATCACATAATTTTATTAGGTACCTACTCTGTTTTAAACAGACTTCCGATTTTACAATCTGACTTCCAATTTCAGAGGTCGCCTAGTTTAAACGAAAACATAATAGAAGTAAGGATAGAAAAATCAGAAAATATATTGTTAGGGATTCTAAAAATATTATCGAGCAGCTAAACTGAAAAGCGGTACGATTTCGGCAACCCCACCCTACCAATTGTCATCATCCACACCCCTAACCCTCTAACGAGGTTAATTTTAACACACACCCCCCCCCCGTTTGCAAGCAAACTGGGTAAAAGCTGATGGGAACAAAATTTGCGTTATAATAGGACTTGTTCCGTGTGGCTAAAAGTGTGGAAGTTTCAGTAATCTATAAAAAATTGATGTTGAAATTGGAATTGTGTCGAGCTAATTCTCTGAAGAGGCTACCTGATTTTCAAGGGCAGAACTCAAAAAAACTTTTTTCTTCAAAAGTTTCTAAATTTCGGAAAATAAATCTGGCCACACCCGCATGAAAAACGTATTATGCTAGAAAATGTTACGTCTGTTCGGAATAAGAATGACAAGGCGAGCCGAGGTGCTCTCACACTTGTCGACAAGGATAAACATAAAATATGCTCCAATCGGAAATCATTTGGTGGTGTATTCGTTAATTTCGTCGCGTCAATCAGTGCGAGAGCGCTCTCCCCTTTCCACCGGTACCGCCCACCTCTCCGTGTATTGCGGGTGGTGGATTGCGCCTCTTATTCTGAACAGACCGTACGTCTTATCCGACAAATTTTACGTACCTGTAGTTTGGCAAACGAAACGTAATATGCGGGAAAATGTCTCGTGTAAAAACGTATTAACGAGGTTTCGCTGCGTTCGCAATTATCGGCGAGGTTAATTGCGAATGAAATGATGAACTTAATTAACCAAAAAAATTATCGAAAACGACCTCTTGTTAAACTTGAATACCGGTGATAAAATTTAATTGGTAATAACATCGAACTCGGTATTTTAATGAATTAATAAAAATATAACTGATATTTGAACGTTGGAATTATGTTTTTTCAAATTTCTCAACAGTAAAATGATTACCACTGGGGGAGATGATGTACCTAAGCCTATCATCAGTGAGGCATAAGCAGGCCCGTAGGCACGTACGGCTAGACCGGGTGGAGTCCGGTCTAGACAAGTTTCAGCCCATCCAGGCATTTTTTGGGCATATTTGCGTGCATAAAGGTAAAGGCGCCATATGGTTTTTTTTGGTTTTTTTTAGCATCTATTTGTCAATGGGGAGTACCTACGCCGCTGCCACGAGTGAAAGTGCGCGCCCCAACAATTTCAACAGCCCCTGCTGATAAAACTGTCTGGCTACGGACCTGGGCACAAGAAAATGTAATGTGAGCCAGTAGTTCGCCTCCCACACAGTTGTTAATGTATGATACTGCGATAATCGTCTAAAATCCGTTCATTTTCGTTGATTTTATACCCCAAAGTTTCAACCAATTTTACCGGGTCTGCTTTCCCTTAAGATGTGAGTATGGTCCTTTCTTTTACTGATGAGCAGTGGTCAGTGAACTTAGGCCAATCCAAATTCAGAGTTTGAAGCTTCCCCTCCCTCACCAATAACAAATTTTCTAATGAAGATAAGATTCAAACTAGTTGGTACTGTATAACTCAATTCTGGACTTTATCTAGGCTTTGAAACTTAATCTTGAAGAAGTAAACTCACTAAAATTGTGATTTTGGTCATACACCAGTGTTGGTACAATGATTATCGGTCTTGATCGTATATCGTATATTATATTTTATCTAGCGCCATATTGGGTTTATAGTTTTGGTCTGGGTCTTTGGCTCACTCATGATCTTGATTGTGGTCTCGGTATTGCTTTCAAAACTTTTACTATTATTGATGGCTAAATGAAAACTTCTCTTTCATGTTTTCCCAAAATAACTTACGCAAGAATTTTAACTTGCAACCATCACCGGTGACTAAATTATCAAATGGGCACGATGAAAACAATAAACGCTAATTTTTTAGCACTTACTTAAGCAGGTATAACAAGCAAAATTGCGTACACTTTACTGTTTGTTGATAATTATTTTCCCTCTGGTTTTGAGTTTTTCCTTGGTCTTTCACAATTGAGTCTCGATCAGGTCTCAGTCTGGTTGCTGTTGTGGTATGCCAGGGGGGCTTGTAGTACTTCCACTACTCGCAGTACCTACAGTATCAACTAACATGTTTTGTAGTTCGAATCTCATAGCTAAAATCATCCTACACAAGATGATAATCTGGACAGAATCTATTACCACCCTACCCTAATAGCTTACCAGGTAATTTTGGGACCTAAATTTAAACCATACTCCGATTAATTTTCGTATTGGATGAACCATTGCTAAAAACCATTGCATCTGCTTACAAATCTGAGAATTTTTACCTATAAACCACAGCAAATACCTCTAAACTAGCCTATTGCCAAATAAAATTAGAAATATTTTTAATAAAATTTTACACATCGCAAAATATTCAGGTAACGATATTACTTACCTGTGTCCCATGGCATGATAAAATATGAACTGAAGGTACAGGGAAAAATTATGAACATTATGAATCACAGAAAAAGTTGAAGAGTGAGGAGAAAGTAGGAAGAAGGTGAAAACAAATAGCCGCGCCAAGTGAAGCGTGGAAAAAGGTAAGTACAAAGTTATTACTTTGTCAGCTGTGAAGAAAATTAAATATGAAAAATCATAAATGCTGTAGAAATAAAGTTTAGGCTGTGGTATAAAATTGTATGCTGTGAACAAAACTGGGGCTGCGGGTTTATTCTAATTACTGTGGAATAAATTATTAAGCATTGTGGAATACCTGGTTGTGGAATGATATTCTCACCAGAAGGTAATCAACAGATTCTGCAGGTTCTGCCACTTCATATTCAACATATGGGTAAGTCAAAACCTGGGCAAATACTGGCAATTTTAGAGCCAGTTTGGATGGTTTATATACGGGCTTAATTACATGCACGTTGACACACATACGTAGTGAATATGTATGTTTGTGTGAGCAGCCTGGTTGCGTCATTTCTTTAAGAGATGATGGGCTGGTTTGTGTATGGATCATGACATCATCGCATTGTCGAGATTAGTCACAATTTGGTACTTGTATATTACTTGCATGTATGTGCAAGTAATTACAATCGAATATACTTCGTGCAACTATTTGTTTAACGTCACAGAGACAAATATTTGCCTGCCTTGCAGCGGCGACTGTCGTCGGAGGTCCAAGCGCCTAAACCTCATACAAGTGAGTCCCCACAAGCATTATAATTACATTTATTTATTTTTTATTATTTATAAATTTTTATTTATTATTAGGACCTGTCTATACCCGTCACAGTTGGTACGGGCGTAAGTTTTGATCAACATGACTTACAAATTTTTTGACTTTATGTAAGATGCCACATATTGTAAAACTAGAGCAGTCATCCTGACCATGCCCGAAAGCTATACAGTCTGTCTGGCCAATAAATTATAAATGCTGAATTTGCATTGTTTTCGTAACGATTCCAAGTTAAACGATTATAATTGTGTAGTTTTTTGAAAGAAAAAATTCAGTCAAGTATCTCGGAGGAAAATACTAACTTGCTGGAAGTAAGAATGGTAATAAAGAGAAAAAAATTCTCAATACCTATTCTTTGGAAAGGATAAAAAAAAAAAAAAAAAAAAAAAAGGCCACACTCGTGTCGCGTAAACCTTACAGCCAACACTCGCGAAGATTAAAACAGCTGGTTCTACTCTTATTATATAGAAACTACACAAACATGTATCAGTGAAAAGATAATTAGTAAGATATTAGCAAAGAATGGGAATTAAAACGGCTGTACGCGGCAAAATGGGATGGGTGGGAAACGGTTAATGGTTTGCGGTTATTATGTGAGAGTAGACACACAGAGAGATAGCAAACAGTAGCCATCACCAGCCACCAGTGAACATTGTTCCTTAAAACTGGTTCTTACCATAAACCGTATGTATACCAGATAAACTGTCTTTTAAAAGTACTTTTTTTTTTTTTTTTTTTTTTTTTTTTACTGCTTAAAGAAATACACCAGATAATGTGTTTGTGTGCGATTGTAAATGTTTGTTTGGTTAAGGTTTTTTTATTTATTTATATCTTTTTTTTTTTTTTTACCTTTATTTTTATTTATTTCTTTATTTTCTACAGCGCCTTGTAAAACAACATATTAGAGAGAGTAACGTCTAATTAATGTAAGGTAGGAGAAAGAAAGAGAAAAAATAAGGAAAGGAGGAAGATGAGGAAACGAAGAAAATGAAAGGGGGGAACAAACATGGTCAAGTTTGAACGGACGAAACACGCTACATTTTGTCCAACTTAACCAATCTGGTTGGACTATCTTACGCAGTCGACCTATAATCGTGTATTCAGCCATAATGGAGGTAACTTTTTTTAAATTAATTTCGAAGCATGTCAACCGAAGACGTATTAATTTTTGATGATATCAGCGAATAGAATCTGCGGAGGTGCAAACACTTTTCAACAAATCAAAAAACAAGATTTCTTTGGAAAATCTATCGTCGAAAATTTGTTACAAAATGACATGGTGATGGGCGAAAGCAAAACAAAGCCCAAGAACATGTTAGTGTTGGTCTTGCTGCTGGTATCGAACATTTTTTTTTTCATCTAGATCTTACATCGGTGCTCTTCATCGGAGTGAGGTCGTAGACAATCGAATTTCGTCTCGTCGATGCTCTCAGTCTTGGTCTTGGTTATGCACGGTGAAGTCAATGCCTGGCATATTGGAAATAGTCAATGCGTACTTACTGATAAGGAAATTACGATTAATAATTTTCCTCTGAATGGGTTCGTCTGGAAGCTTCGTCTGGAGCTCAATGCTCAGAAACTCAACATCAAGCTATATACAGTATGTTTTGCAAATGTTTAAGTCAAAATTCTGGAGAGAGGGTACCTAATGTCTCTTTTGCATAATTCGATTCCGTTAAATGAGGGCCAAAGTGATAAAACTATGGGAAAAAGAAAAGAGAAAATGAAATTAATTAATTAAGTGGGAAAAAAATGGAAAAATAATTATCAAGAAAATTATAAGAGATTTAGTTTTCCACTGAAGTTTCATTTATTGAAACTATGACATCTGATTACCTGCAGCCTTCCCCTCACGTCACCACCAGACTATAATTGTTACTGTATTTTACGATAGGGAACGGCTCACGAATATTAAGATTATACTATCAGTAAGTTCCAACGGGAAATACATCGATTCCACATGGAAGTAAATTCCCATTTCTACGAAACAATGAAGACACGTTGATCGATTACTATTTTACAATGTGGTGACGTGTATATTTTCAATTCTAAGTCATCGGTGGACCAACACTTTATCTCTCTCGACTGTTCACAAATTTGGTTGAACTGTGAACAGTCAGTCTCATTTTTATACGTGATGAAATCCATTTGTCGTGAATACGAAATATTATTCACGACATACTACAGCTTTTTTTACGATAGCAAGTCACCTTTTTTCAAGTTGTTTTCACCAAAACTATATGAATGTGAATGCTGTTAGTATAAACTATATAGTCCTTTATACTGTTTTTTGATTCCAACAACAAATACTTGGTTGGAATCTGTTGGTTCACTGGACATTGATGACCACGAGGCAATACAATTTTATGATACCCACACAACCTGATATTGTTACCATACTGTCAGTAACCTTTTTTAACTGTAATAAAAACGTGAACTGTGATTTATTTCGATCACTCAAAATTGCCCGACATACTTCGTAAGCCTTGGGAGCTTTCGCTGGTAGGCTGGTGGCCTAACTGTTTGAGCTGACTTGTGGTCTCGACTCTACGATTAATCGAGACTTAATGATATACTTCGAATCATGATATCAAACCCCTATACTTGGGATGTACGTTTGTTTTTGGATGTCACAAAACAACTTACAAAGTGGAAGATAGAACATTCTTTTGTATTTGCTTGGTGTAATCAGCTAAAGAACGAATCTGTGTAAACATTGTATATACCAAAACACTGATATACAAAAAACAAAAATTGTAATTAATTATTGATTGCAAAACATGTTCTTAATAAAAGAAAAAAATGGTTGCTGGCCCCGAGTGTTCTTCCAGACATGAATGAATGGTCTATAAAATTTACTGTTTGTGTACATTGTCACCATTTAAGTACTTATATAAAAAAAAACTAGCATTCTCTAGCGTTATTCACAGCAGAAAAGTTTACTAGCAGTTATACCAAAAAAGTGCTGATAAAAGTTGTGTGACAGTAAACTTTCACGCACAAAACTCGATATAGGACTGTTCTCAAGGATTTGATTCGGCCTCCTACTTATTATTTGCCAGCTAAAACCAGTGAACACGACCATATGGCCATTCCACTGCCAGCTATAACTGGTGAGTATATTTCATCTATGAATAAGGTGTGGCATGTTCCAACACGCTCCCCTCTAGAGAGATTCACAGAAGTTTAATGATAATACATCATTAGATGTTGTGTGAGGTTGTACATGAACAGCATGCCACCTATACCTTACATACATGGACTTACACTACCTACACGTGCACAGTTTCCCAAATACAGGGCGCCATTAATTGGCAACTTACAGAAGGACGAAGAGGGATGAATTCCAACTTCCACCTCAGTCTGCTAAGGTGCATGCATGTCCGCCTCACACCTAGGGTCACCAGATGTAGGATTGACAGCTTGGAGATTTGAACCAGCATCCCACATATTATTCACCAACCAAAAGCCTGAACTTAACTGCATGGCCCTTCAACCACCAGCTGTAACCAATCAATATATTTCATCTATGGACATAGTATGACAGGTCCCCACACTCAGTAATTTAAGTGCCGAAGTTTTTGATAAGAATTTTCATTTACTTCTAAACTGTTCTTTATGAAGTCAGTGATTTTACAGAAAAATAATTAACTCACCAAAATAACTTAACTAAGTATTTGAAATGTAAAAACAAGGTTAAAACATAGGGAGAAAAATAATATATCTTTCATTTCATATTCCAATGTTCTTAAAATTTAGGTACTATTTCAGGCAAGCTACGAGCTAAAACGTTTAAACATATGAACTCTATTTGTTCACTATCTTACAATCTTGCTGATAAGATAGTATCGAACTAATATTCATTCACTGGAAGCCAGATTAGTCACAAACTTAAATGGGATTGAAAATTGTACAGTTCCATAGAAGTGAACATATTTCATCTCAAAACTGGTCTCACTTTTCCTTTCATGCGCATCTTCTATTATATATAATACTACCTGGGAACTATAATATAGCGTAGTAATTGATTCGAATATGGATGGAATTCACCAGTGTTAAACAGGGTCTCAGCTCCAAGAGGAGGAACCATTTCCAATAACGATTTCTCAAAAAGTTTTTTTTATCCTTAAGTAGTCTAATGACAGCATTCGTTCGATCTACCAATTTCCCCTACCACTCATCCAAAAACATAATTATACCTAAGTAAACAAACCCAGATTAGTAAGTGTAGTTTGACAAAAAAATTCTATAAAATCCATTCAATCTGTTTGAAAAATTGACAAAATTATATACCTATTTCTTGGAAATTTTCCAAAATGAGAAATAGAGAATTATTTCTGTAACTAATATAGACGAACATTTTTTAAATGTACGACTATATTTTACACGCACATAATAATTCGTTTTATTCTCTAATTTACCACACACTCTTGACTATTCTTCTTCTTTAAATAAAATTAACTGTAAATTGTCTCGTTAGAATTCGATGGCAAATCGTCTTCTAAATGAAAGACAATTGTATTTGACCTCATTAATTCACACACGTGTAACTTAATAGAAATATTTGCTTAATACGGGTAAAAACGTTAATTCTCCTTCCTTCAGGTAACAACCAATCATAGTGAACAAATCCCACTATTACTTACCATTTATTTTCTAGACTGTGTAAAAAATTAAATTATAAAAACTATTAGTTTGAAGAACACGATGTTCACTTCTTCACTTCTTATTACTTTTGTAGATCCTAATAATCAATACTAATTATTGTTCTCGTGTAAATGAAAATATTATGTTCTATGAAAAGTATCTTGTTGAATTTTAATTGAAGTCTCATAAATACGTACAAAGTTAAAGTCCATCATAAGAGTGTGGATACCTAAGAATTCTATTTCAATTACAAAGTTTATTTTTATTGTTCTTAAGTATTTGTTTGTGGTTTTTCACAAATAAATACTTTGGTAAAAGTGTCAACCTCAAAAAGAGGAAAAAACTACCAAACTGCACCTCTTTTCTGGCGTTACAATTTCACCATTCTGTCAAACACCTTTCTTCTCCCTCCTAAAATTTCAACACCAATAGCACCGATACTAATCCACACACTAAAAAATAAATAAATAATACCCCCCCCCCGCCGCGAAAAAGTGTTTTCTGCTAACGTTCGCCATCTTCAACTAATTTACGATCCGTTTCACGCGTTTTAATTAACTAAATTTCCGAATGGACCGCCGGATTTGAAATTTCCACCCATAAATGGATACGTGTAGTGTTCCCCGTCCTCGCCTCTCCTTACCCACGTTCCCTCACCCAAAGTGACTAAACATTTGCATCGTCCTTGTCGAAGGGAGTAGGTACCTAAATTTTAAAGCGGTCTCCCTTTTTGTATTCGATAAACGTTTTTTCACTCGAGAACTGAAATTAATCTAAATAGAAAATCTTTAAGAATCATCGATGAGATGAAACAATTCAAAATATATATTTATTCTGTATAATAATGCCTACGTATATACATATATATATACCTATATACCTATATTTGTGTGTATACTGTAGGTATACACTATACAGTACCTATACATGTATTTGTAGTATATAGGCTACATTCGATCCTCACCATTCAGCTACCGGTAATAAGAAAACAACCTGTTACTGTAATACTTTGGTCTTCATGTCACCACACCGGTTTGGCTAATTGGCACAATAAATCCTTCACTGAAGAAGCTGCCATGCCATCCATTCGATTCAAATCAGTTCTAATATTTTTTTTTTTTCGTTTTCATTCATTCTTTCTTTTTCGTTTTTTCTTTCCTCTTTGTCTCAAAAAGAATTTTCTAGTTAATTGCTTCGATTTATTTTTATATTAGGAGAGAATGTTTGGTTGCTTTTTTTTCTCCCCCTTTTTGAATTTTTTTTCTTTTTTTTTTTTTTTTCCTTTAACTTTTCATATATTAGGTATATTGACACGGGTGTTAATCGTCGTAGATTTAATAATGGAGTTAAAATAAACGTGAATTTTTTACCTCACTTTTCTCCCTTCTTCGGGCAAATTATTAAATATTTCTGTTTGCTACGGCCCCCTAGGCTGTGATGATCATTTTTTTTTTTTTTTTTTAACGAATAAATCGTACGATTTCGTCATTTTGTTCTGTAATACGTAGGTATACTTTCTTCGGTTTTATCCTATCCGTTCACAAGTTGTCCTTCTGAATTCTGGATATGTTTTACTGCTTTTACGAAACGATTCGATTTAACAACCAAAACCTACAGCCTTACTGTAACTGGTACCGTATTAAGAAATAACAATTATTCAATCGTCGTAATTATCCTGGTTGGTTTCTGAAAAAATGAAAACAAAAACCAGCGCTCATGAGGCAAATAACTCAAGATTCTTGGAGGAGTTTTCAGCAAGCAAAAACCAAAAAAACACATCTAATAAGTTATTAATGTACCCAATTTTTACCTACGATGGTCTTCGTACAAAAATACCTAGGTACACTTTTTCAGAGGGTTTACGGATGGGTTTAAACCTTCAAATTCTTCCTACAATTGTACCACTCGTAAGAACTTGTTCTTAGATATGAGATTAAAATTTGAACATACCCACTTTAAATACTCCCTGGTATCACGTAATGTCAATTAAAATAATGATATCATTTACACCTAGTAAATCAAACCGTCACGTCTTAGAATGAAACTATCCTACGGCCAAAAATTCTGTTTTTAAGGGGAGTGAAAATAAAAGTTGAGAACGTTGATATTTTTCAGTTTTTGCGATGTGATGTAGAACCAACTGTAGTATATTAATAAGAGAAACCACGTAAAGATATTCTTCACAAAAAAAATTAAAATTCTATTATTTTCCTCCAAATTAAAGCACTATTCAGATGTAGTATTGAACAAAATTAACTTCCAAGGATATCATATGTCTCACATTAAGCTACTTTTACCCTTGAGCACTGAATAAAAATGTTGGTGCAAAAGTATCTTATTTTGGACTTGAGATAGTTTTACACAAATAAATTTATCAAAATAAGTAAGTGAAGTTAAGTTACTTCTGCACGAACTAATTCTTTCATCCCAGAAAATAAACTAGCTTAACTCGGACTTGACATAGTTCTGCACAAATAAAGAAAAAAATAATGGAGTTAAGTTAGTTCTGCACGAACCAATTCTTTCACATCCTTACATAAGATGTAGGCATTTGGTGTTTATTTCAATTTCTAAGCGGTATGGACTTGAGATAGCTTTACTAACTGACACGAGGAAGCACAATGAGAATTTTAATACGCATAACACAAAAATGACTTTTTTGAACTTACGTTGGTTTTGTTCTAAGGTGACGACTGACTATCAAAAAAACAGTTATCTGCTACAATGAGTCATAGTTATTTGTAATAACCGATCCCCATCTGAAAAACATAAGTTTCTATTTTAATTCATTCCTGCAGGCCAAAAAATAAATTAATATCTAAATGATATGTGCAGGCATATCAAATCAGAGTGATGAAAAATGTACACATTCGATATCCATTCCACGAATAAAAATTAATAAACTTTGGAACTGGTAACTCTATCTTACAGAAACGAAATGAACTACGAAGTCTAACAGAAAGTAACACCCATTAATTTCGTTGAGCTACGCTACTGAACAAATACGGTCTGTATAATATGTGCTTGACAGTTCTCCGATAAACTTTGTTACCCATTCTCATGTTTTTAAAAATTATCCGAACTTTTTTTTTTTTTTCTTAATTAAGTAGATTCATTTTTGTCCATTTTTGCGAAAATTAAATCAGAATTCTGGTTTTTTGCTTCCCAGTTTGAAAGAATATGATTATAACTCGGAAAGGAAATATTCACTAGAATTTTGCGAAAGGATCTTTTCGTGTGTTTTTACTTCAAAAATTAAATTTGGAAATTAGGCTGTTTAACTTCCGGACACAACGTAGACGAACTTTAATTCAGACATTACTTAGCTAATTATTTAATATTATTAGGCCACTCACACTGAAAGAGAATATTTAAGTATAGGTGGGAAGTTAATTTCTGACAATTAGGCATAAGCTAAAAAAAAAAAAAAAACTTTACATAATAAAGCAACAAAAGTACTTACAGAGTGAAACACTTTCCTGCGGGGAAGATATTTCAATGGTACCTACAAGTAAGAAGGTACATAATTTTTTTGGTTATTACATACATTACAGTTAAAGAAAATATCATTAGAATTGGAGAAATAAGTTGAACTTCTGTGATGCTGGAAAAAAAATCGAAAAATAAATTAATATTCTGTTACTAATTTGCGGTTGGTTATAAATCAGTCATGTGTGATATCATAAGATACTGATAAGAAATACTGGGTCCAAACAATTTGACCCATCCACACTGTACAGTAAGGGTCAATTGCACAGTGTAAGTACAATGCTGAACTAACTTTAATCTGAGTTTAACTCAACAATTTGTCCCATTTGCGACCACAAGAAAGGGGCAGTGTAGTTTTTTATTATGTTATCCACTGATACATCGAACAGCTTGTTTTGTGGAGTGCTGAATTCTCAATTTGGATCCAATTATTGATTGAACCAATTATTGAACCTTTTGGGACCACAAAAAGAGGGTGAGAATAACTTTTTCCAACATCAGCGTGAGATTCATCATACGATAATACATATCTATTTTAGTGGAGCTAAATTCAAATTTCCAGCCCTATTTTTGGTAGAATAAATTTTTGGGGATTAATTTAGGATGAAATTAAAGGGGGTAAAAATAAGGCGGAAAGGTAAACCCTGAGAAAACCGTTGTCAGTAGTTACATAAAAACCAAAGGATAATTGTAAGTTTCCTGCTGGCCTGGGGATTAGAACCATCGACCAATGGGAATACCTACCTCAATCGCCACCATCACCAAAATATGGCAACAGTATACACTCAGCCACAGCGCCGGGTGATGGTGACGAGAGTACTCTGCCAATATGTGTTGCCACACTACTTCCCCCAGTAAAGCAGTGCACAGTATGATTCAATGGAGGTGGAGCTACTAACAGAAGGGTAGGTGCTTGTAAGGGAGTGGTGGATGCCCCTCCCCAATACATTCCCGCATCGCACCTGTACACTCACCTCAACACCATCACACTGTGAGGTGGAGAGCAGGTAAACTAGCGGGCTGATATGTTCTTCTGAGAAATGGCACTGTTCACCATCTCCTAGATCACATTGGGGTCACCAATGTGGGTTTCCTGCCAGCCCAGGGATTAGAACCATCCACCAACAGGACTACCTACCTCCATCGCCACCGTCCCCAAAATACAGCAACCATATACACTCAGCCACAGCACCGGGTGATGGTGATGAGAGTACTCCGCTGATATGTGTCGCCACAGTAATAATAAATTAATGATTTCATTTTTTGTTGGAACGGTACCAAAATAATTAAAAATTACATTTTGAAGATAAATGCATCACTTCTCAAATAATATTATGTAATAGTCGCCTTTGGTTTAGAAACCTCGTAAGTCAACATTTTCTAAAAATATGATTTAAGTAGCTTCTATTGGTTAAAAAAAAAAAAAAAAAAAAAAAAAAAAAAACAAGAAATCCAATAATAAATTCTTTGAAAATCCACAAGTGTTTTTAGCCCTTATATTGTCAAACATTAAATGCTCCTATGTTGACTGATAAAGAATCATAATTTAAAAAACTCGAATGCACGACATACAATTGTCTAGGTGTAATGTCTTTTAATTAGACACATAAATTTTTTGTAATAAATTTTCTTTCATTTTCACGACTTAAGAGGTTATATTCAAATTCTTTTTGAATAATAATTTGTTTATTTTATAATATTAAGTTTGTTTTTATAAGCTCTTATTCTACTCACGACTGTGATTTTAAAATATACCAATACTGCAAGCGAACCTTCCGCACAAAAATAATGTTTATATCGTATGAAGCGAAAGCCAAAAAAAAATAAGAGCTTATCTTTTTAAAATTCGTTTTTAACCTAAACTCATTTTCCTATGTGGCGCTTAAAATTTTTTACAATGAAGTTAAAATCTTTTTGGAGAAGGGGGAGCAAATTATTATGAGTTCAGTTTATTATTTTTAGTAACATTACTACTCTCGATGCTACCACTTATATTATTAATAATTTTTTTATTTTTCTATTTTATGTCCTGTCTCTGCGAAGTTCATTGTCCTGTCCAGATAAGGTGAATGTCTTGTCACATTTTATCAAGAATCTTTTGTTTTGTAAATTCTTTTTATTATTTTTCTAGTCCTTTCTACTAAAAAATTATTTCCTTTTTTTTTTCTTTTTTTTTTTTATTATTTGGTAATCTATTTATGTTTTTTATTGCAAAAATAATAAAATTAACATCATTTTCCTTATTCTCGATGCCTTTAAAAATATTTCAACATTGAATTGAAAACATCGAATGTCTTGAAAAATGGAGAAAATTTAATTCAATAAATTCGTATGTCCAGAAAAGTGGCATTACTTTCAATTTACTTACTAATTATATAATTGAAAAAACTGATTTCTTTTTTCGTGTTTTAGGTCAGGGCAATGTAATAGCCAACTAATTCCACTCTGCAAATAATACTGAATTTTTCGTAACGTATTTTGTATCTCGTGAAAAATTTACTTTTTTGTATTCGCAGGTTTTTAAACCAAGGCGATGATTTTTAAGTAGAATGAAAAAATATAAATTCTTGAAAAAATTTTTCTTTTTTATCAGTTTGTAGTACCACAGACGAACGAAAAAGCTTATAAATGCCTCCCTCAAACTCGCATATATCCGCCTCACTTTCACCCTATCGCAAGTACAATGAAATTCGCATTTCGTTAAAATTAGAGATCGATTTTCAAGACGATTCAAATTCTAATTAATTTGGGCGCCAGTTTCGTAATTAATTTTAATTTTATAAAGTGAGAATTGGCTGACGAAGAAGGAACGAGGGAACGTTTTGCAGTCAAAAAGTATATTTCGCATTCTACCCAATTTCCTGGCTGCGCAAGTTCTCCAAAGCACAGGAGACAATATCGAAGCCGAAACGATGGGCGGGGCGTGGGAGGAGGGGATGTAAATAAATAAAAAGGATTGTCGCTTTCGTCGTGTATTGTATTTAATTGCTTATCTGATCACGTTGCATAAATGTAATTTCCGAATTGGAAGGATAAGAATTCAGTCGAAGGAAGCAGAGATGTGGTGGAGAGGCGTCGTCGATGTCATCGTCTCAAAAAAAGGGGGAAAACTGGAGAATGGAACTTAACTCTGGCAATTCCAGAAAAGGGTGCGAAGAGTGAGAGGTTCGCAAGTTTTGCTCAGTCAACTCGTGTATGATGACGGCTGAAATGAAATTTGTTGGCATCTTCATATATCACGAACGCGGTAGGTACCTATGAGAAAACCAGATTATAATCTCTTTCCTGTTTATTTGAAAATGAGATATGAATGGTACGATACGTGCATCTCTATTATTAAAAAATTAAGAAAAATAAGATTTTATTATTTACCTACCGACAAATGCAAAATTCAAATGCAATACGATTTTTGTTGTTGAAGTAAAAAAATATGTTGAACTGCAAAAGTTATATTGGTGACACGAGTATAGTTTGCAGCATCGAAAATTAAAATTTTATGATACCAAAAATAATATTTCCACGCACGAAAAAACAGCTTACGCTCATAAATGGTGCACCACCACCACAAGGTTTCGTCATTTTTTTACTTCATATTCAAAATAAGTTTATGCTTTCCTAATAGGCCAGTCAAATTAGGTATTTTCACTCAATAAAATCAAGGAAAAGATTTTCCTTCAGAACCCAGTAGTTTTAAATGTCCTTTTAAACGAATTGAAAATCCTCCAAAATCTGACCACAGCTTTACCCCTAAAACTCCACTTTTTGTACCTCAGGCAGATTGTTAGTAATTTACTCATCTCCTAATAGCCATACTGTGGTGACGGGTGATCAAAGATGACCGAGTGTATTACACACTCGTCAATAACCTACCAGGCTAGTGGACTAATAATCCACAAACTACATTTTTGCACTCACGGCTTTACATTTTGTCTGTATTGCCAAATTGAATACTGGACTAGGCTCGCACACATACACATACAAGAAGAACACGCTCCACCTTCTGCTATTGTATGGTGTGATGTATTTGTCTACACACACACACCCACACATTAGGGATGACAAACATCGAACTTTTCCTTGTCGATAACTATCGATAGTTTTGGGTTCCTTGTTGATAACTATCGATAACTATCGATAGTTTTGGGTTCCTTGTCGATAACTATCGATAGTTTTTCCAAAATTCCAAAAAATCTAATATCTATTTTCTAATCAGTAATTGAAGAATAAAATCTCAATCCCAGTAATTTTTATAATATAAAAGGTGTAGGTAAAAGGTATAAAATGGATTATGATTTTTATAGAGAGTTGATTAGACAGTTTCTCATTACCTGGATAAATGTATTGAAAAACATGAAAAAAAATTAAATTTTCAGCATCTGTTACAAGAAAATGTCAAATTCAACTTTAAATGATCAATCAAATATATTATCGAAGAGTTAAAAGAAATAACCTCACTTTCGAGTTTGACATTTCAGCTTTTGATTTTCAATATTTTCTTTTGATTTCTAGCATTTTTGTGTGTTTTAAAAAAATTTTTCTGTAAATTTCCTGACTTGTTCTACAGTTATCGATAATTTTTCTGTTGGTGATAGCTTACCAATAGGGCTCTTGTCGATAACTATCGATATTTTTGCCATCCTTACCACACATACAAAAATTTCTTTTCATAAAACAATATAGTATATTTAGGTGTTCGGGCGGCACGGGGATTCGAACCCGTACCGGCCAAACACCTAAAACCTCCCTTGTTCACCGTCACAAAAGGCAGCACCGTACTCACTCAGCCACAGTGCCGGGTGATGGTGTTAGAGGAAGTAAGTACTATTATGTGCCGACGTAGTGTGGCAGCTGCCACACCACTCCCCCCAGTATAGCGGAGTGTAATACGCATTCCTATATGGAGGCGCCTAGGTAGAGGCGTACACCGGGACGTGGTGATGCCCCTCCCTCCATCACCGCTCCGTGGCATACACCCACCAGCGCCGTCACGCACAGAACCGGCGGTGTGACGCACCACAGTTACAGACGGAAGTTTGACTAGTGTCCGAGAGATGGCGTGAATATTCCATCTCCCAGATCACATTGGGATCACCACTTTAGGTGTTCGGGCAGCACAGGGATTCAAACCCGTACCGGCCAAACACCTAAAACCTCCCTCGTTCACCGTCACAAAAGGCAGTACCGTACTCACTCGGCCACGGTGCCGGGTGATGGTGTTCGAGGAAGTAAGTACTATTATGTGCCGACATAGTGTGGCAGCTGCCACAGTATATAAAATTTGTAACAACAAAAGTATCTTGACATTTTTTTTCTAAGTGCTACAGAGTGCCCAAAAAAATACTCAGAAAGTTTGCAAATATCATTAATAAAGGATACTGTACTGGATGAGGCCCTGTTTCCCCAATGCATACTTCACCAATACACCCGGTTAGTTTAATAGACCTCCATATATCTAATACATATAAATAAAAAAGATTTTATTTGTGTGTGTTTGTGTGTATATGTTTATTTGCAACACCATAACTTCAGTATCAGTTTGTAAAACAAGTTAAATTTCTGTTCATATTTTATTTCATTCCAATGAAAAGGTTTTAAAATAACTCAAAAGTTCGTAGCTCCCACGGGGACTATATTACAGATAAATTTTTAAAAAATATTACGACACTTGACACTTTTATTGTTGAAAATTTAATATACCTACTATATTGTTTGTTCTAAGAACTTTGTGGTATTACTATTGTGAAATGAGTGAATCACTAAAAACCTTTTGGGGGTACAAAAAGTTGATTTTTAGGAGTGAAGCCTAGGTCAGATTTTGAGAGATTTTCATAACGTTCAGAAGGGCACTTAACACAATCGGGTTCCGAAGAAAAATCTTTTCCCTGATTTTACTGACTGAACGACCCTTTTTTTTATCTACCTAATTTGATTTGTCTATAATATATACACGGATTTATTTGTCAGGAAATTGAACGTCGAAACATTTCCAAGGTTATTATATGTTTATCAAAAATTAAATTCCGAATAATCTGATCAGGATAATCTGTGTAAAGTTAGTTACTGAGTGAGTGAGAATAAATTTTCAAATTATATACCTATAGCCTAATTTTTGAAATTTTTTCATAAAATCAATTCTGGGGGCGTAAACCTTTTTAAACAAATTAGAACAAGAGATGAGGGTGGGATTTTTAATATGATGTTCATAGAACCATACTCTCAACAATGATCTGTTAAAGAAAAAGGTTTTTTATTGTTTGTCATTTGTTCAGATTAAATCCCACAAAATAGATGTCAACTCCTGAACAAAATATGAAATAATCAAAATTAGCTAGGTTCTTCTGCATTGTAATACCCACATACGCATCAAATTTTTCAAAAATTGTTAGGATGTGGCACCCTCTTTAGTTTTAAGAAAAATACAAAAAAAAAAAAAACTACAAATGGGTTGTAAATCCTAATTTGCACCAAACTTGGTAGGGTAAATCTATGGCATAGATTCTATCTACATACTAAAATTCAGCCTTATAGACTGAAAATTACATTATTTATCGTGATAACAAAAAATAATGTACTTAACTTTAAACTGTCTTCCGAGTGCTTAATATGGACTCAATGAAGAAATATTCGATAATCAAATTTAAAGTAAATCAAGTAAATCAAGTCAAAAAAATATTACGTTTGAAAAATTTTAAAATAATTATGTCGTCTAGTTTTTGAGATTTTCTTAAAAAACTAAATTTGAAAAGGTTCGAAGTCCCATACAAAAATTAGCTGCAGAGGTGAGTGATGGGATTTTTGATATGATGTTTAGTGGACCGCACTTCTAAAAATTTTCTGAAAAAAGAAATTTGTTTGAGTAAAACGTTATTCGTTTTTCGTATCTGCTTATAGACTAAATTTAATAAGATAATGAAAATTGACAGAACACTAATTTGAGAATTTTTCGATAATCTTCGAAAATTCAAAAGTAATTATACATACTTTCATGAACTTTGACATTTAAAAAATTCTTATAATTCCAAATATCCATCGATTCTCGCCAAATTTCTCCTATAGACTGACAATAAGTTTACCTACCTAACTGTACAATATTAAAAATTCGGAACTTTTTGATGCGTATGGTAGTGAGGAACAAAAATCATATAATAAGCTTATTGAAAAGCATCACAAAGATGAAAAAATTCCAGTCCCTTGTCATTGCGCCTTCGATCGTCACGCTCCGCAAAACATTAAACATCTTCACCAATAATAAGTTTCTGTAGGCTACCCGGCAATTAGCAGGGGACCCTCATTATGGGAAACGTCCTGTACTGCAACAAGTTTTGTGAAAATGATCAAAACTAAAAATTGCCATAATTTGAAATAACGTTTCTCGCACCAATTTTGCAGCGTCGTATTTTTTTCCATTTTATTTGCTTAATTTTGACTAACAAAAGCCCTCCACCGAGTGTCGTAGCGTAATTTTCAAACAACGAAATGGAATGGCGGTAAGGGGACGGAAAAACGTGACATACATTTTAGCAGATAATGTGTAAATTTCATTTAATATTAACAGCAACGTTTATTATTCAGAAATGGCGACGTATAAAACGTTTTACTCTCTTTCTCTTTCTCCCTGCACCCTACATGTTGTATAAAAGGCGTCGGTGAAATGACGTCGGAGATGATAGCGACGATAGTGATAACGATAATATGATAATAATAATAATCATAATATTAGTAATAGAGGCAGCCGTTGTTTGTTGAGCGGCAGTTTATGGGGTGGCTCTAATAATAGGGGTAATCAAAATACGCTTGTTGTTACATAATAACGCCCTATCGACAAAATAGTTATGACGAAGCCAAAGTCGACGAAAATTACCGGTTTCGATTTTTTTTTTTTTTTTACGTTTGGTGCCGAAAGAGTTACCGATATGGAGTTATCTATTGGAAAGTATTGTGGTTTCGGTAAATGCATACCCAATGGGAGATCCGTAAATGATATGCTATGCAAGCCCCCCAATTATCTTCTTCAAATGTGATGTCGATTCTTTGATCGTTGAGTCTGCACTGAGCCATAAAGTTTCAGCGAGAGAGAGAGAGAGAGAGAGAGAGAGAGAGATTAAAAATAAAGTGAAATAAAGGCGTAAGGAGGATGCTAGTATTTAATTTCAAAGCCAGTTAACCTGTAGTATCCAAATGGGGGTGCTTCATTCATAAGGAAAACCGTCATTGTGAGAACCAATAACCTTCACATTTATCTGAAATTTTAACCAAAGTTCTTCATCAGAAAAAAGAAATAAGGAGTTTGGTGTCCGGATAAGCCGGTTATCTGTGACTTGGATGAAGCTCCTCACAATTCCATATCTACCAATCATCATCCTCAAAATCACTGTGAACATTTATATTTATACTACTTCATTCTTACTCTGCCTATTGTCACCCTATGTCAATGCAAATTCATCCTATTTTATGACTCCACCTATTTTTGAAATAATTTAATACGTCTGAAAAAAGAAATACAAAATACCAGAAAACCGCAAATTTAATATCAAACAACATGTATATAATAACACTTACCTCCGAATTACTTCGTAAAGATCTTTAACAAAATGTATAAATATGTATGGGAACTGCCACACCTTGCTTAATATAAAATAAATTTGCCAGTTATACGTAGTTGGCGGTGAGATGGCCATGTGGTTAAGTTCACCGCTTTTAGCTGGTAAATTTATAGGTCCCAGGTTCAATTCCCCAAACCAACAAAACCTACATCTAGTAACCTTCGATACATGCTGGACATGCACGCACCCTAGTGGTGCATGGTGGAACTCATAACTCTCCTTCCTAACTTGAGTTGCCAATAGATGGCGCCCTATATAGTGGAAAATAGAACCCATATAGGTAGTATAAGCCTGTGTGTATAGGTATAAGGGGGCATTTCTGGCTCCACCCAACCTCCCACAGCATCTAATGTCATTCAACTCGTGTTGAGTCTCTCTAGAAGGGAGTGTGTGGGAACCATCATACTTTGCCTAATATAAAATACAATTGCCAGTTATAGTTGGCAGTGAGATGGCCATGTGGTCAAGTTCACCTCTTTTAGCTGGCAAATATGTAGGTTCCAGGTTCGATTCCCCGAACTGACAAAACCTACAATATGTATTTTCTATTTGTTATTGTTTACTCTGCTGGCCCAAATCTACAGCACAGGAACTTGGTTGCTTAAAGGAACTCAAAATTTGACCAAAAACTGACCTCTCATTGACTGGAACTTACTGGATTTCAAACAGCTGATTTTAATTACTAATTCTATAATATTTAATATTCAAATTCAGAATGTGGGGACTCACATTGTACGAGGTAAAGGGGCTCAGACCCCCTGACAACAGTCGCGGCTACAAAGCTGGCAAATATTTGTCTCAATGATGTTAAACCAAATGCATAAATTACATTCGATCATAATTACGTGCATGTACATGCAGGTAATGTACAAGTACCAAATTGTGACCAATCTCAACAATACAAGTATGTCACGATTCCATACATGAACTAGTCCAGCATTTCTTATTAATATGAGAAATAACGCACTGAACCATCCACGCAAACATACGTAATCACTACGTATGTGTTGGTGTGCGTGTAAACAAGCCCATATGTAAACCATCCAAACAGACTCAAAAATCGTCAATGTTTGCCCAGGTTTTGGCTTACCTGTATGTTTACATATGAAGTGGTTGAACATGCAAAATCTGTAAATTACCTTCTGGTGAGAATATCCTTTCACGACAAAGTATTCAACACAGAGTTTTCCCTAAGAATGGATCTACGTCACTCCGACCAAACAATCACAATATTGGAAATGTTGAATGTTCCAATTTCTAATTTTTAGGATTTCTGAATGTATTCGAATTTCACTCACTTCAAAATAATAACAAAATTTTATTGATATAATTTTCATTAAATTTACTTTGTTTTTATTATTTCGAACAATTCACCAATGATTCCTTTCAAAACTTTCTAAAATTTTTATTTTAATGCAGGGAAAGAACTTCCTTCACCAAAAATATTATTTTTCTGAAACGACAGAAAAAGTCTTTGAATAAATTTTAAAATTGTTTAAATAGCACCTAAAAACTAAAATAGACTGTTATACAAAAATGAAAAATTAAAGCATTCATAAAAACATACAATAGTGGAAACAGCATTCAACACCTTTACTGTTGTAGCACAAAAGCCAAAAAATGGACTGTGGCCCCGGCAACCGTTGTATGACTTGAATACTTTAAAACGGAATTTATTTGACAAATTTTAAAGATCATGAATAAACACTGTTTGACTCAAATACCCTACTACACAGAAGTGAGAAAATGACAAGCAACAGTGTCCTTTTATAATTATTAAAAATCTAAAAAGGCACCCCAAATTTAGAAACGAAGCATCGATTAACAAATACTTCGCAATCAGAGGAAACCGAGGGTGTAGACGGACGTTCGTTTTCAGACAAAGAAAATTATGAACCAGTATTACATTTTCAAATTGGTTAGAAAACGATGGAAAAAGATTAGCGGAATTTTGCTACGAAAGATGACAACAGCATCCGTTTTGAATGAGTGAAACAGCTGACTCATACTAAGGAAAGAAATGAAAATAATGAAAAGAAGATTCTCGATACCAGTCGATAGATGGTAAAAGATGTAAAATAAAGAATTTCTCACCCTCAATCGTCATTGAACGAAATATGATTCTTAAAATATAGTATATCCAACCAAAAACATCCCAAAAATGACTAATTTTTTATAAATATGACGACTGGAATTTAAGATCAAAGAGAAAAATTAATATGACGAATACTTTAAGGAACGCAAGGGACCTGTTTCGAGTTTAAAAACATTCTCTTTGTTTTGTTTGAAATAGAAAATTCTGTTTATAAACAGAGCACCAAAAAAGGAAATAGAAATGTAAGATTGAGAGAGTTCGAAAAATGTATTGGTAGGAAGATCTAATTACCACAAACCAAAACAGTAACTCATTACCTTTAAATGAAAAAAAAATTTAGAAACAAACATTCTTTACTCTGTGTATTAACATTGCAGAAAATTTATGAATTTTCAGACAAATGTTCTTGTTTTTTATTCATGACATAAATTATAAATTTGAATAAATTGAGGAAAAGTCTAGCGCAGCAATATTTCGTTAGAAACCCATTTTGCCAGTTTTCATTTAGAGCAATTTAAAAAACAAACCTGAATTCCAAATACTTGATTACGAAAAACTATTGGTGGTTATTATATCGACCAATTTTCACAAATTTTTCATTTTCCAGTTTCCTCTGAAACCACTAAACTAATCAGCACTAAACTCCTATCACATCTGATCTCATATATGAAATATATTTCATGAAAATTTGAGGTATATCCCTTTCTCAGTTTTCTCAAAACCACTACCAAAACATTTCTTTAAGCAACTTTCCTTCTAAAGTTTTCTTGGAAACTGCGAAACCAATACCAAACTCCTATGTGACTTCCTCTCACATGAGGACTGTGGAATACCTTGTCGTGAGAGATATTCTCACCAGACGGAAATTCAACAGAATTTAAGCGTGTTCAGCCACTTCGTACGTAAGTACGGGTAAGCCAGAACCAGACCGAACACTGGCGATTTTAGAGCCAGTTAGGGCGGTTTATATACGGCTTATTCACACGCACACAGACACACGTATGTAAGATAATACGTACGTTGGTGAGGGCGGCCAGGTCGCATCATCCCCTATCGTGATAAGAGATGGCTGGCCAGTTCGTGTACGGATTGTGACATTGTTTGGTGATGTCACGATTTGGTACTCGTACATTACCTGCAAGTATGTACAGGTAATTATGATCGAACGTATTTCGTGTGATTTAACGTCATTGAGACGAGTAATTGGCCTGCCCTTTGGGGCGGCGACTGTCGTCGAGGGGTCCGAGCCCCTTCACCTCATACCGTTGAGTCCCCACAAGGACTATCTATAGTGAAAATTTCAGTTCGATTCATGGATTCGTTGTCACTAAATCTTTGAAAAACGTATTTTCCAGATATTTGTCTATTCCAGTTTTCTCGAAAACTGCAAAACTGAGAGGCACCAAACTTCTATCAGATCTACTCCTACATAAGAACTATTTTTGTAGAAATTTCAGCTCTATTCGTCTTCTCATAATAATGAACTCAAAATTAGGGCGACAGGTACATACAAACATATGCAAATACATACATCTATTCTTACATACATACGTACATACACACGCATATTCACGCATATTCACACATACACACACATACACACCCATACACACACATACACACACGAAACATAACTTATACTTGTTATACCATTAATGTGAAAATTTGTTTGTATGTACCATCATCACTTCAGAACCGCTCCATCAATCTAGTTGGAGTTTAGAAGACTTATTTTCATTGTTTCAAGAAATGTTTTAAATCAACTCTGAGGTTCCGAGCCAACCTTGGGAAAAAGTTGTATATTTGGACTCTTACCCTCCCTCACACAATTTTTCAACAATTTTTTCACCAAAATATATCGTCCTCCATGATATTAGCATAACCTTCAAATTTCATGTCTCTATATCAATCCCTTCCCGAAATAAGGGACAAAATTAAACTAAATAACTAATAATTGCTGAACAAATCGATCAATTACATAAAAAATTGGTAGATCAGTTCCTTGTGTCAGAGGTATTGTTTGTAAAATTTTCGTGACTATTGAATAAAAATACGCCCTATACCGTTTTAACATGAATGGTACATACATAGAATACATGCACTCATACACCCACGCATACACACATATATAGGTATATACATACATACATACATAAATATAATTATACACCTATAATTATATAATAAATAGTTTATATATTTTATTCATACATGCATGAAAAAGAAAAATTGGGTTAAAGTAAAAAAATGGTACCAATCCTTTTCGTTTCTCATGAAACGAATATTTATTTTCATCACCCCCGAGCCTAATAATTTTGGTAGGTCAAGTTTGCAAACCACTGGGTAAAAAAGTGACTTGAAAATTTCATTAACCTATTGTACCGTTGAAGTTCATCTTGATGAGAAAAACCAGAATCAAGTTCCTCTCCCACGTTTACTGGTTAATTGGATTGCCTAAAATTACGAGACAAATGTATTCAAAAAAAGGTGGACTACTGTCTCGTGGTTAATCCAAATAAAAACTTTATGAAAAAAAAAAAAAAAAAAAAAAAACCAAAAACTATTCTTTGGAAAGCAACGAAGTAGCAACCCTGATTACACTTCCAGAAAATTTGTCATAATCAATAACCACACGATCGTTCCAATTATCGCTAAATTCCTGGAAAATCCATAATAAGGACAAACACTATACTTTCACCCAGTCATCTTCACAAAAAAGAAAACAGCTCGAATTTAAAATCGAATTAACGTAATAACATTTTTTTAATAACATTTTTTTAATAACATTTTACTACACCTTATGTCTGCAAAATGTGAAATATTATGATTCGTATTTTTCGTAGCGCATGTCAGACTCCTTGAACGTTACGAACGCAACCATTACCACACGCACGTTACTCATATAGAGCGTTCGTTAAGAGGGTGGAAAACCGGCAATTTCACTTGACTGAGATAAGCGACGAAAAGGAGAAAAAAAAAATGTCGAAGGGCGTATTGTAACGTGTTAACGTATAAAACGTGAAGGAAAAAGAGGGAACCATTTATGAAAAGCTGTGTAGAGATGTTGTTATCAGAAAATGAGTCATTTTAGGATACGACGACAGCTCGGGAAATTGGAAGAAAACTCGAGCGGGCGTAAATGAAAGATAGACTAAGCATGGAACACCCCCTCCCCACCATTCCATACAATCCTCTTTTTTTCCACCTTTTATTTATTCTTTTTTTTTTTTTTTTGCTTTTTTTCACTTTTTTTCGCTTTTTTTTCGCTTTTTTTCTCCACTCCTCCTCCACTCGTCCTCTTCACCTTCTCACTTTTTCTCCGCTCGCTAAGCTTCCACCTCAAAAGAGACCGGAACTTTTTCGAAACACGTTTCACAGAACAAAATGTTGGAAAAGGGTAATTTCCTTTTTACTCTTCATCTCCTCGCCACCGCCGCCCACATTGAAGAGCCTTTTTTATTCGTAATTTTAACTCGATCTTTCGGGCAGATACACACATAATATTATGTATATATTTTACGTTGTAAACCATTTTCAACTTATTACACTTTCATTTTTCTCTTCTATTTTTTTTTTTTACTCGCTTTTTTTGGTCATAACAATCTTTACTGTTTCAACATTTTCATTGTTCAGTAGAATGTTCGTCAACGATGCGATTTATAAATGATTAATTAAGTTTTTCGGTTCTTTTCTTCAAGAAGAAAAGAAAAACACTTATTCGTTTATTTTTTTTAACCGTTGATGACGAACTAATTGATTGATAATGCGGAAAAATGAATTATTTAAAAGATTTAGTGTCTAATTAGCATAAATTTGGACGAAAGAGAGATCTTCAGCAATTAGGCCAACACCAAAAGAGATGGAAACATATTTTGTTACCTGCGGGAAAATTCTATTGGCAAAAGGTTGAGTAAGTTTTATGATTGTTCGAGGAGGTATAAATGACTAAAATCAAACGGAAGAAAAGAGAGTAATTTTTGTAAACACAAAATAAATTCAGTATTATAGTGTAAAATCAAAAAATATTTATAATTTTTATGCCTGCAACTAACTCAAGAATATAAACTTTACTGATTATAGTTGAGAGTAGTCAATTATATGACCTTTTAAAATGACATTTCGAAAAACACTCCTTCGAAAACAAAAAAATTTAATTTAATTAGGAATATTGTAGTTTTGTCTAAAGTTTGCTAATGTAATTTTATTATCTGTCTATGTAATGATAATTTTATATCATTCTCTATTCTACCATATATTTCGTATCTTATTAACAATTATTCCTCTATCTCCATTTCGTATATAATTTCATTCTTACATCCTGTCTAAAATGACGTCAGTAAGACTTTTCAAGACTAGCATCATGACATCACCTTTTCCAGCTAATACGATATTCTCTTACTAAACATAATGATGTCATCTATTCCTTGAATACAAAAGACAATTCAGCAATATTCTTAATTCTTCTTAAAATTGTAACTACACCCATTTTATATCATAAGCATGTTATTCTATTGGCTCACTCTAAATTACGTAGATTATAGCAACCAATCACATTGTATATCCCCAACGACACCAATGTATATTTCATTCGAATCCATACCCTTAGAGTTAAGCCTAGTCAATTATTAACTTACCATTATTCTACCAACATCTTCTCTTGTACATTGTAATACACTTCATATTTTCATGTACATATTTCTGAAAAATACACTATAAATAAAATAATATATGTGTCGTGTACGTTTTGTAACAATTATACCGTTACAGTCTAGCATGTGTGCCTCTTGTTCTTGACTATTTTTCATATTTTTCCTCTTTTCCTTTCTTTTCATTCATTTTTCCTGCGCTGGAATTGAAGATTAAGTTGCCTCTGCTCTTGGCTAGCAATCCGCAATATCACTGTTTGGCACTCTTGATTCTTACATCAATAGTAAAATATCGGTTCTTTTTTTCAATCGTAAAAGTACATTTTTATTTCTGTTTTCTGAAATGAAAGTATCTGTATTGAGTTTTCTGAATGGTTGGAAAACCCAATAAAATAAAAGATTCTATTTAATATCTCTTTTTACTATTTAACTCAATTTACATCGCACATATTAATTACGAACATTACATTAAATTTTACCACTTTTTATTCTATTACTTATACTTAATTGAAAATTTACAAAGTCCACAAGGCACTAGCGTGGAAACCTAACTTTATACTTTGAGTGTAATCACCGGAATGAATTTGTCTTCAATAGGAGAGAATATAGTGTCCATAATTTTACTGTCGTGATCAAAAGATGACCGACCTAAAATAGGTGGCATGACATCGGAACATCCGCTGAATATGACGACTTTACATTGTCAGCATATCTGGGGGTGTTCATCCCTGAGAACAGGTAGAATATAAGCGGCTATTATTCTCAGAATTGGGAATAATAGTGAACTAAAACGTCTACAAAAAAGTGACGATACAGTATCACATTTTTTTTTTAAAATTCTTGAAATTCATGCTTGGTGATGTGGTCAAACCTGCAATTCCTGCACTCTGCTAGCTGAAGTTGGCACCTCCTTCTCTAATTCGGTTCAGTGCACGATGTTTATGAGTTATGAGCTCTCAATTCCCATTTAATTCCATCTATCCCACTTTGAAATAAATCTTGTATCTGGAAAAACACTCATCTACCTGAATTTTCTTCTTTGAAATTTTCTTTTCAACTGTGAGGGTGCTTCTATTTAGATATATATATAGGTATAATTTAACCGTGAAGATACTTTATTAATTTTCAAGAATCATGAAAATATTATAATTACATGACTTTTGCTATTTTTAGTTGCATTTTCAGCGTTTTTGTCATTGAAAGCTCACCAACTGAAATTCACCTAATTAATCTAATTCTTTGTTTTATAGGGAAAGAAAAACTCAGGGTGAATTTAGAGAAACATAACTTACTAGCTTCGATGAGAAAATGATAGTTTTAAAATCTATAGTGACCTTGAAATTGTGGAAGAGAAGTGACCAGAGAACTGTAATCAAATAAAAAGTATGGAATCCTTTTTTTTTTATCTTTAAAAAAAAAATTGAAAAACTTGAGCGTGAATGAGTAGACAACTAGTTAGTGCCAGATATAGTTTTGACTCCATGCATAATACAATAAGTTTGTTAACACATAAATGATGGAACTGTACCTGTAGTCATTTCTTTGTTGTATAAATTTAATAAAATAAAAATTAAAAATTAAAAAAAAAAAACAAAAAACAAAATATAATTATATCAGTTCTAAAAGTAGATCGAGAAAGAAGCAAATAATTTTTCTATCGTCATACATTTTTCTTATTCTCATTATTCTATCAAAATAAAGAAAAGGAAAGCTAAAGGGGATGATTTATCGCCAAAATCACCTCCCGGACGCGCCCCAGCAAATGACTAGGCCCAATAAGTAATACAAAAAAACAAAAAAATTTAATAGCCAATATTAAAAATACGAACATCGAGGCAGTAATCATAATTACTTATTCCTAATGATAAAATAGGCGAAAAAATATTCCTCTTGAAACGAATAGGTCAGCCTTTTGGTCAGCCTTTTCTCCGATGAGGACCAAAATTTCATTAAAAATAGTACTGCGTGATACATACCGAGAAAAGAAACTATCTTCAAAAAAACTGTCTCATTTTTTTCAAGGTCGAAGTTCAAAGTCTAAAACATTTTTAGTTTGTGAGTATTTATGAAATTATTAATTATTAAAAAAAGTATGTTCGAATCATAATTATTATTACTTCTATTATTATGCACTCATGTGCCGATATATCCTATTGAAATATTTTTGTTAAATTTAACATTTTTATATAATAATTAATTATGAAATGAAATAGATCTTAATAATAATTTAAATATTGTTATTTCTGTCTATTTCTTCAGTAATTATTAAATAATATGTTACATTAAAGTCTTTCTTTTTTTTTTTTTGTATTAATTCAATGTGTGGGGACTCAACGGTATGAAGTAAAGGGGCTCGGACCCCTCTACGACAGTCGCCGCCCCAAAGGGCAGGCTAATAATCGTCCTCGTGACGTTAAACCACACAAAATACATTCGATCGTAATTACCTGCAAGTACATGCAGGTAATGTACAAGTACCAAATCGTGACATCACCAGACAATGTCACGATCCATACACAAACCGGCCAGCCATCTCTTATCATGATAGGGGATGATGCAACCCGGCTGCCCTCACCGACGTACGTATTATCTTACGTACGTGTGTTTGTGTGCGTGCAAATAAGCCGTATATAAACCACCCGAACCGGCTCTAAAATCGCCAGTGTTCGCCTTGGTTTTGGCTTACCCGTACTTGTGTACGAAGTGGCTGAGCACGCTTAAATTCTGTTGAATTTCCTTCTGGTGAGAATATCTCTCACGACAAGGTATTCCACACAATGTTTAATTGAATAATTTATTTTAAATTTTATTTTGTTTGTTGCACCACGCGAATAAAAGACTTTCCCTGATCTGTGTTGGATGGGCCTCCGTCCACCACTTCTGGGTATAACTTTTGAAATCTTTATGATCCTACAAGAATAATATGGTCAACAATCAGCCATCTTTGACGGAAGTTTGACACCATTTAGACAACATTTTGAAATCATTTGTACTTACATCAATTTTGACAGCAATTGAAGATGAATTTGACAGGACCTCGACAACACTTGACCGTGAGTTTAACAGCATTTAGATACCACTTAGCCACCATTTGAACAGCATTTGAACACCACTTTCACAGAAATTTGACAGCATTTATTAAACACCGCATAAACATTTAAATTTTTTAGTCATGTCCTTAAAATTACCATTTTCAAGCAAAGATTGGGAGTGACACAAAAACATCCACCGAATCCGAATCACTTTTCAAAAATTTGTCTATTCTATGATTTAAAACCCTCGAGTTTAATAACACCACAAAAATCAGATTAAATGCTCTTAGCTCAATATAAAAATAATTCACTCCGATTGAATCAAATTGTGGTAACGTATATTTTCATCTATTTTTTAAATATGACGAACATATTCAGTAACACTATTTTGGCACCAGTAATTCAGATAATTGGGCCCATATTCAAAAAAGTCACTTTAACCTTCCTTCGCTTAAATTTCACTTTTAAAAAGTTTTTGCACAATTTTGTACTTAAAAATGTAAGAACATTGTATTTCTTATGAGAGTTCTTATGTAAAAATGAAATGTTACTATACTCTTAAATACAAAATTGCACCAAATGTCATTTTTAAGTGAAATTTAATTGAAGGGAGGTTAAAGTGACTTTTGTAAATATGGACCTTGGCCCTGTAAATAAAATACTGTTACAATTCCTTAAAAACAATTTAAAATACCCCCACCGAATATTATGAAAATATGGGAATATTGTAATAACATTCAGTGACCCAAATACGCTGGTCCCTTGATAATATTGCGAGTCAGAATATCCCTATAATAACAAGTCTCTACTTCACTTAGTCTATTCACCATGTACATTTATATACCCTGAATGGGTATATGAACCCTGTTTACAAAGTAAATGATGTTCAGTTTAAGACGCAGTCCTAGTGTATAATTCTTAATAGACAGTCGTAGTACAGTCTAAAGGGTTTATCCCTATGTTTAACCTGTTATCAGTGTTTGAAATATTATTTAATGTACATGTGTTGTACAAATTATTATTTTATTAAAAGTGTTTAAATTAATCTTTGGGTTTGAAATATTTCACAAAATGTCTCAAAAGTTAAGGTCCACAATTGTTCATGGGTAAAAAATTGATTCTTTTAATATATTACAGAGATATTGATACTCTTGTGGTATTGGTATTTCGCGTATGGTGTAACATTTAAAATGGTCTAAAATCAACCAAACCGATCGCTTTTATGTCGTTACAATTGTATCTTTTTTTTTCTCGAAATTTTGTGATATCAGAGGGCTATAGCAGAAATAAAAACATCAACCAGGCATAAATAAAACGTTAAATGTGCTGATAAAAATTTAAATTACTTTCTACTTAAGAGAGCAATGATTCCACATTTGAAAGAATAACCTCTGCTCGCTTACTCCTTTAATAATTCACTTCCAATCAATCCTGGTTCAATCTCAGAAGAGTTGATTAAATCCCAATTGCTCGCTCACTGCTGAGTGATAATGCGTAAAATCCTCATGGTTCAATCATCAGTATCAAATCACTCGCGACCCCTATTTTCGAAATAATGGTCAGTAATTTTATCAGTTAGTATTTGTATGTTGAGAGGGGGGGGGAGATTTACGCTATTAATAGATTTTTTAAAACCAGCCATTTTTTTCAAGCAATTTAGATTCTCGAGGCTTTCATCGTTCCTAAATTTTAGTTCTCCTTTTTCTTATCGCAACAAAATCTGACCACAAATAGGACTCCAAACACGAGGCCTAAAAATTCAGTTTTTTTATTTTTTTTTAATCTAATTTTCCCAACCATTTTCAGCAAATGAACCAGCAGACGTTTATCACTGGTGGCTCGTTTATTGTTATTGGTCGTTTTCGTATCAAACACGAAATAATTCAGCTGCGAATAAACGATATTTATGATATATCCAACGTTAGCTCTTTCTTTCGTTTTCCTTTTTTTTTCTGCTCACACATTCTCTTCCCGGTGCCTCCTCCTCGCCCACTGACTCATTCACTCTTTTATAGGATGCATATTTGTTAGTCGACTGACCATCACGGATGATTAAATAAACGATGATTACCGGAACCGTTTGGCTTATCCTTATGGTGTGTGTGTGTAGTTAGCATTTATACCTAATATAGGTTGTACCGATGTAGGTATATGCTGCTACACATAATAATGTATGCATATATCTATATACGTATAGACCTACGGTTTGTTCTTCCTATACGGAAAAACCGTGTACCTACGCGATATTTAGCCGGTGGATATGATGACGTGGATATTAACACCTCTGAAGGATTCGTTTTCGTAAAGCGGCATTTTATAAAACATTCATCATTGCGCTATAAATGCGGCCATTTTCAACACACATGAACGAACCAATTGTTACGTAATAACTTCGACTTGATTTAACCGATTCTTCCGAATAATAATAATGAATGAAAAAGAAGAAAAAAAGAAAAAAAGAAAAAAAGAAAAAAAGATGACAAAAAAAGGATTTGATTTATTATCATATTTTCAGTACAACGTATTCGACAATATTCTGACCTATGGTTGGTTTTGCAGTGTAATGCCCTATTGGAAAGGTAGGTATATAGTGTATATATATATATATATATATATTAATGTATTTGTAAGCGATTGTTTTCATATTAACTCATAATGTAGCCATCTGTACGTACGATACTTAGTTTGGTCCAAAACAGACGCGCTGTATAACATATTTATAATAATCCTTTAGGAAAGATGACATCATGATTTTTCGATTAATACAATTTTGGCAATTTATATTGTACGTGTATGGTGTCCTACAGCCTTAGTCTGTAGCCAATAGAACTGTACGTATTTATTATAATATATAATGTACAGTTTTGGAAGAATTTCAAAATGCAGTAATCGTTTTGCACGTGCTGCTGGCCTACGTACCTATAGTCTGAGAAATACCCTGAAATACGAATATCATTCCACATTAACAGAGAATGGAAAAACGGAGCAGAATTTCAATAGTTCTCTTTCATTCGATGAATTGGCACGATTTACTTTGTTCAACGGTTCATTAATTTGTAGACCTACAATGTCTAATTCGAAAAAATGAAAAGCCCGAGTGGGAGTAAATTATTTTAGAATATAACTTGTTAGGCTTTAAAATAGGGTGCAGGCTTCTTTGTAATATAAATTGAAGTTTTTGTTTTTTGTCACAGCATTACACCTTTCCCACTTGAGATATTTTCAAAAAATTTTCGCTTTGCATAAGTGTTTATCTTTAGATAGTTTTTGCGAAGTTTCGTTTCGAATATTTTATTCTGAAAGCTGCAAAGAAGTTCGAAAGTTTCAGTTCATAACCTGTCATTTTCAAAGTTGGTGTGGTATGTAGGGGGGTCACAAACAGACACCACTACCTGTTAACATAAACCGTATTTCTTTATTACCATTGTCACAGCCGAGGAATTTTGGTAGAATCACCTACACTGGATGGTGGCCACAGAATTACCACCACCCAACCCAGAATAGCCTACCAGGTGTCCGTGGACTCGAATTTCATCCATGTCAGGGGATTAGTTTAAAATATCCCTATACTAATGGCTATTCCCACAGTCGCGGACAAAACACAACAGAAACCGTAAAATTAGAAATTAAAGATTCCACATACTTTATTACCCCATTGCCACTAGAAAATTAACACATCATTGTGAAAAAGTTAATGTGTATTGGAGAAAAAATACACGAGTAAACTAAAAACCAGCACAGCATATTTAAAATTACTTGCATCAAAAGATGCGACGTCTAAAATCAATAAATATATATGTATAAAACATCATGAAAAAACGGATACATGTATAATTTAGAAGATCCAAAAACGAAGTAGAAGTAAGAGAAAAAAATAATAGAAACTTAGATTCAAAATTAGTCCGTTTGCCGAGGTTAGAGGGGATGAAAAACTAGTGGTCATATCAGTGGCTGAAACTGATTACAATTAATGTGATAACATTTTCATATTATTTGACTTTAATCCATGATGGATTCTACTCGATTCACCAACCGATTTTCTTCCAGTAAATATTTTAGCTACTTAATATATTGATAAAAATTCGATTTCGATGTTAAATGAGAAATACATGTAAATAAATATCGATCTGGTTTATAAAAATTCGATATATAAAAAAATTTATATTTTTCGATGTTAAATGGAAAATGCATGTAAACCAATATCGATATTTTATCGATGTGTGAGAAAAAATAGGAAAATAAAGAAACATCGAATTCGAAAACAGATCCCATATAGAAAATAAAAATGTTATCACATTAAAAAAGAGTGGAACATTGTATTAATATTGCACCAGAGGTTGAGGTACCAACAGATGGGAAGTGGAGGGTTAAAAATACACGTAATTACGGAGTGGAAGTTCGTCCGCGGCGGCATTTTTAAGAGGAGAAGAGAGGGAGTGATAAGACGACCATGGTGAATGCAATGAATGTGGTGGATGATAAGAAAATATGGAAAAGAGATGAATAGTAGTAAGACAGGAAAAAGAGTGAATTGTAAGATGAATTAGTGTGAATCTGTAGAATGAAAAGAAATGCCAGTCTACGGAAGTGTATATACAAATAGAAAAGGTTTCTATTGGAAAGATTTGCGGATGGTAGACAAAATTATACATGTAGCCTAAACTTCTAGGCTACAAGGGAATAAAATACAGTGTTTATAAAGGTCCGCGGACTATCTGAATCTATAAACGGTTCATAAATCAAAATTATTTATTATTTATTTTATAAATTTTAAAATTGGGTATTAAGCTGCATGCGTCATTGGTGCTCAGTTTTACTTAATGGTTTTTACATCAGTCTCAGTTCTGAAAAGTTAAAATTCTAAACTTCAAAGTTAAAGTGCCCGCACTTTACCAAAACCCAATAGCCAGGTTGAAAAAAAAAAGTATTTACTGCCACTTTTTTTCGATCAAACAATCCTATTCTCTGTCATATAGTTTTCTATGATTATCTAATATAAATAGAAATATATATTTTCTATCGCAGCATTCAGCCTTTTCCACTTGACAACTATTCATCACATTGACGTCTATCCATTGATAGTTTCTGAAAAGTTTCATTTCAGTTTTCAAAAACTCCATTCTGAAGGCTCAATTAGGTTCAAAATAATTCACTAATAGTTTTAGTTTTGGACCTGTTCTGTTGAATGTGAGTTCTCGCGTCATTTTTACGGATTTATTGTCAGTTCTGAGAAATGATTGCTCAAAAAGTTCGAAAGTTTTCCCAGAACGTGTTAGTTCTTCACCTGCTCTTTTGAACGTTTGGTTTCAGTTCTACTTTATGGTTATAATGTCAGTTCTTAGAAACCAAAACTCAAAAAACTGGGAAGTGTCATCGAATTAGAAAATTTTCACCCAATGTTTTAGTTGCAAAACTACTGTCTTTCAACCCTTAGGTAGTTCTCAGTTCTCCTTTATTAGCGTAATAAACTCATAACATTAGGAGCTGTAATCCGGTTTGAATGTTTTTACCAAAAGTTACAGCTTTAGACCAGTTCTGTTGAACGATAGTTCCGTACACCTGCCTGCAGGTTGGGTAATATAAATTGTACGTTCGAAGATTTTTCAACAAAATGATCTGAGACAGGCTCACAGCAAGGGAGGGTATAGGGGTGCAACTCTTTCCTGGCGGCATTATTTGCCCCATGTCAAAATTTTCAATTTTTTTTTTCTAAAAAGGAAAAAAGCCGTTTTTGTTGCCAATTTTCTATTCCCGTCAAAAAAACAAAAAAAAAACAAAAAAAAAACAAAAAAAAAACGTTTATTTTAAATACAACTAATATAATTCACAAAACAATTTTGTCCTAACTGATCTGCCGTTTGCCCACTTGGAATTTTACTCTGACTGCGGCTCTGATCCGAGCCCGTCTACATATTTTTCTATGGAACAGTTACAAAGTGAATACTGTGTGTGCGCGCCTTCATAACATAAACTTAGAGAGAAAGCTTAAATTAAGAAAAATTCATTTCGGGTAATACTAAGACAGAACATTGAAAATGCCATCATGATTTTATCTTTAGAATATATCTTTGGAATTTAAGGCTCAAATCAGACTAGAATTGTAGCCTTTGCACCCTGAGTACACAAAATAAGACTTCCCGTGATACAGGGTATTGAGGGGAACCTCTTTGCCTTAAATATGCGAAAGATACTTCCCAAATTACGCAGCAAAGCGAGACTGGTAAATTTTATCATTGAAAATGCTTCTCCAGTCAAATTGTGAAAAAATGTAAGCCACCTAATTTTTACCAATGTTTTATGTGTGAATTGAATGAGAAAGGGTAGATAACAACGATAGAAAAAGTGGATGGATGAAATGATAATGAAAAATAAAGTAAAGGTGGTAACATTGTTCCGTTGTTTACAGAACAAATATGAAATGAAAAAAGACCAAAAATTAACGGCCATCTTTTTTTTATTCATTTTCAATGTTCTCCTCTCTTTGTTACAAAGTGTGAAACTTGTGAATATTTTTTTCTAGTACCACCTGCATATTCTGTAGAAGTGCCATAAATTTGAAATATTGTGTAGGTATTCTCTTGTTTTATGAGGTACAAGCAGAAATCTCTCCGTAATTCTATCCCCTCCCCTGAGAATAAATCCTAAAACTGGGCTTAAAATGAAACTTTTCAAAGCATTCAACCAAATCTTTTAAAATTAATCCTTCATTCTTTCATACGTGACACCATACAAACTTTTGACCTTAATTACAGCTTTCAGGGTCAAGCTTTAAAATCCAAAATTCTCGTAAATCCATGAAAATAAAACTTTTCAAAGAAAAAACGGAACTTATCGAAAATATACCTTTATTTAATTACAATAATTATATAATCTAATCGAAAATTTTGAATTTAATTACAGCTTTCAGCGTTGAACTGTCAAAACCTAAATTCTCAAAAAACTCTGAAAATTAGTTTTTCTCAATAAAAATGAAACTTATGCTCTGAAAAGAAAATCTTTCAAATCAAAAATAAAACTTTTCCGCGTGAACTCAAATTCTTTCATATTTGACCCTTTCAAAACTTTGAAACTCAAAACCAAAATTATCAAAAGACTCTGAAAACGAAACCGTTCTAAGAAAACTGAAACTTTAATTATTTCATATTACGTGACATTACTGATGAAACTTAAAAGTTTCATTACCAATGTCAGGGTGAAGCTTTTGAAACCGAATTTTCCAAAATACCAGCTATACAAAACCTAGACGAAACTTTTCGAAGTTAAACTTCGATTCTTCCATATATGACGTCACTGAAATTTCTGAGCTTCATTAATGCTTTCGAAACCGAACTTCCCAAAAAGATCAGTTGAAGCAAAAATGAAACTTAGACGCTGAAACTGGAACCTTTCAAAGTAAAAACAAAATATTTCTTCCATCACACTTAATACGAGACATCGCTGAAATTTCCAAACAAAATTACAGTTTTCTGGGGTAGAGCTTTCAAATCCAAATTTCTCAAAAGAACCTGAAAAATAAGCTTTTGCAGCATAAGCGAGACTTTCATCATTTTGTACAATAGGTATTATTGAAATTTTCGAGTTCAGTTAAATTGCAGCTTTCAGGGTAAAGCTTTTGAAACCAAATTTCGCAAATTTCATTCTATCTCCGAATGCATGATATTCCACGAAACTTCTGCCAGACTTCAACGGTAGGTAGACAGTTCTCAATGTCAACATGTGACTTATATTTCACGCTGAAAGAACTATAAAAGACCATGTTTTCACAATCTTTTCAAAAAAAATACGGTATTAAAATACAAAATTTTTGTAGCACCTTCAATATGGAATACAGGCTGTATATTTACATAGCATTTTCTACTCATCTCGTCGAGAATTACTTACCACTGTCTTCACTGTCAATTCCTGGTATACTCAAATTACTCCTATTACAAGAATGCTATGCAACTTTATTCACACACCTGCAGAAAACGTAGTGTACTTCCTCTACATAGGTATTTTATTACGTATTCTATCGAAGTACTCTGTACATACTATGTTATCGATGTTGTCATCACACAAGTGAGAAGCTTCATGCTAAAACTTACCAATATTTTCTCGTCGGTTAAGCTTCCCTCTATCGTATTAAAGTAATTGTCTTATAATCTATGTTTTTATGCACTCGATTGTGAAGATTTTTGTTCATTTGTAACCTTATAATTGGTCAATAACATACGCACGCCAAAGACTGAAATAATTTCTTTTACCTATTATCCTGCGACACGTAATATTTTTGAAAAATAAGAAAAGTTTATCTCATCCGCATGTATCTACTTACCCATTGCCAATAACCTTGGGATAGTCTTCTGAGAAAAAAATATGGACGATTTTATACGGATTGTATTTTTCTTTACCGAACCTGCTGAAAAGAGGTTCTAATTCAAACTCGTTTCGGCAGATAGTGAATATTTGAAATTACTCGACAAGCCTGTCCTCCAGAAATCTCGAAAATTTTGTGAAAACTGCCAAAGAAATTAGTTTTAGTATCGATCATCGATTTGTACAGACTTACGATACTTTGGAGAAAAGAAGTTCATAATTCAAAAAAATATGACACACGCACCAAATGGAAGATTTACGCGAGTCCACTCTATACCTTAATTCTTTCAACTCGCTCACCTAATCGTTGAAAAGCATCCAAAGAGAAGAACACTCCAAAAGACCACCCGAATAAATCAAGATTTCGAACAAAAAAAAATATTTTTTTTTGCAGGCCTACTAACAAGACTCGTTTAAACAAAATTTTGAAAATCGATCTCTGGAACCAGAAAAAAAAATGCACCAATTGAAAAGACAATCGACGTAAATCTAAGATGTGACATCGCATTTAAATCTAATAATTACTATACTACTCGACTAGCCTCCATTATATTTTCTCATTGCAGCGTAGGCCTCTTATATTTCACCACCCCTATCACCTACCTAACAATACATAAGGTGCTAATTTCATCACCAAAAAAATCTATCAATGAATTTTTACAACTAAATCCGTGAAATTCACAAAAAAAAAAAAAAAGATAAATTATAATACATTCTCGTGTGAAAGAAATTTCATAGGTATATTATTCTCTGCTGCTGCTGATGACATCTGCACCATAATATATCATCTTACTCGAAGTATATATATTTTTTTTTTTATATACTATTATTATATATTTTTTTTAAAAAGTGTGTATAGTCAATTGTACATAATCGGTGGACGTAGTAAAAGTTAAAGAATGCTGCGTTTAGATATGTACTCGAGAAGACAGGTGTTAAACTGTTTATACTCACACGGTTAATGAAGTAGTTTCTAGTATGTAATACAAAGTAGCCGCTTGACCCAGAAGAAACTGTCCCACGCTTTTTTTTTCTTTTTTTTTTGTTCTTTTTTAACTCCCTCTCTCTAACTATCCTTTTATTTGTAGACTTTTATTATTATTATTATTATTATTATTATTATTATTATTCATTCCCTCTTTCTTTTTCATCTCACCTCAATCCCTGATGTTTTCTTTTTTTTTTTTTTTTTTTCGATTCAAAAGTACGAAGCCGTTAAAAATAGACGGCGGTTAATGAAATAAAAGTCACCCTACATCGATGATGGGAGGAGGAGACAAAAAAAAAAAAAAAAAAAAAAACATTCATAAAGCTCGTAGACAGATTCAAATAAATTATTTTTCATACACAAGTATACCTATAATAATATGTACAATATGTAATCAGTATAATAACCTGTTCGAAGAATTTGATTAATTGATGGGGAGCAAGAAAAGGAGGCGGTAAAAAAGAAAACGACGAGAGAGAATATTAATGGAGAAAAATTTTTGATTGTAGAAATTTTCATTCATAAAATAGACAGTTCGTAGCTAAATTATTTGTTGGGTATAATAAGGTCGGGTGAATTGGCCAGACAAATGAATCACATTGAGTATCCAATCGACCGATCAGAAAAACATAATCTATACCTACATACCTACATGTGGGGAATAACGATGGGCAAAGACAAAACAAAGACCAACACTTAGGTAGTCATTGACTTGTTTTTGGTCTTGGTTTTGGTCTTGATTTTGGTCTTGCAAAGTCAGTATTAGTTTTGGTGTTGGTTCTGGTCTCAGTCTTGTTATAAGTCTTAGTTTCAGTCTTGCATTGTCAATATTGATCTTGGTCATGGCCTATGTGAAGGGAGTCTTGTCTGGACCTCTTTAGGAAAAAAAAAGGCTCGACCTTTATAAATTGTGTTTTTTGTCGGTTTTGGTGATTTTTTGTTAGGGGATAGGCTGTCAAAAGACACCACTGAGAATGTCTGGACCTCCTTACTATATTGCACAGTCAGTCTTGGTATTTAGGATTCGATCTTAGTCTTAGTTTTAGTCTTGATTTTGGTTTTGGTTTTGCTGAGTCAGTCTTGGTCTCGCATAATCAGTCTTGATCTTAGTCTAACTTAAACAATTTTTACTATTACAGATGGTGAAATTAAATCTACCATTCATATCCAAAATAATGCTTAAATGTAGTACATGTGGCACAAAACCAAGAATCATCGATACTATCAATATCATTTTTAATATCAAGAACTATCGATATCAGATTTCAATTATTCTTTCGATAGTTTAACCAGGTAATGAAAACGGGACACTATCTAAATGATCTATAGTATAGATAGTTTTCAAATATCGATAGGTATCGAAACTTTTCGATATTTTCCGTCTATAAAATGTAAACGAAGAAAAATAAAATTTTATCCGTTTTTTTCGTATAATTTTTCACAAGTTTTATGCCGAGTCTCCGTCTTAATATTATAAATAAGTTTACGTTAAAAATGAGTTTTTAAAAGATAGGCTTTTCTTTACTTTCTTTTGGCTTTAACTTCATGCGGAATAAATATTATTTCGCTGCGGAAGGTTATGGCTGCAGTATTGGTATATTTTAAAATCCCTGCAGCGAGTAGAATAAAAGCTTATAAAAATGACAGACCCATACCAAAATTAAGTTTAGTCATCACTACTAGGCAGGCTACTGAACAGTAGGTGTTGAAAAACTGATATGTGACAAAGAAAATTCAGTCGATTGACAAAATCGCATTATCGTTTTATTTTATTTTAAGAAAATTTATGTCGAAAATCTAAATTTTATTTCTTTTCCGGGAGGATCATTGTGAAACTTCAAACTCTTATAGCATCTTCAATATGAAGTGTAGATCACAATGTTGACATAACAGATTTTCAATGGTCTCATGACACATGGATACCGCTGAAGTTCAACAATTGACTCTCAGGATTTCAAAATTACTCCTGTCTAAAAAGGCTATGCAACTTTATATACACGTATACAAGAAGTGTAGAATACCTCTTTTACTTAGGTATTTAATGAGATATTCATTCCATTGAAAAGTTGAGGCAAAGATACCACTCCGGTGGCGAAGATAGTAATCGGCTGAAAACAGGATAATGGATGAAAACAGGTATAAATGTATTGATATTGTAATGCAAAAATTTCTTTTAAAAATGAATTTTTATCGTTACAATTAGATAGGACTTAAAGATTATCCTCTAAGGATTAGTGATCATTCGTATTAGGTAAAGTTTTTCCCATTCTCAGTAAATCAATTTAAACTCTTTTCTTTTCTTATGGAAAAATACATATGAAAATTACATCGTCCTGTTTTCAGACTGTGATAATAGGAGGCGAATTTAGCGCTCTGCCAATCAAGATGTGTTACCAGAGAGTTGAAACAAAAATTTTTATTATTATTTTGGTTTCAAGTTGGCTAACTAACCAATAGACAGTTTTTATAACATTTTCAACATATCGCATTCATAACTAAGTAGGCATATTATTACCTATACCCCATGTAAGTACATTATAATAATGTGCAGAAAAATGGTGACCAGGAAAATTCATGGACAAAATTTTTAACAATAATTTTGAATTTTTTTCAACTTTTAGAGGCTTGTTGTTCCTTCATTTCGAACAATACACTATAGTGGTAAATGTTTACATTATAATGATCAGTTTATTATCAGTTGTAGGTATTTACGGATGGACTGTTCCGGAGCAGTCTAGTTTGAAGAACCAGGTTTTTTAAAAGAGCTGGTTCCTAGACTCAAGACTGCTTCGGTGTGATAAAGTCTGCTCCCTGCTCCTATTTGCTCCGATGCTCCAGAGACCAAAACAAATTTTTCTCAGTTTTTTCTGACGCTAGTTTTCGTTATCAGCAGCTAAATTGAGTTCAATTCTTATCATTTGCCATTGACATAAGATAATGAGAGGAATCACAAGAGAAATGTTGGAAGTGGAGAGCTGAAATTTTCATGAGTAAGTAGTTGTAGGATGTTGGTTTAAAATTCTGTGAAAATTTCAGCTGAATCGCACATTTAATTTTCGAAATATTGCTGAAATTCCGCCAACTCCCCAATTAGAATCCTTATCATTTTAATCACCCGATCTGAACAGAATTTAAACGATTTCTGGCAACCTTGAGCTACAATTTTTCAGAGATATCGAAATTATGTTAACTAAATATCCGATAAAAATTTGGCTAAAATCATACCATTGGTTCTCAAAATATAGCTGAAATTCTGCAACTAGATTTAGGTCATATTATTTACATAGGTATTCCATGTAATGTAAGATATCGAGAGGAATTATAAGAAAACTGTTCGTTATAGATAGCTGAAAGTTTCACAGAATTTTCAACTAACATACTTCAATATCTCATAAAAATTTCAACTTTCTACTATTAACAGGTATCTCATAATATCTCTCGATAACTTTCATTGCATGGAATTGAAAATGATGGAATTTCGGCAATATTTTGAAAACAAAACGTACGATTTAAGGCAAATTTTTATGGAATCGTTTGTCAACATATTACATACCTCGATGTTTCTATTCTCACCCAATTTCTCTTGTTAACTTTGATTGTATTGAAGGGAATAAGGGATACTATATCTTCATAGCATGAATATTGATGACAGATACTGCTCAGTCCAACATGATTAGGGTTACATTCATTCTTAGTTCAATGATTTTCATTTCAAATGATCTGAGCTGTTTTGGAGCAAGAAGCAGACTGAACAAGCTACATCGCCAGACGATGTGGCAACAGGGTTTTTGCTTTATTTTTATATGATTTTATTTTTCGTTCTTTTTTTTTAGGTTTGTTTTATTTGTCATGAAAAGTGACCCAAGAGTGACACCATTAACATCAACTATGAATAAAAACGATAAATAAAAAAATACGAATAATCGAGAAATTTCAGAAGAGTATTCTCAAAAAGAAGACAACTGTTGAAAGGAAGTGATATAGCTATATATTTCATTTAATAACACTAAACGAAGACGAAACAGTTGAAATTGAAACATTATTGTCAATTATCACATTTTCTATAAATTTATCGCAAAATTAGAATCAAAAAGATAAATGGTCACAGGTAACATCAGATAAATGGATGAAAATTTTATTTTCATTTTTTCACAGTTGAAAAAGAAAACAAAAAACACAGATCGAAGAAAATGAAAAAGGAAAAGAAGAAAAATAAATAAATAAATAAATAAATAAATAAATAAATGTTCACAGATATCGTCATAAAATAGAAAATTTTATTTTCACAGTTTAAAAAAAAAAAAAAAACATAGAACTCAGGCTGAGGAATAATGAAGGAGAAAAAGTAAAACATAGCGATTTTAATAGGGTTTTTTGCAAGCAAAAACCCTAAAACCAGGAGCAGGTGAACCAGGTTCCATAAATGAACAATTTTGCCCATCACTAGTTGTATTAACTTAGGTGATGATTCAGACATACTATCAATTTAGAGAAACACTACACAAAATAACCGAATTTCTGTTCTTTAGGCCTAGTTCACACCAGGCCATTTTACTAGCTTGGTTTCAGGCTAGTAAAGTAGCGCAACTAAAAATGCCAACGTTGTTGCGCCTTTTAATATCCTAGGACTGATCACACGAGGCAAGTGAATATCCGATGCAGGGAATGATAAAGTGCTTATCATATTACATCATTCACAATTTATATGTTAAACTCCTGTAATTCTGTTTTTGAAATTTATAATACAAATTACCTTAAAACTGAATTTAAAAAAAATTTCAAAATGAATAAGTGGTCAAGTAATGACACGATTGCTTTTCAATAATTATTTATATTTTCAATTGCAACGATAAATAAAATAACAGCTTTTTGCAGGATTTTTTTATCAAAACTTATTTACAGTTATTTATTCATTACAAGTTTCATCATTCGAATATTTTTTCCTCAAAAATTCGGTCAATCGGTCTAAATTTTATCAGTGATTTTCTAAATTTGTATAGATATTTCACGCAAGTAGCCTGAAAAGTTGAATCAGTTTAACTTTACGCAACTAGAAGCTAGGCAATTTTACTAGCTCATTTTCACTTGCCTCGAGCAGTCACACCTGGCAACTTTATTAGCGGCTTGTAAACTTGCGTGTTCTAAGCTAGTAAAATGGCCTGGTGTGAACTACGCTTCAAAAACACGAATTTTGCTGTCAGCCTTAAATTAAACCGGTTTCTATGAGAGGGGACCGTATAGCACCGTGAATGGAGGTCTCCGAAAACGTTTACGTTCGACAAAATCAACGTTTCCTATTAATGGAATGGAGAAACTCTATGACGAAGTTTATAATTTTTTTCTCCGTCGACTTAGTCTGTCGATTCATAAAATTAGGCTGATAATTTTATACGTTTGATTTTTAATATATTCGTTGTACGTACTTACGTTTTATTTTTTGGTGTAATTTGAAAGTATAAAATTAAGTTTATAAATGGAGGGTGGAGCTTAGGCGACAGGTACGTACTTTCCACAATAACCGACAACACAATAAATTTAGAAACAATTATCTCGTTTATATTATGAATTGAAGTTACGTTTCTTTTGTCGTCGCATCACGCCCCTCCAATTCGATCGATTTTCACGAAAGTTTTTCCTTATATCAGTGTTTATCCTTGGAAATGGTTTCTGCCAGGTTTCGTTTCAAAATCTTTATTCTGAAAGCCGTAATTAGGTTCGAAAGTTTCAATTTGGAACCCGTTCTTTTCAAAGTTAATATACTCATTCCCATTGAGGATTATAGTTCAGTGTGAACTTTGACGAGTGAAAACTCAAACAACTGAGAGTTTTAATGAAATCACCAAGTTTTCACCAAACATTTTAGTTTTGGATCCGTTCTTATTTGCAGGTTACATCTCAATTTAGTGTCAGTTCTGAGAAGCAAAAAATTCAAAACTTCAAAGTTCTAGTGCCGCACTTTGAAAAGATTGAATAAAGTTACGTAATTTGAAAAATAAAATCTATATAGGAAGGTAGGCCACGTGACATTGTTGCATTATTTTGGTCGAATCAAACAAATCCTTACACTATCGTACGGTTTACTATCACCCCTCTCCAACCTGATGGATTTCCACAAAATATTGGCTCCATGTAGGTGTTCCCCATACTTGGATGGTTTCTGAGAAAGTTTCGTTTTGAAAGCTTCATTCTAAGAACTGTAATTGGGTTGAAAACTTTTCCATATATATAGTTTTTCGTTCCGGACTCGCGTTCTTTTGAAGGTGAGTTACCTATCATGTTCTCTGTCAGTTTTTAAAAGTGAAAACTTGAAACATCTGGCAGCAATGATCAATAATTCGAATGTTTTCGCAGAAAGTTATCCACGTTTGATTGTTGATTTTCAGTTCTTCTTAAATCTTAATGATTTTAGTTCAACAATCTCAAAACACCGACAGCTGTATGTAATTAAGTTCGAAAGTTTTCACTAAAAATGGTAGGTAATTCTGGACCAGTTCTGTTAAATGACGGCGTCGCATATTGCTTGCCATAAATTTCTCGAAAAAAATCACGAAATTCTCACATCTATGGATAGGTATGTATAGGCTGACTGTGACTTCAATCTTAGCTTAAGCATACGAAAATTTTCGAAAGTTTTTGAAACGATAGAAAACTTTGAACGCTTTTTATGTGATACTTAGGCATACTTTAACCAACAGTGTCGAAATGACAGAATGGTCATTACTGAATATACCTACTGTATTTAAAATCGCAATTCGTGTTATCACCAGTTACGTACGTATGTAGAAATACCTATAGGTACTTAACGATTGATTCATTGGTGTAACTTCAACATTGACCAAAGTCGAAACCACCAAATATATCTTTTTACGGAACGATATTTTATGAACTGTTGTACGAATATTAGCTTCGTGATTTTTCCTTTCATTTACGAAAATTAAATCGAATTTTCTTTCAATTTTCGCAGCCATTTCTGATTTTGTGCTTCCGAGTCGTATAAAAAGTGTTCAACGGTGGCGTCCTTTTTCACAGTTTTTCAAATGCTACAACCCATCGTTCGAGTGAGTCCGTGTCTTTTTTTTTTTTTTTTTTTTTTTCAACGGAGACTAACGGATATAGCAACATATTAAAGACGTGCTTTAAGAGGCTGGCTAGTGAAATGTAACATTAGCGAAATTCTTTTTGTCAACCAGCATACAAAAATTGGATTATCCAAACGGTCGTAAATGATTATTTACTAAAAGTAAGCTTAGTCGTAATAGCAGAGATGCGAAAAATATCGATACGAAATGATATGTGAAAACATCGATATTTTATGCATCGATACGTAGAAATATAGGAAAATATCGATATTTCGTACCATTATTAAATACCTACGCAAAAAAAAAAGATATTGTGCGTTTTGTATGTATGTATGTACCTACGTACACAAAGATGTGTAGCAGTTTTTTCGTAAGTAAGTATAATTACAAAAAAATACTTGTTAAGAAATGTTTTAAGAATATGCGACATGCGCATATAACTTTTTTATTGTGCTTGGTCAGTATTATCTCCCACTGGAGTTCGACACTCGATTAATGGGACACAGTCTTTGCCGCCCGAAAATTGGTTTCTTTGTCGTTAACTTCTTTTCGCCTCTTCGATTCAATATGCTACTCTTTCACCTTTCCGCTCTTTGATTATTGTTTATTTTACCAGACACCAATGAGTATGTGGGTCAAGTTAACAAAAAGCGACTCGACGAGATTTTAGTACGCTCTCGCTTCTATTTTATAAACGAATGAGGAAAAAAAAAAAAAAAAAAAAAAACTAATCACATTCAAAGTCGACGTAATTATTATGCTGTACTTATTTTCGTATTTGACCAAATCCGTAAGAAATGATGGTCGTCTATCATTCATAAGAACATGCAATAATATATGTTGGAACAATGTCGATAACAAACACTTATTATTTTTCATTATTTTCTAGTAGACAGCGTGAACATTTCTCTATCAGTTGAGTTATAAGCAACCAAAACACCATTTCATCCGCGAGAACTGGAGCCTCTGTGAGTCCGCGTGCTACAATATTTACTGTTTAGTCATATTGTTACCTAGTTGAGCACTGAAGGAGCTGCAAGAAATACAGTAAGTTATCTTTCTTTTAATGTTTTTTTTTAGGATTTTTGCACAAAGTGAAAAAACCCTATTAAAATCACAATTTTTCTTCTTGCTTTTTTCTTCCTTCTTTTTCTTCAGTTAGTTATATATATGTTTTGTTTTTCAACTATGAAAATGAAATAATTTTTATTCAGGGTTTTTGTACTAAGTGGAAAAACCCTTTAAAATCACCATCATATTCCTTCTTATTGTTTTTTTCTTCTTTCTTTTTCTTCAGTTAGTTATATATATGTTTTATTTTTCAAATGTGAAAATATGATAATTTTTTTTTTAAGGTTTTCGCACAAACTGACAAAAACTCTATTTGGAAGTCCAATACAAAAGAATTTTGTTCTGGTGGCAGAAATTAAAATTTTTGATAGGCTGATCATGTATAGATTTGCACTTCATCTTGATATGTAATTCACTTTGACTATATAGTACTGGACTAGTAATATTTATAAGACCAATGTATTTTTTAAGATCAAAACATACGGCACAAAAGTACGCCACCCCCAGCGTACCATCTGCGTATTTTCAATGTTTTGCTTGAATTCACCAACTTAGAATACATCCGCTGAAGATATTCCTTAAATTCACAAGCATAATGTACATAAACACCAAACAAAATACATCAAAAGTTATGCTTTGGTTGCCTATCTAGCACCGGCATGCCTAACCAGAAATTATCTTTCTTTATTGGTCCAGTGCTATATAGTCGAAGGTAATTCCATTTTATAACCGAGATGAGCAAAACCCTGTTGCCACATTTCTTCTCTCTCCTATGAACGCAGGCTAGCAATACATAAATAGTAAAAATATCTCAAACTATGTCAATTGGAGCTGTGGTGCCGAGACTGAATGTGTGCTTCGCAAGTGGTAGGTCCGAGTCCCCTAAGAGCTAATAATTTTTATAGAGTTTTTATTCCTTTTTTTTACTAATTTTAGTACGTTACTCAGTTTTCTAAAGAGAAAAAAAATCTTAAAACAGAAAATTAACATTCAACATATATGATTTTCATATGCACGCACAAACGTATCCGGCAATGTATCACTTTGCAAATGTCATATCGAGGAATGGTGCAAATAGCAATACCCGTCATGTATATTTGATAACTGTTTTTATGTACAATACTGGCACTTTTGAAAGGACATATCTAATTTGAGAAGTGAAATTTTTGATGACCAAAACAAGATTCCCTTTTATTATTTTTATAAGCAAGTTATAAAATTGACAGTTGTATATACAAATAATTCCAGAAGAACGATATGGATACTTCGTTTAATGGGAAATAGCATGTAAAAAGATGTAAACAATCTGCATGAATACCTTTTCAGAAGTGATAGCACTTGATAAGCACCAGCGTTCCATTACCACTAAACATCCCAATTAAAATCACCCTTCTTTTCCTTTTTGTTGTTGTTTTCTCTCTCTTTTTCTTCAGCCAGTTCTATGTTTTTGTTTTTTATCTACAAAAATAGTGATGTGCCCTAATCGATTAGTTCGACTAATCAATTACTTTGAATAATCAACTAATAGATTTTTTGCTAATCAATTTTTTGCTAATCGATTTACTTTTGTAAAATTAATTGATTAATGTATAAATCAAATATCATTCAGGCTTTGGTAGGACTTGTAACCACAACCATAACCAGAATAATACCCGCACTAAAAACCGAAATAAATTGACGATATTGATTTGAGAACTGATAACGAAAACAAAAAAATTTCCCTTCACCAATAACCAATAACTAATTCCCATAAAGTGCTGTATCCATTAATCAGAACGACAATCAAAAAGAATCAGTTTTTATTGTTTTTCAAAAATTACAAGGTAATCATTTCCTGGAAAATTATTAATTATAAATAATTTTACCAGTTGAAAAAAACTGTTCCGTCTATTTTACCCCAAATTTTTTTTTAACCAATAACCAGTAACCACAACCAATAACCAGAAAAGCCAGTAAGCCGAAACTAATATGGAATTTTATTGGTTCCTAGTGACCAATAACCCCAAAAATGTTTTGGTTACAAGCCCTAGGCTTCGGCAAGAATCACAAAATTTTTGTAAAAGAAATAGACGAAATATACGAGGAAAATCCTATTTGTTGGCTGTTGCAGAAGAAACGTTTTCTGTTCCACCTCAAAATTAATGCGTGTTGAAAAAATTACCTAAGTTAGCAAGTTGGTGTAAAAAACGGTAAAATCGATTAGGTACTTGAAATAATCGACTAATCGAACAATTTTCGATTAATCGCGCATCATAATGTGAAAGTGAAAACCCTATTGCAACATCGTTTATCGATGTAGCTTGTTTTTTTTTTTCACTCGCTTATCAACGAACAGAGATTGTATTCGACTATTAAATTCGTACACCATTGTCTCGTCGCAGCTATATTAATCGATCCTAATGTACGCTTGCTGGGCCATCGCAGTTTTCACTCTGCTGTTCGTGCATCAGTCGCTGGAATCAGCCGATAAATGTCCTCCCACCGTTACACGAGAACCATGGGGTGACGTATTTAGCTCTGCGTCCAGACGTAGAGAACCTGTCTGCAGATACACGTTGAGGAATTGTCGAAATACATCTGTGCAAATAATCTCATACGGAGCTGCTATATCGTCCATTATTACACCCGACTATTTGAATCGACTGGATGACATTGTATTGGGTTTCGACGATATCAACGGTTCGAACTGTTTTCAATTCTTTCGATGATATTCATTAAGTATAATACCCTGTATGTATCTGTGTACCCACTCGGTACCAGGGGTTAATCCAGAATTTTCTTGAACGAGGGCGCACTAACCCAGAAACGTAGCTCAGCATAACCTTGAGGTGAGGTAATGTAGTCCAAAAAATGTTCAATCCTTTTTATCCTCTTCCCCCCTCCGATAATAATTTCTATTCCAAAAAACACTTAGGGTAAATGTACCGAATATGAGGCTCATAACTTTAAAGTTGTATGTAAATTTGAAAAATCACTCAAAATTATAATTTGTCTACTGGCCGCACTTTACACGCACATAAGTAAACCCATTTATATCACAATTTTTCAGAAAATGCATTTTTTTTGCCATCCAGCAGGGGAACTGATGCAACATCACAATATGCCATGAGGGTCACAGCTCAATGTAGCGAGAGCATGCAAGTCAGATGTCTAGGTTATATGTATGTAGTGTATACATCTGTTTATATTTTGTACAAAAGTTATAAAAAATTGCAAAAAATTTAAGCGAACAGTGATGAAATTAATGTAGTATGCCAACTGGGGTGGCAACATACCATAATAAAACAAACCTGGTAAGCAGCACATTTATTTCAAAATTTCACCCTCAAACAACTGAAGGTTCCCAAAATAACCTAATGGCCCACTGCACAAAGTCCCATATACCTACACAAGTTGGACAACAAACACCAGGCATAGGTCAGAAGCCTGGTGTGCTTGGATAGCTAGTGCAAAATAAAGTTCACAGTAACCCCTGAAACTTGGGAATTTTGACATAAAAACCAATTACAAAAAACAGTTGCTTTGTAACACTGAAACCCCAAGGAAAGAAGCATGGCCATCCCCACCCAATCAGCACAATACAAAAATAATAAAAAACAAAGTAGACAAACCTGAACCTTTATTTGGTGACATAAAGGTACAAACCAGAACATTATTTTAGTTACAGAGTTCCATTTTCATAAACGGGAATGAATGAAAAAGAGACAAAAATAAAAAACAAGAATACAAAAAATGAGACATAATTTAACATGTTACTATGCCAGTATCGAAGTCAAGGAGAGAGTGATCAGCCAAATTCATTGTGATGGAGGACAAACCACAATCACAAGAGATAAGGACAGATCAAGATAAAAATTTCCCTCTTTTAATTACACGTATGCATTTAAAAGAGAAAAATTATTATCTACATTTTTAAAACTTGGTTACCTGTCAAAATTCAAAAGACCTTGAATGTTGACAGTAAAGACTACAGATTTCATTGAGATACCTTATCAAAAAGAGAGGAAAACTCATTTTAGGCATGTTCTTTCCACTTTTTTAGCAAATTGGTACAATAGAACAGTCTTAATTAATAATTATCCTCAATTTTTTCTCAGTAAATTGTAATAGTTTAAGAGAAACAATGGTCCCCCATATTTGGTTCATACTCAAAAACTGGTACCCCTACCCTATTTCAAATTATCTTTAATTTGTTTCCAATGCTATTACTAACAACAATAATGGTACAGCTATTTTACATTTGTATCACAAATAACTATTTTATGGTAGGTAATAAATGAAACACATCTTTGAAAAGTAAACTGAATAATATTTACAACAATTTATTGAAAATTCCCCAAAAAAATGAACAGCAAATATCCTGTACACAGGCTATAACTTACTTAATTTGAATTAATAAAATTAATTATTTGAAAAATTTTTGAAAATAATGAATGAAGTTTGTGTTTTTAAAAATTATTGGTCTTTGCACATCTCACAATACAAATTCCAGTTTTCTTTTTAATTTACACCACCAAATCTATTAATATAATTTTTTATTTTTTTTAGTTTCTCGAACAATTCTATACCTAAACTAATAATTTAACGTATTTTTTTTATTGATCAGGTAATTTTCTTTCCAAATAATTAAACAATTTTTATCTGGGAAGCACGCACCCCTGCACTACCTCTGGATCTGCCACTGCAAGGTATTTACTTTAAATAGAATGACAACACAAAATTTTTCAATATTGCAGGATTCCGTAATCCAGAAAATGCGTTCTTAGGAGCTACAGTTGGTCGTGTAGCAAATAGAATTGCAAATGGTCGATTTATCTTATCATTGAATGGTCAGCAAAGAGAATTCCGTTTAGATCAGAATGATGGAAAGAATACTCTGCACGGAGGATTCAATAGTTTTGGAAAGGTGATATTGATTGATTTTTTTTTTGTTGGCAAATTTAAAAATATTCTCTTCTGGAAACAAACAAGCAATTGCATGAGAATGTTAATTATTGTATTCGTATCCAAAATAGCATACAATTTAAATAATAATTTGTTCTTTGAGCAAACATTGGAACAAATACTCGAACAGTACCTACCTTCCTACCACATAAGTAATTTTTTGTTTTTTGTACTAAAGTTTTGGGTACCTACCTCAAGAAAAAGTTTTATTTTATGACCTTTTTGTCACCAATGTAAAAAATGCTCTTACCTATTCTCATTTTGCATTCTGATGCCATATTTTAACTGAAACTAACCATAATTTTTTTCTCATATACTTAAGTTAAAGGAAGCGAAGATACCACACCTTTTGAGTAATTGAAACAGATTTGGATTGGAGTGCTGAAAAGAGACCATATTTGGCACATATATACTTCAAGGCCTTATGCATCATTTCCTATCATTCAAAAATAACTAAATAATAAATAAAATGAAAAAACTAAAATTGTTGAAATTTTTGGAAAAAATCTATTAAAATTAAAGAACAACTATATAAAATAATTTTTTTTCACTTTCTAAAATATAAAAAATTCCATTTGAAATTTTTTCTAAGTATATTATTCAATCATTAAAATCACAATATGTTTTTCCGATATTTTTACTTAAAATTTAACTAGAAATGAGAAGGAAATTGGACTATTGCCAGTAAGTTATTGTATCGAAATTATCTGATCTGTGAATATTATACTGAACGTGCTACTTAATTACGTAGACAGAGTAAAAATCTGACCATATTTCTAACGTTATTATTTATAATATACTTAGGTACCTACTTACTTACCTATACCCATTTTGTTTCGTTATTCAATTAATCGTTTAGATTGATACACGTCGAATATGACTGTTTTCCATAACCAAAATTAAAACCCATTTTTCAGTGTTATCATGATGCTCCAATTTCTTGATGACACTTATACTTTTAATGTTAGTACTTATTCCAACATTAACTGTATTTATTGTCTGCTTTTTAAATGAGTAGATATTCCCAAAAGATTCAATAAATAAGTTACAAAATTCGTCAATATTGAAGAAATCAACTCTTCTCCTCAGATTGTTTATCACTCACTCAATTCTCAACTTGTATATAGGTATCTATACCAACTGCACAGGTAGGTATCTTGTATGATAGAAGGCTTACATTTAACTCATTCTTAATCATAAATTTCACCTATTTAACGATCACCCATACATAATAATGTACCTATGTTATAGGTCATTTGTGATGACTAGTTAAATATATGCATGATTGTGATGATTCCATGTTGACAGTTAATAAATTTATGACGATTTAAAATTGAACTTATAATTTAATTTATTTCAGGTCGTTTGGCGCGAATGTCCGAGCATTGACGTAAATTCGGTCACACTTTGTTATTTCAGCCAGCAAAGAGATGGTGGATTTCCTGGGGAAGTTGAAGCATTTGTAACGTACAAGCTGAATAATTCGAACGCTCTTATCATCGAATACAAGGCTATTGTCCGCAAAGAAGCAACGCCAATAAGTATGACGAATCATGCGTACTTTAATCTAGCAGGTCATGTGAGTATTTAGCTATGCGTATCTATAACGAAAATAGGAAAGCAACAAAATTACCAAATATATGGTGACTTTTTAATCATTAATACCTACTTATGGTCTAAGGGAGAAAAAGAAGAAAGAACAGACATATTTTAAATCTATCTGATGAGTACCTAGGTACCCAAATATCCTGGTTGTTGAAACTATAAGTAAAATTCGTTTATTTTTGTACTGAATGCTCGTACTGAGAAACAAAAAATGATTATTTTTACATTTATGATGAGTGTAAAATAGGTCCAATTAGGTAAGTTGTAAAAATAAATAAATTTTCAGAAAACTTGTACTCACTTATTAATGCACTTACTATTGAACATTGTAAAAAGTGCCGCAGAATTTTGATTTGTTGAATTATTTTTTGAAATCTCTATCCGAAAAAGCACTGAACAGTAAAACAAAATCTGTATACATTTAATGCTAGGTATTCGATAATATAAAAAGTATTTAAAGTCTTCAGGGCTGTATCCAAGGGTGGTGATTTGAGTGTTAAACACTCCTCAATGGCCCAAAAAAATCCACTTAAATACATATTTTAAAACATAAAACACACCTAAAAAAGAATTGGCACTCCCTCCCCTTGCAAAATTGTTTGCTCTAATTGATAAGCCCCTTGATCAAAATTCTGGATTCGGCACTGAAAATCTTTACATTTGAAAATAATCACTGTAATAAACGTACAAGCCGATAATTCGTTCGTTAAACTTATTTAACAAAATTATTTCCCTGATATTATTTTGCCAAATATTCCCTCATATTTGATGCGCATGCGCCACTACCCACATAGCCATACACAGACATAAAAAAATGTTTGTTGATCCCTTCGAAACAACAAATTCTACAGTATTATCTATAGGTATGCCAGAAAAAATCCAGAGGTGGCACAGGCCAAAGCACCGTGGAGCGATGCTTCAGGACTATAGTTTATATAACTATAGTATATTATACGATATGTTTGTTCTATTAGCCACAAAAATTAACACTTCCAACACCGATGTTACCCTTATCATCAGTCAGTTATTCTTTTTATACATGAGAGTAACACTAAAGGTAACACTGGGCAGCAAATTGTACCGTTGCTTGTCAAGTCGTTGGAAATCAGAGCAAGGGTGGAGTGTTTTGTTTAGACTGATATCGGGTAAGAGATCGCTGTTGTCAGCAGTTAGGTAGTTCAGTGTTAATGGTGTTACATTTTAGCATTACTTTCGAATCAAAATTTTTGTAACACTATTGCCTTATAAATTAGGCACACAGAACAAACATGATAATAGAGAAGATTTTGTAGTTGTTCTAGCCCTTCCAGCTTTGTCTTAGTTTTACCAGTAAGTAGATAGCCACCTCTTGTTTGTTCTCTGAAAGTGTTTAACATCCCTTTTCTTCTATTTCGAATCAGCCTTCAAATTACTAAGATTAATTTGAGAATACATAGATTCGTCTGTTGTTGTAAATATTCTGTAAAAATAACACAGAGAGAAACAATCTTGTTAAATCATTGGTAATAACCAGGAAGAGCACAACAGCATGCTTTCTGAGAATGAACAAGGTACTTGCTGGTTAACTGGTAAAACTACAATAAAGCTGAGAGTGCTAGAACAACTTCAGAATTTTTTCTATTATCAAACAATATTTTAGTTGTAATTTGATCACATGATTTTATTTTACTGTTCGGTTCGTGTTTACTGATAAGGACTTCGAAAAAAATTCAACAAATCAAAATTTGCCAGTGACATAACTACTTCTCGAATTTTTTTCTCAAATATAGACAAGGTACACGTATAAACATAGGCCTACCTACCTATTCTTTTTTCAGTGGAACTTGCTCTTAAAAAAATGTCTAGGCCAATTACGTTTTTAATCGACTGTAAAATTAAGTGTTTTAAAATATTGCGTTATTTAAAACTAGAAAAGACTAGGAACATTTACACGTACAAAAACAATATTTTTTTGTTTATTGCAAGAGCTGCCTCTGGTTGGTAAACACTATACAACAGCATCCTGAAAATGAATCTTTTTGTTTCCACATTTTACAGAATGCCGGTCCCACTGAACTTTATCGTCATCTGGTGAGAATAAACGCTGATGCATACACACCACTAAATAACGAGTCAATACCAACAGGTATGGCGACGAAACTTGGTTACCTATCTTATCTGTACACAGTAGGTAGAGCCCAAAAAGAAAGTTAAAAATGGGGTCAAAATGGCATTATGAGATACAAACAATTTTATGACTGAAATTTGTTGTGATTGATTCCTCAATAAGTGATCAAAATGTTACAACCCTCATACCCTGTACTTCCATCTAGGGGCTTCAACGTGTGACTATTTTTGATTTTTTTTTCAATTTACCTCAATTTTTGACTATATAATACTGAACCAGTAAAACTCCATAAGATCAATGTAATTTTTATTGTCGAGACATGACGGCGTGAAAGTAGGCAACCCTGGAGTATCTTCTGCGTATTTTCGACGTTTTTGCTTGAGTTCACTAATTTAGAATATATTTGATGAAGTCATCTCTTACATTCACAAGTATAGCGTATATAAACGTAGCGCAAAGAAAGTCAAAAGGTAGACAGTGGTTGTCTATTTAGCGCCGATATGGCTAACCAGAAATCGTCGTTGTTTACTGGTCCAGTAATTTATACTCAAAAGGCAAATCACTTAGCTATCGAGAAAAATTGAAAAAACTAAAAACAGTCCTACATTGCAGCCTCCCCGATGAACGCACAGGATATGGAGATGGAACATTCTTATCCCTTACGGAGGAGTCGAGCCCCAATATTGTATTTCAGCATTAAAACTTTTTGGAACTATTAATTTTGTTTCAAACCATTATTTTAGTCGACCAATTTTAGTATCAGGCCATCAGCCTCCTCTGTCAAATTACGTTATGGACCAAGGTATTTTCAAAAACAGGATTTAGAAGAACAGAGTTAGGGACAAAATGTAGACAAAATCAAGATAAAAACAAATTTGGTAGCAAAGAATATTATGGACAATTCGAATGGTCAAGGTAGATGTATGTAAGTCTAATAAGTAATAACCTTTTAAAATTGTAAAAAAACATTCTGTAAAATGGTCCTATTGACATATTTTACTCGAAAATATGCTATCATTTACCGTACGATTGGATTTCAGGAGAGATAGCGGACGTATATAACACCAGCTTTGATCTACGACAATGGACCACCCTGGGAGAAGCATTGAAAAATACTGCAGATGACGGGTATGATATTAATTTCGCTGTATCCTGCTCCAGGTCATCCTCACAGAAGGATCCGTGTCAAACAGCGCAGTAAGTAATACGCCTAGGCTGAAAATATGCCCGATACGACCAGCATTGTCTAACGAATTTATGTTCCCTTCATTTCAGAGTCTTTCATCCGCAATCCAGAAGACTGCTCTCCGTGTGGACCACTCAGCCTGGTTTACAATTCTACACAGCCAATTCATTAAGCGTTCGTGGTCGAAATAATGCGCTGTACGATCGACATTCCGCCTTTTGTTTGGAAGCTCAGCAGTTTCCTGATGCTGTAAATCATGTGAGTTATTTTTCAATTACAAATTTAAAATATTTTTTTCAATATTTCAATTCGCTAATTCATACGTACTTTTTTCGCGCTACGAACAGCCTCGATTTCCAAACACCGTTATAAAGCCCGGCGAAACGTATTCAGCCACGACAATTTACAGATTTGATTTGGGAAAACTGAAGCAGCAGTTGTAAATGTGCGGCTGAGAAACGCACAAACATCACCATTTTTCAACGATAGTTACCAATTTGGAGATAATAATTCGTTTCAAGGTTTATGAACTATTTCCTGAAGACGGCGTTTGAATTTGACGAATTCCTCATTCGCTGCAGCGATAATATATTTTATAGTTTGGAGTATCTAGGCCTATCTTTCGTTTTTATATTTATTAAGATGTTCGGATTAGAAGTTCAAGTTTTCATTGGCCACTGTGTTCTTTTTTAGATTTTTTTTTCTTTTTCATTTTTTAAATTTAATTTTGGCATTGAAGTCTTATTTTCCAGTATCTGGGAGTGATTCGATGTCGATTTGTAAGAATACGTGTAGGCTACGTTATCTGCCTGTGTTGAATGATTTATTCGGCAGCCAACTTGATCTCAGAACGTTAATTTCACAATCGCGTGTAAGAGAACTGTCGAAGAAATCAACCAAACACATTGTCATTTTTGGTTAAGTGCTGGTGGCTAGTGATGTTAAAAATTTCGATACATATCGATACACACAGCTGTATCGAAGTATCGATACATTGCTCGATACTAACGATATGTATCGATATATTTTATACTTTAAAAATAAAAAACATAAATAAATAAATAAATAAAAATACGAAAAAGCGCCCCAGGCTGCCAGCAGACAGAACAAATTATGAAAGTATATCCTTCGTTAATCAGATTAGTACCTATATTTACAGCTTGTCTGTAACCTTATTTGAATCTACTCTACTATATTGAATTTATCAAGAAAAAAATTATGGATTTTCGATACGATACTGTATCGATACGTATCGATACATGTCTTTAAAATATTGATACGTATCGATACTCAAAAATGCTTCGATATAACATCACTACTGGTGACAGCAACTGGTTTCAAACCTACACAAAACTCACCATTGTTAGGTCAACCATCAGACAACTCCACTCAACACACTTCCAATGAAATGTTGACTTTCAAATTGTTATAGTTGCGGTCTGCTTGGAATAGTGGTCAGATGTCAGATGCTTGACTCTGAAATTGAATGATCGCAAGTTTGAAATTGACCGCCACCTCATTCCCAGCACAAAATGGCGGTGTATTTGGTTTGGTTTTATCGACGCTCCATTATCGCTTTTCTCTAAAAACCTCTCAAGTCGGACTTTTTGTGATATTCGTATTTAAGAGATTATTAAGGTAAAAGAAAATCAAAAAATTAAATTCTTAAGACCTCGTAAGTCTACCATCATTATTAATAGTGGTTCTGAAGGCAAATTAAAAATTAAAAAAGTCTGACTTACCAGGTACCTACCTATTTAAGACAAAATTTATATTAGCTACCAACTTACGACGTTTTTATGGAAAAAAGACCCGACTTACCTAATTTTTAAATTAAAAATCACGTAAGTCAGTGGACTACATTGACTGAAATTTAAATTAAAGACCTTGTAAGTCTAAACAAATTTGAATAAAACAAAGAAAGGTGAAAGAAAACAAATTATAGTTTATACTTCTCCGATATCCCTTCACTTCTACGACATAAATTATTACCTTGAAAAAAATTTTCTGATTTTTCAATTAGTTTTTTGTTGTTCCTGTAAAATTTTATTTCTTTGACTTGCAATGTTTTTAAAGAAAAATGATGTATGTGGTTGAAAAATTCATGCTAGTAGATCATTGACCACGCGATCTCAGTCACCCCCTCTCCCATTTTGACATAAACTATATAAACTATAGACTCTAGGTAAAATGGCCCCATAGCCAAAATTTATTTTAAAAAAATTTATCAAAATTGGGTTATTGACGCTATAGGTGGATTTTTGGATTTTTTTTATAACGCATTTTTTAGCTAAGGTATACAGGTATCTTCGAAAAATGAATGACATGATATTTTCTGTCATTCCAAAATTAAAAAAGTGCTTATCCTCATTCAGTTATTAGATGGAAATTTGTGTAAATCCTAAATTTAAGAAAAAAATGTGCGTATCTCCCAGGTATCTCCCAAGTTGAAAATTGAAATATTTGTAACTCCAAGTCAATGCAAAATGTATAAGTCTAACCCATTGATTGATATTGGTTTGTCGAAGAGTGAATACCTCCATTTATTACTTAATTATTCTATTTGGGTTTATTTTATTTTATTTGTGAGTAGAATTACAAAAATTGTATTCATAAAATTTATTTTTCCGTATAAGTACATACCTAATGATTTTATAAACCTAAATCAACAAAAAATATATAGAATTTTTGGGGCTCAAAAGCAATTGTTTCCTTCTGGTGAAAAATTATCTAAAATAGAATTTTAAATTTTGCTAATTAGGCCGACGCTGTACTTACCTACTTATCTTCTCACATAATTTGTATGTACCCTACAAGTTATAGATCAGTGTATTCAGGAACGAATCCGCATTGAAGGAAATTAAATAAACTTTCTTCACCGGTAGGTGCAGACTTTTAAAATAAAAGAAAAGCAAATCAGGGACAAACGATATAAATGAGAGGAAATCAGGAAACGTTATGAAAACTATTTTTTTTTTTTTTTTTGTATTAAGTAGGTATAACGTTTTGATAGAATAATTTTGGATCAAAAAATAATAAAATCAATTTTATGAAATTAAAAAACTCGCTATTTCGTCTGTGGGAAGCCAGAAGGATTGAAATTATGGAAAATTTTCTACTTCATAATGCTTTTTTGTATTCGCCCTACTTATACCTACATACGTTGTTACCTACATCCAAATCATTTTACATGAAAATTTTCGACCAATCAATTTTATTGGTGCTAATTATTGGTATTGTAACTTATACTATTATACATAATAGGACTGTCCAATTGTAAAGTTGTAAATTAGGATTTGGTAAGGTTAAATAGGAACATAATAAATTATAATTGACCGAAACCATCGGATAATCCTTGTTCTCTTCGCCATGCTGCCAATCTGTCGACATACCAAGCCTGAAAAATAAATACGAATTAGACTCGAGTGAAACACTGAATAAAATATAGTACGAATCATTAGGAATTCAAATCGCAGGTAGATATACCTAACAAAACAAGGAGGTAGAGGACCATGGATTTGCAGATAAACAGTACAGTCTACGTGTGTATCTCTATACACGTTAATATTTACTGGCTTGAGGTGAGTAATCAAAGTGTCAGTAGGCTACGCAGTACAGGTGACATATTTCAACAAGTTCGTGTGAATAGTGATTGTTGGCAAGTACGTATTAGGAATTTTTTCAAACAGTGCCGCAATAATCATAATATTTTCACGTACAAAATTGAGCCTATATCACTATTTACACTAATGAATGGAGGTTAGCCGAAGTGTTTACGTATACATTAAATTGTTGGATACAAAAATTCAAATATTTTGTCGATATAGCTTTAGAAGTATATACGTATACACTCGAAGAATAATATAATATAACTTACGACGAAGTAGGTACCTGCATATATTATATATGTACGTGTAGGTTTGTGTTGTAAAATATAATTTGCAAAACTTTTCATCGATACAAGATTTTGTAAATTTAATTCAATAGTTTGTATCATTTGTTATGACGTATTTTTTACTCTAGTGAGCTATTTAGTTTGATTTCAGATTTCAACAACGAAGCGAAGTGAGTGCTAATGTTTCAGATACGATGAAAAAAATCTAGAGATTAGGGAGAGGAGAAGGCAAAAAGAAAAATCAAGAACCACATTAATAAATGCATTTTTCCACATCGTGTTTATACAGTTATCAAGGAAAAAAAAATGTAATCTTGTAAATATAAACCGAATCTGTATTAATTGTGGAATGCGTCAACCACATATTTGCTGGCTGTTATTAAACAACTTTTTCTGAAAATGTTCTCGATTACGTGAGCAGGTACGAACTTAAACTCTATCCTGCATGGTATTATGGAATTTCGTAATTATTTGTTTATACCAGCGTAGGTACATGAGAAAAAAATTTACGTGAACATTCCTAATTGTAATCTTGGTCCATCCTAAATAGATACCTCCGTCTACCTAAGTGTTTATCTTACAAAAAAAAAAAAAAAAAAAAAGGTTTAAACACTTTGATAGAACGTACCATTCAAGTTAAACTACATAATATTTTCATTTCAAATATATAGTCCATTCGGGTTTGGGCCTATTGAGAGTACAATCCCATCGTCTCAATTCTATTCCACTTCCTGTAACTTGTGAAATAATATTTATAGATCAGTAACGTTCCATAGTATATTGGGAAAATAGGAGTACCATGCCCCTTCTGGGAAATTTAAATCATTAGCCTGTAAGTACCTATATTATGTTTTGAGAAGAAAATTTTGTTTTACCATTTCATTTTATCTCTGCTCTGATAATTTAGGTTTAGACATATCTATAAGTAGTTGAAAAACTTCTTCTTTAAATTTTTCATAATATTATTTAAAATTACTCATACTGTTAATAAGCTATTATCTCGAAATCCAAAAAAATTGCTTTTATTCCTTTAATACCCACAAATTACAAAATCTTTGGAGAATAACGCGGTATGAAAAAGAAAAAAATTGACTCAATTTCTGAATTATTACCAACGAAAAACATAATTAATACGAGTGTATATATATCTGTTTATTTACCTATTGTATTCATCTTCTTATTCTATTTACGTATATTTTATTCACTTTATGTTTTTTTGTTTGTTTTTTTAACAATATTAAGATGTTTATTACCTACGTAAGTATCTTACCTACCTATTGACAACAAATATTTGTTTGTCAAATTATTTTGACTGATGTATACATCCAAAAAAGAGAAATTTTTTCATTCAAACAAACAGTGGCGTAACGTGAAAAATTTGGTTGGGATAACAATTAAGTTTTTTTTGTAAGATTTGATATAGGTATAATATTATACAGCTTAAAGAAAACAAGCAATTCTGCACCCAGAGCTGTCAACTACAAGGAAACAATTTCAAAATTATCTAAATTATCTACCGTAGCCTTTACAAATAGCCACAAAAAAAGCACGAGTACACTGGATTTGTTACCCATGAAGTTGATTTTGTCTAAGACAGTTTTAAAAATATCTACCAAACAAGATTTTACTGCTGGTAGATCAGGTAGATTTCGAAAAGGAGTGCACCTTTGGGAGTCAATATTAAAAGAGTAATATGCAAAAAATCCCTGCTGTGTTTCTTTTTCATGTTTTTTTTTTTCCTAGTAATTTCTTTTTTTCTTCAACCATAGGTACCCAAGTATGGAATGTATGTGGGTAGACAATCTACCCTGTCTTCCCTGATGCTACATCACTGCAAACAAATCCAATTCGTTCAATTTTTGTTAAAAATGGTTTATAGTTTTATACTCGTTGATTTATTCTCTATGAACTAATATGTAAAAAGTTTACTAAAGGAAAACACTGTTTTCGGTTTATACTGTTTCTCTTCGTCTATTCTCTAAAAGTTAAAATTTGCCAATTTTACCGAATACAGATTAGAAATTAGAGACTTGAGAAGTGAGTTTAAACCGTTCTTTAGTAATACAAATATTTCATTCTGTCACCAAATTTATACGCAGGGCTTGTAACCGCAAACGTAACCAGAACAATAACCATAAACTAAACAAATTGATCATTGAGTTGGGAACTGATAACCAAAACAAACAAATTTCACATAAGCAATAAACACCAATTCCCACAAAATGCTAAAACCATTAACCAGGACAATAACCAAAGAAATTGGTTTTTAACTGTCTTTCCGAAGTATCAATATTATTGATTATTTTTTTCAAAAATCACCAATTATTTCCTGAAAGATTATCAGTTACTATCAATAATTTGATCTGAAGAAAATTGCACATTTTTAACAAATAACCAGTAACCAATAATCAATATAAATTTTTATTGGTTCCCAGTAACCGATAACCCCAAAAACTTTCTGAAGCCCTAATTCATAGATGTGGTACAAATTACAATATCAAAAACTATCGATGCTATCGATATCGAACCTTTTTTCTCAATACTAAACTGATTTTAACGAGCATCTTCTTACTTTTATACTCAAGCATTTTGAAAAAGAAATGCTTGTTACTTAAAAACATAATGCTCATGCAAATGCTCGAAAACTTATGAACATTTTCTACGGTTTTAGCCTTCAGCCTAAATGAATAAAAAATCGAAAATGCGTTATTTTCCTCAAAGTGTCAAAATAATTCTCAAAGTGCTCGAGCATATTGAACAAATGCTGAGCATGCCTGAGCCAATAATGAATGCTCGAGTATTTTAAGCGTGAGCACGCTCTGAACAAATTCTTGAGCATAATCAGCATTTGCTGATCAGTAACAAATACTCGAGCATTTGCCACCACTACTCGGTAGTTTACATGATAATTTCACCAAATTTGTCAACTTTTAACCCTTGTTCTTTTTTTGACATACAAAATGACTTGTTTTTAGCTTATTTTGTTTTAGTTATATTTTTTGTGCGTTTAAACGAAAGTAATGAAGACGGGAAACGATTGAAACTATCGATAGTATCGATAGTTTTTTAATATCGATATGAAAACTTCTCGATATTTTCCGTCTTAAATTTGAAACATGTTGAAGTGTTCTCTGTTCAACCCTAAGATTTCAGTTCTGGCTGAGCTCAAAAGATTGGTATTGATCTTTAAATAAAATACTTAGAGGAAAATTTAATCATCGCAACTTACTGACCGTGTCAGGTTGAGAACATGAGAACTAGAGTTTGAGTTCTGTCCTGGCACATGGAAGACGTTTCTTGTGTTGTTCCCGTGCTCGAGCATCACTCGAAAAAATTTAAAATAATTATTAAACTTCAAGAAATATTTCAGGAAAATAATTCAAATTCAATTAAAATAATCAATAATTTCTTTAAAAAATTTCAAATCATTATAGTTTTTTTTCAAGAACCTACATGATAAGTTTGAAAAATGTTGCATCCCGCTCCAACCTCTATTAAAAAAAAAAAATTAACTGCATGTAAAACATTTTGAGCTCAACCTCGAAAAAAAATTAAACGCCACCCATGGTAAATGAAAGGTAAATATTTAAGACCTGTTCAGAAATAAGTTTACGTAGTACCTTTAATTAATTTTCACAGTTTAATGAGAAAAATTCAACACCTTAATTATCAAAGTTATTTATTTTCCGTTTTTCGACATAACATGTGTACAGAATAAATTAATTTTCTCTGATTTTCATCTTCTGTTTTCCAGTAACTTACAGTCGACATGAAAAAATAATATTTTTGGCCTTAATTTTTTACCAAAAAAAAAAAAAAAAAAAAAGTAAATAAGTAGGTAAAAAGCTGCAGAAATTTACTACTTACAAGAATTTAAAAGAAAAAAAAAATACCCAGTCAAATATGCTCCTTAAATCTTAGAAATTGCGTGCATTTTCTCAATTTTGATTTAACTGTACAACTTTTAAAACAAGTATATACGATGTACCTATACAGTATATGTACATTACAGTCAGGTATATCTAATTATATATTCGTCACATTATGTAAAGATAATGTAAATTTAATTTGCCTCCTTTAAGATATGGGTGAATGTAATTTTTTTTTCTCACCAACAAATCGCTATTAGGTAGGTACCTACCCAGCTATATTTATAGGTACTCCGTGGCTTATTTGTCTTTGATTTACTCTTTAACTTACTTGAACATCTCGTTCGTCTAATCCCATTTCTGCTGCCAATAATTCTAAATCGGTATTGTGTAACGTTCTGGCCTTTGCAAATTCCTGTTCTAGCGAAGAAATTTGTTCCGGTCGAATACGATTCACATACGAAGAACTTTTATCATTTGCCGATCGATTATTTTGAGATTGCAACATAATTCTGAGAAGGTAAAAAATAAAAAAAATTAAACATAAATTTTACAAACGTTGCTACCTACACCACTACATTCACCGCACTTGCGTACAGATAAACAAAAATACGATATTAGTTTTTGGCTACAATATTTCAAAACAAAACATTTAAAAAAGTTATGAAGAGAATGAAAAAACATTGTGAAAAAGAAAAAGGTGAAGTAAAATATTACAGTGGACTGCGCGTACCCGTGCTAAACATACGTAGTATAGCAAATTGTCATTTTTCTTTTGTTCAATATTTGTAGGTAATGTTTCGAAAAGAATAGTTTTTAACGAGTACTTTTTTTCTTTTTTTTCTTTATTATTCATTCGGAGGCACGGTTATGACGAACGACCATATTATATTCGTGATTTATGCACTGCGAATTTGAAATAAAATCGTAATTTTTCTTCATTAATAGAAAGAAGAAGCTCGTTAGAATATTCATTTTTAATGAGAAAAACAATGCCTACGTATGGACCCATGTTACAGCGACGTATCAAGGAGAGTGCGTACTTATACGGTATTTCGTGTGTAAAAAGGCTTTTGTGACGATTCATTCGGAGACCATCAAAAGTTTTATTCACCCATTTAGGAAAATACAACTATCACATTCAGTGCAGTGGCGGAACCTGGGGATGGGACTTGTGAAAAAGCGCCGATTCTGAGTCGTACATCACGAATATATAGGTCACTCAAAATCTTCTGTACACAATATATATATATATATATATATATATTTCCACTTTTTGCTAATTTTGGCACTATTTGGGAGTCTGTGGAGCCACCGCCATTTGACCTACGGCAATGAAACTTAGGATACTATTAGAAGCATTCATGGGCTATAGACTCGTGTGAAAATTTTTTAAATTAATTTGTTAGTTTCGGAGGGAACGGTTCTCAAAGTGTTGCAAACCCACCATGTTGTCACCATGATGGCTCCCGTAAATTAAAATATTTTGACTTAAAATTTTTATGGTAGTTGGAGACTATTAGGGACAAGTTTGGTATTGAATTTGGCCAAAATTGGTTCACCGGTTTTCGAATGACAGCCATTACAAAATTTGACGCTTTTTTACTCAATTTGACATTTTTTGGGAGTCTGTGGAGCCTTTGCTGTTTGACCTATGGCAGTGAAACATGGAATAATGTTAGAAGCATTCATGGGCTACAGATTCAAGATAAAATTTTTTAAATTTATCCGTTAATTTCGGAGAAAGGGATTCTCAAAGTACTGTAAACCCACCATGTTGTCGTCAAGGTAACTCACGTAAATTTGAAGATTTTAGCTTGAAATTTTTATGGTGATTGAAGACTACTAGGAACTGATCGAAATCGGTCAGCTGGTTTTTGAATGGCAACCATTATAAAATTTAACACTTGGAAAATACACGCTTACCGCGGTTGACGCGTGGCAGAGATATTTTTTTACTGAAGTCTGTATCTAACAGGTATTTTTGCACATAAAATGGCGTATGAGCATACTTGTCGACTATACTACTCTACCTATGTACATACGATGAGTGTTCGGCATCATTTAATCGAATTAAATTGAAATTAATCGATATATAGGTAGACCTACTGGTATTTTTTCATTTTCTTGAGGTATTGATTTTAAAAATAATATCTAGAACAAGTTGATTTACGTTTTCAAGAGCCGACTATCGTATAAAATACGATCCTAATGCATGTTGGATACCAATAACAGCACCATAGCCTACCACGTAGCATTACCACCGTGGTTAAGTTACATGTAAGAAAGTGGAAAAAAAGAGAGAGGAAAAAGATACAATTAGTACGAGCGGAAATTAGATAATAAAAGAAGGGCATACAAAGGATTTTCTTAAGTGGATTAACTTAATCGAGAATATTGAATGTGAAACCGTTTTTCAAAACTACGTTTGAATACAAGAAAAAATACGACTCAGTTTATGGTTTGCAAATTTTTTCAAGTGTGTAATACGTCCTGTTGGCGTTACTATGTGACACTATTAATTTATAAATAATTTTATACCTACTTACATATTCGTACGCATATTCTTTTTATGTGGTACCCAAAATAGACACTAAAAATTTCCTTCCTCGTAATTAAATTAAATAGATCCGTTCACGAATATACTTGGGCCGGATAGCAAAAATATTCATATTCATCGAATGAAATAAAAATTATACAATTGGAAAAAATCAAGTGCAAGGTCATAGCCAAAGGGAGATTTCACGTTTGAATTATCCTGATTCGAGCCTAAAAAATTGTGGAGAACTTGAAAAAGTATCTATACACCTACTTATATTGATTTTTCTTCTCCTAAAAGTTGTTTTCTTTCTTTTTCTTTTCTACTTTTCTTCCTATTTCTATAGATCATATATGTCTTCGTCTTTTTCTGGAAAATATAGGCTACTAGACTAGTTTAGCGAGGTTTTTTATTGGGAAAAATTAGAATAGTTTTAATTTATTTACCAATCGGTCAGTTTTGGCGTCTAAAATAGCATAGGTACCTACTAAAGGTCAAATTTTCCCTGTCGCGAGCTTCCACAGATATGGGGTTGAATATGCCACCAAAACGGTTTTTCACGTTTATCTTAACAAAAATTGATTTTTTTTTTTAAATAGTACACAAAAATGTTTGGCACGAAATTTCCTATAAAACAAATTATGAATATTTTAATCATTTGCTGTTCCCTACCTTTGCCAAATGAACTCTAAACGATTGTACCTTTTCAGTTGCTATATTGACCCAATAACTTCAACAATAATGACGAAATATTTACAATGCATTCATTTTTACAGGTTTGTCTAAATGGGGGTTAAGTGAGAGTATAACTGCCTTAGTTGTTTTTTTGGTGGGGCTGCAGTTACAAAGAGTGAAGTGAAAAAGAGGAATATTTTTAAAATTTTCTGTTGTTCTGATGCATGCTTTCGGTGTTCTATGAAAAAATACCATCTTTCGCACTCATTTGGAAGGAACAGTGGTCGTCAGATAATTATAATAAATCTGACTTTTTTGTAAGAAATTTTATGTGAAATATTTTGACACTGTTCAAGTTCTTTGAAAAAATCGATATTTGTTGAGATAAACATGAAAAACTGTTTTGGAGGCATATTCACCCCCGCATATTTGTGAACACTTGTGGCAGGAGAAGTGTGACTTTCAGCACATAATTATTTAAGATACTTAGACTGACCGATTAATGAAGAAATCAAACTGTTCTATTTTGTCCGAATAAATAGTAGCCTATATGTATTACACACAGAGGTTTAAAAGTGAGCAAATATATGCGAGGGATTTTGGAAAACGAGTGCAGTGAGTGAGAAATTCCAAAATCATGTAAACTCACTTTTGAATCTTATCGAGGAAGATATTTTACATAATTAATGATCAGAATGCAATGAAACGTTAAAATTCTATCATAATGATGAGTCTTTCTTAAAAATTATAAAAAACTGAAAAAAATATCAACATCTCATTGTGGCAGATTTAACATTTCATTTTGAAAATGTAACCTCTGCCTCGATGTAAACTGAACATGCTTTCATGTACAAAGATGCTTCATGTTTTTACACGGAAGTGTATTCGCTTTATATCGAGATTATATTCATCAATGATATGAACTACTTTTCACTCTTACCACCGTAAACATTGCATTTCTCATCATGTATTATATAAAAAAAGTTTTTTGTTCTCATTTAGCTGGTCTATAATACATCGTTGAAAGAAAAAATCTTTGTAAAAATTGATCAATTTAATCAGCTACAGATACTTTTTTGGAGGGTTTTTGAGTGATTTCTCTTAAAAATTGCTTATACCTATCTCAAATGTATTGGTTTACAGCAGCAATGAAGTCAATAAATATAGGTGTGCTTGAGAAATATCTATCATAGATTGGAAAAACATATTTTGATTAGGTATACCTACATCATTCAACAAATGGGACATAATTTTTTTTTAATTAAAGAATTATTTTTTGAAATAACAAATGAAAATCTCTACTCGAACTAAAAATGATCGATAGAAAATAATTACATTGGAAAAATCAGGCAAAAATGTGCATTTTTAATGTCAAGTATCAGTTCCTCATTAGATGTATTTATTTTCTACCAATTATAAGCAAAAATTTTAATTTGCTGATAAAAAATGTTCACTCGATTTCCAACTGATTAGTTCTGGACTAAGTAGAAGATCGTGAGAGTAATTTAAATTGATGGAAATAATCTAAATTTTGTGAACATTTAACAAACTGATATATAAGGCAACGAATTTGGCTACTTATTCAAAAGTGAACTCTCTTCTTTCTGATGATACTTTATTACCAGGGAAATACAAATATTATCAATGATCCTACTTAATTATGAGTAGACCTATATTCACTACTTGGAATAATACTGATAAAGATAACAAGTCGAAACTGTACAGCAGCTGTTTCTAACGTGTAGGTAGAGGGGAATGGCTCCTTGAGGACGTGAGATCAACTCAAAGAGAAGCCAGGAAATGTTCAACATGAATGCATATTATGACAGTTTGTTGAAAGAAATTATAATATCTTGAAGCTAGGAAGGAATAAGAGGAGCATTAGCATTGAGCGACTGGGGGGATACGAAAATATTAAAAGATGGATAAAAGAGAGGCCATTAGAAGAATAAGTATTTAAAGCCACAGTTGTACGGAAATATTAATTGACTTACCACCACCTTGATACAGGTTTTCAAAAACGGTTTTTCATATCGTCGTGACTCATGGGAAAACCAAATACCTAAATTTCCACCTAGTCAAACCAATGCTCCCAAGACATTAATAAAATTTACGTATAGATGTTGCGACGTCTTGTTTTAATATTCTTTTTAGTGTTTTTTTTTTTTATAAGTTTTTTTATCCACTGGGCCCATTACCATACCAAAATGAAGATTATTCATAAAGTTTTATTTATAAAATTAGGTATTAAATAAGTAATCATGCTCCAAGTACTACGAGGACGAAATATTTCGACGAGATGATACGGTAAAATGAATAAATCATTAATTTTTGAAAGGTTAATTCAATTAATAATGATAAGTAGGTATACGGATAGGTACAACGACTATTCGTCGGTTTCACTTTATTTCAAAAAAATTATTAATGACTATGAGAAATTAAACCACGTTTTGATTTCAAATTGACTACCTGGCATAACTGACGTGGACTTCACGTTGGATTATTTGGATTGTGATCATTATAACGAGCGAACCAATATTAGGTACAATTTCTTAATTATATTCGAAATCTGTGAAAGAAAAGTTAAAGAACTTCTGATAAGAATGTGTTGATAAAAAATTAGTATCTACCGAGTTTCATGAATGTAATGGTCATTATATTCCCAGCCTCGTTGGGAGCTGAGAGGATGAGTTTTGGCATTTTTGAATATTTTCATCATAATGTTTTTCAGCTACTACATATATATAATTGTTTCCACTTCATTCGATAAATGAAACAACAAATAACTTATAATTATATAGTTTACCAAGTAAATACCTACAGGTAATTAATTAGCCTAAAGTTTGTGTACATGTTACCTACATTTTCGATAAATTCAACAAATTAATTATAGCGAACGTCTGAATAATTTTTTTCTTCTTTCTTCATACCAAAACGAGTCTAATAAGAAAAATAGGCCGAACATCTGAACTAATCCACACAAAAATATTAGATACAATAATTATGTAATTGGCTTAGCATGAAAATAAGAAACACCTATTACCAATTCAAGCCTCCAGTGTTGAAAACTATCCCACTCAATAAATTAAGACAAAATAAGAGCTGATTTAAAACTCAGCTCCTCAAAAAGTTCAAATTTTATTTCCCAGTATAATTCATAGCAAATTTTAGCTCTTCAAATTAATATAAGAACATATTTTCAGTAAATTCAAATCTGAAGAAGAGGCGAAAGCCTTATCTGAGCTATGCTTCCTCTCAAACTCATTCTATCATCTCACCCATAAGAAATATTTCACCTTTATTTCTACTTAATTAAAACTTGCTCCACGAATTTTTGCACGAAAGATGATTCATTCAAAGGAACAAGATTATGAAGACTAAAAAATGTATCATTGTCTATCAGAAATTTTGAAGAGGTTGCCTGCCTCAAATATTAATTAAAAGTTTTGGTATGTATTCAAGAAACGAAATTAAAAATTTCAACGAATTTTTTACATATTTCAAAAATTGGTACTGTAATCGCAAAACTGTTTGTAGACTTTCATTTAGGTTTCCTGAGACTGTTTGTTTCACGTTAATTAATTTCAACAAATATTTAGAATAAAATGTTTACGACGAGGTTGATAAAGCCTCCTTTCAAAACTTGCCTTTTTCATCTAAAATAAAATCTGAACTACGAGGTTTCTTTTTTAACATCACGTTTGTCTTTTTCTTAAACTGAATTTTTACAGCATTAAACATGCAGGAAATTTTCTCCCAAGTACAAAATTTTCTATCACTAAAGAACTTATTATCGAAACTAAGTCAGCTTTACAATAGCTTATCCATACTATTTTTTATAAACTTTTGGAAATTGAAGTCAAACCCTAGTCTATGAGGAGGAGATTGTTGGACAGTAGCAAAATATATGACTTAATTCTCTCTCCATTGAAGAGTTGGTTTGTCAAACTGAGGGGAGTAATAAGAGGGGAGTTTTCTTAACTTATGGAAGAAGATATGAACTGAATAGAGCTTAATAGTCGTGCAAAAGTATAGATGAACTCAGCTTTAGTCAAAGCATCGGTCTTATGTGATAGGCTTTCAGCGTAGATATTATAAAGGTACCTACATCAGATGAGTGAACAGGAATTTGAACTTTGCAGATGTTCCCACAGTTTCATTTGAATGTATCCCTGAGTAGACTGCAATCCAGCGAATGAGGATGAAGCAGACTGAACATGTGAAATACGGAGAATAAATCAAAAATTTTAAAAATAAGATGGTGGGAAAACTGGTTTAAAGGACATTTCTAAATATTTTGGATACTTCGATTTCATTAAATTACCCGAGTAGGTATATTTCAGATATTTTCCAATCAGAAACATGCTCTCCTATATACATAGGTGGATTTAGGAGCGGAATTTGAAGGCTAAGTCCCCCAGAACAGGCATTTAGCCCCCAAAGAATTTTTCCAAAAAAAATGTACGATGTCCATTGAAATTCCGAAGGGATTTTTATTGAAATAAAATAGAGGAAGGAGGTGTTGAGGTGTAGATAAAACTTTACCAGGGCCTTAGCTCCCACAAAAATTATAACCAAAATCCGCCTATGTCTATATGTGATACGATGCATAGTGCATCGGCCTCACATTGAAAATCGGTGTAAGAGCCAATATTATCGTCCCTCTTCCACCATTTTTGAGACCATATTCACGAAATCTATGATCCTAAAGAAATCTCAAAGGTTAGCCGTGAAGACTTCAAAATACAAAATATAATACAGGCCTTCGAATTTTGAATTCAATGGTGGATCTAACGGGTACTACCTTAGCAAAATTAGCATGAACATTTTTTCAAAAAGGGTTTTTGGCCCTTCGTTGCTACACAATAAATTATTAAGTCCCGTATCCGATGATTAATACTATGCCTTTTCATACATTTTGTACCCGGACTTTTTTTTATTCGATCCGCCACTGTATTGAATATCAACGCCTCTCTGGTTGTGTGGTATCTTTATATTTAGGCTTCATAACTATTTTGGGTGATCTTTTCTACGTTTCAAATAAAAAGGAATTGCGGAAGTAATTGAAACGACTAAAACGAGAGAGTTTTACAAGTTTACCTTCCGTCATGAAATTTCACGATTTGGCTTCTATGAACCAAAAATGCAGCTTAAAGCGAAATTGAAGGACAATATTTAATTAATTACGACGTGAGTTCTCAGATCTGATTCCGAATGTCCATTGCAATTATCTACCCACACGTGTTTCCGCTAAAAAACCTGTTAGTTTCTGGAGGAAAAATTTAGAACCTTTTCTCCCTAACTGTTACATAAACATATGACCTTGACGTTGTATTTCAATTATTTTTAATGTATTTCCAATTGCATTGGTGAACCATGCAAAAGATTCCAAATCGTTTTCAACATCAAACAATTTGCTGACTCGAATGCTCTTTTTCAGTCAAAAAAGAATTCAAAAAAGCAAAACTACATAAATGCATAGAGTCTTACCTTCAGGGGCACGAAATATACATACAAGGTGATTCAGAAAAATGGAAACTTTTGAAATGCGTAGCGTCAGGCATGATCAGTTGGCAGCACTTTGGGACAGTGAATTTCAGATAAAGAAAATCTTGCTATTTTATTCAGTAATCGCATGGATCAGTGGATCCAACAACATTGTTATTTTACCGCCGCAGAACTGTTGAAGTGTTGTATCAAAACGACAGGAGCAATGGTTCACTCGAAAGAAGATAGCCGAGCTGAACCACCCTTACAAACAAAAACAATAAGATTTTTGGCGTAATATACGTTCGAAGTCTTGAGCTGTGTCACTAATACCTTCTAAAATGTGTTCCAAATTTTTTAATTATAATCTCAGCCCCCTCTCAAAAACTGAATATCCTGGGTTCTGACGCACGAGGCTATCTCCCATAAATAAATGAATTAAAAATTCGAAATTAATAATAATAAAATCCGCCAAATTTCCAAAAACCCTCACTAATAATAAATATGTACCTTGGATAATTTCAAAACTATACTTACTTAATTTACACTCATTCTTTTCATTCTTTGCACCAACCGCCGCCTTCTCTCTTTCTCTGCTTCTCATCACATCTTTCACCTCTTTCATCTCTTTCACACTCGTAGTCGCCGTCACTCATCTTTCTTTCTTCACATCGATCTTTTTCTGTCATTCCACAAATATTTTTCAAATCTTCATATTTCTTATCATTTTTCATGTTTTGTCACATACTTTCCATGGATTGTCATCTCATTTCATTCATTTCTCTTATCACCACCATGATAAGTACTTTTTCTATTCATAATTTCTTCCGCCGAATATTCTATTTGAATGTTCTATTTTTTTCCAAGTTATTTTAGTTTTCTTTTATTTTCCACCTTCTTAATAAATCTCGGAGGTTAAATAGTGTTAGTTAACATAATTCTGTTTCAGTCCTCGTTGGAATAACATAATCTTAGTTTACTAATGTGTTTTTATATGAAAAATTTTACTTTAAATATAATGATGCTTTGTAGAATGTGTTAGTCTTTTAAAAGGCAATGAGCAATATTTGGTGGTGTAGTTCCTGTTCTTAACTCAAGTTCAATAGTGACCATGTGAATAATAATTTATGGAAATCTCCAAGGTACATCTGGTATTATAATTTAGCCATTTACCACGTTGACATTGGGTCCACAAACCTTGGTAGATTGAGCGGGTTGGGGCAATAGTTTTTAAGTCGCCTCCCTGTAAAAGTGGTTTCTAACTTGATGTTCTTTGCCATGATTCGTGGTGTTGTATAAAAAATAATGTTGGAACTGTTGGTGGGATGTCAAAATGACCCCCACTGGCATACCACAGTGCACTACCCAATTGTAGTTGGTAAAGTGTGTCAAAGGAATTCCGATGACATTTTAGTTGAGGACATCATAGTCAGGTTCCATCAAAACATGCTATAAAAAGGTGAATTGAAAATTTTGATGATACTGAACTGGCTCTCAAAGAGAAACTGACAAGATAAACTCAATGGCAGAATAGCATAATGCATATATGTAGGTACTTTGGGTAAAAATACGAGAATACCATTTAATTATCTATGCAAGACGTAATTTAAAAGAAATTCTAATAAATTAGGAGTAGGCTGCAGATTCCCAAATGGAAAATTATGTCGGTTTGATATCAGAAATTAAATTTTTTCTTCAGATTTTTTTATATTTTTGCTGGTTTTCTTAAAAGTTTTCAATTTTTATTTTTTGAGTCACCCTGTATGCATTACGAATTTTTAACAACATACTAATTAAAAGTGCACAAAAAAAAAATCAGTTTTCGAAAAAAAGATCATCGAAAAATACAAAAATAAAAATTAGATATAATTAGATTCACAAGCTGTTGTATGCAGATTATGTAACGAAGAAAATTACATTAATGCACATCGTTGACTTTTTACTTCACTGCATCGAAAAGTTTACTTTGCGAATGTAAGTGCATGACAGACTCCCTCAGTTGGTAGAACAAAATTTTACTGATAAGAATACTCGGTGACAGCGTAGACGACGACGTACAATTTACTTCAAGCGGGAAAAAAATGTTATCATAAAAATAAAACAAACACAATATTAAAACCTGATGCAAAACTACACTGGGAAGAAAAAAAAAATTGTAGTTTTATTTTTAAAAAAAAAAATAAAAAAAAAGGAAAATAATAATTTTATGATTCTTCGGGCTATATCGATTAGAGGTTAATTACCCTTCGTCTATTGACACGATTACGTGCCAAAATAAATAATTTGCATAAGTTAAGTACGGTAAGTGAAAGAGAAAATTTCATCAACTATTATCAGCACGATATGAATGTAAATTTCCTCCGTCAACCATTTTTACTGCTTTCACAGAGCAAAAATTTTCATATTTACACCTATGGTTTTTGTTTTTTTTTTTTTCGAATAATACTCTTTTAATTTTTCGAAAATAAACTTACTCGATTTTCTATAAATAAGTTTAATATCTGGTCGCCAGCCAAAGCGTTGTAAAATTGGTACACGATGTAAAATTTTTTTCTCCTTCTTGAAAAATGGATCTTAATGTCAACGCGAAACAGTAAAACAAAAATGAAAATTCTTTCCTCTGTTTTTGTATTCAAAAAAACACCGAACTGTTGAGCTGATAAAACGTTACAACGACTAAAATTGTGATTTGAAGAATGAAGAGAAAAAAAAGTATGTATGTGAAATTAAAAATTAGCTTGTTTGCACAAGTTTACTACGCATGCGTATTACTCGATTTATGGTATTTCGAAAAAATATTTTTTCCCGCCAGATGAAATCGACGTAATTATAGAAACTAAAATTACGTAAAATTTGAGTTTTTTTTTCTTATTCGTCGTTATTATATGGCTTTATGACTGTGAGAAGCTGACGTCTCGTCGTTTGAGTGTTTTTTTACTTTCTTCCTTTCTTTCTTCTTCACCGATTTGACGAATATTTTCTCTTTCAAATAAGACATGTAAGCTATACCTAAATTGTTTTTTAGGAGCTTATTATTCAGCATAGCCTATCGTGCATTTTAATTTTTCGTTCGCTTAATATGTTTTGTAATAAATTTTTTAAGACGTTCTTAAATAACAAGTAGCTCGTGCATAGTCTCACATTCCGATAAAATTATTACTTAAAAATTATAATAAAATTTAAGAACAAAGTATACGTTTGATGGATTTATTAATGTAAGCTATTGTTGTTTGCAATATTTTTACTACCGTAGGTACCGTTCGTATCAATTCCAATAAATGTTGAAGTTTGCTTTTTACCCAGTTTGCTTGTAAACGGGATATTAAAATTGACCTCATGGAACGGTTAGGCATGGAGATGATGAAAATAATCCTTTCATGAGAAAAGAAAACGATTGATACCATTTTTCCATTTTGACCTAATTTTTTTTATGTTATGTATGGCACAAAATTTTGTGTTCACGGTTCTGAGAAAACTACCAGGTGAATAGGGCTGAAATTTTTAAGAGAGATATTTCTCATATTGGAGCAGGTCTGAAGATGTGTTTTGCCTACTGGTTAATTAATTTCTGAGAAAAATGGAGAATGAAAAATTCCTGGAAAAGTCGTTTTTCCGAGATTCTGAGAAAATGATGAAACAGATCGAGCTGAAATTTTTACAATAGACTTTCCTTATGTTGGCGCAAGTTTCTCAGAAGTTTGGTGCCTATTAATTCAGTAGTTTCCAAGAAAACTGGAGAAGAAAAATTTCTGGAAACAATTTTGTGTTCACAGTTTTAAGAAAACTACCAAACAGATAGGGCTGAAATTTTCACAAAAGATAGCTATTATATGGGATCAAGTCTGAAAGAAGTTTGGTGCTCATTGGTTCAGTAATTTCCAAAAAAACTGGAAAGAAAAAATCTCTGGGAAAGCGGTTTTTAGGATTAAAATATAATAAATCAATATTTTTGTTTAAGATTGAGGTTGTAGATTGGATGTTCATGATTATTGTACAAAATAATAAAGATCTTGACAAAGTTATGTCTCAGAAGTATGTAATTGAAGATCATGCATATAAAGTATAGAGTATTAAAGTATGAAGAGTACGAAGTTGTACAGAAACAAATGAATGGGTGATGGGTCAGATAACAGTGTAGCTGCAAGTACCTATAAAGGTGAAAAAAATATAATATATGTAATATGGAGTATTCGCAGGTGTTTGAGGGGAAGAGGATTGGTGGTCCCATCAAAGATGTGGTTAATTGTCGCTGGTTTTTTGTAATTTCTTAACCAGAAACTAGCAATGAAATATCGATATATCAATAACTATTATTATAAATATCGATCACTATCTATATAAGTATCAAGCAAACTGGGTTTTCTACCGAAGCATTGCTGCGCTAAAATTTTTTTAAATCTGGTGCCTACATTTTCATAAAAATGGTAAAAAAAGAAACTGAAACAAATAGTAGGTAGGTAGGTAAAATAGCATGTGATGAGTACAAAAAATTAGCATTCTATATCAAGTGTGAAGTAGAGTTTAGAGCTACAGCCATATTTGAGAAAGCCACAGGGCCACAAAATAATAAAGGTACAAGAAATTCATCAGCACTGGTGCTTTAAGAGGGTTTCACCTATGAGATGCGGAGTTATTAATTAAAAAAAATATATATTAAGCAAAACGAATGAAAAATTTTTCTTTTGTTCAAAAACATGTATTTTCATTGTTTTTAGTCTTGTGAGGGGTGTTTATCAGCCTTTATTAGAGATATTACCTCTTTGACTATGCTCTTACTTATGAAATTACACAGAAAACTTGCTGTTATTAAAATCCAAATGACTCTTGAAACTATGTTCATATGTTCAGATTTTATCGAATTAAAATGATGAAAGTTTAAAACTCTTGGTTTTATCTCAATGATTAAATTGTTCTATTTATAAAAGTTCTGAACTTATTCATCATTTTTCATATTGAAGAGGTTAATTTTAACTCTTTGATTAGTCGGTGAACCCGAATGTATGAAAGTTGTGGGTGTGTGTGTATGAGTGTACACGACAACACACAAATACCAATAACGGTCGGTTGCGTGTACTGCGAGGAGTGTGTGGGGGCCGAGCCCAGTAAATAAGTTTAGCTGCACAGACGAAATGTACAGCTGTGAGCACAAAAAGATAGTTTGTGGGTTTTACCCCTCTGGCCCGCTAGGTGGTCGACGAGTGTGTAATACACACTCGTTCGTCATTGACCACCCGTCACCACAAAAGTGATTTGAAAAATATTTGGACGCTGATTGCATCAATTTTAAACAGTCCATTGTTAGTAATATTTAGTCAGAGTATTACATACATCAATAGATAATATGCAATCACAGTGGGCTATAAAGACTCGTATTACGTTTTATTTTACATATGATAAGTCATTCGCTTTTTGTAATTGAGTTGGGTAGGTAAGCTACTATTATTTAATGAATTTGAGTTAAAAAAAATGTTTTCTTGTGATGGTAAAACTTCATTTCAGATTATTATTTTGTAATTTTGCTCAGTCCTGCTGTCAAAAGTGATGTGAAATTCTGTCCATCTGGGGTTTTATGGTCAATCAGTTTTAACAACACTCCTAAAAACATTAGGATTTTAACAAAAACTTTGAAAAAAGTTCACATGGTAATTAAAAAACAAAAAACAAATTAACAGATTTCATCTTACTGGTGAAGATCTTGGTACATTGAAAATTATCAAGTTTTTACAAGTATTTTGTGTGAATATATATAAATTGTATTATCTTAGTATGTCAATGATAATGATAAGAAATGATACATGCCTTTCCTCTATCTTTTCTTTTTCAGTACCATAAATAAAATTTATTCAAGCTTTTCAGACATTTTGGAAGAATAATGAACATTTTAAAGTAAAAAAACCCGTAGGTCTATATCATATCCGAACTAAATTAAAGTTAGTATATCATTAGGTATCACTCATATTTACTTTAACCAATTTGATTATAATCACTCATCAATTATAACAAATATAGTACACATTAATTAGGTTCCTACAAGTTTGTGATTATAATGATATTTTCAATAATATATCATACAATACAAAATAAGGAGTCAAAATTTTAAATTTTATGTAATCAATTATATCAACCTATACCTTCAATTTTCATTTTTTTCTAATTGATTTTTTTTTCTATGCGTTATTAATATAGTATTTTTAATTCAATTAGGTACCCAAGTCTCATGCACCTATTTGTTGGATGTCGTTGATGTCAGAGAATTTTAAATTGTCTTAAAATGTACTCCGACTTCGTGGAGTTGAAAATTTTTGATCTATATATAACAAAATTCAATCCCAATTTTGGTATATTTTCCAAAATTTTCGCAACATTGGCAAAATTTTAATTATGAAAAATAATAATTTGAAACAACAAATGGGTGCAAATTAAAATCCTCGTAGATTCAAAACTAATTTGAATTTTTTTCTCACTTTTTTAAAATTAATACAAACCAGCAACAGTAAAAGCTGAATTAAAAAATAGAAAATAATTGAGGGGAGAAGAATAAAATTTTCAAATATAGGTACTGTGGAAATTCACTCTGAATGAGGATTAGGGGCTCTAGCAAGTACACTTATGGGATTTATTTATGAGTTATTACGAAACGAATAATCATCTAATCATTTTTCTATATGATTAATAAGTGTGGTTTAACTTGGGAAATAATTGTCTGATGATGTTTCTGAAAACCGGTTTTTGAATTACTTAAAATATTGAATTGAGTAGTATCAAATTTGCAAACTGGGTTGCTAGTAAAAAAAAAATTTTTAATTAATTCCTTTATTTTATATAGAACGAGGCAGTGAACGGAGTTAAAAAAGTCACATGTGCTTACAAAGTAAGTTTAAAAGACTAGAACCTCACCATGCGAAAGAGGGGTGTCACACCTCCCACTCTACCCCTCGCGTGGCCCTTATCTGCTGTTGTTCCTCATAAAGCTATAAACTAATTTTAAAAATTTTCTTAGTATGTAGACTGCATACTGAATATTCATTAAATGTCGAAAGTTTCAAAAAATATAAAGACATCAAATATCTTGGCACTCGAGAACACAATGACTACAGTGAAAGCAACCGCCGAAATATTTAACTCCAATTTTCATTGTATTTTTGCTCCTCTCATTATTCTATGCTTTACAGAAACATATAGGTATTATGAGAAAATACACGAGAATTTTTACAAATTTAGCAGTGAAAGAAAGAAGTTACAAAATGATATCATCATACAAAATTAATAAAATATCACGCTACCATATCAGCTCACGTGTTTTTTACGAATAACTGCTGAATTACACACATACCCATAAAATTTTTCTCGACTGTATTTCATGTTATGCAGTTACGATCACCATTGTCAAGTACTCTTGACGATGAGAAATGTATAAGTATAAAGAAAGAGAGAAAATAATAACAGCAACAACAATAACGAAAACAGCAAGTTTTTATTAATGGTAAAATTTTTGCAGTTCAATTGCTGTGTTCGCAGTGTGGCCCTGAACTAATGATATTTTTATGTCTTACGACTATGAAGTTATAAAAGTATATTATGCAAAGAGACCAAACAATAGAGGATTCGAGTAATTAATTGTTATTTGAAAAAATAAATGAAAGAAGAATACAGCAAGACAGTGTTATTGAGAATGAGTGTTTAACGTGTAGATACAGGCAAGAATCAAGATACATGTAGAAAAAAAATGAAAATCTACCATTTACATGTACACACGTGTTTATTCAATTGAAATCAGCCGGACAAGTTAAATTATTTGGTTCGTTGAAATTTTATTTGAACCAAGTTAAGATTAAAGTCATTATAATATGTAGTTGAATTACCACCCCTTAATTGCCATGAAAAATAAAAATTTTTTATCTAAATTCTTCCATAAAAAATTTAGTTTATAAGGTCGATCTATTGACTATATAGATACTGCGTAAGTGAATTATGATAGTAGAAAATGAGAGGTTTAAAAGTTAATTTAAGCTTTGTGAATAAATTTCAGTACGATGGTTGTATGAGCAGCTTATAAAATATACTATCGCATTGTAGCTAAGGTTCTCTAAAAATATTTTATCTACAGACATACAAAATTATATTATCAAATTGTAAAAATAAAAAATAAGTTTATGGTATTGATGTTGAATCAAAAAACAAAAATGAATCAAGCAATCACTTTTTTTAAAAAGCCCTCAAGTTTAGTATTTTTATAAAATGGAGAAGGGGAAAATGATCAGTCATTAAAAAAAAAAAATTCTAATGATTTCTGCAAGTTTCGTTAACTAGAATTTGTATATAAAAATATTTCCTACCCAGTACTAAAATAGAGCTCAGCATCTTCGAGTGTAATGTTATGTTCTCTATACTACCAAAAATATTTTCATTAAAATTGATAAAGAAAAATTTTACATTACGAATAGACTTTTTCCATGAATATAATTTAAAAATCTGTACTAGGTAACAGAAAAATTTTCAGCGCAGATTTGTTAAAATAATCCAAAACAATTTTCGTTCTTGGGAGTGAAGTCTGCAATATAAAAACAGTAGGTAGGTGTTGTGTCAATTATCCCAGATTTCTAATCAACACACAAAATAAATACGCATTTCTATAAAACATTATTTAATTGAATATTAACGCGTCACAATAAATCAATCAGTTTTGATCTTGTTATTACAATATATCTTATACTTAAAACACTTTGCGACTTCACGGATATACGTACTTACTTATCATATAATTATACTATTCCTAATGGTGTCACACCACACCATAGGGTGGACTACTATCTTGAGGTGTTTAGGCAGAGTTCAGAAGTAGGTAACTACTCAGGGACTCTCTTGAAAGGCAAGTGAAGTATTGGCATAAATTGATTTACCAAGTGACTTCTTTTTGGGCCTAGAAATGTTTACGTTCGCCAAAGGTACCTCTGGTACATTCCAAAATAGTGCTGACAGTTATGCTGATTAGTTGTATGTCTGCATAACTATTAGCCTTATTAATTGGGTTATTATTCGGAGGTAATGGTGAATATTTAGAAGAAATGAAGAAATATTTACCGTTAATTGTTGCGAAGTATTTAGGTCAGCGAATATATTCTTCTGCCTAAATACACGGAACAGTAGGCAATTTTTTTTTTTTAACAATGGCCCAGTTACCTACTACTGTGATTGGTTTGGAAAGAACAAAAATTGTTTGAAGATGTGACAAAATTTTCACTATTCTGCCAATAATTAATTATTACAATAATTAAATAATTGAAAATAAGTAGGTATAGGTATTTAAAACAAAAATTTTCTATTTTACGTGTTTTTTATCGAGCAAAATTTTCAAATCTATTATTTATTCGAGACAAAATCAAAACCAACGATACAATAAAAGCTTAAACATCACTACAAACTCACCTTTGCTGGGCATGAAATGTAATTAATTGTACATGAGTACTTCGAAATCGTTTTTCTATAACTTCTTCCATCATTTTCAACTAAACACACGTCTTTATTGGTTCGATAACACTGACGTAAGACTAGCCAATGATGAAATTTTGTCTTGCAGTAAATAATTTTCAAAATTTTGTAAATGTAAATATCGAAGGCGGAAAGTATCATTTATTTGATAGACAATTGGCAAAGTTTAGAAAATTTGTCGATCAACAAACAGAATTTTTCGATACGGTGTCACAAAATTTTGTTTACGACAAAATTCTTATAGGCTGGCAACTATATTTTTATACCTAACATAATTCGGTAGAATTTATGAAAACAATATTTGGTTTAATCGTATTTTTATAGTCTACAGGTTGAAGATAAACAAATGTAGAAGTTTTGATTTTGAAGTTTATGCTTCATGGAGGTTTTAATACTTATGATATATTATCCAAGATTTTTGAACGGATATTAGCTCTGTATTTCATTGAAAAAGTGATGCCCGTAACTCTATGTTTCTAATATGAGTAAGAATTCAGTTCAACTATAAAGATTTTGAACAACTTCTTTGGAGAACTAGTTTCGCACTCTTCTAAATAGAACAGCTAAAAAGTTCTAGTTGCTCTACACTTTTTTGTATTCAAGGTAAATGTACCGAATATGCGGTACCTACATAACTTTAAAATTATATGTAAATTAGAAAAATCAATCATAATTAGAATTTATGACGGAATCCGAATTGATGATTCTTGATGTTATAATTTGTAACGTTAAAAAGTTTATGAAACAGATGTTTAATTTTAAAATAATTTTTTGTCACATGACTCAAAATAATGATTCCACAAAAGGTTCTCCCGGAATGGGGTACTTCCTTTCCTAATATGGGGTAGGTACGTATATTCTAAATATACTCCATATACTAAATATGGGGTACTTACCTGAAAATTTATGCAAAATATCGAAGTTAGAATAATATAAAAATTAATTATTCTTTTGTAAAAAGATAATAGATTCCATTTACAACATTCTGATTACATGATTTGTTGTTTTAAACATGAATAATTGGTACCCCATTTTAGGTTCATCCTCTCAATTTTGTTGTGATGAAAATAAAAAATTCCTAAAATTGAATGAATCAACTTGCAGGATTGAAAATACTAGGAAGTATAAGCCAAATATTCAAATTTATGTTAATAATGATCATAATATTTCAAAATATCAATTGGTGTTTCGTCCAACAGTTATGAAAAATTGTAAAATTTATATTTTATTTTGAAAATTATTATACTCCTTTCTGAAATTTTGATTTTTTTCATAACAATATGTGTGCAAATTCTGATCAGCTTGAAATTCAATGTAATTATTTTATTTTTTACGATTAACGAAACAACAAGCTTATCTGTTAATTAAAAAACTTATAATTAGAACTTTCGAAATTTTCGAAATTATCCGGATTAAATTATCTTAGAATTTTGCAAGGTGAGTGAAGCAATATTAACAGATACCTCTATACAATACCTACCCATCTGCAAGTTACGCAGAAACATTAGGTTGATCTATGTGTACTATAAGTTGCATACATGACAACTGCAAGGCAATTTGGTATTTTTATTCACATCTCACTCATTTCACCCATGTACTTTAGCCATAAAATATTATTTTTGATTGCAGCGACGTAGTTGAACTTGGAGCCTATTTTTGGAGTAGGTTTTGGCAAATATTTTTAAAGTATTTCTTTTTTTGGTTAAATCACCATAAATTACACTAGATTACCAATAACTCGAACACAAATAAACCAATTTAAAATCAAAATTGACGCAATCTATTTACATTATAAAGTTTTTGCATAAGTTAAATCAAATTTCCCCTCAACTGAAAAAAACAAAAAAACAAAAACAAATTCGAGGTCCTGTCATTCTACCAGGAACAAAAATAATCTACCTACTTCGTGAAAACAACCAAAGTTAAAAACGGAAATTCCTTAGTAACACGTTAAAATATAGTTGCATTTTGCCGAGAAACAGTAGGTACCGTAAGTGGTATTATATATTGTTTTCAGTAGTTTAGTCAGTTGAGAGTAATCTTAAATATTCCTCCATTAAAAATAGTACTTGCAAATTACTCCGTAAGCCTGTAACACTGTATCAGTGTACTATGCTATGCTTTGACTATTCCTATCTATTTAAACTGAGCATAGTCATAAGAACGTTAAGACAAGATATCTCTTATAAATAAATATCATTGGAAGAATAAGGTCCCTCCGATTTTGCTTTTTATCGATGATTTTTGACATATAACAAAAGAAAAATAGAGTAATTTAACCAAAATGAAAAATTTTCTATATTTAATTATTGGAAAGCTGTTGAACTTTTTGTAATAAAATCACCTTCCACCAATGATACTTATTATGTTTCCTTCACCCGCACTGTATCGTCACTCCTATTAGGCTCATTCCATAATTATAGTTATATACGTAGGTACATAATCATATGTATACTTATTGACATGGTCAAAAAATGTTGAGGTGAGGATTAGTTACTTTACCCAGAGAAGATAAGCACGGACTTCCATTTTTAGAAATGTTTATTCACGACGGTAGTACAACGACTGACGAGCGGAGAACGTTCTCCGTCGAGCAGTGGCGGAAAGAATATTATATTGGCAATCAGTGTCGCCACATGTAAAACGAATAAGTGTAATACTATGTTACATACAGTGTTGGTTAATATATAGTTTCGTGTTTGTGAGGTAGTGAGGGAATCGTATCCCAACACCCCCCTACGATTCAAAACGGAAGAACGAACATATAAGTAAAAAAGTTTGTCACACATTGTATGTATTTTAAAAAAACATATAAACAACAAAATATTAAAATAAGCAAAAGCAGTCAAAATTATTACATGTAAGTGTCATATACAATTGCTATATATATAAAATGTTTAAAAAAATTGAATAAGTCGTTGACTAGTATTATAATATATAATTAATTTGTGTAAGGAAGTATGTGTTATGTGTTTTCTCTTAAATATATCGTGTAATTACCAACATGAGGTATACATATGAGCCTCTGTTGTTGTGTCACGTCTTATAAATATTGTGTGATTTTAATTTTTTTTTTAAATATAAATAAAAATGGCAGGTCGGAGAGATCAATGTCTTCTCATCGTCAGCTGTAGAGAGATAATATTATTATATATATAAATATATGTCCTTATAATTAATCGTGTGGGTTTTTAATATAAGTGTACTATTGTGGGAATCAATTGTATATATTAGGGAATGCTGATACCAATAAGAGAGGCAGAGCAGCAACGGGGAACCTATTGTACATTGTGAGATGAAGTGTGAAATGACATATGGACCACTCGGTTTACGATAGGCGCTAAAAGACCAACGCCCATCCGTAGTCCAAAAACCAAATATCAAAAATTTTGAGGGTTGAGTCAGTTAAGACTATTGGCCGAAAAGTTGACTTGTCCGTAGTATTCTCATAACAATATTTTGAAAGGTTTTCCGATCAAGTGCCTTGGTTAAAATATCAGCAACCTGATCAGATGACCTAATATCGTTAAACATTATTAATTTATTTTGGAACGCTTCCAATACTGCATAGCATTTGATCGCTAGGGACCTGGAGCGTTTCTGGCCTCCCCCAGATGCAATACGTGATGCAGATATATTATCCTTGTACACTTGCACTGAGTTGGTTACAGAGAAAACACTCTCAGTGAGTCTCCAGATCACATATATGTCATCTAGTGCGTCATTCAACGCAATTAATTCGGCTGCAGTTGACGAGGTTGCAACCGAGTTCAGCCGGTGAACGGCCCAATTTAACAAGTCTCCGTTAACAAATATCATATAGCCAGTTGTGGAGCACCCCTTCTCCAAATTATTCATTTCTATGGGTGAATCGTCTACGTCAGGTGCATACGACGCATCGACAAATGCCTTAATTTGAGTTTGGTCAGAGTGGAATACCAAAGAGAAGTCCCTTGTTGTTTTAAGGTACCTAATAATGCGACGAACATAATTTTTTATTTCGCTATTGGAGGATGCCTGAAATCGTGACAAATAATTGACGGCGAATGCAATATCCGGGCGGGTCAGTCTTGCCACATATAGCAAATTCCCTATCATGGCCCTATATTCAGTGTCATCCAATCCTTTTGTTGGCTTCCTTATTTTAAGCCCTGTTTCCATGGGTGTGGTTGACAGTTTACATTCCGTCATGCCAAATTTTCTGAGAATTTTATCTATATATCTATTTTGAGTTAATATTATTTGTTTTTTCAGGATGTCTCGACTTATTTCGAATCCTACAAAAAAGGTTGGGTTATCTTCTATTTTTAAAGTGAAATTTTTATTGAAAATACTTATGAAGTCTTGTGTCCACTCGTCGTGGTTGCTAGCCAACAACATGTCATCCACATAGACTATCAAAAATGCCATTGCACCAGTATCATCCTTTTTTAAATACAGACATCTATCTATTTTTGATTGTGTGAATCCTGCTTGTATTATCGTTGAATTCAATAAGTCGTACCAACTTTTCAAAGACGTTTTCAGTCCATATATTGACTTAATTAGTCTTAGGCACTTATTTTCGCCTAGTTGGCATCCCTTGGGGTTTGATATGAAAATAGGATATTTTATTTCTGAATTAAGGAAGGCTGTTTTTATATCGAATTGTATTATATTTAGGTTATATTTGTTTGTGATAGATAACATCCATCTTTTGAGCCAATATTATATCACTGGGGCATATGTCTCGGTTAGAGAATAGTGGGTGAGATCTTTGAAACCCCTTGCAACCAATCTGGCCTTCAGTATGTGAATGCCTCGGTTGTTGGGCTTTGTGGTGAAACACCACTTTGTGTCTACTAACCTCACATTTCTCTCCCTGGGTACAACTTCCCACACGCCCATATCAGACAGTGACTTCAGCTCGTCATTTATGGCTTGTCGCCATTCTTCCCTAAAAGGGTTGTTTTCGACATCCTCCCATTTTTGAGGGATGTGGTCCTCAATGTAATTTTTGTATCTTGATTTGAATAGGTTTAATATTACAGGAGTTTCTATTATATTATTGTTCTCCTGTATTGTTTCATTATTATTATCTTTATTGATTATTTTTGTGATGTTTCTCGTTTCATCGAATCTAACGTCGCAAGTGACATGTGATTTGTCTATTAATGGGTTCCTTATACAGTACCCACTATTCGTGTATCCCACAAATATACCCTTATCGGATCTTTGGGTCAATTTCGGATGTTCGACATTGGTTTTGTTTCTTTTATTTTTTGTGGCCTGCTGTTGACGGATTTCTATGGGAATATGTCTAAACGCGAGAGATCCAAAAACTCTCATATTGGATAAATCCGGCTTTATGCCATAAAACATTTTGAACGGGGTTTCATTGTCCTTATAGGCCCTAGTTGGGCTTCTGTTTATTATATAAACAGCCGTCAAAACAGCCAATGACCAAAAACTGAAATCCAGATCGGAGTCGAACAGCATGGCCCTAGTCCTAGCCATAATCGTTTGATTCTGTCTTTCAGCCATTGCATTCAACTCCGGCAAATACGGAACGACAGGCTCAAGGTTTACACCGTTTTCCTCACAAAATGTTTTCATATTTGAGTCAAGATACTCCCTAGCATTGTCACATCTTAAAGTGGCTATAGGGTGATCCGGGAATTTCAACTTCAATTTCATGTACAATTTTCTAAACTCCTCAAAAACCATTGATTTTTTCTCAAATGTGGAGATAAATGTATACTTTGTGGCATGATCCACGAATATTAAAACGTACTTTTCACCATATATACCTGGTGAAAAGGGGCCCATAGTATCCGATGAAACGAGTTCTAATTTTCTTTCGGGTCTTGTGTGGCTTCCACTGTGTCCTAATCTTTTAGAATTTGCTTTTACACATATGTCACACAGACTAAATTCGTCATCACGAAATGTGATCCCGTTTAGAATACCCCTTGAGACTTTTGTCAATAGTTTTAAGTTCTTCCCCGACAAGTGTCCCAATCTCCTATGCCATATCATTTTTTTATCTATCTTTAACCTTTCTATATCCTGGCTTAATTCTTGATTATCATCTACTATATTGTTATTGTTTGCTATATTATTACCATTCGTACCTACATCCTCATTCAGTTCGCTACCACCTTCATTCATCTCATTGTTATGTGGATCGTCATTATCATATTCGTCATTGACATTTATTATGTTATTATTATTTAAATTATTATTATTTGTTTTTTCTTGTGTATTATTATTAATATTCTCTCTGTTCTCTTCCACTTCCTCCTGACTTTCCTCAATAACTTCTTCCTCTATCTCATATTCCATCCATTCATCCTGGGAATTTATATTAGGCATACATGCCAGTTTATTCGATTCATTTTTATAAGGACATATTTTATTTAAGTCATCTTCGTTTTCTATTATATTAACTGTGGATTCCGGTACAATTTTGTACTTAACCATGTATACCCCCCTTATTTTTGGGGCTGAGAAAACTACTTCGTCCGTTCCCCTGACATATATATGCGCTGCAGAGAAATTCTGATCTATGCCAAGCTCCCTATTTTCTGTTATTTTAATTCCCGACATCAGATCTACGTTGAGGGATGGTACATAATGTACATTTTTTAGTCTTATGACTTTTTGGTTACGTTCTGAATTTTCCACTCTGATAAACATTGTACCTATATGTGTAGCCACCAGGAGTGTATCTTGAATGGCACATTCCAGTTCAATAGGTTTTTCTAGCATTATTGGGTTGGACAGTTTTGACAGGTCTGATATGATGTGGGCAACAGCTCCACCATCTAACATAATTCTTTTGGTGAGGGGGACATAATTAGAATCTGACTCTTGTTTTGTATCTTTCGATGTTATGAGGTTTATTAATTTATTATTTGTGTTATTATTCGGTCCTTGATCCCTATATCTGATCATCATTGACCACTGAACATCATTTTCTTTTTTGTTTTTATTGTTATTATTAGGGTTACTTCGTCCGTATCTTGTATTTTGTGCAGGACCATCTAATTTATTTTGTGGTCTTGCACCCTCTTTTTTGATGGACATACTTTGGCTATGTGCCCTTTGCCATGACACTTAAAACAAACTAAGGTACTCGAACTTGGCAAAGTATTTTGATTTTGATTGTTATCATATTTTTTATTTTCATAGTTACTATTATTATACTGAGACGTTTCTGTCTGTTGGTTATTATTATATTTCGTTTTCCCCTGATCTGCGTTTTGACTATGGTTTTGGTTTCTGTTTGTGTAATTATATCTATTGTAATTTCCTCCATATTGAAATCTCTGATTTTTATTATTGTTGGTGAAATTACGAAATCTATTATTATTATTATTTCTTGACTTTTTCTCGTCATATAACCTACCCAACCTTTCGATCAACATGGCGTGGAGTGTTTCAATTGTTTTTTGATCCTGACTTAAAGTATTAAACTCCAGCCTAGTCATATCTTAGTCCATGTTCAATGAGATTAGGAGCTGTTCGATCTCCTCCTGTTTGTCCAGATTTTTACCACAGTCTCTTATTTTCTGGGCTGACCTCGAGAAAATATCTAAATAACTTCTCATGTTACCATCGCTGTTAAATTTCAGTCTCTGGAATGCCTGCTTCGCATTAATATATGTGACCTGTGTGCAGCTTTTATACCTTTCATCGAGGACTTTTAAAATTTGGTTTATTGTTTTAAGGTCTTTAACTCTTTTGATTAATTCGTTATTTAATCCCTGATATATGAGAGCCTTTCCCTTTTCCTGATTCCGGAAGTATGCCATTCGAGTCGCTGGGTTAGCATTACCAGATTCAGGGTTTAAAAAACTGTTTAATTCCAATCCCAAAAATAGTACTTCGGTTTCAATATCCTGCATAATTGGGTATAATCCCTCTGCATAGAGTGTAGAGACCATCATGGTCCTCCAGGCGTCATAATTCCTCCCGTCAAATACTTTCTTTGTGTCAAATTGTGACATTTTATTAAATTTTGGTTTTTCGGGGGTTTAGTTCCTACCTCAGAAACACGAGAACATAAGTCTAGGGGGTAACACGGTCTCAACCACACGATAATGCACAACATGGTCTTAACCGCTCGATCGGGAATGCAAGTTAAAATATTATACTATAATTCTCAATAATTAGTCAATGTTCTAAATTAAATCTCACGAAATATGCTGCCGACGATGAGTTGATCTCTCCACCGTTGTTTCTACTTCTTTTCAAGCGATCGAATTACTAGTACTTTATCGCCAAAATTTTCTAAATCGAATTGGTTGAAGCTTTGAATCTTGTTCCAGAACGAAAATGATTCTGTTGAACACGTTAAGACATAAATTGAACTTCAAGGCAAAAATTATTCAACAGAAATACAAAAGGTTAATGCTGAAAAGAAAATAATTCATTATCTTTTATCGATTGAAAATACTCTTTGTAAATCGTGAACAGGAAAAATCTGTCACCAAAGTCAATAGTTATTCAATTATTTTTCTTTTGTTGTGCTAAGTGTAGCTCATTCAACAAATATTTCCTTTTTTCGACCACTCAACAAGATAAAGTTTGAAAGGCTACCAATGGCGCCTTTCAAGTTTCGACTTTCCTTGGATTTTGGTTCAGAGTTAACATGAAAATACTTCGAAAATTTTACTTTATTTTACTGAAATTTTAATTTTTTTTCTATTAACTTTGAATAAAACCACACTAATTATCCATTAATTATTTTAAATTTCTACTTATCTTAAGTTCTTTTTCGTATTTTTGGTGTTCTTCTGCTGCTTCCTTGCCAAGATGACATAGACTTCCAACGCTTTTTCTCTGCGACTTTCAGACTTTCGACTTTTTAACTTCTATTTCTTTTTTGGAACACAGTACGAACAACTGCCAGCCGTTTTTGACTCTGCAAGCTGGTTTACCAAACCACAGGATCCTCTCGTACCTAATCTGCTTACACCAAACTCTCGATTTCGACGTTTTAACTGGCGCCCAAGATTTTACTGATGTTTTCATTAAATTTAACTTTTACCTTTGGTTTGCTTGGTTTAAGATTTTTTTAACTTTTCCAGGATAATTATTTTGATCACTGGAACCGAACTTTGCATTCGCGAACTTTTAACTTTTCCTACCACTTTGCGTGGAGGTATCACACGGCACTAAGCCTTTCACTTTGCGTGAAACACGAACTTTTTAACATTTAACAAATTACACAATTAACACAATCACATTTCAGTTTCCACACTTATTTTCCTGGTCCGCAGCTCTGGCTACCATGTTGAGGTGAGGATTAGTTACTTTACCCAGATAAGATAAGCACGGACTTCCATTTTTAGAAATGTTTATTCACGTCGTTAGTACAACGACTGACGAGCGGAGAACATTCTCCATCGAGCAGTGGCGGAAAGAATATTATATTGGCGATCAGTGTCGCCACATGTAAAACAAATAAGTGTAATACTATGTTACATACAGTGTTGGTTAATATATAGTTTCGTGTTCGTGAGGTAGTGAGGGAATCGTATCCCAACAAAAAAGCTATGTGAAGGTAAAAATTAAAAATTAAACTATCGATTGTAATATCGATATACTATCGATATTTCTATCGAAAACTATCGATATTCGTAGAAACTATCGATCAAAACTATCGATAGTAGATGACACAAATGTAAATAGTCTAATCAAAAAGCAGAGTTGATAGCGGAAGAAAATGAATTTAGAATTCATTAAGGTCCAACTTATGTGATCATTATCACGACCTCAATATTTTAAGTTCATAAAATTAAATCTATCCAATGTTAATCGTACGTACATTAAACTACATTATATTACCTATTCTACTATGTGAATATTTTCCAGTGTAACGTAAACACGTTTCTTTTTTTGCACCTCTTGCGTAAATATTGATCAAAATGGGAATTTAATTTGCGGTTTTCGTAGTGAATTCGTTTTCGCCCACAATATTTCATCATATCGTGCTATGTGCAGGACGTCAATCTGATGAGCTAACGTCACCTATTATTTGCTAAATATGGCACATTTGACAGTTCGTTTCAGCACCTTCATCGAAAGTATACTGCGGGTTCCTCCGTTGTTCGTTTTAGATGAAATTTTCAAATCAGGTTTCACATTTCCATTCAATTTATGGCCGCCTAACGACGACTTGGTTCACTCAACCAACCAAACCGTCGACGGTAGTAACATTACGCACGATGTTGGGAGTTTATTTTACGCTTCAATATTGTTTCCTTTACTGAAATTCGCGATATCGCTAATCAGTGAGTTATGTAATATTCTACGTCGAAATCTGACCATACGTTTGTATTTCTGTGTAACCAGCCCTGTATTGTGTATGTTTTCAGGTTGTTTACTATCGCTGTTAGTTGCCATACTCAATGTGCGGGAATTGATTATCGTTTATTTCTACCTCATCTCAGTGTCTATGCTGTATTTTTCTTACCAACGAAATGTAACGTTTGTGAGTTATATTATTGCCACGGAGGCTGAAATCAGAATCCTGGACGGCGACAATGGTGCCTTCTATTCTATGGGTGCCGCGTTAATTCGAACGGTACTGATGCAGTGTGTTATCGGTTTCCTGTACCAGTACCTAAACCCTACCGTTCTAAAGTACAAATGGTTGTCGAAGACTGTCTTAATCAGCTTTTTGTCGCCGTCTGTCCTGTGTTTTCTGCCATTCCCGCAGTGGATATTGAAAAATATACCATTCTATACGATGCTATTACCTATTGCCATATCAATGTACATATTCTGCTCGAATATACCAGCTATGACCCAGTACATCATTCAAGGTTGGAGATTTTGTCGAAATTTCGTCATGTAAGTAGACTACGTCGAGACGTTGTGTAGACCGAAAATTTCGTCTTTTAAGAACAATTCTATAATTTTTGAAAAAAAAAAATGTTTCAGTGGTTTCGGTTTGCCAGCGCTACTCGAAACGGAATGGTCAAAATTGCATATACCTGTAGTCTTAAGAATGTTCTGGATCATACGTCTCCTAGACCATACGACCACCTACATCATGGAACACGATCTGTCGAAAAACGTAATCGAGTCTGTCGGGTTCAATGAAACCGTGTTGCTGTCCAGCTATAGTGGAGATGTTGTCGTAGTGCTGCCCGCAATTATGCAAATGATAAAATCGCTTCTTATTAGCGGCTGCGAAACATTTATTGCAGTCTTAGGCATGACCAGTCTCATTTCATATATTTGCCAACAAATCGGATACTTTTTCCAATACGTGAGTATTCGTATGTACCTATTAATCGTTCCTGTCTGTATATTTAATTATTCCTGTGATAGCAGTGCTGTATCCGAATTCGTACGTTTTTTTTTGTTTTTTTTTTTTCATTATTTATTTATAATTTTTTTGTCACAGATTCTGTTAATCGAAGACGAGGACAAAAATTTTGGTACCGTTTCTGGTATACTGTTTTGTATTTTGGCTCTTCAAACTGGTTTGACTGGTTTGCAGCCAGAAAAACGATTCGTGAGATTGTGCCGTAATTTCTGTCTTTTGTTTACCGCCTTGCTACACATCATCCATAGTGTGCTCAATCCGTTACTAATGTCATTGAGCGCCTCGCATAATCCAGCGTTGCATAGGTAAAATTTTTTTTTTTCGTATTGAAAAAAAAATTTTTCTGCTTTACTGAGCCTGTGTATCGAGGTTATTTTTTTCGCCATCTGAAGGTAGTTTATTGTCATGAATTTTGTGGGTCCTTGTGGAAGCAGCGAATAGATACCAAGTCGAACTTTTCGTCGTATTGGGTCGAGAATATATTACAACAAAGGCTGTTTTCGAACCTTGCAACCTTACCGTTGTAAGGCCGAGTACCCAATTCATATGCCTAGCTGATCCCTTGGGTAGGTATATATGAGTGTGAATACGTGACTTCAGATGCATTTAAATGCGTTATTCGCAGAATATGAGGAAGACGGTTTGCTGCTTATGTTTCAGTAAGGATTTATGAAGGTTATCTAAGGAGATAGTGAACAGAAAGAAAACCTGAGAACTTATGACCGCATATTGTAACATTGGTTAAAAATGTTTAGTGACTTTCATCTGAATTTCGTTTGAAATTATGACAATTCACGTTTAAAAAGGAATTTTTTGCGCAAAGATGTTCACTTTAAACCGTATTTGAAGTACTAAGTAGCCACTTGACCGAAAATAATCCATTAATTCGTATGTTTAAACTGGTTGTGAGTAAACCAGAAAGCAAATTTACTAATGAAAATAGAAACTGATGAAAAATTTTAAAAGGGTCTATTGTTCGAATTTTATCAATTTTTTTTTTTTGTTGAGGGAAAATTTATGGTGTTTGAAGTTTTGGGAGTGATTTTTTATTATGTGTTCGTCAAATTTTCATACAACTACATTATTTTTGCTGCTTGAAACATGTTTATGAAACCTTCGTTATGAATGATCTTTGTAACTTATCGAATATTTCATGATACAATAGGTTTACATAAGTTTTTGTTTTTTTAATTGCAATTATATTTAGAATAATTTATCGATTGCGTTACTTGCAGGCATGCTCGTGCACTAATTGTCAGCGCATTCTTGATCATTTATCCTATGTGGCTGTTAATCTACTTATGGAGAAGCGATTCCATTAGCACGTGGTTTTTGGCGGTTTCAGCCTTCAGTTTGGAGGTAATTGTGAAAATGATCGTGTCGCTGGTCATCTACTTCTTATTCCTGTTGGATTTCTACAGGGAAACGTTTTGGGAAGAGTTGGATGATTACGTGTACTACATCCGATCGTTTGGCAATACGGTGAGAACAGAACTTATGGTTTCTTTATCATTCGTTTTTATTGGGTTCTGTCTCGTTCTTTCCCTCTTCCTCTTACTCACACTTCCACTCTCTTCTTGTCCCGTCGTCTCATTCTTCATCTCTCTCTATTCCCTCTAGAAGTACCCTGCCTATCCTTTCACCTTTCTACTTTTTTCCATCTTCTTGAGAGAAAAACAAAATTAGACTGATATCCAGATGCACGAAGTTTTCTGTTATCCTTTGGAATCAGCGAAGCTAATTTGGTTTTAACGAAAAATTAAATTATAGGCACGAATTCGAAGTCTGAACTCGAGAAGTTGACTTTGTTCAGGTTGTTTGTTTATTTTTTATTGTTTGTTAAACTATCTCCATTTAAATTGGTATGCCAAACTTGTAAAAAAAAAAAAAAAAAACTGGACAAGAACATATCAACCTAGATGTTTTGTTTGATGAAAATCCTTTCTGTTATATTTGCAAAAAAGTATCTACTTTCTTTGCTATCTTGTATTTCGGCTGCTATTACAGATACGTGGAGATATTTTTATGGACATCATAAATACGTTAATGTGTATAATCTAGTTAATTCATGAAATAACAACGCCGTTTAGGAAAAGTGTATGAAAAATATTTTATTGTACATTTTAACTAATTATTTTAAGAAATAACCAGTCGTTACATAAAATGACTGAGGGTTTCTAGGGAAAGTGTAGAATATATTGCTAAAAATATTTTCTTTTATAGTTTAACTATTTATTGCATTATATAACTACGATAGGTGTTCATCAAATGACGGAGTGAAATTAAAATTTTGATGATTCTGATTGAATTGTTTACAGAGCTGTACGGTGATGGTTATTGATTTGACCAAAAACAAATTTATTATAGTTATTGATTTGAACAAAAACAAATTTATTGAACCATTTTTGTGAGAAATTGTAAGAGGAAAAATTTTTGTTTGATAAATTATTCTGTAGTATCAATATTTTTTGGGGAGAGATAATATTTTTTGAGTCCTTTTTGACACAAGTGTAGCATTTAATAAAAAAAATTGTAAGTAGTTCTTGTGGTTGAATTTAAATTTGCACGTAGTATGAATAAAAAACATCATATTTTTCAGCTGGGTGTAAAAGGACTGATGTGGGTTAATTCAAAGTCAAACAATCGAACGTACAGAAAGTTGGTGAATTGAGAAAAGACGTAAAATTTGATCTGAATCATTCTAGTGTACCAAATGTAAGCTATTATTTAAAAGCGCACATATACTTTACCTATTTGCCTTTTGTTAATTCATGAAATAACTCCATAAAGATGTATAACTTTACCTTAATCATTAATGTTTTAACTGGTCGAAGTCGCTGTTTCATACAATATCTATTTATTTTATGAATTGAATTTCATGAATTAACAGTAAGATATATTTATTCATACTCTCTATGGGTATCTACGCTCAAAATTAAAATAATTAATAGAAATACACTGATAAATTTGGTAGATATAAATGATGTGCATAGTCGGGCGATAGAATTAAAACACTGTACCCTGAGCTACATACTATAAACTCGGAACCATTGAATTCAGTTAAGTCTGAGGGAAGTTGTGAGATAACATTTCAACCTCACAATTTGAATTGCTCTTTACGCGCATCAGTATTATTCCAACATCCATATTTCAGGATCTAATTAATCTAAAATTCTGGTTGAGAACTTGAAACACTCAGTAGAACTACCTATATTATGAACCCTTAGCCATTAAATTCATCACAATCTGAAGAAAGTCTTAATTGTTACTTTTGGGAGCCAGATATCCGTCAAAGGGGATAACACAGAAGCATGAAATTTTGGGGACTTTCAAATACCATTTAGGACAATTTGTTTTGGAGTGAAAGTATAGTAATAAAATTAGAGAGGGCTTAGCCATAACTTTACCTTCGGGGTGAGCTGCCCATTTATTATCAATTCGATGTGAATCGTGCGTTTGATCATAAAATCTCTTTCATACAAGTTCAGGCATGTATTTATTTTGCGAACAAATGGCCTCATTTGTATTCCGTGTCACTCCTCTCCTTCATAATTTCGTTCATTATTAAAATTAATTGCGTTGAAATACAAACCTTTGCCAATGTATCCATATAGGTTCTTTTTTTTTTTTTTCATGGACTCGAACGTAACTTCACGTCATTTATTTCATTTACTCGATTGCAGGTTGAATTTTGTTTCGGCATCTTCCTGTTCTTCAACGGCGCTTGGATATTATTTTATGAATCGGGTAGCGCCATTCGTGCCATGATGATGTGCATTCACGCGTACTTCAACATCTGGTGCGAAGCGAAGTCCGGTTGGTCCATGTTCATGAAGCGTAGAACGGCCGTGAAGAAAATCGACAAGCTGCCGGACGCGAAACCTTCCGAACTGGATGATCTCAAAGACGTGTGCTCTATTTGTTACCAGCAGATGAAGACGGCGAAAATTACCACTTGCAGACACTACTTCCACGCCGTCTGTCTGCGTAAATGGCTGTACTTACAGGTATTCGACCAGATACGAAAACTGATTTTCGATCGCAAACAACGTACCTACGGGCGTATATTTTGTGTAATACGGTAATGATGTACGTTTCATTTTCAGGATTACTGTCCAATCTGCCACAGTATATTGTATCCGCAAGAGGAAACCAAAAATAGACGAAATCAAGGCGCACTTATGGGCTCAAATCAGAATTAAGTTCTTGGTCTCTCATCTTGGTTTTTCTTTCTTTCTTTTTTTTTTTTTTTTTTTTTTTTAATTAATTTTAATTTTTCCCCGTTGTTACATTTGTGATTGTGATAAACATTCTCACATCTCGGTGACCAGATGTTAATCAGTACCTAATTTTATGTTTCCGGTTTATTGGAAGTATCTTATCGCGGGAGTGTGGGAAAAACCAGTAATTGTTGGTCGATTGTGGCACGAAAATTATCGGATGTAATATTGCGGCAAGTTATCGGTCAACGTGCGTTTGCTCGTTTTATCTTTACCTGTGTGCGGCGTAAAAGTGGAAAATGAGTAATATTAATGATTTTTTTCTTTGAGATATATACATATGTAAGTATATATGTATATATATATATATATATATATACGTTGAAAATGTCGTTGCGGTTGAATATCATGGCGTAGGAAATTTGAAATATGCATCGCTGTTACGTAAAATTGTGGCGATGATATTCTTTCTTCGTTTCAACCGAAAGGAATGAATATTATGGTTCTGACTATCGCTGGGGTGGGAAGATTTCTGAAGACCATTAAAACATCGTTCATTCACGTGTATGCTTAATATCGGTGAACCGCGAAGTCCATATTTTCACCTGGCAAAATGTGTTATTGAAAAGGCAGTGGATAACTGCGTGGATAGCGTAATCTTCTAAAACTTTCAGTGAAATCGTCGATTTATTGTACTCTAAATTTATTCGTTTTGAATTAATAATCAGATGAAAATTACTAAAATTGTTATCGATGTTTTAATTTAACGAATTTATGAGAAAAATCGAGAATGAAATATGCTTATCTGTTGATCGGTTCTTTTTTTATCCTCTGTTGTAGTGGGCTCTGGCAACGGAGCTATTTTACCCAGCCTGTGGAGATCCAGTGTGGAGAGAAAAAGATTAACCATTGTTGTCCTAGCATGAATTTTTCAGTCGTACGTGTGTGAGAGCAACAATCAAAACAAACCAAATACTGGTTTATTGTTATCGCGTAGTTACCTAAAGATGAATATTGAGGGAATTCTTTTGACGAAGAGGCATCTTTTCTCTCATCATATTCTTCGATCGCTATTCTTATCATATAAGCTTCTTTACACATATTCGATTTTGTAAACAATTTGTCTTATGACCTCGAATTTCGTCGTTTCCCCTTCGATATTTTATAATTAGTGGTTAAATATCTCCACTTGGTGAAGACAAAGAATTGCCTACTTAAGTAACCGAAAATTTATTTCATGTTGCCACGTATCGATCAAAATTTATGTCGCAGAAAGAGTTCAGATTCTTTAGGGCATTAACTCTGGTACCTCATAAGTCTATTCTCCTAATCAAAAATGTTGAAACTGCTCAAATTTCGTGTGTTAAAAATGGTTTTCATTTTCATTATTTTCATTTTATGATCGTTATGAAACGTTCTAATTACATTTGTCGAGGTGGGCGTGGCGTTGTGGTTAGATGCTTTGCTTTGAAATCGAAAAAAGGCTGACAGTTCGAGATAGGAGGCCGTCGCATTTCTGACCGAAAATGGCGGTGTGTTCGTTTCGGCTCCATCAGTGCTCCAGCATGCAATTGAAAAATTCACGCATTTGGACCATCTCCTCCTCACACACCGACATTAATTATGTCCTCCAGATTCTGGGTAAAATGACCACGTAGCCGATGTCATAGAAAAATTAAATTTCGCATTTAATAATGCGCCCAGTTTGCCCCAGTATGAGTTGAACCTTGATGTGATGTTATTACGACTTAACATTCCTCTTGAAATTACTATTTTTCGCTTTGTTTTGGTGGTAATTATCTACAATTAATGCCAAAAATGATCCTGCTCATGTACAGAATTAGAACCAATGAAAATCAAATGCGTAATTTTTATGGTGTTTGCCTTCATCCCTAATGCCTATGTATTCGAACGTAAATGTACGCAGCCTGCAATTTACTGTTGTTAAAAAAAATCCTGTTAGTTTGCTTGTGAGACTTTACAGGCCTACGGTTTTCTTTGTTTTGTTTTGTTTTTTTTTTTAATATAATACTGTCACAGTCTTCGGGTATAAATATATCATGGAGTGGCATTTCTCCTTGTTAACCCTTGCCAATATAGTTACGCTTCTCAGCGAGTGAGTGAATGTAATTTTTATCACGCTGTGTATATTAATTGATTGCCAAACTTCAGTGGGAGGTAGTACTAACAAAGTACAATAAAACAGTTGTATTCTTGAATTATTTCTTAGCACTCATTTTTGCATCAGATACAGTGTCATAAAATTATACCTGCCAAAAAAACTGCAGCTACGTAACTTTGTGTACATATATACACAAAGCGTAGAATATCTCTCTTTTACATAAGTATTTAATTTTCGAAGATCGTTAATGGCATAAAAAAATTTTTTTATTTAATTTGCCGTCTCAAAGTCAACTAAATTAAAATTTCGAGAAATTAAATTTTTTCAAATTTGTGTCGTTCCACATGACTTTTTATCTTGTATCTAAAAGGTACTTTGGCACCTTTGAAAAAATTGTGACAGTAAAATTTTTTGACAGGAAAGCTATGGAAATTTATAGTTTTTCGAACTTCGTTGCCTCTTCAATTTTAAGAATACCTAATATGTGAAATGTGCACTTGACTTTTTTATTGTACTCGGTCAGTACTATCGTTCACGGTTTGAAAGTCGATTCATGGGACTAATTTTGTGTATATATATATATATATATTTGTAATTCTATAGATATACATTCCGTGGTTAAAAGTACACACAATCGCTGAAAAGCGCAACTATATTGTCGAGAATGAACCTAAATGGTGAATTAAGAAAAAAATGTCAATCCATGGTATATTCATACTCAAAGGTTGCAGTTTATCGATTTGCGATTTTTTTACATGAATATTTTATCATTTTTATCGTGTACAATTTGCCTGCGGTTCATTTTTTTTTCTTCGTTTTATTAGGGAAAATATGTTTTGTAATATTTTTTTTTCCTCTATCTGTCCTTTTAATGTGATATTGTCACTATTTTGTATTTATTTATGTATATCTCGTCGATTGGATTGTTTAGTTTTTCAATTATATATTTTTTGTGGAGTTGACACACCTGATCAGTTATTTTCGTTAACTCGTCATACCAAATTTATGCCTATAACCGTTCTTCGACACGAATACCAGCTTATTTCTTGCACGGATTGATGTATGACCTTGCAAAAATTTACTTCTTGTATTGATTTCGTGTTGAAATTTGATTCTCGCGTAAGAACGAATGTTCGATGACACTGAAATCATTCAAATTGATTCTCTCGCAATGTCACTTGTCGCAAGTTTGTAAGTACAACCGTAATAGTTATGTACGAGCGAATTCGACCCAGAATTACGAATTAAAATGTAACCATCCGGCTGTAATTCAAAACAAATATAAAGAATCATTTAAAAGTTTTAAGGCGTACAGTTTTAACCTAAATTGAAACTTCTAGCTTCGCGATATTGTACTCATAAACTTTCTCTCGTTCCACGCCATTCCAAAAACAGCTTATTAAAACATTATTACAACTTTTATTGCATGATCAATAAATAATAAAATATAACAACAATTGTATAAAAACAAGCTCGGTGTAAAAAAAACAGGCCTGATAAAAAAATTTTTTTTTCATTTCTCAAAAATAACAGTTCTTCTCGTAGCAACAACAAAATCGATATTCGGATCCGATATATCGATAATAATAAATTAATAACAAATAAAAAATGCTAGCCAACCTTCAAGGAATAAAAAAATTATAATATAAGATTTAGAGAGAGTGGTATATATTTACATGTATAAAAAAAAAAAAAAAAAAAGGAAATATAATCGAATTAATAAATAAAATAAAGCAAATTGTAACTTCTGTACAGTAATATTTTCGATCAGTTTTCAGCGTAAAAACTCTTCCACACCGGAGCGGCGTAGCAATGCGATTCGACGTAGGGCTCCGAATGTCTTCGATATTGTTTCTTCATCGAATATTTCGTTCGTCGCGAATTACGTCGCTTACAAAAGGTTTGGTTGTCTTCGCCGAAGTTTCCTTCGACCTCATTCGGCGGTTGGTAGTCGGTATTTTCGTTTTTGAACGACTTGAAAGATTTGCGATTTCGTTTGTTGTTACGTTTGTTGCGTTTCTTTTGGACTTTTTCGTATCCCTCTTCGTCGATGTTGGTCTGCAGATGCTCCACGCTGGCGTCCAACTCGTTCGCAACGTCGTCGCTCATCGACTCGACCAGCTGCTGCTCCAGCAGTTCGTCGCCATCTTCGATAATTGCGCAGTTTTCGTCGGCAGCTGGAGCGATCGCGGACGACGCGTTGTTTTCCGCGTTTGCTGCAGCGACATCGTAATCGCCGGTTTCCCGATCGGCTATGTTCGCAGCCGCGCGAACAGCGGTCTCCTCTTCTTCGTCCGAAGGAATGGTTTCGTATTCGTTTTGTTCGAAGTCGAGAATGGCTGAATTATCGGCCGTCGTGTTGGCTGGTTGCTTTGCAGCGGCCGCGTAACTCGCACCACTGTCTACGCTCGCTACGCTTTCGTCGTCCGCGAGTTTTTCGATCGTCCGGCTGAATTGGTCGTCGTCGTCGACGCTGCCGTTTGAGGCAGATTCGATTTCGGTGTCGACATTTTCGGCGCTCAATTCGACAACTACGAAATCTTCCGCACTGTCGCGCAGGTTGTGAAAATGTTCGCATCCTATGACCGGCCGATCGTTTCCAAAATAGTTCTCTTGGATGTTGATGTGGGACACCTCTCGAGAAGTTATTTGTTCCGTTTGTTCGTCGTGTTGATGTGGTGCGTGAGGGACGTCAGCGTTGTCAGTACGTTGATTGTCTTTGGGCTCGGTCACTGCTCCGACAGTGTCAGTCGTTTCTACGATTTCGGCACGCTCGTCGACCGTTTCCGTGACTAGCTCAACAATTTCAGTCGATCTTTCGATGTCGAATTGCTCGTCGATGACCTATATAGAAAACAAATTAGCATTATTGTGAACCATTATGGGATTTATTTTGAAGCTATATTCGAGACTGTATTGGAAACCTATTATAGGTAAAGTACCTATCTAAAAAATAAAATAAAACAGTTTCTCAAGCATATTCGGTATAATAACCTGTATGAATTAAATTTCATCGCAAAATAGCAGTATCTATAGCTCTAAATAAGATTGAAAATGAAATTTATCAGAGGGACAAAAATGAGTTTTACGATTTTTTGTATCATGTCCAAATTTTTATCTATAGCTTAGGTACTTAATTTGGCTTGTTTTGAAAATGAATGTTTAAGCATTGACGATTGATATACCTTTCTACTTTTATTCTGCTACAAACGGATTTATACTAATGAAATTTCATGAATTTATTCTGCAGGCTTACTTAAATAAAATTTTTACATTAAAATAGTGTTATTTGTGATACAAGTGCGTAAAGGTAGGTGATTTTGCTACGAGTTTGATTTTTGCAGCAAGAGCCGAAGGCGAACGGTGCAAATCAAACGAGGAAAAATCACCTACAACCCACGAGTGTTGTCACACCTTACTTTTTGCATAACCCCCCTTAAAAAAAAAAAAAATTTCACTAAGAAAAACAAATTTGGAAATAGTGAAACGGTAGGTACAAAAACGGCAAATGTTTTTTTTCGTTCGTTTATTTTCAAGTTCTAAGGATGAACAAAAAATTTGATGAAATTCAGATTAAAGGAAATTTCCTCTTCTATCCAGCCGTACCAACCCCAGGTTTAATAGTGGCTAAGGAATTACTGACTGAAAGGAGAGAGGTTTCTAGATTTCAAAGAATAGCTAATTTTCTATTAATTTACGTTTTTTTTTAATCGTTTATTTTCAAGCATCTAAAGATGATTAAAAAATTATATGGAAAGCAGATTCGAACAAATTTTTTCCTTATTCCAGCAATACCAACCCCAGTTCTCTAGCTATACCAACCCCAGTTCTCTAGCTATACCAACCCCAGTTCTCTAACTATATCAACCCCAGTTCTCTAGCTTAATAGCCCCTGAAAAATCATTGAAGGAGAGACGAAACGTTTCTATATTCCAAAAACCAACCAATTTTCCATTAATTAGCGTAAACAACTAAAGATAATTACAAAATTATATTGAAATTTTGTAAATTTTAGCCTCTTTCCAGCAGCACCAGTTTCAACTTTCTAGCTTAATTAGAGGCCGAAGAATTGTTCAGTGAAATGAGAGGAGTTTGTTTTAAAGTTGAAATGTTGTGTTCAGTTGAAGTGGCAACTTTACAGTCAGTTTTTTACGAATTTAGGAAATACATAAATTTCATTGTGATAGATAAAACATAATGCGCATGCGAAACAAAGAGTGATTTAATAAACTAATTAAGTCCTAAGCTGCGAATGCGCGAAATTTTACTTTTCAAGATTGGAATAAAATCTTCTGTTTCACGTGTAGTTAATACGCACGAAAACATTCATTTTTGGAATGGGTGTTGCAAAAATCATTTATCCACCACCATTAAAGATGTCAAAATAAAGATTTTTCTCAAAATTGAAAGCAAAATTGTTTCATTTGGAACATGGTCAAGTATGTCTATGTAGGTAAGTAGGTACCCCAAGTACGTAGGTATTAATTCGTTGGTACCTATATATTTTTTGTTTTTCCCAAATACCTGTTCAGACTTGTTTTTGTAAGCAGAAAAAACGCAATATACTTCTCTTCGTTATAAATTTTATGGTTTCAGAAATGAAGAATGTGATGCCCTATGTGAGATTTTTTTTTTTCTGTTAGAATAGAAATTCCTAACTTATCACAGACATTAATACATTAATAGGTACCAATCTCTCTTTAAAATCTATTTTTCATATTTTTTCCTTTTTCTGTTTTTAAAAGTGTTTGGGTATTATTTAATCAAATCGATTACGTAATATTGCAGAAATTAAAATAGAGTAGTAATGAAATTCTTTAGCATTGTGTATATTTAGACTGCAATTTCATACTCGTACGTAGGTAATTATATAAATAAAATTATAAACAATTAATAATATCGAAAATATTTGCTCTCCCTTATGACTGCGAGAAAGTTTTTAGCTCTTAACCGCGATGCGTGTGCGTAATCCAATGCTTTTTGTGAAAATTTCAAATATTTCTAATCCCGAAATTTAATTCCCATTTTAAATGAAAATTTCACTTCTGAGCACACTAAAAAGCAGTACCTAATTAATGAACATACAAATTATTATAGACTAACTCGAAAGTTTTCCTTCAGTTTACTACGAATTGTTGTTAGAGAATATGATAGGTACAATAGTTTTATCTTACCCATACCAACATACTGGCTGTTCATAATTTCCAAGTTGGTGCTGGCAACAATGACTGCCTATAGAGTTTGCACACTCGAGCATGTCGCTTACAATCTGAATGCTTCAATTTACAAGTTTTACGAGATTAATATATCTCGTTATCTCGGTGATCATAATATTGTGAATGAATATAGATAACATTTTTGTATTAGGTATACGACCCTTCTTTGTTGTCATCGTCGAAAAAAAAATAATAGGTTAAAATACATACCTACCTAAATTTATTCGACAAATATTTACCAAAATTCTCGTTTTTTCAAGATTTATACTGTATTATTGATATTGCAGTTTTCACCAATTTTTTATTTTCAATAGGTTTCAATGAAAATCTAATTATAATTCTTTATGTCATGGTACAACTTGGGGTTGGGAGTAGGTACGTTTTTCGTTTCATATAACTCAAAAAAAATTTTAGCATCAAAAACCCTTTATTCATATACAGTGTATATATAATATTACAAATGCCAATTTCTCGTTACCACGGTACAGGCCGAAATTTTTATCCAATAGCCACGAAATTTGTAAATACTTATCTGTACATAATTCGTAAACCCAATACATATTTTCTACCCATCCACACACTTCCTTCAAAAATGGTTTCATGCTGTTTTTTCCCTGACGCCCTCCTTCCCACCAGAGAGCCTTGATAACAACCAAATTCAGTGAATATGGTTGTTTTCAGTACTCTCTTGAGGAGAAGGGAGGTGGCAGACAAAAAACTGTGAAGAGGGGATGATAAAGAGTTATGGAAGAGGAGTGGATGGGTAGAAATTATGCGTTGGGTTCATGAATTATCTACATAGTAGATATGATAACTACGAGTTATTTCTTCCATATATTGCTGTTGAACATATTCACTGAAGAATGGTTGTTTTCAAAACTCCCTCAAGGGAAAGAGGGGCGTCGGAAAGAAAATACGTGTGACTTTTTCGGTAGGACATTTTATGCTGAACACTTTTGTGCGGCCTTTTTTTATCACAAAATTAAAAAACCAAATTCTAGGAAATAAAGACCATCTCCACAAAAATACAAAAGGTAGGGAGGATGAAAATTTTAGTATGTTATTCCAGAAGACTCAACCAACACCCTATATAGTTAAAGTTTGTGTATTTTTTTTTTTTTTTTTTGTAAAGATTTGACTGGACTGTTCCTGGAATAACACAATTTTTTGTGCAAAATCTCCTATAAATCGGTTCTGTGGTTCTGGAGGAATAGTGTTTCCAACCATTATTATACTTATAATATGTAAAGATATATTTCTCAATTAAAAAGAACTTAACTGTCTACGTTTGACCAATTTCTCCATTTCATTGTCGGTCTTTCTTTTAATAATTTTTGAGCTAAGTATTAATTAAAAAACCAAATAACGGAGCCTGTCATTTAATTTTCGTTCATCGTTTGGATATTTCAAATTTCGGTTAGTAAAAATAAAACTTAGGTATTCGAGCAGATATGCTTCGTAAGTATGTGATAAATATAGAAGCGGCGAGAAACGATGTTGTCAAGTGGCGTGTAACCGGTCAATTTTTACAACATACCCCTCAAAAATTGCAATTTTTTGAAAAAAAAATCCCCCCAAAAAAATTAGTGGAAAAAAAAATTTGCATAGCAAGCTTTGCAAGAAAAAGTAGACTTTCTTTGATTAAAAATCACCTATATCACCAACATTCTTCTAAAAAAGTAATATATAAAATTTTTTTTTTTTTTCTAAAAATTACAAATATCCTAAAAATACGATACATGCGATAAAATATACCGATTAAGTATCATGTTTTCAAAATATTTTATGAATGTGCCAAAAATCATCATTTTTTTGTGAAATTAAAAATTATTCCAAGTTCTAACAAGCACAATTTATTTTAGGAAATAATTCGATGGTTTTCTTTCCTGCAGCGACAAGAATTATGGATGATATAAAAAATAAAAAAAAAACAAAAACACTTATATGAGGAAAAAACTGCCAAATTACTAAACAAAGTATATTGCAGTTGTCTACGTGCTGATTACGAAAATATTAGCCGAGATTTTAGTGTCAGTGTTAGAATTTAGTGTACGGAAGCGAGTGGTGAGCGAAAATTAACTTTTCGCTGAGATCGTGTGGTTTTTAGGTTAAAACGAGTGTTTTTCTCGATAAAGCCTCGAAAATGAATTTTTTAGGATCATTATCAGAAGGGTAAAAGAGGGAAAATCACACTGAATAGCTAATAAGTCGAGAACAAATTGACCAATCAAAACCAAAATTAATAGGTCTGGTCCTTGTATAGGAGTGACTGTTTGTAACAAATTATATGACTATTGAAAGAGAATTGCAACTTTCATTGAAATAACGTGAAAAATTATCAGCTCCAATAGCCCCAGAGAATGAACCATAATACCAATATGAAACAAATTTGGAATCATGTTGGATATGTTTCAGATTAATTCTTGTATCAAATTTTGTGACTATATCTTGAAAATTACTCTCTTTAGAGTTATTAATCTGCCAAAAATCCAACAAAGTCGCCCCTATCAGACGTACCATGAGGTCTATCCGCACCAAAATTTGTAGGTAATGTCCTCGACCTAAAAAACCTACGTATACCAAATTTTAGGCCTATCGATTGGAAATTGCGACCTGTACGCAGTTCAATAAAACATGCATATTAACTGACCTACTACACAAATTACGCCCCCAATCCGGACCAAAAACAGTAAGGTTCTTCCTTATACGGATTCAAATATATGTGTCGAATTTCGAAACCATCCAATCAAAATTACGCCTAGAAATAGACTCAACGCGAAAGGGTATACATATTAAAAACAAATGAATTTTCAAAAATAGTGCCAAAATTCTTAGAAAATCATGAAACGAAAAACGAACCCACTCCGACCCTTTGGTCCAAATACTTAGGCAATTTTAATAAGTCGATTTTTTGAAAGGCATCTCTCTCAGAATTTGTGCAACAGTAAGTCAATTTTTTTACTTCGGCCAATTAATATTGTCTCATGGGCTCCCCCCCGCGCGGCCCCTGAATAAATACATGACATATCAATGGACGTTTCAGTCGTAATACTCACTTCCAGTTCTGCAGAATCTTCGTCCAGAACGTTTTCTTCTTCGACACCGTTATCTTCGTCGGCAGTACCTTCCAGAATTTCCGAATTTTCAGTCTCTGGTGCGACTTCTTCGTCAGGAAGCTCAGTTAATTCTGAATTGTCATTTTCAGCAACGTAATTCTACAAAAAAAAAAAAAATTTATAGGAATTGATAAAAAATATCTGTATAATATTAGGTAACGATAAGTTGCGTTAGCATTTCGTCTGTATAACGATATTAGCCTGCAGCTAAACTGTGATTATACACTTACGTTTTCTTCTTCGTCGAAAATTTCTGTCGTCGCTAAGTCGTCCGACTCGGCTGCGGAGTCTCCGTTTTCAGCGCATCTCCGGACGTCACGATCTTCGTGGTCCACCAACTCGGCGCCCCTATTTTCATCGACCAACCCATTTTGAGCGGATTCTGTTTCGTCAGCAGCCGCGTCAGCTTCTGCAGACGAATTTCGCCCTAATTCTTCGGTCGCATTCGATTGTTCGTCTTCGGCAGCAGTTTTCAAATTCTCGTCCGACGTTATCGGGTGGTCGCATATTTCCGCTTGTTGGAGGACTTCGAGGCTGGCGTCGTCGATTTGCAGGATTTTGGTTTCGCAGTCGTCGTCTTCGTTTTCGTTTTCGTCGTTGGACCCCAAGTCGATCCCTTGGGCGGCTTTGCCTTCGTCGTCGTAGGCTTCCAAAGAGCTCGTATCGATGGCAACGGACTCCGCCAACGGGTCAATCCGCACGTCAGTTTCACTGCTCACCAATACGTTGTCACCTAACACCTCGATCATCTGCTCGGCCACTTCGTAGGCCCGAATTTCGGTGAAATCCGACCCACCCCCACCACACGCCGGCGCATCCTCGTCACGCCGACACGAACGCGGCTGCGATTCCATTTCCGCGCGATCGCCGCTCGTCGTCGGACTGGTCGAATCAGCGTCGCAAATCTGCACATCCGCGCACACTTTGCTAAGCTGCACCTTCGATGCCAAAGGTGTGCGAACAGTGCACACTTTCAGCGCCGCACAAGGTGTCGCACTCCTCGATGCCGCAGATTTCGTGATTGTGGTCGATGCGGCGGTTTTGGATGACGACGTCGCCGTCGCCCCCGCCGCAGCTCGTCTGATCGCGTCCGTTCGCCTCGGCAACGACGCTCGTCTGACTGCCAGCGCACCGGAACCGGCTGCGCCTGCAGTCGTTGCCGCCGGTTTGCCGGAAACGGCGGACCTTACGACCTCTGCACCAGTCGTCGACTTTGTCAACGATTTGGCGGCCGAGGTTGTCGCAGCAGCCGCACCTTTGCACGTTTTCGGTTCGACTGCAGCGGTTTTACGAACGCAGCCAGTTCTGGTGACCACTGTCGCCGTAGCCTTACTAACGGACGACGATACGGTGGTGCCGGTTTTGGATTTTGAATCGGCAGCAGCACCAGCAACGACCGGTTTGGCTGCAGCGGCACTCTTGGCGGCACTCGGCGAAAACGATACTTTGGTGAGCGGACTACTCGATGTTGCGGACGACGATTTTCCGATGGTGAAGGGTTTGGCTGGTGCCTCCCTGATCACAGGGCTGGTTGAGTCGGCAGCCGCACGTTTCACCGCCGGAGGTTTGGCGATGACGGCTGCTTTTGGTGCGACGACCGTTGCAGCTGCGTCCGATTTCGTAGAACCTTTAGTGGCAGCCGTGACTGGTGTTTGGACGACTGCGGCTGCCCATCCTTTTGTGGGCGACATTTTTGCGACGATTGGTTTTGAAAGAAGTTTAGTGGTCGGTGAGGTGATTCTGGCAGCTCCGATGGTGGGTTTCTTCGCGACGATGTCGGGTTTCACCAATTTCTTGGCGATCGGTGTGGTGGTGCCGGCCATCTGCTTGATCGACGGAGTCGTTGGTTTAGCAATAACGATTGGTTTTCGCGTGGTTGCCATATCGCTTGAACTGCAAACAAAATGGAAGTGAAAATAAACTCTAGAGCAGCAAGCTTCGCTAGAAGAAGTAGGTTTTCGAGAGAAAGAATTATGAATTTTGCCCAAAGAGTGGAAAGACGTATCAGAACATATCATGTCACCTGATATGCAAATAATCGTTTTGTTTATTAGCAATATGTTTTGGGGTGATATAGATGATACTTCTACCTCCATTTTTCGTTGGGGGGTACATTTTATCCCTTTTCTATGACACTGAATAAAATACTCAGAATACAATATATATTCAGGGCTAACAGAAAAAATTCCTACTTCGTGATTTTCACGAAATAAGTTTTAATTTTTACTTATAGATTATCATGAAATGTTTTAAACTGATTAATTTCTTCAATAATAAAACTAAAAGAGAAAGGGCTATAGACTCGTTACAGAGAATTTCGTCGTAATTATGAGTAACTAAATTTTCCTCGATGGAGGGGGAAGAAAGAGTTGAAGACTTGTTTTGTTTTTTTTTTTTTTGTTTTATTTCTAACAAAAAACTGCAGTTTTAACCATTCAACATCGTCAATTATTGACAAGTAATTTCATCGAATTCAAACATGTTTTTCATTGTTTGGAAAGGAAGATGGATGGTTTAATCATTCATAAATTCGGAAAGGTATCGATGAGTTTTGCCTGGATGGGAATCTGATTTTATCGCAAGCTCATTTCTGGCTCAGTGAGGAGCAACCCTCTAAAATTTTAATTTATAAAACACCACAAAATTCTCCCACCCCATGTCGCCAATTTTTCCATTGAAACATTTGCATTAAAACTTCTAATTATTTCATCTTTTGATAGATTTTTAATAAAAGAATAAGAATCTACTTTACAATGAAATTTCTACTGAGGAAGATTCCTCAAAAAAGGATTCTCAAAGCACTCCTGATTGGTACGTAGTAAGGCAGTCATAAATATAGTTGAGCATTTCGGTACGTTTACATTACTTACAAAAATTCATCGAAATACAAAAACATAATTCATAAACTAATCGCGTTTAGTGATTAGGGTCTTCTCACACCAGGGTTGAAGGCCATTTTAATATTATACGATACCACATTTTTTGTAAATACACAAATTCTTTTCTTTGGAGAATTCACCACGTTTTCCTACAAAATGGTTGTAATCGCGCAAAATTTTGTTTCAAATTAAATCAATTATAAAACGTCATCAAGATATATGGGATCACCCCGAAAATGCGTCACATGAATTTGAAAAAGAGAATTGTTTTTTCTTGCTACAAATTTATGCATATTAATGCCTCATTCACGATACCGAATAAAAATTCTAGACGACGAAATGATAGTTTGGTTTTGGTGAGTAAGACTTAAGATATTCATCGTGATTTAAAATTATACTTAGTTAAAAAAAAAAACAACAATAAACACACACACAATGCAAATACTTTCTTTACCCATAAATTTTTGAAAAACTTTTGTCCGAGTGGGAGGGTTTATTCGTATTAAAAAAAATCCACGAATCAAAGAAAACCTATGCTTGGCAGAGGGATAGTTATACCCTTTGGATTTTAAACTACGTCCAAAAAAGTTACTGCTTAACATGCAAACACAAATTTTCTTACTGTAGCTTACCCATATTTAATAATCAGAAAATTTTTATCTTATTGTCCGATTTTAACAAGAAGCAGGTTCTTGCCAGCTGTTATTTAAAAATGGAGTCAGTCTACGAACTTTTTGGTCCGAATACATATTTTCACCAAAGATAAGAAGGAGCAATTGCTATAATAGGTACTATACGTTTATGAACGAAGATTTTTACGGCTGTATGAAGTTACCTGATAAAGGTACAAAATCACTTTCTAGCTTCTATACCCACCGAAAATCGTGTATTCACAAAGATCGTTTGTTACTTTTTATGCCACTTGGTATAATGCACAGGGTGTCCCAGTTTCTGTTCCCATCGCCCAAGGATATGATAGAATTCGTTCAGACAAAAAACAAGGTTCTCTTCAAATATGCTCTCGCTTCGAGTTCAAAATTGGCCGACTTCATGCCAGTGAAAAAAGATGAAAAAGCAAATTTCAGAAAAATAGTTTGTGGAACTCCCTTTCAACGTGCGCTATGCAACCTGTATTACACGTATACTTTTTTTTCCTGTTACGAACTTTGAGGGCAATTTTGACTCGACCAAGGTGGATAATCAGGGCATTCAAAAGATTTTTTTTTAAATTTTTCTAAAATTTACCTTTTTATCTTTTTTCACTGGCCTATAACTCGGCCACTTTTGAAGAGAAAACATACGTGAATAGAACTTTTTTCTCTCTGAACGTTCTATCATAACTTTGTGAGAAACTGGAACACCTTGTACATCCAGCAATAATTAACATGATCTCACTCTTACCAAAATCGCAAAAATCTATATTATTTTCCCTCAACGCTTATGACCTAGCTCTACTGAATAATGTAATATTCATATTCTGTGTCCATTTCCTTTCTTCACTATAATAACCTATGATGGCCTCCAAAGCTAAAATTACGAGTATGTTAGATGTTCCAGAAAAATTTAGGTAGTTCGCAAATCGTTCATCGACCTTACACAAAGATTGTTCTGCATAAAACCTGAAATTGTTCGAACCAGCAAAGATGTGACCTTGACAATGGTACTTCGTAAAAACCAAATTTTATGCCTTCAAAAACATTTTTGGCGAGCTTAAAATCTTTTCAACCTATTACAAAGAACCAACTTACGTCCAAAATGGAGGAAAGACCACCTTATTCAAGTCTTCACCCCTCACAACTATAAGTCTCTACAGAAAATAAAAGAATTCAGTTTCGATGACCGACGAACGAAAAACCTTCTGATGCCTACTTTTTTTTTCTCCTGTCCATTTTCCGTAACGAAGTAATTAGAAATCAGATATTGAACACATTATGAAGAAAAACTGCTGGAAAAATCTGGTAGGTAAACAACAAAAAATCTCAGTTCCCGTCTACCTAGTTTTTTTGGATAAAAGGATATTATTATCATCATTTTTTTGTAATTAAGCCCACCATTTTATAATTTTGAACTGGAACAATTTTTGTTCTGGATGAATTTCGAAACAATAATTAATACCAAGCATTCGTTATATCGAAGTATATATAGTTACATATAGGCCTACGAAACCACGGAATGCTCGATTACGAATTTTAATAAATTTTCAAACTTGCGATCGATTCACTCTGAAGACCATAATTTCAATTTTTTTCACAAGTACGCACTTTTGTCACTTCATAATTTCGCACGTAGCTTATTTCGAAACGAAAAAATTATCAAAACTGACTAATTAATAAAACGAATCGGTTTTGATTGACGTTACACGTTACCACAGATTACTTACTTTTGAATAGATACAACGAATATAAAATAATAATATTTCCAACGATTGAAAATCTAACAACTTGACAATTGCACCAAAGCAAGTTACCGTACACTTACACGTAAGAACATCAAATTTCATATGAACGACTACAAGGTAAATACTACTGATTGTAGTTTGAAATGTCGTACGTTACTCCAACTGTGCAAGAACTAACAGGCCTCTTTTCTTCTGCATCACTCATAGAGAGTGTCTATTGTTGTAAGGATAGAACGATGATACGGTGTGTTTTTCTTTTCTCCCTTTCCTGAAGTTTTATCTGCGCAATTGTTGTACATTCGACAAAATATGCTATGAAGACACGTGTTCAGTTACACACGATTGCAGAAATATGGGTAAAAAACACCATTTCGATATTGGACAAAATGATAAGAACCAAGAGGGTGTGGACAGCTAACCCTGATTAAACGAATTTTAGGCTCATCTAAAATTATATCCTGCAAAGAGAACCGCATAGCTTTGTGGTTATTGGCTCGGCTTTTGCACCCCAAATGTTGAGTGCTCAAGACTAGCCGCACCGCCACATTCTCAACCCAAAATGGCCGCTTCTCGATTCGGTTCTATGTAATTAGAAAATTCATGCTGAGAGACCACGACTGACCACCGGATTCTTAATACCATCTACACTGCCACTCCGACAGAAAATGAACAAACATAAAAATCCTTGCTCGTTTTCATTATTCATTTGTGGCAATGGTCAAAAAAATCTCAATACTGTGTACGTCTACCGATCAAATTACTCGCGTAAGTTATACTGATTGGGAATTTCTCTAATTCAAATTTGATAAGTTTTATAAATTAGATATTATAAAATAAGCTACAGACTTATTACGATATACCTTTTTCTGCTAAAACAAATTTTCGTTGTAGTCTTGTTGATATAAGCATTAGCATTTACCCAGGCTTAATCCGTTACCCTTACTCTATATTTTTGTAGACCTACCTAATTAATGTGAAGGTTTTCACTTTAAAATCGACCGACTAAATCGTGTGAGTTAGCAAAAAAATTAAGGCTAGGACTATAATGATTTTTCTTTCATGAAAAATATGACGTTCGACGTAAAAATCATAAATACCAGTCGCGTATCTGAGGAGGTGTCTTGCGAGGCTGAAGATCCCCAGAGTCTTTCAAAAACAAAGAAGAAAACACTGATCATACAATTACAACATACCAGGAAATATGTTTTTTCATAATCCTAAAGATAATAGTTACTATTTGATTACTACAGTCTTGTAATTTTTTTTCATTTTTCTTTCTGGAGGTAGTATGTCAGATCAACTCCACGTCATCATCATCGAGAGAGAGGATAATGTTCATAGACAGGGGAGAAGGGTGAGGACAGGTATTTTATGAAGGAAAAGGGTTGAGGTACAAAACATTTTCAGAACGGCTCACTTGGGTAAACAAAATGAGAAGATCACATCGAGCTAAAGAAAGTCAAATTTTAAACTGTTGGGGATCCAGCAAAATGGTATACCTCATTTGGGGGAATTTTTTAGTAGGAAATAGAGGGGTACAAATGATTTTACTGGTGGTACAATCAAGTACCAAAAAAATACCATGAACTTATCTTGAAAAATGTCCAAAAGTTTAATTGGGGCTGTAATGGATATGTTCGTCATATTTTATATTGACATACATATTCGTTCACACAAAAAACTTATTTTTATTCTGTACATTTTGTCCCTTTAAATTTACAGTTAACTGGCGAAAGTACTGTTACTTCCTGCCAGCAACTACAATACATTTTTTATTAGGATATTCTGTGACCTGAATATACTGGTCCTCGAATATTCTCAAATTAACAAATCCCTAATCAGCAAATCTCTACTTTACACACAATACTATGAAAAAATGTATACCCTGACAGGGGATATAAACTCTTGTTTCCATTAGAATATTTGTACTGTAAATTTCCTACTTGTTCAGTCTTGTACTGTAAAGTAATATTCATTCAGTCTTATACTGTTAGTAATCAAACATATGTTAAATATTGTTTTTTTGTATATTATCATAATAGAGTGATAAAATTCATTGCGTGTTTTAATTTCACTTAAAGTCTCTCAAACAGTTAAGGTCCACAATAGCTGTGGATAATAAACTTAATAAATTAAATAAATTCTCGAGTGTTATAATATTCAAGTGAATATTGTAATACTTCGAAGGAAGTGTAACCACATCAAAAGAGGTCATTTCTAATACTAAACGAACATCTTTCGGCCGTTACAGAGGCTACTATTTCCCCAGCCACCTAGTCATGTATGATAATGGGCAAGGGTACAAATGATTTTGTCGGTGGTACAATTTGATACAAATAGAATACAACATTTTTGGGCCAAAAAATTTGAAATTGGTTAATTTAAGGGAGCACTATTTCTACAGCCCCCCTACAGAACTTTCTTTAATATGCGGACATTAGGGAGGTAAAAATAATTTAAATGGTGATACATTTGATAACGAAATGAGTACAGTCTTTTCATGTCAAAATTTTAAATTTTATGGTTAGGGAAACGGACCGGACTACTTCTCATGAAAGATACAGAATTCACAACGGAAAAACTTTTTTGGAGAACAAATTATTTTGGTAAAACGTAGGTAACTGAATAATATATTCGACACCTTACACTTGATTTCGATAAATTATTCCCAGAATTAATTCCATTAAAATAAAATTAATTAACGAACCTAAATCGACTGATCTCATTCATAATTGCTTCAATTTAATGTTATCAGTAAACAATTAACCCTAAACTTGGACCATACAGTAAATTGACACGCCCGACTGATACAACAAAACCTTATTGTATAAAGACAACTAATGATAAGACTCAAAAACAATGAATTTATAAAAACGAATCATTGCAATTATTTGCTTTTAGGATGAAGTTTACATAACTGATAACATTAAATTAATCTAATTTGATGTTCAGTTTCATCCTCAATTTTCTCGGCTTCTAAGGGCTCAAACATACTGTTCTTAAACTCATTTTATTTCTTGAAGCCTCTTCCGCAGTTTCATTTATTTCAAACAAGTCATTATCTCTTATTTTAAGACAATTACGACGAAAAATTTGAAACTTGTCCCACACTCACGGTCAGGGATGATAATCAGTCGTAAGATAAAACAATTAAATCAAACCTGTAAGCTTCCCATGTCCATAAACAGTATGTGGACGAAAATTCATAAAAATTGATCAACTCAATTTTGAGATTAGCCCCGACAAACACTTCACTAAATTTTCTCTCATATAAATCAGTAGGCAAATAGGTACCAACCAAAGTACAGATTTAGCCTATACGCCTACATTTTCTTAGGCAAGGTGATTCCAAATTTTTTTCGAGATATGTTTGACATTTTCATTTATCGCTGACTTCTGCTGTAAGTACATTACAAACAAAAATTACCTACTTACATCGTTTTTACATATACTGTAGGTAAACTGGACTCTTACAGACCATTCGGGTGTACCAAATGCGAATTTAATACATACAGCCCTGTACAATGTGTGAAGCAGATAGGTAATGTATTTCTGTGACCGGTTTGCGCAAAACGTAATACACGTTTTATATATATATATATATATATATATATATACATATATACATTCTTTCACCATTGTATACATATATTACCATCGACTTAGAAAATTTAATCTTCGTATTCTTCTTATTCATTTTTTCTTTTACAATAAATTAACGACTTACACTCCTATATGGTATTTAAATGATAATCGACTCTTCGACACACATTAATCAGTACTATCAGTTACGTAGTGTTGATTTTTGAAAATCTATCTCATTCGTTGCTGTGCGGATTTCCATATTATTATTTTTCCATTATAAACGTATATTTGATATCCGCGTACACCATGTGCACTTATTCAGTTTTCGAGAATTTGTGGATCTTTTACTTGGCGTAAGTACAATATTACATTAAATAAAATTAGTAAGGATAGTTTTGTTTCACTATACATACTTATACAATATACTTATAAAGTAGACTTACCTGTATATGTATGTATATATCTATATATATATCTATATATATATATATATATATATATATATAGATATAGTCCTATATACTTAATTGAAGAAATTAAATTTGATTTTGCATATTACACCGGTTTTATTATTTTGTGTCCAGTATGCTGGAAGATGGGAAGAAAATGTTGGCATTGATTAAGTTGAATTTTATCCTTTTTCTGATCACACTGAAGTCGACAGCAAAGTACGTACAATTTAATTGTGTATAGAATACGGTAATATTGGTGTATTTGAGAAGCTTTATGAGCGCTCTCATTTTGTTGGAATGTGAATTTTCATATCTATTACGATTCTACAATCAAACCTCCGAAGAGTCGAATTAAGTGAGACTATTTCAAAAACTCAAGCGCAGCAAACTCCGCCAGAAAAAGTGGGTTTCGAAAGAAAAAATTACGAACTTTGATGGTCACATTAATTGTTTTCAAGTTTATATGCGTTAATGGTATGTTATGATTGTATGAAATGTGTTAGCTGCTTACGAAATATTAGACAATGTGAAATTTAAAAATATTTTTTCTTAAAAAAATGAAAAATAAGATGATAAATTATGATACATTATCATATCATTTAAAATAAGACCAATGAAATATACTAAAATTATGAAATATGAAAAAAGAAAACATATGAGCATGTAGTGAATGTTTATAAAAAGTTTATGCAAATTAGAAAAAAGAGGGAAAAAAAGCTTTACCGGAAGTATCGTCCGGTCGATCCTCATTCAAATTGGTAGCATGCTACAGTAAATTATAATGAATATTTATTTCAAATTTCGTACATATGGTTCGAAAATTCCGAATTTTATGACCAATATGAAAACCAAAGTAGCCGTCCGGCCGATCCGTGCCAAAATTGGAAGCGTCTGCAACGAATAAAAATAAATATTTATTCCGAATTTCGTGGCTATTCATGCAAAATTGAGCATTTTATAGCCAAAATAAAAACAAAAATGGTGGCTACTTATACTCTATATATATATATATAAATTTGAGTTATTGGCGCCAAAATTTGCCTCAGATCATGAAACGAAAAACGAACGCACCGCCAACCCTGGGTGCTAATACCGCACCAAGCGTTATAAATAGATTTTCTAAAGAAAACCTAGCTTAAAAACTGAGTTATAATATTCTTCCTATACTTTATTTTGTTCAAGAATCAACGTGGCTAACGAGAAGTCTGATCGTACAAATGCAGCATAAAAATGACAAAAATGTTTTTCTTCTTATTTGCTACGATCTGTTACCCGCAGAATTATGTGCGTAGTGTCTAATAATATTGTTTTAACCCTATTTTTGTGGACCCAAATTAAGAAAAAAAACTCCTCTTGCGTAGCAAGCTTCGCAAGAAAAAAGTAGATTTTCTTTGTTTAAAAATCACCTCTATCACCAACATTCTTCTAACAAAGTGATATATATATATTATTTATACTTTTTGCTAAAAATTACCAATATCACACAAATACGATGCATGCGATAAAATATACTGATTCAGTACATATCTTGTTTTCAAAATATTTTATGATTGAATTTTCAATTTTTGTGTCAAAAATCATTATATTTGTTTGTGAAATGAAAAATTATTTCAAGTTATAACTAGCACGAGTTTAGAAAATAATTCGATGGTTCTTTTTCCTGCAGTGACGAGAATTGGAGATAATATATATACAAAAACAAACACTTTTATGAGAAAAAAATCTCCCTAATTGCAGAACAAAGTATAGTGCAGTTGTTTACGTGCGAAAATATTAGCGGAGAATTTAGTGTACGGAAGCGAGTGGGGGGTGAGCGAAATAAACCTTTTGCTGAGATCGTGTGGATTTTAGGTTAAAACGAGTGTTTTTTTCGATAAAGCCCAGAAAATGATTTTTTAAGGACCATTATCAAAAAGTAAAAGAGAGAAAATCACACTGAAGAGCTAGTAAATTGAGAACAAACAGACTAATCAAAACCAAAATTAGTACGTCTGGTCCTTGTATGAGAGGTACTGTTTGTGCCAAATTTTGTAACTATTGAAGGAGAATTGCAACTTTTATTGAGATAATATGAAATATTAGCAGCTCCAACAGCCCCAGGGAATGTATTAAAATACCAATAGCCACCAAATTTGGAAGCATGTTAGATATACTTTATATCAATATTTGTAACAAATTTTGTGACTGTAGCTTGAAAATTACTACTTTTAGAACCACTAATCTGCCAAAAGTGAAACAAAATCGCCCACATACCGTAAGGCCTATCGGAACAAAAATTGGTAAATAATTTGCACATACGCATGCCAAATTTTAGGCCTATCGATTGAAAATTGCGACCTGTACGCTGTTCATGAGTCCGATCTGGACCAAAAAACAATAGGGTTCTTCCTTTGGCAGATCCGTATATGTGTTTCAAATTTCGAAACCAACCGACCACCTGGAAATAGACTCAACGCATAAGGGGTACATATAAGAAAAAAATGAATTCTCAAAAACAATGCTAAAATGTTCAGAAGATCATGAAACGAAAAACGTACAGACTCCCACTCAAGGGTCCAAATATTCAGAAAATTATGAGAAAAAAATCTACTAAAAAAAGAAAACAGAATGAGACAGAGAGAATCGTACATCCACTCCCCAACCATGAGTCGTTAGGTAATGAAGAAAGGGAGGAGAGAAGTTTTTTTTTCAATTCTCTTTTTTACTCCTTTTCCTTGGGTTCAAGAAGTTTTCTCAGATGCTAAAAATTAGTAACTTCGCCTCAGGGGACTACGGTCTTTCTTGATGCCAATAAACCTTCCTTGGAACAACATAATTTTTTCTGGAAAATCTCGTGCAAATTCGTGTAGTGGTTCTGGAGTGATAGTGTTTCCAAACGTTTTTGTACCGTGGTACCTACTTTAAAATATGTAGAGATGAGTACGAGTATAATTGGCTATAACGTAAGGCGATATAACTTAGGCAGATATAGCCTACTTATACTTTCAATAGATTTCTTTGAAATTGGTTTTTCTGTTTTCGTCCTTTTGTACATGAAAAAATGGGGTTTATAGTTGAGGATAGTTCCTTTTTTAACCCTCTTGCTTATTTCTCTTCCCTTTTAATTAGTAGTCTATACTGTATTCATTTTTTAACTAAATGTATGACTCGATTATCGGAAACTTCTAACACTAACTTATTTTCCTATTTTGGATTCATTAGATTCAACACCATAAAAATAGGTGGACAACTAAGTATATTTCACCTATATGAGTATCTGGGTCCTTTCGTGCCAAAGTAATCGAGTAAATTGGGGTGGAGGGGAAGGCAAAAGAATTTACTCAAATTTCTTGATATTTTGCATTAATTTTGAAAATGTTAAAGCTTAGGCTACTTAATTAGGTTATCGATAGCTGTGGGTCCATCTGTGGATTTTACAAACTTACTCAATTAGTCAGTAATTCTTTACTGTAAAAAATTGCAAGTGTAACACAAAAACTCTTTTTTTCAGTAACTTGGTACAAACATCAAATTATTTGCGACATATTTGGTAGGTTTGATAATTAGCCTACCATAATATATTTCTTCTTATAATTCTGCATGCTTTTCAGTGCACAAAAACATGCTTATGCCATTCAAGAAAAAAAAGTATAAATAGGTATATCTTCTTCATTCGAATTTTTATGACTTTTTAGGTTATATTTAAATTTGTTCCATAAACTAACTTGGTCTTTGGTGCGAAGGCAATAATTGTTGAGAAATGTTAGAATAAATATTTTGGTGTCGCCAAATTCTCTAGAAATAATATATTTTCTTCCAATATTCTGGAAATGATCGTATTTCTCATTTTATTGAGGTAAAAAAACAAAGTCCCCAACATTTATTTTTCCAGAAAATTTCTAAAATTATGAAACGCAGATTATGAAAAAATTTTTCAGTCAAAACATTTTTCTAACTTCATTTTCTACAAATTTGATTTTTACCCATTTCTTCAGTGAGTCAATCTTCAGTACTCAAAAGCTACCTATTAAAGTGAAATATACTTATTGAATATAATAAGAATTATTTATTAACACCGTAACAAATGTAATTTATAGCCGATTAAGCTGAAATTTAGAATGTAGAAACATTCTATGACCTTATCATGTTTAGTACAAGTCGGTTGTACATCCTGTATACGACGTCCAATTTTAAGGATTTTTTTGGCTTTCTTTATTGTTTTTTTTGGGTTTTTTTTTCTCTCAATTCATTAGGGCAGGAGCAATTTTTTTTCTGTAAGTAGAAAAAAAATTTTGTGCATAGGTGGGTGTTATAACAATTGTAGAGCAATCCTGTTGATATTTTGGTTTTGATTATTCTATTTGTTCTCAAGTTATTAATTTTTTCGACAGATGATCGGAATGTGTAAAATGGATTTATTTTAAATTTTTCGACATTTTACTATCTTTTCGTGTTCAGATCAGATCCCGAACTAAATCACTGAAAACTCGAGAACAAATAAATCGATCAAAACCAAAATCTACGTGGTTCGTCCACATTTTATGCCCACTCATGTGACACATGTACCAAATTTTTCCTCCTACACTACGAATAATATTATTTGTTCTGAAAAATATGTACCGACATAATATATTTTCGTAATTTTTTCTCAACTAAAATTTTTTGAACACGAAAATCTTGAAGGAAAATAACAAAATTTTCATCGGAGTCTTTCAAAAAAAAAAAAAATTTTTCCCATATTAACCATGGCGGAACGTTTCGAGTAGGTATACGGGGTGTCCCATTAACACTGACCTAGCCATATTTCTTTGTAATAAAATTGTTGATTATGCCTATATCAAAAAAGCAACATTATTTTTAAAAAGTTATCGATTGAACATTGTGTGTATTGGGCATAGTTTCAACAAAAAAAAATTTACACGATATGCTTCATAGATAGCTTTTTGGAAATCAAGTGACTCGTATTTTTGATCTTTTCGATGTAGCAATCTATATTTTTGGAGAAATATTACTGGGTCAATTTAACTGGAACACCCTGTAGACTAGTTCAAAAAAAGTAAAAATAGGCTATCTTAAAATTTCCAAAATTTTTTTCTAATATTTTGTTGTATTTTTTATACTGACTTTCATGTCTGCACTCAAAATTTTTTCATCAAATTATAAGTTTCGTGTATAAAACCATTAATTTTTAAAATCAGAGAATTTAAATTATTTATAAAAAATATCCAACCAAAAAGATAGGTTTAAAAAAGTTTGTAATATAAACTCAATACTCTACATGAACATCAATAAACATTATAATAGGCTATTCTGAACAATATACCTATAGATGGCTTATTAAATATAAAATAATGAACAAACAATTTCGTGTGTTTTCAGCTATATATTAATGCGGGATAAAGCAAAAACTGATGAATCTGCTTTCAAAACATACAAGAAGATGAAAAAGTAAGCTTTCCTGTGAATAGTGTATGAATAATTTTCCATCATCAGCCGGACTTTAATAAAAACTTTTCATTTTACTTTGTGATTGCAGTATCTTGAACGATTTCAGTATATTGCCGTTGTCAGAGCACAATAGCCTTATTGCATATCTCATCTTAAAGAAGTAAGTAATTCAATATCAAAACACAGTTGATGCTTTCAAATTAATCAAATCGGTATAGGATTACTTCTAATCGAAATTATTTTTACTATTGTTTAGAGTGCCTCATTTCGTGTGGAAAAATTTGATTCCATTTCCGTCTTTTTTATTCGAGGATACATTTGCGAAGGTAAACATAATACAGGCAGCACAGTTGTGTTGTTCTTTGCATTTTTGCCTCCGTAGAAAACAAAGAAATCAGATTTAAAGGGTGCGGATGGGTAATAAAATTTAAATTGTCTGAGATGAAGCGATATTCGTGTTTATACGAAATAAGTCGGAGAAATTTTTCAAATTATTAACTGTCTAAAACCTAGCCAGGCAAAGCAATATTCCAATTCGATTTAAAAACTTTTTTGGCATCTGGGCACCTACTTAACCTAACCAGGGTGGTATACATAGTCGACACTGAGTATTCACTAAACTAAGTGTCTTTTTAAAACTTGCATTGCTCAGCTATATTTCTCAACAAAATTAAGTTTTTTTCACAACTTTGCAATAGTTTGTCACAAGGAAGCATAAAGAAGCAACGTTCTCAGCTAAACTATTTTCTTCGCAACTTCCCTATTTATTGAAAACAGACCCTTAGGGTTAGTGAACACTTAGTGTCGACTATGAATACCGGGTCTTGATTTCTTTTTCAATGTTTAAGTTACAAAAAATTATCAGCATATAGTTAATAATGATTCCATTGTCGGTTAATAAAATTTCAATTTCTATCAGGAATCGACTTCACATTTTTTGAATTTTCCCTACCATCTTTGCACAATAACTTAATGAATAAAATTGTTAAAGTAGAAGTTCGTTATCAGTTTGAAACACATTTTCATGATAAAATATTACTTTTCAGTCAATCGAAGGAGATACTATTTACGCACAGTTGCCACCACCAGAACCGACCTCTATTTTGATGGTCAAAATTAAGGTGAGTAAATTCAATGACTACCATTCTAAATACAAGAAAGGTCTAATTCGTTGTTTCAAAAATATCTCCAAATTTAAATTAAAATACCAGATAATTCGTTTTTCATCAACCTTTGGGATGATTTACTCCAAGGGCGTAGTTAGGAGAGAGGTCTAAATATTTTCTGCTGTCTCTTCGGATCGCCCCTCTATAACAACACCCCCACTGACACGCATAATTTTTTATTTAAAGCTTTATTTTCGGAGCTAATGAACGTCCAGCCCTCCAGGACCTTATCCACGCCATTATCTACGCCCTTGACTATTTTACAAATCCTGCAGAAAAGGGTCAGAAAAAAATCAAACTAACGGCCATCAATATAATCATTATTTTGGGAATGCATTAGTCGAAAAGTTACTAATTTACAACGGAGGCTACAATTGTAAATGCAAATCCTTATTACGAGCAACATTTCGAAAATACAGGGTGATCCAAAAGTAATTCAATTCAAAAAAAAAGAATTCAAATTTCTAATTGAACGGAAAAGGTTATCATTGCAGGATGACCTACTGAAAAACGCTCTTCTTATCTGAAAAAAAACAACTTCAAAAACGGCTCAAATGTTGTATTTTACCGAAGGGTAAGTCGTATTATAAAGTTACATCCATCTGACCCCTGTATAAGGGTAGAAAAATCTAATTTATTTTTCCTGCAAATTATTTAATTTTTTTTTTCACTTTTAATGGATTACTTCGTCAGAAATTTTCCACCCAAATTCCCCACAAGTACGATAATTAATTTAAAGATTAAGAACTCACTACGCCTGTTCAACTACGAAAAAAAAAAAAAAAATTTATTATTTTTCATCCATTGAAGGATCATAAAATATGTGTTTATACCTAAGTTAGATAGGTACGTATACTGTGTTTGAATTTTATCGATTTTGATACATATAAGATGCAAAAAGGTAAATAATTTCTTCATTTCCTAACCCCCGTGAGAGATAGTCACTTTTTGGGGTATAATCACCATATTATTTTCTTAGAATAAGAAATTTGTTTTTTCATTTTTTAACACCTGAGGAGTATTTATCCAAATTGTAGTGTTATATTTTCATGTCTGTAATTGCCTAACGTTCTATTCGGATTTACTATACTGAACATAATTTGTTATAATTATTATCAACTAAAAAATTCTTTATAGCCAGCCAGTATACCTAAAGGTGCGTTTACATGGAACGAACATTTGCTGTTCGTTTTGATTTTTTCTATATTCACTATTTAGGTTACAGAAGGTTCGTTCCTGTTTGCTCGGATAGCGAATTTCGTTGTTTATTGTTTGATAACAGTTTACACCAATCGAACAAAAAAAAAGCGTTAGTCGTTCGCATGTTCGTTTGTTGTAAACCCACCTTAACCAAAATACTACTTAATGCCAAACATGTGAGAAAACATAGACAAAATAAGAATAACGTGGCTATATATAATAATTACCCAAATAATAGTTTTGATCGTTCATTTCCATTATTGGGGACATCATGTATGTACAAGTAGGATGTAAAATGATGTACCTATTGAAAGTATAGACTACACAATGATGGAAAATATCATGACACTAATTTCTTCCATTATCTTTGCGTCTGTATGAATTTTCACCCATATTAGAACATAATGCAGTTTATTATGATTTTTAAATAAATAAATAAACTCCCTTATTTACCATCCTGTAACCCAGCTTCTATGTTGATATATGTGCAAAAAATTATAAAAACTTGTGGAATACCTTGTCGTGAGAGATATTCTCACCAGAAGGAAATTCTACAGAATTTAAGCGTGTTCAGCCACTTCGTACATAAGTACGGGTAAGCCAGAACCAGACTGAACACTGGCGATTTTAGAGCTGGTTCTGAGAGTTTATATACTGGTTTTGGCACATGCACACAGACACACTTATGTACATATACATATGTAGGTGTGTTGTAGAATTCACGTCATTTCTTATTCATTGCTGAAGCAACTGATAAGAAATGACATAATGCGTTCGTGTACCAGTCCGAGACATTACCGAAATCTTTATCTATCGGCCGAACTTTGATCTTACTTGCCTGTGTGTGCAAGTAAGAGCATAGGAACAAACAATATATTTTATTTGCTATTGAATATAATATGCCTGATAAAGAATGGCGTGTGTACGAGATCTATAGTCCCCACAAAACTTTTTTTCTTCAAAATTGTATTCACGTAATTTATTTTACTAAAGTATTTGTATTGTATTGATACATCACTGAAGTTATCGAGGACAATCGAAAAAACTAAAAGTAGTCATACATTCGAGGGCCCCGTCCTCCCTTAGTGGACTTAGTACATGGAGAACTGATTTTAGACAAAAATGTTATTCTTCAATATTTCAGACCTTTTTAATTTACTGGACTAAAACATCGACATTCGAAAAAAATTAAAATTATTGACGACGTACAAAGATGGCAGATATTTAGGCATTTTGCAATACATAAACACATTTAATGAAGAAACCCATAAAATTACGTAGGTAATCAAAAACAAATCAGTATAAGTAAGAATATTAAACTGTAGCCGATATTAAAAAATGTAATAACAACGAAATACACGAGGGCGTCACTTTTCTGTCCTTACTTTTGGTAGGTATTTTATTGTGCACTAACGTGTTGGTCAGCACTTTTCTTTTTGGGCTGAGATTTTCAAGCGAAAGTCTGACTTTCAGCACGTTCGCTCAGCACAGGAACGGATCCAGGATTTTCTTTAGAGGGGACGCACTAACCCAGAAAAAGGACTCGATATGGTCCAGGGAAGAAGTGAAAATCTTCCAAACAATTTTCAATTCTTCCTACTTTCTTCTCCGTTATATAATAATTTCAATGCCAAAAAAACTTATTTAAAATCATTTTTATTTTCAGTCCTAGTGCTATCACCAACAACAATTATGGTCCTCCTGAAAACCCTGACACTGCCTATTTATTTGTTTTTAGATTCTTACTTTGCAATTGATTCCTGTTTGTTCCTTTTTTTACTTTTTTTTTCTCAACTTACTGAAGAAAATTTCGATTTATTTTTATGGTAATTAAAAAATGAAACACATCTTTAAAAGTTAAAATGTACCTATAATACCTATTACTTAACTACACTTTATTGAAAATTTGCCTAAAAAATTGACAGCAAAAATACTACAACTATGAGAAATATTTAAAAAAGAAAGTTTAAATAGGTAATGAAAAAGGTTTATGTTTTAAAAAAATTATTAGCCTTTGCTGTTTTCACTATACAAATTTCAGTTTTCGGTTTTATTTACACTAATAAATTTAGTTTATTTATTTTTTGTTTGTTTAATTTTCTTAAAAACTCTGCAACTAAATTAATAATTTAACATATTTTTTTATTGATCAGATAGTTTCCTTTCCAGAAATTAGATAATTTTTATCGCAGGAAGGGGCGCGCACCCCCTGCGCCCCCTCCCGGACCCACCATTGGATCAGCAGACTACAAGTCTATTCTCTCATAATATGACATAATATATTATACGTCCAAAACAAATAACGAATAATGTTTTAATCCTTAGGAGATGCCGGAGAGGGCTGCTATAAAAGAAAAATCTCCTGCGCGATTGACGACTCGTGCTGATGCTGAATCACCTACAATATTCGAAAATATTCGTAACATGAATACGATCAGGAACACATGTTCATCGCGGGTAATCAATGCTCATGAAGATTAAGAAGAAAAGAAATTATAGTCTACAGGCTGATTTAGATCGGCCTCTGAGTAAATTTTTTTTAAGTTTTGTATTTTTTCTATACCGCTGGTCCTCAAGGAAGCCATCAAAATAATTTTTCAAACAATGAAAGGGCTAAAATGATATTTTGACTGAGTACTAGGTATATTGTTACGTTGGGCAAAAAATCTGTATTAGCTATAATATATCTTGTAATAAAGTTTAAATATTTTGGAAATGAAATGTGTATACAACTTAAATTTTTTTCTTTCATAATTAGGTATTTAGTTCCTACCTACAAATTAGTTATTACTATTTTATTCGAAGATTCGTACATAATTTCAGTCTGTATTTTTTACAAATACCTACAGTGGAAACCACTTAATAGGGATACATTGGGCGGTACCCGTTTTGTTCCAAATACGTGGTGTCCCATTAAACCGATGCTGAGGGTTCAGGTGAGGAAAGAAAAAAAAAGAAGAAAAAATAGTGAAGCTGTAATTTCTAATGCTAAATTTAAGCACACATCATCAAAAATGGTCAAACTGTAATTAAAAAAAATGCGCGAGTTCTAAATGGGCTATACTCATGAAGGACTAATGTATAAATATAATAATAGTTGGTCGTACGCAAGGGTTGCACATGCACACAACCACAAACCTACATGTCATGTAACACACACAAACAAGATTTATGATTGTAAAAGAATAAATATTTTTTATGATTTATTAATAACTTTTTAGTGACTACCTAATTTTATAATTTTAAAAAACATACTTTTTATAGCAAGTTATAATAAATCAAAGTCAATATTTGTTTCAAATTTCGTAGCTATTCGTTGAAAATGGAAAATTTTGTAGCCAAAACAAAAAGGAAAAAAGCTATACCAGAAGTACCGTATGCCTAATCAGTAACAAAATTGATAGATCAGGTTCTTAGATTAATACTACTTAATGTTTTTTCTAAATTTCGTGATTATCGGATAAAAATTGCGACCTGTACCGAGGTAACAAGAAATAAGCTTATATACATATATATATATATGAATTTGAGTGTTTGATGCCAAAATTTTCCTTAACATACCCACCCCCACCATTAGATCATTCCATAACATACAGATTAATTCTCCGAGGAGCTTTATTCCACCCGCTTGATTGCCCCCAAAGTGGCATGCTAGGACTGGCTCCCCACATCTGCTTGAAAGATCCTACCGTCTATGCAATGGGTGAACCTAATACTTGAGTGAATCTAGTATCTGAGCTCATGGTAATTAAAAACATGTCTAATCTAGAAAATAATAACTATTTTTAAAAATACAAAAAAAATTGACCAACCTAACAAGCCATTATACAAATTAAAAAAAATAAAAACAAAATTGTTTTCAAAATTATTAAACCAGTGAATTTGAACTCAGCACTATTCACGTGTTAAGCCAAGCCTCTACCAAAGCAGCACAGCAGCTGAACAAAGTGAAGTTAATTACAATGATATACTGATAAAAAACGGCGTTACAATCGGTAATAACCTTAAAATGACAAATTGTCCTATTTGGTGGTACCGAACTATCGACTAGAGCTAGCAAATGACACAATCCCAACTTGTCCATTTGGTGATCTGATAAGAAATGCATAGATTGCCCTGAAATAACTTTTTTAAACACTTCAATTTTTTTCGAAATCATTTTATATATTTCGAACGAAAACATACTTTGTTCGCAAATATCTAAATTATTGAAAATTACACTTAGAGTGACTTCTTGATCGACGGACATATTTAAACCAATTAATATATAGTATACCATTTTTAATTTTCCAGATTATATTCTTTATTCTCAAAAGCTTTATAATATTTTTTATATAATATTTGGAGCAACCCTGCATCTGCATCTTCATTATACCTCAACTCGATAATAATACCTATCGGTCGCCCACATGCAAAGAACCCCATTTGGTTCCATGAACCAAATGAAGATAGTGATACCTGTATCAAACAACCATAATTAATAAGTGCACAAAATTTCATACTTCTACATCACCCCCTTTCTGAGATATGGAGTTCCAAAAAGTTACAAATTTGATGTATAGGTATATTATAGCTGTGTGATTTAAAAATGAAATGAGAGAACAGAGGGGATGAAAGGAGGAGGAAAGAGAACTATTTTATGTGACGTTAATAAGTAGGTTGTCTTCAGGGAGATTTTAAGCATTAGAGAAAGTTTGTAGCCTCCCTGAGGTCAAATTTTTAGATTTTCTGTCAAGCTGCATCCCTTACTTCTGTATTATTTGTAAGCTAAAAAGAAAAACAAAAAAAAAAAGAGAAAAAGATACGGGAGAAACAGCTTATTCTCTTTTTCTTTATGGCTCTCTCTTTCTCACTAAGATCTTCTCTTAAGATTACGAGTCTCGAATCAAATTGCTACGCCGAGGCGGAGCCCGTAGGTGACAACGACCTAAATTAAAAAATGTAGCGAAATTTTCAAAATTTTAATGCAAAAATAAAAATAAGAAACAACGACGAAACGTTCGCCTGACACGATTCGGTTAATTGGTAACATCGCAGCCTAATTACGCAATATAAGCTTCTTTTTAGTTTTTGAGATCGTTTTCAATACAAATGTAAAAGGAGTCGACTGAAAATGAAACCGCCGGCGGTGCTGTTTTTACAGTGCCCGACTCAAACCTATCGACTTCAGGGGCAAAATTTGAATCATAACATTCGATAATAAATCAATTCTGTACAAACATGGATAGCCTATGCAGAAAAACATAGACAAATAAAATACGGAACATTCAAGGGAAAAACAAAGGAAGAAATTTTTGTTTTACAAAATAGAAATGATAAAAAAAAGTTGCTTAGTACGAATGATAATCTTCGATACGATAGAAATAGGTAATTCAACAAGTCAGTCATTTTTTGCGGATTTGATTTCTCCTCAGGCGATATAAAACTGGTAGATTCCGGATCGCAGAACGACCCTCTGCCAGCTATCCGTAATTCTGAACCAGAGGATCATTAATCAGGTCCACCAACGCCAGTCGCGGTCTTCCCTCGTCGGCGCACGCCGTTTTCGACAGTTCCACCTTGACGAGCACATTCTCGACACCGGCTGATACCGCAGCCACGCTCTCAAGCTTCTCAACCAACGGGTTTTGCTGTCGAAACAGACAAACCAAATGTATGTGCTCGCACATTTCGAATTCTATACAACTGGTCACGCACGTACAGACGAACGTGTGCAAACACGCGTCGCACAGCTCGCATCGCAGACCGCATCCGCAGACCGGCTTCACCATTTCCACGCGATGCACCAGATTTTCGTCCTCTTCCTCGGCACTCAACGACGGTACGTACCACTGCGTGTCGGTCAACTGATTGATCAACCGGGTCGAATCCACATTCTTCACGGCCACGCAATGTAGCCGCCGCAGATTCCTCATCTTCGGCACCAGCTTCGCGTCCGCCTCGATTTTCAGCTTCTCCGCGTAGAAATCGTGCATCGTCTCGCTGAGCAGATTTAACGCACGCGCCAGTGCCAGCGTACGCTCGTCGGCGGCCAGTTTTTGGCGACCTTTGGCCACGAATCGACTGGCCGCCGCGCTGACGGTGACGCCGGCGTGTTTGCGATAGCAGTACGCCCAGCGCGAGGCGCGTTTGGCGTACGCGTCGTCGAAGTACCGCCGGAAGGCGCGCAGATCCGGATCGCGGCCATTGCTCCACGCGTCCAGTCTTTCGTGGAACCGGTACACGTTCAGCTCGTTCTTCAGCGACGTCAGAAACAGACGCGTTTCGTGGCGCTTACGCAGCGACGCCACGCTGTCCAGCCGGCGCAACCAGTCCTGGTGCACGCGCTGGTCGCAGTACAGCCACCGGCCGGCCGCCGGCATGACCGCGTTCCACGCGTTCCCGCACGCTTCCGACGAGTCCGATATGAAGACGCGCGTCTGCAGCGCGCCAACGCGCTGTCGCAGTTTCTCGAACAGCAGACGATAGACGAGCTCGTCGTCGCGGCTGCTGAACATGTACACGCACACGAACTCCAGATAGAGCTCGTCTATCACCGACAACGTGAACACGACGTAATCGTCGTCCGGGTGGGCGCGAGCGCGGTCCACCGCTACGATATTCGAGCCGAACGACTTCAGCATGCCTGACTGGCACTCCTCCATGATGACGAGCACGAGGTCGGCGTCCTCCAGCTCCGGATGGTGCGGATCGGCGACGTGCTTGCGCTTGTAGTAGAAAACGAAGTCCGCGTTCTCGTCGATCCACCAATCGATGTCCGCGTCCGTTAGGTCGTCGGCCACCAGCTCGGCCATCAACGCCAACTCGTGGCATTGCGGGCCGACGCCCATGGCGTCACCGCTGTCAAACGAAGACGACGCCGTGCATCCCACATCGCCCAGTTCGCACACCACAAATTGGCTTACCTGATTCAGATCCAGCGCTTTTGGCGTCGTAACAACCGTTAGACTACTGTTGGCGGACAGATCGTTGAGAATTTTATCGCGTTCGTCTTTGGACGCCTTGAAATAGCGCAACTCGCGCAGATGTCCGTTATCGTGGCCGATGTGAGTGCTGCAGAAGTCGACTACATGCTGACGGGTTCGAGCGTTAACACGTACACGTATTTCGGCCGGACAGAAGCTGTTTATCTTCTTCGAACCGACGCGGCGAATGTTACGAATCCCTTTGCTTTTGGTGCAGAATAAACCGGATCTGTGGCACACGAAGTGCGTAACGTATTCCGTGTCCGATCTGTATCGGTTGTACAACACGTACCGGCTGCACGTGCTCAGCTCTGTGGCACGTTTCCACTCGCTGAACGCGTCCAGGTGGTCGAATTCCAACCATTCGCATTTCAACTGGATGTCGTGAGCGCTGGCCAGATGGTCGACGATCTGCGCTTTTTTGCTGTACGTCGTCATACAAATGGGACAGACGCGGATGGGTTGTTTTCGCACTCCTCTCTGAAAACGTATCGTAATTCATAATAGATACCGTTAAATTCGTAGATTACGTCAATAAGTCACGACTTCCGATCTTCAAGACTACTTACTTTGAACGATTGTTCTTCCGGTGCAATCACATGCTTCTTTTGTAGATGGCGAATCAACTTGGCGCGAAACAGGAAAGTACGGTTGCAGGCCATACACACCTGTAAATAACAATTATTCGTTAAAAAATATAAAACTTTCACACTGAAGTCTATATTCGTAGTACTATTTTAACGGAGAGTACCGTTTATGAAGAGTCTAAGATGTTTTGGTCGGGCCGTTCATAGCGTGTAAATTTAAATTTTGTCTACCATCTTATTGCCTTGTTCACACGCGGCTAGTTTTCAAGCTATTAACCAGCTATTTGAGGTACTCTTCCGCAAACAGTTCAAGTCAATACGACTTTTAAGCCGTTCATAGTAAACTTCATTGACTTTTGACGCATGGTCCAGTAAGAATCTAACACGGTGATCCGCCAAGATAAAGCTGATTCAAACGGCGTCAAGTACTTACAGTAGCTGGCTAGCAGAGGTTGGGAAAAAAAACAAAAAACAGAACAAAAACGTATCAGAAACGGTTTTTCTGACAAAAACCACAAACTCGCAGAAACGGAAATAAAATTTTGAAAAATCGAAACGAAATAGAAATTTGAACAAAATTTTTTGGCTTTCACTAGCAAAAAAATTGAATTTTTAAATTTGAATGCATTTTCTGATAGTATATTTTGTAAAATTCACAAACTACAAACAGGCTGCATTCTCTTTCTTTTCTCATGTGAAACTTCTCACGTCAGCGGTTAGCTATTCTTTAAAAAACAGAAATGGAAATAAAAACGAAGAGAAACAGCAACAAAAATTTTTAGGCGTAAAAACTAAAACAAAATTTTTTAAAAATAAAAACAGACCAAATTACAGTATATAAAAACAAAATTTTTCATTTTCCAATCACTGCTGGCTAGTAACTTGAAAACTAGCCGTGTGTGAGGAACGCTTATGTTTTGTTTTTCATTTTTATTAGGTGTTTTGACACCTCAATAACGAGCTGGTACATTTTTTCTGAATTTCATAGGGCACACCAGTTCCATGCGAAGGTAAAAACAAGGATGGAATACCACTACAATTTAGTTTCTGTTATTAGTATTTTACAATCAAATTTTTCTACGATAATGATGTTTGGGTACTGTTACTATTTATTTTGATATGTTTCCATTTCCGGTTGTGGCATCAGTATTAATGATGTAGAAGTATTGTTACGTTCTATTTTGTTTTTAGTATTTGTTTAAAACAAAAAAAAAAATGTGTTTCTTTACTTTCTTCACAAAATTACAAATAATTGAAATGATGATGTTTAGTAAATTATATTTAATTTCTGATATTTTTTGAATACAATTTTATTTTTCTTGCTAACAAAATTACAAATGATTGAAAGGATGATGTTTGTGTAGCAGTATTTTAAATTCTGTTCTGTTTCTGGTATTTTTGATTTTTAAGTAGGTTTTCTAATAAAAATCTATTCATTCATATTGGTGTCACGGAACAATCTGAGGGTGGGGATAGGTACATTTTTCATTTCATAACTCAAGGAAAAGTTTGGCACCAATAACTCAAATTCATACATATAAAAGCAATTTCTTGTTACCACGGTAAAGGTTACAGTTTTAATCCAATAGTCAGGAAAAAACATTACTACTAAGCCAAGAACCTGATCTATTTTTTTTTGCAGATCAGCCATACAGTACTTCCAGTATGGCTATTTTCGTTTCTGTTTTGACTATAAAATTTTAAATTTTTAAACAATAGTTATAAAATTTGAAATAAATATTCACTATGTTATATTATAACTTACTATAAATTTTGATCCAAATCGGCCGTATGGTACTTTCGGTATACCAATTTTCGTTTTTGTTTTAGCTATAAAATTTCTAATTTTCAACTAATAGCTACGAAACTTGAAACAAAAATTCATCTTGATATATTACAACTTGATATAAATTTTGGTGCGGATTGACCTTATGGTACTTCCTATATGGCTATTTTCGTTTTTGTTTTGGCTATGAAATTATCAATTTTTGATCAATAGCAACGAAATTTGTAACAAATATTATAACTTGCTATAAATTTAAATATAGATTGGTTGCACGATACTTCTGGTAACACTATTTTCTTTTTTATTTCACCCATAAAATGCCTAGAACGTAATTCGGAACAAATATTTTTTACGATATATTAAAAACTTTTTATTAACTACCTAATTTTACATTTTTGAAAACATACTTTTTCTATCGGAGCTCCTGCTGTATTAGAGCTTTTCCTTTTGAAAATGACTGAAATAATTATGTTAGCCTTGACAAGTTGAAAAAAGTTTAATAGCTCAAGAATGAGGGGATGTATGTGTGGCTGTTGGGAACGAAGCAGACACCGATGACTAATTTCAATTTTTTACAAACACCACTACCGGAACATTTTATTTAGGTATTTATTTGGTAATGGTATTGAATATTTTGGTAAATGGAAATAATGGTAATGAGAAATAACAATATTGAGTTGAAATGGTTTTAGAGGTTCTGGTATCATGTTATTTTAAAGACATGAGTTTTTGGTATTTGTTGATTTTGGTATTGGTGTTTTTAGTGATAAGTATTATTTCTGTTATCCATTATGGTAGCAGAGTTTCACCCCTAAGTAAAAACACCAACTAGGTATATACAACAGTTTCAAGCAAAAAACTCATTTTGTTTCCACCAGTTTCACATTGTTTGACTAAGTTTAATTTTTCAAAGTTTGGTAAAGTGAAGCGGTTTATTATTTTCTATAAATTAAAATACATTTCTTTATGCCCCCATTATATAGGGGTAATTAGGTTAGCAACTTTTTAAAATAAAAATACACGTCCAAAATCTGAATTAAATCAAACATATCAGACGTATGCGTAATTACTTAGAAAGAGGAACCGAGTTCCTTGTATAAAACTGATATACCACTTTGTGCAGAACTAGTGTATTATCATTTTGAATCTCAACACAAATTGAAAAATCAGTGGGAAAATAAATTTTAAAACTTCGATATAGCTATTCTGAACAACATAGACAATTTGAATAAAATTTTGTAGATTTATTCAAAAATTGAAATTATTTGGGTGAATATTTTTGTTTATTGGGTTTCGGCTACGCGGCCATTTTACCTAGGGTCTGGAGAATATATTTAAAGTTGGAATGGCGGAGCGAGGGTCAGGACTCGGTGGCCAATGGTCAACAAGCATAAATTTTTTAATCAAATATTTTTTTCTTTAATGCTAAAGGCACGACGAAAATGGTATCACTCATGAAATTTGTAATTTACTTCTTAAGTTCAAGTTAAAAATTGATTTTTGAAAAATATGCTTTTATAATATGCTTACTATAATCCATCAACATCCCCATGTGTTCGAAATTACTGAAAAAAAATTAAAAAACTCTAGCGCAGCAAGCTTCGCTAGAAAAAGTAGGTTTTCGAGAAAAATAATTATGATATGAATTTGTTTTTTGAGGTCATAAAACAAAAAACGTACCCACCCCCAACCTTAGGTGCTAATACTGCACCACGCGTAATAAGTAGATTTTCCAAAGAAAACCTACTTAAAAACTAAAAAAAATAATGGACTGTACGGGATTCGTACCCGTGCCTCAGAGATGAAAGCATCTCTCTTGTCATGCAGCTCATTTCAACATAAATACATACTCACAACCGAATGAAATGAACAATCAGAACAGTTATATTGTGTTTGGCAGTAGGGCGATTTCAGCGCTAAAATACTGTGAAGATGTTTGAAACTAAACAACATATTATATTTTGTTTCACGCAGTAACTTAAATAAAATCGTATAAAAATCTTTAATCAGAAGAAATTCTCCCCGAATGCAAGTACGAATTTTTGGAAGTCATGAAAATTTAAACTATTCGGATTAGTTTCCAAAAATCCATTAACTGTATCAAAAATCAAATAATTTATCGAAAATATGTTCTTGTATTAACACTGTCCATAAATCTTTACGAACAACACCTCTAGGATAACTACGAACGAGAGAGAAACACATGTTACATAGAAAATTGAAAATAATTTCAATTCTTGTAAAAAATTGGGAGAGCTGAAGAGCAGTGACAGGACCACTTCCTCTAAATACGACTTTAAAGTTTATGTTCCAGCCGCCCGGTAAAATGGTCTCATAAGCCATAGGCCATTAAAAAAACAAAAACAAATTGTTTTTTCCAACTGAGAGAGAAAATGCCTAGGACAACATACATCATCCAGTACAACAATAACAATAATAATAATATTAACAACAACGACAATGGATAAACGAATTATCATATGCCGTTTTTGATTGCTCGAAAGAGGGTACGGTCGAAAATTTAGCGTGAGCTAAAAGTTGTACCCTCACCACGTTTTATGAAATGTTAGTCATATACGTTAGAAAAAAAAAAAACAAAAACCAACTCATTAATAATCATACCGTAAGTTTTTCTGGATGATTTTTACGAACATGAGTAGATAAAGAACTGCGAAAATGGTACATCTTAAAGCATGTTCGACATTTCTGAAATTAAAACGCAATTAGAAGATATCTTTCGCACGATGTATTAATGCTAAATAACAGAGTTCAACATACGAATGACTTGTTTTCATGATTCTCGGTTTCGGTTGTATCGGGATGTCGCTTTACGATATGATCGACAAGTCCGCGACGGGAAGTGTACACTTTATTACACGAAGAGCATATCTACAGAAACATACAAATTACTAAAAATTACGAAATATCATAAGAAAACCATACAAAATTAATTAACGTACAAAACGGTCACCAGTTTCGTCCAAATTCATCGTTGTTGAATCTATTCTCTTCATATTACATTCCGAAAAGGATTGAAAACCAACACATTCTTCTCTACGGATTTTACAATCCTGAAAACCCAAGTAGTAAAGAACGAATGAATATTCATTAAAGAATGCTACCGTTTGAATCGTGGTATGTAAAAAATTACTTTAAATTTGGTCAATTCTTCCGGTACTACTGCAATAATGTGTTGTTTTTTTATATGTTCACGCAGACCACGAGCGTATGAGTATCTTCTACAGCAAAGCTCGCAAACCTAAGAACATAAATGAAAGTTAAAACTTGAAATGTCAAAAACACGTGATTAAAAGTGATGTTAGATAATTTACTTACAAAATTTTTGTGTTTTTTTACTGTTGATTCGGGGTGGCGATATTTCATATGAGCCAGCAACCCTCGTTTGTACGAATACTTTTTCCCACACACTAAGCACTCCTACGAAAATTAAAATTTGATTTTAACATCATATTATCAGCATATAGCAAAAAAAAACACAACAAGAAAACATACGAAATTTCTATTAAATTCATGGTCAGCTTTACATCTAATCAGGTTCGGATGTCGTAGCCTAATATGTTCGATGAGACCTCGTCTGTATCGATATCGATTACCGCATGTATCACACGCCTGTAATAACAATAATATTCCAATATAATTACTTACTCTTCACCAAACTTTATTATTTGTATTCATGAAGTCTGCGTGAAACAGTAGTTTGGAGTTCGGCCTCACTGTTGAAAGGCTGTTATTTCGAGGCAGGCAGCAGTTACGTTATGCGAACCAAAAAGCAGTGAATTTGATACCGTTCCATTGGTGCTCTTTCGTGAAAATGATTATGCTGGGAGAATATATAGTTTTACATATAGGCCACTAGATTCAAACCAGCCCCTTGCCCCATATCAAAATCAATGATCTCCAGACTCTGCGTAAAATGAATTAAATTGCCAGACCCCGTAACGACAGAAAAACTAAACAAAAACAACTTACCAATCTAGTATCTTTTGAAGTTTCAAGCATATCCTCAGTGCAGCCAGTCTCTTTAAGATCGATCATTATAATGTGATAAACCGTCGTTTCATCACATGAAAATCATTTCTGTAGAGAAATAATAGAGCAATACTAAAAACTAACCTATAGGGTCTGCTTTTGTTTTCGACTATGAATAAATTATTAATTCGCGTGTTTACAGAGCACGTATTTTCTTCTTCAACGGTTCACAACAGTGGAACACTACTAACATTAAAATCAATGTTCACCATAGTTTAAGTTCACGGAGGTGAATACAAAACAAAACTAGATTTCCAAAAAAAACAACGTTTAGAGGTTGTCTCGCTGAAACAAAATGATACCTGGTACTGGTATGGACTTGAGTGAAAAGGAGGTATCTATGGTTGGAGGTATTTCAAGCTCAACTGTATGTCAAAATTTGGCTCCGATTCCTGAATTCTTTGGAGGATACCGAACGTTTCTGAAGTAAATTCATTTCATTAGCTGTCGAAGCTTACCACTAATGCGGGTACAACGGCATAAAGTACATACTGAAATTGAGCTTAACGTATTCTAATCAAGAAGATCGTATTTGGTATTCACATTACAAGTAAGCCAAACTATAAAAATTCAAACATATCGAAGGGTTGAAGACATTGGAGAGTGAATTACCTGAATAATTAATAAAATAACTGAAGGAAACTACAAATACAAATATAATTATATAAATATAAAACGAAAATTCAACGCAATCAGCTAAGAAGTAACTTGTACTAATATTATGAACTATGAAGTACTACATAAGGAGGGAAAACCTTCCATGATATATATATATCATGGAGATGTCATAAATCATAATCTGTGACTATAAACATACTGAACTGCTAATACTGATAAAAAGCTGTGTTCAAAACAAACAAGCGTATCCCTGTTCAAAATGTTAGTTCATTATCAAATTTATTAATACTTATTAGCTCTGTTTGATAGAATTACACTAACTTACACCAACCTTTATCAGTAGGGATATTCCAGAAATATTCAAGTAAAACTTGGCGCAAAGCCCCATAACATTCCTACATTTGTGGAATCGGCCTCCTGGTGTAGGTTGGTGTAAGTTGGTATAGTCCTACCAAACAGAGCTATTGTCTTTTCCTTTGACTAGGTCTCTTCTTACCACAATTATTGCTTTTAATTACGAATTAAATCGGTAGTGTTGTAGCTTTATAAAACTCAGAAGTTCAAAAATTTCAGTTAAATCAATTTAAAATTTGATTTATTGATGCATAAAAATAATCTTTTTTGTTGCTGTATGACGAATGATTTTATCTACTTGCGAAATATTCTTACAAATATGTCTAATTCTAATTTTTACATAGAAATTTGTAATTAATTCGGTCAAATGCGGATCAGGTAGATCTTTGTTTTTAAACAGCAAACCAGTAAAGTAACTTTTGAACAGGGATACAGGTGTCTGACTCAACTTCACCGGTTGTTCATTAGACTCTGTGTTATTCTTATCAGTATTAGCAGTCCAGTGTGTATATAGTCAAAGGTCATAATAGTGGTTTTAGTGTCACACCTACGGATAGCGCTGCCAATACCACAGGTTTTGCTTTTTTTAAATTTGATTGTAGGAAAAAATTGCTAGGTGCGTTTGTTCATAAACACTGGCGTACAAATTACCCCATTCCAATGGATCGGTTTACTCTGATTGATCTATATTGATTGATGTGGGGTAATTTGTACGCCATTGTACACGTGCTTAGTGTAAATGTTGATGACACTAGTGTTAATGACAGTCCACTGATCATTGTAAAACAGTAGCAAGTCATCTCCATCATATATAATATATCCTCGAAGGGGAAAACAAAACATTTGCTTAACCCAACCTAATGCTTCGTTGATTTTAGGTTTGTTTTATTTGCCACGCAGGGGTTGGCACCACAGGTTGAAACCACAGGTGCTAATCCACTCTTGCAAAAATAAATGCACCGACTGAAGAGCAGAATTGACTGAAAGTAACAAAAAAGCTTCTCTCATGTCATCCTGTTATTGTTATTTTGGCAAATGAAACATACCTTTTGTTTACTTTTATTCATTCAAACAAATTCTTTGAATCAGATTCAGATTTTTAGGTGTTACTCTGTGAACATTAGAATGTAACTGACTTCAACAATTTAGATATTTACAGAATAACACCACAAAATTCAGATCTGATTCTTTATCTGATTCCCTGAATTTGTTCTTACAAAGGTATAGTTGCATACTACTTTGTAAAAGTCCATAGCTCTGTTTGATAGGATTACACTAATTTACACCAACCTACACCAGTAGGGATATTCCACAAATATTCAAGTAAAACTTAGCACAAAGTCATATACTTTATATTTAATACCGATACCAACTACGAACAACTGAGTTCAGATTAAATGTAGTTTTGCTTGATTAAATCGTGAAATAAACTTGAAAACACATTCTAAATCAAACTTAATTTATCAAAAGAAAAATGAAACATAATATTAGAGTAATGCCATATTGATTAAGAGTAGAAGTGAGCATCACCTCATGACCAGAAAACAGAGAGTGATAGAAAGACACAGATAAAAACGACGAGAACTTGACTGTGGGAGATCTTGATTGCAGTAGTACCAACTACTGACATCTAACACCCCCTTCCTGGCGAGTGTCGAGCCGTTTTTATTGGAATTTCTTGAGAATTGATGTTCTTGAGTTATCACAGACTTGAAGAATCACAGCAGCTTGAGAATCACAGGAACTTGAGTTTACTTAATCTTAACAAAACAAAATGAGTATGACGCTCCAAAAACAAAACAAACTTAATTCTTAAATTTTGGTCATAATACTAAACAAAATTGAGCAAATAAAATCACAACATTAATTGACCAGAAAAGAAAAAGGAAAAACGTCAAAATTAACAAACAAAATGAGAATCATAAAATTAATACTAGGTAATGAATCACCTGCAAACAAAATAATATTAGTATTTTCAAATAAGAATGATACTTAAAAATAATAAGTCTTCCTGCAAATAAAAGAACACATGATTAAACAGGAACAAAACAAATATAAAAATATAAAAGTATCTGAAAAAGAAAATACAATTATTAATATTATTCTTGATCGAGAATTTGACTTCATCTTGATGGAATACATCTGGAACAATAAACAGATATATTAGTATTTCATCAAATTAAATAGATGAGTTCATCAGACTGCTTGACATCAACTTGGTCTTGATAATAAAAGAAAGAAACTTGATTTAAAGAAATGTCGACTCTTGAGAAAATTGATTTACTTGAACTAAACTTGTCATTATTTCTTGAGGTTAGAGTCAATATTATAACATAATTTTGAGTCTGGATATCGATCGATGAATTTTATTCAGCAAACCAGGAAAATACGAAACTCGTACCCAATTTGGAATTATCCGAACTTAAGTAATTATTTTCTTGATTCTTGAACTTGAAACTTGATCGTTAATAGTTTTCTAAAATTTATACAACTTACAAATTTTGAGAAATTTCTTCTATTTATGAATAACAGAAGTTTAACGAATTTTCATTTATGAATAACGAAAATTTTATTAGCTTGACTTGACTTGACTTGAACAATAGAGATGGTAACTTGATAAATTAAAGTTTTCGGATATACTTGAGTGACTCTCTTGACTTACCATCTTAATTGCTTAATAATTTTTCACGTAAGAACTCATGTTGCTGAGTCGTAAGAGGTTTTGTTAAAATATCAGCAACTTGATTATTTGTTGATACATGAACAATTTTGAGTAAGTTATCACAAACATACTCTTTTACCTTGAGATATCGACGATCGATATGTTTAAGTTTACCATGATTATAGAAGATAGATAATAAGTTACAAGTGGACTGATTATCTTCATACATGGTAACTTGAGTTTTAAACTGAGGAAAAGTTTCTTCAGTTAACCTACTACAATAGAGCATATGACTTGACGCAACAGCAACGGCTACAAACTCAGCCTCAGTAGTTGACTCAGCAATTACGTCTTGTTTTCTGCTGCCCCAAGCAATTGTATTATCAAACTGTTCAATACAATAGCCAGTAGTGGATTTTCTTGATTTATCTGCTGCGAAGTCAGCATCAACATACGCAACAATATCTTCATCAGGACTTGAGTAGGTTAAACCTAAAGTCGGAGTGTGTTTTAAATAACGAACTACATGACTTACTAAAGTACGATATAACTCTGTAGGTTTTTCTTGAAATCTAGCTAAGAAACTTACCGCAAAAGAAATATCTGGGCGAGTAGTATTAGCTAAATATAAGAGTGATCCAATAGCCATCCTATACGAATTATGAGGAGGTAGGGGTATTTATTGAATTTTTGGAAAATTGGCAAAAGAGTTCATTGGAACTAAACGTTCACCACAATTTTCTAACTTGAATTCGTGAATTAGGGTTTTGGTATAGTCCTCTTGATGTAGACGAAGATTACCAGTGTTATTGTCAATTTCAATTTGAAAACCAACATAACGAGTTGGGGAACCTAAGTTCTTGACTTCAAAATTTTCTTGGAATGACTTGATAGCATCTTGAACAACTTGATTGCTAGAGCCCATAATTAAAATGTCATCAACATAGGCTAACATTATGACAAAATTATTACCACTTGATTTCATAAAAATGCAGCCTTGACGTAATAATGGTTCAAAACCCTTACTCTTGAGAATTCTTGAAAATTTTACATACCATGACCTAGGTGCAGTAGCTAACCCATACACAGCTTTATTTAACTTGAGTGCATAAAGTTTGTTGTCGAGATCAATACCCTGAGGTATTGAGGTATATTTATCTCGATCAATCTCACTATTGAGAAATGCAGTCTTGATGTCTAGCTGTGTAATTCTTAACTTAAGTTTGCAAGCTAAAGAAAAGAACCAACGAATTGTGGTTGCAGTTGCAGTAGGCGAGTAGGTATCTTGAGTTGAATATTTTTCTTGATCAACAGCACCAACTATTACAAGGCGAGCTTTAAAAGCTCCATCAGGTTTAATGGTAAAAATCCACTTCCACGGAAGTAGTTGATGACCCTTAGTATTTGATTTTGGGACAATATGCCAAACCTTGTAACAATTTAGAGACTTGATTTCTTGAGTTATTGCTTCCTTCCATTTAGGCCAGTCAGGTGATTTTAATGCCTCTTTATATGATTGTGGTGCATTAGGAGAAGAAACCTCTGTTTCATCTCTTTTATTATTCGCATCAGAGATACAAAGAATTTGCACTGAGCCATCAATCACTTGACTTTCTTTAGAAAGATCCCAATTATAATCAATTTCGATTATCTCATCTTGGGAATTATCATCACCAACTTGAACTTGAACAACAGGAGGAGCAATATCTTGATTGGGACTTGGACTTGAATCAACTTGATTCTCTACCAAACTATCATTACAAGCAACGTTAGTAGGTAGAGAATTATCTTGATTTTCAACTTGACTTAAATTTTCATCAGGAAAATCTAATTCTTGATTACTAAATTCTTGAATAGTTTCTTGACGTTCATTAATTGCATCCCTAAATGTTTTACTTTTGTCGAATTTGACATTACACGAAACGTTAGTCTTTTTAGTAGCAGGATTATATAATATATAACCTGTTTTAGTATAGCCCACTAAATATTGTTTTGTACTAACTACATCAAATTTTCGACCAGTAGGTTGATTTTCTTTAAGTACATAAGCCAGACAGCCAAAAACATGAATACTTGATAAATCAGGCTTATTACCGTAAAACATTTCATAGGGTGTCTTGAAATTTAGTGCTCTGTGTGGTGACCTATTATATAAGTATTTGGTAGCATCAGCAGCTAAGCCCCAAAAAGAAGTAGGAAATCCACTCTCTTGGATTAATGAACGAATCTTGACCTCAATAGTTCAATTAGCCCTCTCAGCAGTACCATTATGTTCACTAGTATAAGGATCAGAGGTTTCTCTCTCAATTCCTAATTCTTCGATTAACTGATCCGTGGGCTGATTAACAAATTCAGAACCATTATCACAACGTAAAGTTTTACATTGGCCTTCTTGAGGGAATTGAGCCTTAATTCTCTTGACATACATCTTGAAAAACCTAGTCACTTCATACTTTTTCTTGAGTGCAAAAATATTAATATAACGAGTATAATCGTCTAAAAATACTAGTAAATAAATATTTTTCTTGGCAAAGGTAGGGGGAGAGATTGGGCCAATCACATCAGCGTGAGTTAATTCACCTAGTCTTGAAGCTCGTTCATGATCTTTATCGAAACGTTTACGAGTCATTTTTGTTTGGTTACAAACTTGACAATCTTGAAATGTGTCAGGACAAATTATGTCCAGGACACCAATAGCAACAGAACGAAGACGATATAAATTTGGAGAAGAAATATGTCCCATCCTACGATGCCAAATATTCCCTTCATTCACCAATTTTGTTCTTTGTTCGTCACTTATCATTTTCTTGACTTTTCGATTTTTTCTTTTACCAGTTTTCGTACGATAAACTGGTAAAGAATTTGAATTATTCTTAACATTACTTGAATTTTCTTGACTTGATACCCTCTTCGAATCCTGCACAATTTTACCAGAATTTGCAGAATTGACATTACTTGATTCATTTTGTTGACTTTTACTTAACTCCATTTTATCAAACTCATTGATCCAGGAGTCATCAACATCAGACCTATCAGTAGCAACATTAGACCCATTACTATCAGAATTTTTGTTATCAGACGATTTACTTGATTTGGGGGACTTGACTTGGCTTTTATTACCCAGACCACTTTGATCAGCAATTTCTGACGAACTCGGATCATTAGTGTATTCAGATAACAAAATTGATTTACCTTTAAATATTCTTGATAAAGCCTTTTTGTAGTTCTTGATATTTTTGTTCATTCTTGAAGGGACAAATTGATATCTATCTTGACTTGATACTATCTTGATAAGCGGTTTACTCAACCCGACCTCTTCTTGCCTGTGAAATGTAACTTGATTAGACTCGAAGAGTAACTTGATATTATTGCCTTTAACAAAATGGTTAACACTAACAAGCCCATTTGCTAGACCGGGAACTACTAAGACTTCTTTTAAAACAAAGGTAAATATTCTTGACGACGATTCGTGATTTAAGGTAAATAGTATCATACCCTCACCCGTAGCTTTTAAAACACTATCTTTCCCAGCTTGTCCCAAAGTTTTGTCTTTTGGGAAAGCTCGATAGTTTAAAACTTGGTGAATGTGAGCTACAGCATTATTTGTGGCCCCACTATCAATCACAAAAACATCGGTATCTTGATTACGTGAATCTTGATTAAGAGAATCTTGATTATTAATTACATTTAAATTAATTAAATGAAACTCACTTGAAATACTGTTCGGATCCGGTTGTGGCGCAGGACAGTTACGTGCTTCATGACCCGGTTTTTGACACTGGTAACAAACCTTTTTGTTAACGTTGAAGCATTTATCCGCCATGTGTCCATTCCAGCCACATTCCTTGCAGCGAACTTTCTCCTCTTGATTTTCCTTCTTGACGTGTTGATTTTGTGTTGCGGGGGCAGTAGGAGTTGTCTTGACACTTGATTTATTACTTGATTCGTCGAGTGACTTATACATAACATTACTTGAAGTAGAACTTGATAATGGAGCAGGTGATTTACCTGACTGAGGTGTCGAGGGAGTCAACGCTGCCTTCCCTGCGTAATCTTGACGCTTCGGAGCACTCTCCGACGGTTTAGCAGTCGTCGACTTCTTCCTTTCTACGTAATCCAAAAGGGATGTACGTAGCATTTCCTCAGACAGGTCTTCACCTGCTCGAGCACATAGGGTATCAATGACTGCCTCGAACGAAGGGTTTAATTTTTGAATCAACTTGATTAGCCAAAAGGAGGGTGGAAACACTTGACCAAATTCCACTAAACTTCGTCGGGTGGCATAGAATTTAGACAAAAACAAAATTAATTCGGTATTGTCTACATACTTGAGTTTGTCAAGACGGTTCATGACAGCAATCATATCATGAATCGTCTTGCTACCGTACTGCCTCTTGAGTTCTTGATAAATTTTGCAGGCTGATTCGAGATGAAAAATTAGCGTCTTGATCAGTTGTGCTACATTCATCCAAATCAGGTTCTGCACTTGAGCATTGACTCCTTGGCAAATGTTCTCAGGTAGATTAAGGTGTTCAGCTCGAGGGAATGCGATCCACTCAATCGCATTTGCCGCCACTAAATTGTTCTTGATATCCCTCTCCCACATCTTGAAATTTTGCTTACCCTTTAGCTTCTCATTATTACCATATGTACGCAATGGAATCAGTGGAACCATTTGAAATTGGCCCATAGTCGGGTAACATTGATACTGAAACGAAGTATTCATTGGAGTATAAATGTTACCCGATAGCGTTTGATTTGCATCGCGCACAAATGAGCTTGAATCTTGAAATGCCGTAGGGTAAATTGACACTTGAGGTGCAGGCATAAAGCCTGCTCTGATTCTTGAAAATTTGGTGCTTGACCAAAACTTGATTCTTGATCGACATTAGTTAGTCCGGGAGGAGGAACGAACTAACTTTTTGGCGACATTTTCGAAAAATTAAGCACCGCGAGTGCGTTTGACGCGGAATCGAGGATCATGCTATCGACATTCGACGGCGATTTAATATCTGAAACAACACTTGAATAATTTTTATTAATATTTACTTGACTTGAGATTGATGACATGGCAAATGGTGATTTGCTTGAACTTGATGTTTCTACTTGATTCGACGAACTACTTGACGGACTTGAGAACGACATAGATGAGATATCTTGACTTAACATACGTAATGGTATTATTTTATTTTGAATAGGCTCAATGGATGGTGAAGACAAATGCCCCAGTTGAACTTCCTTGACAATTTTTCTGGAATCCGAGAAGGTAATGGTAATAGTCGGTTCAGCCATAGTACTCGACGCAGTCTTTATTTCACCAGCCATATCTGACAATTCTTGAACCAGCGGTAAATCTTGAATTTGCACAATCTTGTCTAGCGTATCGGTTGTCACTGTATTCACGACTGGATTGAATGACACCTTTTTAATTTTTGATACCTGTTTCTTCTTCGTGACAGGAAGAGCAGGAGCTTGAGATCGGCTTTTACGTGTTTTCGGAGCCATAAAAAAAAACAAAAATGACAAACACAACCCGCGAATTTCTTGACACACGAACTTGAAAAATTAAGCGATCTTAATTTATGTACTTGAGGTTTTTCGTAAAATAAAATACGAACGTGATTCTTGACAATAACAAAGGCGCAAACACGCGAACACGCTTGAACTCTGCTATCATTTTATATTTAATACCGATACCAATTACGAACAACTGAGTTCAGATTAAATATAGTTTTTCTTGATTAAATCGTGAAATAAACTTGAAAACACATTCTAAATCAAACTTAATTTATTAAAAGAAAAACGAAACATAATATTAGAGTAACGCCATATTGATTAAGAGTAGAAGTGAGCGTCACCTCATGACCAGAAAACAGAGAGTGATAGAAAGACACAGATAAAAATGATGAGAACTTGACTGTGGGAGATCTTGATTGCAGTAGTACCAACTACTGACATCTAACAATATAACATGCCTATATTTGTGGAATCACCCTGCTCATGTAGGTTGGTATAAGTTGGTGTAATCCTATCAAACAGAGCTAATATTTTTGTTGTACACTCTCATTCCACTTGCTTATAACACTTAGCACCTCTACATTTGTTTACAATTACAAACACAATCAGGTTAGGTAACACTTGTAACTTTTATCTCTTAAACTATGTAAACACTAACCTGCTTTTTCAACTTAAACTTCTTTTGTGCAATAGAGGGTGTGAGAAAGACTGAATCAAACTATGACGAACTTCATGATTAAAGGAATTACTGAACGCCATATTAAATGATGAATAAAATATCACAACCAAAATTGAGTAAAAACACAACACCTGAGATTTCAGTGCAAAACGAATTTTATTACATAAGTATCAGCTCAATGGCTGTTTAAGGAATGACAGACAGTTTTTATAGAGATGATCACAGAATGAACAGTTTACAGTATCACAAATTATTACAAATCACAGTCAAATTGTATCAGTCATGATTTAGAAGTTATCATTATTCTCACACGCCTCCACAAATCTGACTGAGCATAAACAAAAGAATGTATGCACACAAAAAATGTTCACATAATATGTAAGTCAGGATGTATAAATAAAAACATGATTAAAACTTATTAAATATTGGTGACCATCACTGTCTGAGTTAAAAATTATATGTGAGTTAAAAATATTATTACAACATTGACTAGTTAAAAGTTTCAATATTATATGGGATAAACCATGGCACAAGAATTACAAATACACAATTATTACAGTCATTCTAAGTTTAAGTCCACAACAAATTTATTAAATACTGGTCGAACAAGACCCTTTGTGAAAATGTCACCTGACTGGTGCTTGGTCAAAGTATACAAATATTTAAATACAATGTCAACATAATCACAAATAAATCTATATTTAGTATCAATATGCTTGGAATGTCTAGAGTTCCATCTAGCTGACCTAATTAAACCTAGGCAACTTTGGTCGTCTTCAAATATAGCACACTTATTAGTATGAGTAATCCCAAAATTAGTTAAAAGGTTGCGTAACCAAAGTCCTTCAGTCGTGGTTTCACATAAGGCGATCAACTGACTTTCAGTGCTAGAAAGAGAAACTGAGGGTTGTTTTCTACTGGAACATGAAACAACAGAACCAAAAACTTTAACACAATTGCCAGAAATGGACCTTTGAGTCAAGACGCAGTTTGCCCAATCGGCATCAGAATACATTTTTAAAACAAAATTATTATTTGATCTTCGAGTAGTAGGTCAACTCAAGATCTTTGGTTGTGACAAGATATTTAAGTAAAGGCTAAGATATTTATAATATTCTAATGTTGTAGCACAAGTAAATTGACTAAAGTACGATATGGCATAGTAGATGTCTGGATGTGAGCCTAACATGATATACATGAGACAACCTAATAACTGCTGATATTTATTATTTAATTTTTGATCTAGACTATTAATGTCTCTAGTTAATTGCAGTTTAGGTTCAATTGGAGTGTATGTTGGAGTACAATTTTCTACTTTAAATCTTTTTGAAACAAACTCAATAAGTGATTTTTGATTAATTTTAGTTATTCCACACTCTCGATTATATTTTACGTTAAGTCCCAAATATTTATTTATTTCTCCCAGGTCTTTACTTTTAACTTTTACACTAATTTTATTTTTTAAATATTTAATAAGTTATAAATCATTAGAACTGATGATTATATCGTCAAAATATATTAACAAATAAACGATTGTTTTGCCTTGATGATATACATAAAGACATTCATCAGCTTTACCTAGTTTAAATTTTAATTCTGTTAAAAATTGGTGAAACATAGTGTTCCACACCTTGGGCGACTGTTTGAGCTCATATATAGATCGATTTAAAAGCAAAACATTATCATTACAATCAGAATTGAGTTCGATGGCTTCCAGAATTTCTAAATAAACTTTTTCTGACAGTCTACCATTTAAAAAAGCACTACAAATATCGATCTGATGAATATGGAAATTTAATTGATTAGACAGAGCAAGTAGAATTTGAACAGTTGATAGCTTGGCAACTGGGGCATATACTTCAGTAAAGTTAAACCCTTATTTTTGTTGGCAGCCTCTAGCTATAAGTCATGTTGCCAACCGAATCAATTTTCTTAGTAAAAAGCTATCTACAAGTGATTGTTGGTTCATTAGAAGGATGTTTGACCGCCTTCTAGATGTAGTTTGAAACAAGAGCATTAACTTCATTCTTAATTGCCTCTTTCCCACTTGTAAGTAGTATGAAAATGTCTTTTATCATATGTTTGGTTCAGGGCCATGCCCTAAAAAACGCCCATTTTCCATATATCACTGGTAAATTTCAAGGGAAAGCCTATATTTGACCATATTAGGCCTATTCGGACTGTATGTCAGGTCTGAACCTGACATAGACTCTAGGAATACCATTGTCATATTTTTCTATTGTCAACCACTACTTCTTTGTTATATTGCTATTGTTTTAGACCTGACATACACTCTAGGAAAACCATTGTCTTATTTGTCTATTGTTTTTTGTGTCCTTCACCATTGTCTTTTTCGTGTATTGTATTATTCTCGAATATTGGCCAAGTTTATATTGTATAGAAGTACAAAATTGCTCTCTCTCTCTCTCTCACTCTTTCTTTCTCTATCTCTTTCTCTGGATATATTTTGAAACTTTTATAAGTCCAGAATTATATATTCTCCCTCACCCCTTTCTGTTGGATGTTGGTTACCTATATAGTAAGCTATCTATCGGATACCGAATAAATTTGGTATCCCATAATTTTTATTTATTAAAGTTTTTATTAAATTTTCTGCTGCTGCTGGGATTTGAACAGGCGATATCCAGGTGGCCAAAACCGCAATGTAGACAACTGAGCTATGATAAAGATTATAATGAATACCAAAAGAGATGTGATTATAAAGTGATGCAATTAAATGGTAATTTTGAGTACCATCATTGACATTGAATTTATGAAAATGTCGAGTTAACCAGCGATTTGCATTACAATTTTGTTTCAGTGCCAATAATATATTTTTTGGTGTTTCATATAGCGAATGATGAAAAAATTCATCGCCTATAGTGGTTAAACATAATTCTTTTACAAACATTTTCCCCTCTGATGTGAAAAAATTTTGAATATAAAAAAAAACAGGAGTATGATAATTACAATGTAGTGAATTCTGTCGAGAGGGTAACGGCTTCATGTTGATATACACGTCCGATGTGGCAAACCTGCTATGTTAAATCACTGTTACCAACTATATTAAGTTGTATTGCTGGTTGCGTTTGTTCTATGATGCGAAGAACTTGTTCCTTTAAATAATTATAACCTGTAAATCTGTAACTCTGCTATCTTACTATGTGCAGCTCATTTGGCCGTTTTACCTAAAGGTCTGTGATATGATATTCTGTCCGTTTTAATTCGCCTGTCATGGTGGTTGTTAATAAAATTCGTGAACAGTGAATTGGTGTTTATTCATTATTTTTTCATAAAATGAACTTATAATTCAATACTTCATCGTCACGTAATTCTTTTGCATTGTGGAAAATATCTGTACTACAAAAATGGCGAATTTTAACGTCTACCAGTTGACACATAACCAGATCGAAATGTGTTACATCTATACGCACGTATTTATGATCTGGTATAAGATTTGTAGGTGCGTAGAGCAGCAAGTCGGCAACCGTTATTCCAGGAGAAGTATTTTGAGTCGCGTAAAAATTTACAAAACGGGAATAAAGCACGTGCGAATATATACTATATTTTTCTAATACATTAAATTTTAAAGAAAAAATATCTTTTAACACACACAAATCTGTAAATATAAGTCGATCAAAAATAAAATGTTGCGAAGAATCATATAATTCTGTTAGTAGTATTTCTTGTTTAGTAGTATCAAATGAAAACGTAAGACTACCTACAGTTTGTTGCGGATAGTCTGACGCTTGTAAAAAAGCACAATTGGAGATAAAAAATGAATTATGTGATAGTAAAACTTTTAAAACAGATGTAAAAGACTTGAAATTTAATAGTATACAGTTATCTGCACAACTACTGAATGCCGCACTCAGTTCAAAATTTTGTACAGTAGACAAACCAAGCTCAACAATGACGTTGAAAGACAGAGGAAACTTATATGCTGACAACAGTAGGAAAGTCATAGTGAATATATACTAAAATAATGTTAGCTGCAGTGTGAAGCAAAGGAAGTATATTTTAATAACCTTCAAGAGGGTATGGAGAATGGAATCTTCAGTATATTCAACAATAGTTGCATTGTTAGTAAATAGGTAATTACAATGCACCGTCCTTGGTTGATGGAATAGGAGGTTTCAGCGCATTTAACATAGTTTTAGAGATTGTTGAAGTTTCAGCGAGTAATTTGTTTGTGTTCACAACAAGGGCTCGTAATTTGGTGAATGAAGAAACAATTATCTGCATTTCCTCTCGTAAATACACTGATTCTCTTTTTAGTTGTACTAATAAGGTTTTCAGTGATTCATATTCAGCAAAAGAATAATCACGTAGGCTTTTGATGTCACTTTGGATGTGTTTTACATCATCTATAGCATTCCAGTATGTTTAGGTATGCTGTTTCTGATTTTTTGTTGTTCCTAGAACTAATAAAATCTTGAAAATTACCAAAGGTCATTTTTCATAAAAAGAACGCCTGTTAACAGTGGCTTCAACGATGTTCCATTTAACCCTATGTATTTCTTACAGTGTTGCCAGATCATACGGCATTTTAGGTATAATACGGCCGTATGGCCCGAGGTTGAGCCATACACAAAATATACGGCTGTTAAGCTTCCACGTACAGCTTCATTTTAAAAATATTTACCAGTTTCACCATTTTTGTAAAATTTTTTCGAAAATTTCAAGCAAATTTTCATCATTTTATTTTGTTTTTTGTGGAAGTATCGAAATATTTAATCGTGAAGACGTGAATGCTATTATCATTTTTTATTTCGCATCAATTTATTGGCTAGTTTAGATCGATATAATTGATATAATACTGAATTTGTGGAAAAAAAATTTATTTAATAGAAAAGAACCAAAAAAAAAAAAAGGTCATTGATATGTTAGTTTTACACTTTTACAGGGGAAAACAAAAAATACGGCTCTCTGGAGCAAAATACGGCTCTTTGGAGACTTGTATACGGCAATTCTACTTTCAGCATCTGGCAACACTGATTTCTTATCAGTTCTAGCAGTCCATTAAGCTATACAGTCAAAGTTTTAACCTAAATTTAATAACTTATTCTGTTTAAATTTTGATCCAGAATACTGAACTTAGGGTATGCTTAAAGATACTAATTAGTGAAACCTGATTATCCTGATTCTAATGAATAATTGAACTTTTCTGATCTGATTTGAATGTTTACTTAGTAATTTGGATTTCGTGTAGGTGTCGATTCAAAGTGGAGAAAAGAGATAATATGGCCGAAGAGTCTGTAAATGTAAGTTACACTGGTCCTTCCACTTCGGAGTTATTAAGGATTTTGCTTATTTTGGTGTTTACTTTGTTATTTACAATCATCCTTATATTATAAAATATTATATATTCATTACACCTTCAGGAAAATGTCTTACCCGAAGAGCTTGCAAATATTTCATTTGATGAACTTCAAGACCTGTACAGAAAGTGTAAATTGAAAAAGTACAGTGAATTGAGATCAAAAAAAAAAAGTCATGATGAAAAACGTGAATTCCGCAGGGAGAATAAAAACAGGCAAGTAATTTTGTTACTAACCTCAAAATCATTCAAGTTAAGTTACTAACTTATACGAATTTGATCATAGACTGAGCTGCATTGAATCATTAATTTATTGTATTAACTTATTTTCTTTCAACTTTATATTTACTTGAGTTTACTCGTTTCAGACCTCGAGAAATTTCGTCTAAAATAACGTGCGAAATGTCCTCGAAAATACCGCCATTCAAGAATCTAACCAAAGAAATTCGTAAGAAAATAAAGACTGAAAAACCCGTAGATCCACGATTTCATGATCGTTTTGGAGAATTCAACCAAATAGTAAGTTTCGCCGTGAATTCATTAATCTTTGATTTTTTTTTGTTGTTTTTTTCCTTTACGATTTACTTTTATTTTAGGGATTCGATCGACATTATAAATTTCTAAATAATATAAAGAATAAAGAGAAGAAGAAATTAAAGGAAAAACTGCGGAATCCGCAGCTTTGTGACGAAGAGCGGGATAAAATAAAAAAACAGATTCAAAGAATAGTGAGTTGCATTTTTTTCTGTGAATTATGTATGTTGGTAAACGGTGAATTTCATTTCAATATCTTTCTTTCATTTAGGATAATCAACGAAAGGAAGAAGCGCGAAAGAAGCAAGAATCAAAGTTAAAAACTGAAGAACGCGAATATGAAATGGAACAATTGAAACAAGGTTATAAACCGAAGTATTGTAAGAAAAGTAAGTTTGGCTTTTTTTTTCAGCCCTTACTTGTTTGTCTTTAATGTTTTTTTTCAGTTAGCCGGTTGACCATTATTTATTTGCTCGTGTGTTAATTGAAACACGATTTTATTCAATTTCACGAATTGTGCTACTCCACATTATTAATGTGTCGATCTTATATTGTTACAGCTGATGAAAAACTCTTGAACCTGGTCAGACAATTTGAAACGATGAAAGAAAAAGGTGGTCTTCAGAAACACATAAAACGTCGTCGGAAGAAGACCCTTAGCAAGGATAAAAGGAAACTGAGTGTAATTAATAATATTTAACTGTTTATATTTGATATGTTTCTATGTTTCTTTTGTTGTTTTTAAAAAATGTAAAATTATTCTCAAATCAATTTTTATTCCCAGTTTTGTTGACGATGATCATTTCAATGAAATTAAGAATTCCTTGTAATTTGTCTTTAGTTGTATAGCGAAGACTAAACTCAACCGTTTTCACCAGTGTTTGTCAGAACGTGCATAATTTCTTCGTTCAGTAATCGTTTTCATAATTTGAATCACCATTTGCCTGATAGCGTTTATCAATTTCCATGTTTCAGAATCCACAATCTTGATTCTCTTATTTGTGTTCGATTGGCACCAATACTAGTATAGTCCTCTATTACTAGTCTACTATTGGTGGTTATGTTGAATTCTTTTTAAGTAAGTTTTATATGAAAATTTACGTATTGATCTTAGTGTTATGGAACGACCTGGAGGTGGGGTAGGTACGTTTTTCGTTTCATAACTCAAGGAAAATGATGGCCCTAAAAAAGTAAAAATTCTAACGCAGCAGTAGCTCCATTAGAAAAAGTAGGTTTTCGAAAAATTTAAAATTTGATAGTCACTAAATAGTTACTGATACATCGTAATAAATATTTGTTCCGAATTACATTACTATTTGTCCAGAATTCGGCGTTTTATAGGCGAAATAAAAACGAAAATAGTATTACCGGAAGTACCGTGCGACCGATCCGCACAAAAATTTGTAGCAAGTTATAATATATCATACTGAACTTTTGTTTCAAATTTCGTAGCTATTGATCGAAAATTGGAATTTTTATAGCCAAAACAAAAATGAAAATAGCCATACCACGGCCGATCCGTAACAAAATCAATTTGTCAGGTCCTTGACTTACTACTAACGTGCGTTACAAATTTCGTGACTGTCGGATAAAAATTGTGACCTGTACCGTAGTAATAAGAAATTGGCTTTTATATATATATATATATATATATATGAATTTTAGTTATTAGTGCCAAAATTTTCCTAGAATTATAAAACGAAAAACATACCTACTATCATCCACAGATCGTTCCATGACACCAAGATTAATAAGTAGATTTTCAATAGAACACCTACTTGAAAACTGAAATTTTTATATACCTATATACATAAGCCAATTTTCTTATTACCATGGTACAAGTCGCAATTTTTGTCCCACAGTCCCTAAATTTGGAATGAACAGTAGTACCAAGCCAAAGACCTGTCCCATTAATTTTAGTGCGAATCGGGTGGACGTTACTTCTTACGCTGCTATTGTAGTTTTTATTTTTATTATAAAATGCTTAATTTTGGACCAATAGGTAGCTATAAAATTTGGAACAAATACCTATTTACTATAATCTATTATAACTTTTTATCAATATTGATACGGATCGGCGATCGGTACTTCAACTAAAATTATTTTTGTTCTTATTTCGGCTATAAAATGCTTAATTTTGTACCAATAGCGACGTAATTCAGAATAAATATTTGTTATAACCTATAATTCTAACAAACTACTAACGTTGACGCGGATCGGCCGAAAAGCACTCGCGGTGTAGCTATTTTGGATATTATTTTGGCTACAAAAATTTTTATTTTGAACTAATAACTACGAAATTTTCAAAAAATATTGACTAATTTATTGCAGCATTCTAGCAGTTCTGGTGGCTATCGCAAGAAAAGTATTCCCAAAAAACATTTTTATTTTCAATTTTAAAAGATATAATTGTTTTCAACTGTGTTATTTCGGGTCAACAATTACCAAATTGATTACGATCTATTAACAACCTTTTAGTAACTAATTTTCTACTTTTTCTAAAAGTGTTGCTGCTTCGTTTTTTTTCTCATCTTCCTCAAAAATAACTTTCAAAATATCTAGCAAAAATACAGCCCTTCGGGTTTTTGAAAAAAATTATGTAATTTTCTAGTTTTTCAACGTTTTTTAACTATTTTAATTTTCAGCATAGGCAAAACATGGTGATATAATTTTTTTTTGTTTCTAAGCTACCATTTCTCTCAAGTCCCAATCAAAAAAATTATATTCTTATAACGTTTCAGCTGCCGAGGATTAAAAATTGTGATTTCTTATTCTCAGTACTCGAAACATAACGCAGCGCCTTCAATTCGAGAATATGCTGCTTTTTTTATCGGTTTATTCTTGTTTCATCGAACTCATTATAATAAGTACAAAGTACAAAATATTTCACCGGTTTGCCTAACAAAACCCGGACACCCTATGCAATCGAAGAATACAACGTACGGAAGAATTATTCAACTCGTATAAGAAATAATTTTACTGTGCAATATTCAAAAAAATATCTGAAAAAATTTAAAAACTACAAGTTACTATTATAATACATCTCACAAAATAAACGATTATGAAAAATTTGCAAAAAAAAAAAAAAAAAAAATGCAACAGATAAAACATTATCATTAAAAAAGTTATACGCACAAATATACAACAACAATCAGAACGAGAAATAACACATTAATTACGATCGTCAGCGTACACGATTTACAATGCACATGAATTGATTCAAAATAATTTTTAGGGAAGAAACGATAAATTAGAATAAAATGAAAGGTCGACGTGCGGACACACAACTGCGATAAAATAACCTGGCCGTAATTAACATTAACACAAGAATATGATTTCACGTTACTTCGACACTCGCGCGTAATTCGCCAGCCACCGTTTTATCTCTTCTTCTTTTTCGTCGACTTGCTGGTGCTCGTCTCCAGTTTACGTTTTCCGGACGCAGGATGTTTTTTCTTTTCGGCTTTTTCCTTTTCTTCCAATTCCTGATTTTCTCGTTCGATCAGCGTAATTAGGGTATTGCAACGTCGTTGCAACTCTAAAGCCGTTCGACTTTTGATAAACCAATCGAAACGAAACTGAGGCCCGCAACTACGACAAAGAAGGCAGTCACGATAATATAGCTTCATAATGCGACTGGAGATAAACCAACAAAAACAAAAACAAAAAAAAAAAAAAAAAAAAAACCTCAAACGAAAATACCGCTTACCGTACGGCTGCTTTCAATTCTTCGTACACGTTTTCTTTATCGAAACCTAATTTATGCAGCATACAAACTAAAAATCGATCTTCTTCTTCGGTGTAATTCTTTCCTTTATTGTTACCGTAGACGATTCGAAGTTGGTGGAATGGGGCCCTGTATCGACCAATCTTCAAAGGGAGGAAAAAAAAACAAAAAAAAAACAACCGTAAGTTAAATTAAAGAATTCGTATTTTTTCGACTGAATGTACATCATTTGAGGCCGATAATTATAAATTGACGAAGATTTCGAAATTATAAATCGTTAACAATTTTCGTCGGCTAAAACAGTGAAGTCAGTATAACACATACCAGAAGCAAAATTTAACGTAGATAAGACAAAGGTACTACACTTTACGTTTTACATAGGGTTTAAAATCAATTTTTGATACTTTCTTATTTTTAACTACGTTACAAATATCGTAACTTCATGCAACTAAGAGTTCGCAAAGCTTAATTTTCTTACGTGAAGAGTGGAAAAGCTAATGGAACTAAGCGCCAAAAAAATAAAAAACCGGGTCGATTACAAATTACTGGTTAAAAGCTAATGCACAGCTGACAAGAGACAGGATCCGCTGGCGTTCCCAGGACATTTCTCAACATTTCCCCAGGGTAGGCCATCGTTTTTCAATTCGATCCGTATATGTTTTTTTTTTACTGACTGCGTACGGAGGAGGTTATATGTTTGGTAAGTCTATCTCGGGAACTAACGGAATTTCGTTCGCTCAGAACAAGTGCCTTACTTTATAGATTTTAATGAAAGTAGGCTGAAAATGTTCCTGACCATCCTGAGAATGTTCCAGGCTGTTCATATTCGAAAATTAAAAAATTAGAAGGGTGCAACTGAAGAAAATGAGAATTTAAAGGCTGAAAAATTATTGTCCTAAATTTGGCCCTATCCACCAATACTCATTTAGATTGACGCAGCTTTTTTTTTTTTTTAAATAAAATTTATGTATGAAATATGAAGTTCCATTAAAAAATTCTGTATTTCTGCTTTATTGAAATTAATGTTTTAATTCGTTGTCTTTGGCTTAGGCTAAGTATCCAAAAAACCTTTCACCTGTGGCTTCGCTCACAGTTATACGATCAATCGGTACAAAAATTAGAATATAATGAGAATGGTACCGTTGCTTACATTCACCACACTTTGGTTGCGGGAGAATAAAAAATAAAGACTACAGATACACGCTGTTATACAATGATAAGCATTAATTAAGGATATTTCGTGGAGAAAACAAACGTGTATTTTATGCAGACAAGCGTTGATATAGGCACATCTTAATGCGGACAGAGTATAGTATAATGAGGGGTATGTGAAAATGGCGGTCACGGAGATTCGGACGTCTAAGGATTTTACAGTATAAATAGAAACAGATTTGAGGGCAGGCCTGGTCCATCCTCAGTTACGTCAGCGGTAGGTGCCTAATCACTTTCATCACTCGTGAGAAATCCACAGAGATTTGTGTTTTTCTAAATCGTAACAATGAAATGAGGACCTGTTCTTCAACTATCATCTAAGTAGTTTTCGGCACGTAACTCCTCCACTCATTAAGCATCATTTTGACAAAAAAAAAGCAAAAATAAATCTTTTAATTTATAAGATAAAATTAAAAAAGAAAATGGTTTTGGATGGACAGTCGCTATCGTCTTAGTTCCTAATTTTCTCACTTAGGCCCATATTCACAAAAATCACTTTAACCTCCCTTCACTTAAACTTCACTTAAAAATGACTTTTGGCACAATTTTGTATTTAAGAGTGGGGTAACATTTTATTTTTACATTGGAACTCTCATAAAAAATACAATGTTTCCACATTTATAAGTATAAAATTGTTCAGAAAACTTTTTTAAAGTGAAATTTCAGTGAAGAGAGATTAGAATGATATTTGTGAATATGGGCCTTATTTTCATTCGACAAAAAATCGATTCAGACCCAACGATCACAAATCGGTCTAAAGACCCATAATCACAAACGTCACTTAAAAACTTAAAAATGACTTTTGGCACAATTTTATATTTAAGAGTATGGTATCATTTTACTTTTATATTGGAACTCTCATAAGAGATACAATGTTTTCACATTTTTAAGTACGAAATTGGGCAAAAAATTTTTTTAAAGTGAAATTTAAGTAAATGAGGTTTAAGTAACGTTTGTGAATATGGGTCTAAGAGTTAACTTTCAGCGAAACTCGAGAACTGATTAGAAGAAACGAGTTTTACGAAGAATATTGCAACGATACAACGTACTTTTGCATCTAGGGCACGCTTGATATCAATTCGTCGTTGGATTTTGGCTTCGCCGCGGTCAATTTGTGCTAGAATTCGGTCAATATCTTGCAGCTCTTGACAGCGCTCCCAGAATACGGCGCTATACTCGCGTACTTCGTCAGGAGTTTTGCCTAAACCGGACAAAAAATTTATCGAACAAAGGAAGATATAACAAACAAAGTCAGGACCTAATACTTCATCTGAATCGTAATAAGAACTACCTTCGACTTCTTTGCAAATACTATCGATATCTTCGCGTCCGTACTTCTCGTTCGCTTTTATGAATTGATTGAAGTCACGTTTGGTCCAATTGAAGCCCTGGAAGTTGAAAATAAACGTTTCAGTACGAATTTTCAAATTTAGTCATAAATAAAGGAATGCCTAAAATCAATGGAACATTATTCCATTTACAACATATTAATTTGCGAGCGTTACCCAAACTTGTGAGCAGAAAAATGAGTGGGTACGTTATAAATTTCATCTTAAGATCCCAACTAATTGAAAATTTCAATGATTGTGTAATATTTTTTTGATTTTCATAAAATTTAATACCTGGAATTTCAGCCAGAGTTTCTCCATTTCTCTTATATTTTAATTTCGGAAAAGAATTAATTGATAATTGTATCGTAGATAAACAAAGTTTTAGACTTTCATCGCCGATTGACAGACCATAAATTAGTGTGGTTCGAATTTCTCTAACTTGTGCTAAATAAATCGATTTTTAAATTAATTTATTTCAACTACATTGTTAAAACCAACCTGAGTCAACAATTCTTCCTTTTCAAGTATTTCATCTTCGGTAAGTGGTTCCGAATCATCAATTTTTCTTTGCTCCTCTCTTTGAATACGAGTTGCATCGGATCCCAGCTCTGGATTTTTCGGTACCTTCAAATAAACAAATTAATTTACCCTTGTCGAGTTTCATCGGATAGAAGATACCTAAAAATGTCTGACTCACTTTATATCCGATACTCTTACGGAAAAAATAGATTTCTTGATCGAGCAACTCAAACAAACGCGGAGGAAAGAATTGAAAATCTTGAATGATCGGTTGTTTCGGTGGTCTCGGAGCCTAAAACAGAATATTTCATGATTCTGTATACTTTCTACTACGTTGACTTCATTATAAGAAAACTAACTTTCGGAGCTTTCGGTTCGGATGTTCTCAACGCTTCCCTGAAGTACGCATCGACCGCATAATTCGCTTTTCGTTCACGTTTTGGAGGCTCAATCCAGTGGCCGATGGGTAATACTTTTTGTTTCTCTCTGGAAGAAAATGGGTCACAATGTTAAGTACGCTAAAAAGACATTTCATCGAAACGGAAATATGGTACATTGCTAACCGATAATCTTCTCCTTCGAATTTATAAACTGACGCCGTAGGCGCATCCATAGTGAAATTACGAAGAGACGATTCACCCAAACATTCTAACTTCTGCTTCATTTCTTCAGTCTGATGTAAGAAAAACGAAAAAGGAATGTTAAGTTATGATTAATAATCTAAAGACAAAAAGGTTTCTCAAAAGCAACATTCTGACTTTTAAAACGAAATAAGCTTCATTTCCAGAGACCAACGAAAAACACGTATCAAAGAACTCACTTTAACTTCGCCTTTTTGTAAAATAGTATCGATATCCTCCTCTGTAATCTCAGAATCTTTTGACGCGAATACGTGATTGGCACCATGTCGAATGATGTTCAACATGTCATCCTTATTGAGATTACCTTTGCTGTCGACCAAACGTCCTGTAAAGGCAATTAAATAAGTTACAAAAGTCTTCAGGTTCATGAGATAAAACAATGCAACTTTTTCACTACATACCCTGTTGAATAACCAATTTGTCCAACCTCAACTTAATCTCGGCTCTCTCAACGATCTTCTCTTCTACGGTGTTTTCTGTAATTAATCTGAACACTTTCACTTGCTTCTTCTGACCAATACGATGGGCTCGATCCTACAAGAGTGAGAATTCGGGAAAATTTTTAGGATTTTACAAAACTGACACAGACGTTTATGGGCTTCGAACTAATCGAACGAGTAAACTGAATAAAAAGAAATTACAAGTTGACACTAATGGTTTTGAGAAGTTATAATACTTCTACCAGTACAATTTTCTGAAATTAGCTTCATATCATCATTTCAGGTACAAGAGATATTAGAAAATAAGAACGCACAATAGTCGATAATTCTTAGGAGCGCAAGAAAAGTTGAGATATGTTACAAACTAAAAAAAAAAAAATGTCTCGGCAAGACTTCGTATTTAGGGAACAACACATGAAATGTCCAACAAAACCTAGGCGTGAGTTTATCTCTCTCTCAAAAAAAAAAAAATTTCGACCATTTTACTCTGAGGCCCAAAGAAATAAAATGATGTAACTGTTTGTCATTATAGGTTAAGGAGCAAAAATTTGGTATTCTATCCTAACCTTCCAATTTAACTTCTCATTTACTGCTTAATTCCAAGAAGAACGACAGATATTTCAACAACAATTGAAGTATTTTAATCTATTAATTATTTTATTCATTGCGTTAGCATTGTGATTCAAACAGAAAAGTGATCGATTGAAATATGCGACATTTCTTAAGCACCAACTTTCATGTATAATCTAGATCCATTAAAAAATATTCCAGCTGAACGGAAGATATAAATTTTATAAAATTAAGAACCACAAAATGAATTCTCTCTGTAACCAAAATAAAACCACTCAAAACGATATAGAGAGCCAGAAGTTTTTTTAAAGTATGAAATAGGCAAGCTCAGAGTACGAAGTCTAATAGCATATTCTCCGCAGGATTACGAATAGACAAAAGCTATCAGCACTGTCTGAAGAAATGATAAATATACAGGGATTCTAAAATCCTCCATAAAAATTAACCACTAGAATCACCACAAGCACAAGATCAGACAAATTACTCAATTGATAAGAAGTATAAAAATAAATACCATAGCTTGTAAATCCATTTGAGGGTTCCAATCAGAATCGTAAATGACTACGACATCAGCCGTGGCCAAGTTGATACCTAAACCACCCGCTCGAGTGGAAAGAATAAAAATGAACTTTTCACTATTAGGGGCGTTAAATTCGTCAATTTGTCGCTGTCTATCTTCATGAGACGTGCCACCATCCAATCTACAATACTGTACAAAAACGAATAAAAAATATGATTTACATTTAAGCTTAATTACAAATACGACTGGATATTGTGGGTATTCGAGAGTAAGTTTTTTAAATTGGAAAATAATATATATTTCAAGGAAGCTAAAAGCGGACTTTCAACTTTCAAACAAACAAAAAATAATAGTGAATCAAAAATTGCGTAGAATAATTTCCATATTAATAAACACACTTCCACACACAAAAACAATGAATTCAATAATGGTCTTAAAAAGAACATTGAAAGGGCAACCAAAACTTTATTTTTTTTCTTTATTATCAAAACAAAAAAGTAGAGCAATCTAGGGCTAATAAAAAAAAAAACTTCAAAATTTAAGAATAATTTCAATTTTTAAAGCTCACAATTGCATAACGAATCAGAGTAAAAATAAATTGTATTTTTAAGGCGTCATCGAAGAACGAATGCACTGCTGAAAATATAAGTAATATTTTTATTTTGGAAATTTAACTAGCTAGCAGATTTTTAAATTAATTCAAAGAACAGATCAGCTGCAAACAGATTTTTGTGCCAGATGATTTTTAAAGCTGAATTCTGAGAAATACATCAAACTTTCAACGTAATCGAACTCACTTTATAACCTCGCCAGAAGAAATAATCTTCCAAAATATCCAACATTCGAGTCATCTGACTGAAGAGCAGAACTCTAGAACCTTGTTCTTGAAGGCGAGGTAGCAGTTTATCAAGGATTACCATTTTTCCACAGTTATACACCTGTAAAATAATATTCTATGGATTTAGAAGTGTTTAAAGCGCAATAAAATAGAGACATTAAACATTTTAAATTAAATAAATCATAGAACCACGTCATTGTTTTGAATCACTACTCGAGAGTTGATAATGTATCAATGATTTCTGATAATAAAAAGTAAAATAGTAAGGTGAAATTAACTAACGTGAATTTGACAGTAAATATGATCAGGATCAATAGTGGACACGATAAACGAATTTCTAGTTTTCATAGGAGAAAATTATAATTTCTAATGCAAACGAAATCACCCAAATTGCTTAAATACAGACAAGAGAAAATTAACCCTAATTAAAAGAATAATGATTATTAAACATAACGTTATCTTATTTATCTATGGCACAATTTGCTTTTAGTTGAAAATGAACCATAAACGATATTAATGTCTCGCCATTTTCAAGTAGATACTTTAAATTCGATAACCTCAAAATACATACTAACCAGGTGTTGATCAGTTGTGTACGGTGGACCAGGTTCAGCTCCATCGAATAGGTACGGGTGATTGGCACACTTCCTCAACTGCATCAAAATATTTTGCAATCGCATTTTTTCAACTCTTCCAGCACCATTAACGATATCAATATCTTTCATCAAGACTTTGGTGTACCATTCACGCTGCATCTTACTCAATCCTACATAAACTTTTACTTCTTTTTTTGGTTTCAGTCGGCGTTCGACTTCTGATTTCAATCGACGTAGAAGAAAAGGTCTCAGCACCTAAAAGACGAAAAAACTGGTAACAAGTCTGACAAGTTTCAACACTCATAAAATAATTATTTAACGTACGTTGTGCAAACGTTCCACCAACGACGTATCCAAGAAATTGCTAGTATTGAACCATTCATCAAAGTCCTACAAAGAATAGCATAACTACCAATTAAATGAAAAAACAAAAGGAAGAAATACGAAGTATTTGATTAAAGAATTGTGGCAATACCTCAGACGAATTGAAAACATCTGGCAACAAAAAGTTAAGCAACGCCCACAATTCGTGTAAATTATTCTGCAGTGGTGTACCAGTTAACAACAAACGGTTAGCAGTGCGAAATTCCCGGACGATTTCAGAAAGCTTGGATTTCTCATTTTTTATACGATGAGCTTCATCGATGACCATATATCGCCAATTAAATTTCTTGAATACAGATCTTTCCTTAATAACCATTTCATACGATGTTATGCAAACGTCCCATTTTCCAGGCAAGATTATATCTCGTACTAAGGCTCCCTAAAATATAAATTGTATTTAATAATTGCCAACGTCAAAAGACAGAATCAAAGAACAAAATTACTTACTCTAGCTTCCTGGTCTCCAATTAAACAAACCACGTCCATACTCGGACACCATTTTTCAAATTCGTTAACCCAATTTCTTAGAGTGGATTTCGGTGCAATTACCATATGCGGCCCACTAATATTTCGATAATGCTTCAAGTATCTAGACAGATACAAATTAATTTACTATTAGTACTTTTCAAAATAAACATACACCAAAAGTTGGCAGTCAATCGTGATCTAACCCTAATAAAGAGATCGTTTGCAGGGTTTTTCCGAGACCCATTTCATCCGCCAAAATTCCGTTGATTCCATTTTCATACAATGAAATCATCCAGTTTAGACCACGCACTTGATAATCACGCATCTCTCCATTTTTAATGTAATATGGGCTAAAATCGAACTGAAGGACAACTTTTTGATTGGCATTTGTTTCTGCTAAAAGTTCCTCATCTTCTTCTTGCTCTGTTTTACGATGTCTATGACTAAGAATAACAATGTAAAATTAAATTAAACTTGAAGCGACAAGTGACTCAATTTAAAACATAAACAAATAATTACTCTCCAGGATCACCAGATCCAGGCATATTATCTTTTCTAGGTCTTCCTTTAGATTTTGGAGGACTACCGGATGAACTCGTTTTTGACTGACTGGTCATAAAATGACTAAAAATTTCAGTTTGCTTGAGTAAATAATCAAATCGTTTGCCACGATCATTTTTCTAAACATAAATTATGAAAGAATAAGTAGATTAAGGATTCGATATAAACGAACAAATGGATAGTAGGCACTCACAATCTTGACGTCAAATTCTGATTTATTTGGCGGTTTTACGTCATTCTCCTCCGGAGAGGCGGCATTCTCTTCAGATCCAGATGAATTCTACGAACGTTTTTAAAACATATTAAATGAGCACATAACTGAGAGGTAAAAGAAGTTGACGGCGAAAGCGAAAGTATTACTTACATATACTTCTTCCCCATCCAATTCTTCATCTTTAACAGTGGCTGGCATAGTGAATGATGGGTTGACAATGTTGTTTCAGAAATTCGTTGGTCAATCACAACTACACGACTCGGACTCGGTATCAAATAATGTTATTCTGCATGAAAGACCTCGATATGTACACATCAAATTAATAGCAGAAATATACACGAAATAAAATGTGCTGTCATATTGTTCGATTAGATCAGTTAATGAGAATTCAATGTATTGCAGATGTTCGACTCTTCAACCGTTCACGATCACATTGCAAACGGCGCTAAATCGATACTAAAGGACTTATTTGCTTCAAAAATCAACACAAAAGATAGCAAAGCAAGGCGGCCTACAGCGTGTCGGGTGAGGCAAAGTATGATGAAACTGGATAGGTGAGAACGTGAGCACAGAAAAATTAACAATTGAGCTTCTGAAATGAAATTGCAGAGTCGCTAACAAATAAGAAGAGATTCATAATTTACACATTTTTATAATTTTAATATTTTTTGATTAATAATAAATAGGGACTAGAATTTTATGCTCAAAAAAAGGTAAAATATACGTTTATAAAATGTTTTTATTCCTTTAAAATATGCTTTATAACTTTGTCAATATGTGGCTCATTTTAAGGGAAAATTCAGCTTAGCTGAATATTAAGACAAAAATGGCAAGAAGACTGTATTGAATATTTCGCATGTGAAAATATAATTACATTTGCCTTTATATTTGAATTTTGAAACACTGAAAAGGATTACAACCAACAATCAAGTGTTTTCGGAGGTTTTCAACAATGAATATTTTTTAGTAAAGGTCAAAAAGTGAAAAAATTTCAGAAAATACTGAAATATTCTTTATAAATTGGGAAACTGATGAAATATTCCCTAAATATGATTAGAGCTTGTAATCAAAACATTTTTGGCGTTATTGATTAATAGAAACCACTAAAAATCTATGGTTCTTGTTAACCAAAACAACTTTTCTAGTTATTGGTTGAGATAAAATTTGGGGTAAAATAGACTAAAAAAATTTTATTCAGGTTAAATTATCAATAATTGATAATTTTTCAGAAAATAATTGGTAATTTTGAAGAAAAAAAAATCAACAATGTTGATTTTTCATAAAAACCAATTCTTTCTAGTTATTGTTCAAGTTAATGGTTTCAGAATTTTATGGGAATTGGTTATTGCTTATGTGAAATTTTTTTGTTTTAGTTATAGGTTTCCTAAACAATCTTGTCAATTTGTTTAAGTTTTGAGAGGTTATTATTCTGATTAAGGTTGTGGTTATAAGCCATAAATATGCCCTTAGAAGTCCAAAATATGCCAAAATATGCCAATCAAATCGGTATAATTTTCCTGGAAATTTTGTGATTTGCAGAAGAAACTTCAATCTGCCATATCTGTTATCTATAAAAAAACATGCCAAATCACAAAATTCTAGTCTCTGATAATAAATAGCAATTAATAAGACTGTAATTTCTATGATTTTATTAAGCCATATTTGTACCAGCATATTTTGGTATATTTGGCCTAAAAATTCATTTTTGAGCATAATTATATTGGTAATTTTGTAGAATATTTTGGAATATTTTTTTCCCAATTAGCGAAAAATTCTTCAAATTAAGACTTTTTTGATTATGAAAAACACAAGTATTTCAGTTTTAAGGGGAGTTCTATGAAAAAAAAAGTACAAACAAATTTCTTACAGCTAAACAAAAAATAAAAAGGTCTGAAAAAGAAAAAGTATTGTAAACAAGGGTTTGTAAGATAATTTTGGATTTTTTTGAAAATAATTTGGAAATATTTCATCTTTTTAGGGAATTTTTTGGTCATATTTTTGCCTTGATTTTTCAGGGAATATAAATCACAGCCTTAGTGATTAATTATGTGCTCTAACATCAATTTGCCCTTGGACACAGACTAATTATAGTGTATGAAAGATTGTTTTTCAGTATGATTATGTATCATTTGATATTGACTGTACATATAATATGAGATGTAAATAAACTGCCGAAGCCAACTTCACTTATTAGGCTGTGAAGTAAAAAATTCTTACTCAATGTATACGTAGAAATGTGCCAATATGGTAAGGTAGCAAATGTTGATTAGATGTATAATATAAATAGGCTGAAAGAGGTGTGTGATAACTATGGGCTGTATTCTTATTCTGTCATTTACATTCACTTAACACTACCTAAGGGTTCATTTTGGTACCATGATTCAACGTTGAACTTGGTTTAAGACCAAAATGTGCACGCTGTTTTTAGCCTTGAATGAGTTCAGTGTTGAACTAAGTACAACTAAACCAAGTTGGTAAAATGAATGCTAAGTGCATTTAGTTACCTAAGTGAATTCATATGTGATCTCATAACCCAACTTAGAGTTTACCTTTAATATTCATACTTAAGTAGAAAATGACATTATAAAAATAGTAAAACTATGAAGGACACTAAATATTTTTTCCCTTCCTAAGTGAAATGAAGAACTAAGAATATGGCCCAAGGGCTGGGATTTATATGGTTAAAATTGTAAGGAAATTCAGAGTAGGTATATATAGACAAATGTTTTTAAAAATTGAAAATATGTAGAAAATATGTATCTTACTCTGGAATGTACATATAGGAAATGTGAGATTGCATCATACCCTACGTGAGTATCAAATAATTGGAAATTTGAGGAATAGTAACATACAAAGCTGAAAAATGCATTTTAAAAACTTTACTTTGCTTATTTACATGAAAACACACAAAAAAGAAAAATTTTTTTTTCGAGTGTAGGCTATTTGATAAGTGTTAATCTTGCTTAATTGGCAGTGTAGGACACAAATCAACTAAAAATAGATTTGAAATTTCCAATATGCTTCTGTCTTTGACAATAAAGTATTCACTTTTTCTCTCCAAATACAATTTTTCATAATTACCTGCCTGAATTCCATACGGCTGTCTATTCAAGATAGTAGGTTTGCATTGTTATCTGCCTTAAAACTGTGAGGTTTTTGAAAAATGATGACACAAGTGAATACTCCATACAGTACTGTACCAATAAAGATAAGACAACTAAAAAATAAGGGCATATTAAACCAACCATTTTGTTCCATTTCTGTTTTTATGGTTTATGGGTCCCCTTGTTTCAGAAGTATAATTTGTGATTGCAAAAGGGTTAGTTGAACAAATAATTACCAGTTTTGAAAAAAAAAACAAAAACCGTAAATTGTTTTCAGTTTTTAACTATTTTTAGATGTAAATTTGTCAGTCTTCATTGGAAGGAGTAAGTACAGTGGAACATCGTATTGCCTTTTTCATCAATATTTCTACAATAAATGACAATTTCAATATTTATGGAGACTGCTCAGACCACTGAAAAAGATATGGATGTTTTGTGCCAAATTTACACATTCTGAACCAGTTTTTATTCAAATTGACTTAGGAACAAAATGGCTAGTTAGGTATGCCTGTATTTTAATTATAGTCCCCTAGAAAAGAAAGATGATTTCTGGTTAGACATGCCAGTCCTGAATAGGCAACTGGAGTGTACCTTTTGACATACTTTGCCTTGTGTTTATGTACGCTGTCCTCGTGAACTTAAAGGTTTTCTTTATCAGATGTATTCTAAATTGGTGAACTCAAGCAAAATGTTGAAAATATGGAGAAGATACACTAGGGTTGCCTACTTTTTTGCTGGCATGTATAGACATTAAAAATACATTGGTCTTATTGAGCTTTATTGGTCCAATATGTAGTAAAAGCCTTCTGCTAATTAGCATTTTTTGGATTTGAATCGGATTCAAATGAGGCAGGTAGATTCATAGTCAAAGGCATAGAGGCGATAGGAGGGAATGTATCACGTTACCAAGAAAAGAAGACAAATCCCAGATGAATCTGTGAAGCTGAGTAGAAAGCTGATTTACTGCTTTTAGTGTATTTTCTAAAAGAAAATAAAACTATTGCATTCAGTGCAAAAGCAGGACCTGGGGCTGGACCTGTGGAAAAGCGCCGATCCTGAGTCATAGATCACAAATTTATAGGTCTTTCAAATTCTTCTGAACACTATACATATATGTATATTTTTCCACTTTTTGCTCATTCTGGCACTTTGTGAGAGTTTGTGGAGCCTCGGCTGTTAAACCGATGTCAATGAAACCTGAGGTATAACTAGAAGTTTTCTTGGCCTATACATTCGTGTTAAAATATTTGAAATTCATCCGCTAGTTTCGGAGGAAGAGGTTCTCAAAGTGTTGCAAATCCACCATGTTATCATCACGATAACTCCGGTAAATTTGAAGTTTTTGGCTTGAAATTTTTATGGCAGTTGGAGACTATTAGGGATTGGTTTGATATTGAATTTGAGCGAAATCGGTCAACTGCAGCCATTACAAAATTTGACAGTTTTGAAAAATACCTACACACCTCGGTTGATACGCGGCAGAGATATTTCATTTTTTTGCTTTATTAACGTCTCCTTATTTCACTGGTAGTTCATTTTAAACATGATTAAACTTACCGAATAGAAATATACCTATTAGGTACATTTTATAATGTTGGATCATTCGTCATCAGCTCTATATTTTCGTAGAAAGCCGCAGTACTGTGTGCAGACCAGAAATATAGGTAAGTTTATACTATAGGGGGTCTCCCTTAACGTTGGTAGATAAAAAGTTTGTGACATTGGTACGGCTATGCCGATCCAAAAAAATTCATTTTCTATCCAAACACAAACATTGCTAACCAATTCGCAAACACACGAACAAATTCGTATCGTCTTCACGTAGGTACCCGCCACACCTATACCATATATACCTACTGCACAGAAAGAGGAACACCTAATTCAATTTCCACGTCCGCCAAAAACACTTCTAACAAATTACGAATGTTTGTATTCAATTTTCAACTACACATGTTCACCATAACATAAGGAAAAGGGAGAAAAAAAAGTAAAGGAAAGAAAGAAAGAAAGGCGCGAGAGTGAGAAAGAGAAAGAAAGAGAGAGAGAGAGAGAGAGAGAGATAGAAACAGAGAGCACAAAATAGAAGAACCCGCGGTAGGAGGCTGTCCGCGGGTCGTATGACGTTTGTATATCGGTAATGACATTACATCCGCCGTTTAAAATCCCTTCGGAGGAAGAAGAAAAAAACAGGGGGTTGAAAAAGGTAAACACGGTTAGAAAACTTTACATAGACTACACTCTTTTGCAAAAAGTTTTTTGCCTTAGATACAATTGGTTTCGATGTGGGTGTATAGATACCATAGGTACACCTATCCTACCGAAAACTTCTTCGCAGCTGCTAGAGTCGTCGGCGTTCTTTTTTTCTTCCTCATCTTTTTTTATTTTTATTTTTTTGCCTTCTTATATTTTCCACCACTTAACGTCTGCATGCGACATCTAATTTCAGAAAATTTAAGAAAATTAAATTTACTACCAGCAGGTATACTATATACCCATATTGTAGAAAATTGCTGGTGTATAATGTGCGGGGCGTACATACCAGTAGTGGGAGGGGTGGGGGTAACAAATATAAATGTATACTATATAGGTCGGTACGTCTCCATCGCATCGTAATATATACCTACATACAGCGAATACCTACGGTTGTCATTTCACGAGAGACATTATTAATTACCTTACTCAGCCATCGAACATGCAGCATATTAATCAGTTTAGGCTATAGGTAGGTACCTAGCTTAAGTTAGGTTGCAGATTCTGTAGCTACGTCCTGTTCGGTTGCGCGTTTTAAGGTACCTGCTGCATAATTAAGTTGTAACCCCTAAGTAGATAAATGTGTTACGGCCATCGGTATCCTGTGACTGCGTAATTAATTTTCACACCGAATACGACACATTTATCCCACACGTTTGAGGTTGTAATGAATTTGTCATTGATATAGCACTCCTTAATCGGAACCCGCACCTCTTTTTCTCTACCTAGCGTACCTATGCGGGTACGGCCTCTTCCCCGCTGTAAGATTTTCTTGTTTTACCACCACTAACCACTCTATTTTCGTGTATGACGATGACGACGACGTTATAACGATGCTGCGTACAGCCAGTTTCAGGTGCTGTCGCCGACATTTCTCTACCGCACATTTATAGTCGATAATCCTGCAATATGATAGGTAGACTATAAGTTGTGGCGTGTGTAGGTACATACACAAATAAGGTACCTACAGTAATACAGCACGGGTAGGCACCTATATGCGAGCTGTGCTGCACATCTTAATTGCTGGGGATATTTTATTGTGTTCGCAATGTGTGACAAAATCAGCGGATTTGGGTACGTGTGTGTTTATGAGGGGACAGGGATGGTGCGGTGTAACCTGCAGCACTTAAAGAAAAAAACTCGTTTCAAAATGTAACGATATTTTGGGTATCCTACCAATGAAAACTATTCAACACAAGAGTGTAAGTCTGTTTAATATAAATTAAAGTATAGCCATGCAGTACGAATAAGTTGTAAAATGTATATCTATGGATTGAAGTACTAAATGAGATTGAAGTACAATCACCAAAACATGGTGTTATATTAGGTCAGAGTTCTGGGTTATTTATGGTGAAGGGGAAAGAGAGAAGTGGCGTCAGGGAATACAGATATGATGAATAAGAGAATAATTGGAAAGCCTATATTGACATTGTACAAAAACATGTGTCTTAAGGAAATTGCTGATTTAGAATGTGGGGGTAACAGAGTATTAGTTATAATGGAGGGCACATGTGAAACAAAAAATTTCACCACTTTCACAATCAGAATATCTGCCATTATTAAGGTACCATTAATTTCATTTTTATCTACAAAATTCGCGTTGATTGTGATTTCTAAATTAATAGTTAGATAAGTATATTTATTCATTCACTTAATTAAATTATTTGAAAAAAATTTCTGATTATTGCTCTTCGAATGAGAGACAAGGAAATTTAAATTTTTTACCGAAGGAAAGTGTGGTGTTTTTTGTTACAGTGTTGAGATGAACGTGCATCTTCTAGTATGTTTAATATTCTGTGGTGGTGGTATGGCCAATTTGCACCAAAAACAATGGGCCCCATCCTTGTCTAAATTTAAATATATGAACCAAATTTTATGACAATCAGAAAAAAATTGCAACATCTGTAGCTATCATGTTACATAAAAATGTGCAAATCTTTATAATTAATTATACCTGTATAAAATTTTTTATTTCAGAATTGAGATTTCCTTAATTGTTTAAAATCAGAAAATAAGCGCATTTTCCTTATGTCATAATATTTAATTGCATAAATGATGGCATCAAGTCTTCCCTCATGTTTTTTTATTGATCTTTAACAATTTTAATTTAATTTCATGAATTTTTTGACTATAATTCTAAGCAGGTAAGTATGTACCACTTATGTTTGCTACGGCAAAAAACATTAAAATTTTAGGTTCTAGACTTGTTCTGTTGAAAGTGTGTTTTCAGTTCTATCCTAAGGTCTTTTAGATCTGTATTAGTTCTGTAGTCACAAAAACTTATAGAATGTTTAACATACAGTTATGAATTTTCAATACCATCTTTTCGATCTTGTCTTCAATTTGTCGGCTCTATTATTATTATCATATGGCATATTCTAACTGTCATATTTTATATGTTTAATACACGCCAGTTATTGAATTTGTACATGATGTGTTTTATTTTCATCATGTCCTGCTAAGAAGGTGTTAAGGACAACCTTCTGAGGGAAATCATGATTCTTTTGAGACTGTAATTTTGATGATGAGGTAAATCATCTAAACAGATAGCCTGTTTCTGGTTTTAATTTCTAACTTAAAAAAGAAAGTGAAAATAAGGAGGTTTTGGTGATACAAACCCAACTTCATGGCTGGCTATCCATCACTGCAATATGAATTAAATTGGACTGGTATATTATTTCATCATCACCATATGTTTTACTAGTGGTAAATTTTGAATGTGATTTTGTGTTTTGACTTTTAGATTGGGTTGTGGTGACACGGGGCACCCAATCTGGTATACCACAAATTCGATTCTCTAATAAAAATTTCCAGTCAAATATACTTACCACTCAAATATAATAGATATTACCTATTTATTTATTTTTTGTCTCTCCAGAATTTAAAATTTCAATCAGTTTAACAGGTAAGGTCTTCTCTCAATCGGATTTTTAGTCTTCTCACGGGTTTACACCTTTTTGTTTGTCATCTTGGTATTCTATCACCTTGGTGTTGCAGCTGGTTGATCAGATTTTCATTGGTAATCTTTGGGTGGATTTTTCAAAGTTTGTAGTATTAGTAAATTTGAATTATAATCATTTGAATGGGGAGAGAAGAGTAATTGTCACAACTACTTATGTTTCTATTTGATATATTTTCTTCTATTTCATTCCATATCAATAAATTTCTGATGATTTCCTCTCACTCCCATAAATTCGAGAAAGATCTCGTTATTTAATTGTTATACCGTGATAAAATTTTATTTTTTTCTTCCTTCCACCTTTCACTCTTTCTCACATTTGGCCGATCTATTTTTCCCTATTCTTTCTTTTCTAAACTGAACAATCCGCATATAGTTTTTCCCTGAATTCCCTAAGCTGAAATCTTAAATTTATTGCCATTTTGTTCTTGTCTCCAACAGTTATCTGAGATTTTTGGTGGTAATGGTAAAATCTTACCTCCAAATTTCAGGTATACCTACGTGTATAGGTGGGGATCGAAGTGCGATTATTCCTTGGAATGGTGTTGATTTTTCACCCCCGACAAATTCATTGAAACATTACCATAATTCTCATAAGAAACTAAGTATTGGTTATTCTGTCGACTTAATTGACATGTAAGCTGGTATAAAGGTAAAAGATTATTACAATATTATTGATATTGAAAAATTGTTTTTAAATTAATACTGGTTATGTTTATTTATTTATTTTTTTTTTTTTCGGTTTCGATGATATTGATTCTTTAAAGACGAGTTGAGTGTTTGAAGGGAGTGAGAGTTCACTAGAGATGAGTTGAAACTCGATGTTGTAAGGATGTGAAATTTTTAAAATTTCAATTTGTTTCCGAAGTCAGGAACTGTAGAATTATTGCAAAGGACACCTCTCTGTCCCAAAATCTTGGCTTGTTTGGACTATTAAAAAATTTTATTTTTTGTTTTATTAATTTTGGTTCAAATTCTCGGCTCTAAAAAATATATTGGTTGTAGTACCTATCTGCCTAGGTAGTGGATTCTTTATATACTCGGATACCACAAACCAATATTTCTAAATAGAATATTTAGAAGAACTTTTTCTACCAGAATGGTAATAAATAAAATAACTATCAGGTTTCATAAAAATAAAGTTTTTTTATATAGTCGGCTTAGGAAGTTTTGCCCTTTTTCAAAATTAAATTCTTCTTCGTTTTCGACACTCTTACAAAACAGTCACGTCATAAAACTAGATTAGCATTTTTCTTAATAAAGCAATCTGCTAACATAAAATACTAAAAGTTCATACCTTCTACCATATCAAGTACAGCTAAAGGAACTAAATTTGACATCTGAATCAAGCACATCTGAAAATCTAAAGATATTGATAAATTGTTTGTTAATATTATCAAAAACTGAGGCGAGTAGGTATTGTCTTTAAAAACCAAGGACTGCACACTAATATATACTGGGTACTGTATTGCACGACGAATATAAATTTTTGAATTTTCGCTTCTAATTTGGAGGAAAAATATAAGTTTCTTCGAATGCATGCATCTTAGAGTCATCACATTACTTGCAGATAAAATTTAGGCCAACATGCCAAAAAATTGGCTAATTTCAGAAAATTAAAGTTATATTTATGAATAATAGCTTTGAGTGTCAAAATAAATTGTTTATAATTTGTGACTGGGATAATAAAATTTTTGTGGCGTAAGTATTTAAGGGTTGGAAAGAAGGGTTGAGTACGGGTGAGTGAAATTTAACGTAGTTTTCGTGTTCGTTCGTTTACAGCTAATTCTTGCTCTGCCTTCTGAAATATTAATTTTGGGCAATATGTTTCGCTATTTCGAAACATATATTTTCGAATCATTCTCTTTCTCTTTCCGTCTCTCTCTTCCTCAACACTTTCCTGTTTCTCTCTTTATCAGTGTTTTCCCTCATCGGTTTCTACCTTCTTCTTTTTTTCTTTTCTCATATCCACTCACTCGATTTGATTCGTAATGTTTGGAGTGGTTGGTGGAATTAAGTTTTCTGAAAATCGACGGCTGCTCGTTCGTTTAATTTCGCACCCATGCCTATTTTTGCGGTTTACATCGATTTGATCGAAGATTATAAATTCGTTTTCATTTGTCGACCAAAATAAACGTAATAAGCGACAACAACTGGCATTTCGAAATTATGATTTTGTGTAGTGTGCGGCCTAATGAGTCACGCAATTTGTACATTTAACTAAGTATACAAATATAGGCCTACTTTTAATTGAATGAGAATAATAGGTATGCGTAAGTATTATATCGAAGTACCTACCGTGGTCGAGAGGTTGATTAGGTAACGAGGTAGACCAGTCGTGGACATGTAACCATTTGAGCTTCAGTCGTGTAAACATCGCGGATCATTATGATGAAAATTGAAAAAAATCGATTTACAGATGTAGAATGAATGCATCGTTCGCTGAGTCACTGATGATTAGTTTTAAATGTTTCCCCACACCAGTATTCATTAATCTGAATGATCGAGTATCTCTTCATGAGTGCCTTTTGTAATAGACTCCATGACCAGTGATGGATCCTGAGCGTTGTTTTGGGGGAGATGACCAAAATTTTGTGGAGTTAGAACTGTTTTTTTATTTTGCTCTTCAATAAGTTTTCGATGTTTTTTACAGTTATAGATTCTGTGGTCTTACTTTCACTTTTTCCCTTAAACTTTTGACTTTTTTTATTTTAATTTTTTTGGGGGAAAATCTCCCAATTAACCCCTAGATCCGCCACTATCCACGGTACTGCTGCAGCACGCAGAGGGTGATAAACGTCGTGGATCCATTAATTTCTGCTCGCCATGTAATGTAGAAAGTATCTTCCCCCATATTAATGGCGCAATAATTGTGTTCTTCAATACACTGTACTGCGGGAAGTATTATTAGGTGTATTTAAGGCGCAAAGTCTAAAATACCGTTAACATAATTTAGGCGACTGTACTGAACATAAAATCTCACAATTCGTAAGATTTCTTTGTTGATACGCAGTATAGTATTATTGATTTATATGTATGATATGTATTATACTTCGATATTCATCGACGTAATTGGGTATATTAATATCATTTCCCTCAATACAAAGTGACGGTTGAAAATTTCAAAACCCCCCACCAATAAGATCGTTCGCAATAATATTAATAATAATAATAACAATTAAAATTTTAATATTCTTTGCCAATTAAAATGGACCGCAGGGAAAACAAATGAGTTCATGTTCGATTTTCCGGATATTTAGGGGATAATTAGCCTATTAGCTCTGCAAGAAGAACATTTTTATATACTTTTCAAAGAATATTGATATCTAAAAATTTTATAGTTCCTTGTAGGCCGCATAATGACACTACATTTTTACTCGTCCCATCGAATTCTACTTACCGCTCAAGTTAGGCAGTCGATTTAAAATTATTCCTACCAAAGAAATTCTATGCAACTTTGTGTACGTACTCACATAAAACGTAGAATATCATCTCACTTACGTAGGAATTTCATCACTATATTACCATATTAATTGTAATAATTTGTTCCTCATTTTGTGCATTAACAGCCCAACAAAAGTATATATTTATACATAAATCGAATGAAAGCTCATGATACGCAGGTATGGTAAAACTTCTTATTTTTCAATTTAAGCTCTGATCTGGTCTAAATCCAAATTTGAAAAATATTTTTGAGGAAGGTTAAATCTCGTGGGGAATTTGAAAACTGAGGAGTGGAAAAAAGAAATGTTTGGTAACTGCGCATTTGGTTCTCGCTAATTTATTCGCGATAGGTGCATCTTATTATACTATTTTATTATAATACGAAGTGTAACCTGCAGCTTCACTTGCGTAGTACCTAATAAATGTTTTAACAACTTTTTTGTAGACTCGAATGAAACCCGATGGAAGAAAAAAATGAAACCGAGTGCGACAGAGAGAATCATATCCACCTCACCAACCAGTAGTCGCCAGATAACTAGCAAAGAAAGGGGAAGAAGTTTTTTTTAATTCTCTTTTTACCCATTTTTATTCTGTTCAAGAAATGTTTTGTCTGTTTTCTGTTTTCACAGATGGTAAAAATTGGTAAATTTTCCTCCAAGAGGACTACAGACTTTTTTGATGACAATAAACCTTCTGTAGGTTGCTGGTGTGGGGAATCAAACTGGCAACCCACAGATTAAAATAGCGGTGACACTATTACATGGCAACAATGCTACGGATGATTTGTGAAGGTGCAGGCTTATAGTAGTATAGGTTTACATCCCCATAGCCAGTCCCTTGCAGTGCTGCGGCCACGGTTGCAGCATGACAGCACACAGGATGTGGAGCTAGACTGTTGCTACATGAGGAAACTGACAAACCTGCAATACAAGCTTACATATCATGACTCAACACCACTGTGTGTGAACCTGTAGATAGGTGTGCTTCGGTCACGTCGTGGTCACCATTTCTGCAGGTTACTGGTGCGAGGAATTAAAGTGGAAACTTATAGATTGAAATAGTAGAGACGCTATCACATGGCTAAAATGCTACCAATCTTGGAATAATACAGTTTTTTCCAGAAAATCTTATGCAAATCCATCCGTTGGTTCTGGAGTGATAGTGTTTCCAACAGTTTTTAGCCCGGTAATATTTTATAACATGTAGAGATAGAGATACGTAGATGTGAAGTAGGTACATACTACCAACCACCTAAGTTTGACAGAAGTTTCATGAAGCACCCTGTATCTGCTGTTATTATCTACGGCAAAATATTGAAGTATTAGAAATATTAGAAATTTTAAAATTTTCAAGTCCGTTCAAAATTGTTGTTTAAATATGAAGTGAAGTAGTAACGACAAAAATTTCAAAAGGACGAATATTTCTCAACTTAGTCACACTTTGTAACCACATCCAGTTTCACATCCTATTTCTACCCTTGGAATTACTTCATCTCGTTAACCATCGAATGGAGTTTACGTCCGTTTGATTTTTGTGCCTCTAAAATTGAATCAAAAGTTAAAAGAGACCATACCTAGTGGCTGGTTAAATACGTTGTTGATTGTGTAATAAGTAGCCAATGAAATGGGTATTTATTGATTTAAACCAAGTTCAAGATTTTATTGTTCCTACTGATCATACTTAGTTACTTACTTCCAGAAAATATGAGAAATTCGTTCTACTATACTCGAGTGAGGCATCACAGAAATTTCAATTTGCATTTTTCCTCTTCATAAAATCGTGACATAAATTTTTGTCTTATTTGTCGACGTGAAAGCCTTTTGCCATGTTCCCTCTTGTCAACGATGAAAAAAAAAATATATATATTTCCATCGAATCGATTATTCTAGTGGCTTAGTCTGAGAGCGAAAAAATTTTTATCCTATAATATTTTATTTTACCCCAAATTTTCACGACCCTTATAAACGTTTAATCTTGATCAAAGGAGTGCGGGTCATTAACACTAAACATAGTATTTTGTTGTTTCCCACGTCCACAACGCTACAGTATTAAATTTTGCTTTCATTCGGTTAATTAAACAAAGTAAATAATAGAATCCGTATTATAATCTTATGAAAAAAAGGGAAAAAAATGTAAATGAGGCTATTGGGGCGAAATACCGGCAACATTATAGGGTCTATTTTTTCTATTTTTTCTTTTTATGAAGCAATTAAATTTAGAAACAAAACGCGTGAAAAGAGAGTTGATAAAAAAAAACAACAACAAAAAAATATCTGGAAAATTTAGTCTTTTTACAAAGGAATACTTTCCCATGCAAATTAATTCGACAAATGACGTCGTTTTAATCTTAATTATGTACAAGAAAAAGAAAATTAAAAAAAAGTAGTAAAAAAATAATAAAAAACGCTGGGTCACTTTTGATAGGAATTTTTTTATTTATTTTTTTGTTTTCGTTTCGTTCACGTACACAGATGATGAAGTAGGTAGGTATAGTAAATATTAGTGAAAATGATTAAGTACAGAAAAATGAAAATAAATACTAAAATTTCGGATTGCCTTCGTGCTGCAGAGTAGGCTGTCATACTGAAGGGACATAAAAAGAACGAAGAGAAAAAAATACCATTGAAAATAATGGAGGGATAAGGAAGAAGAAGAAAATCCAGAAAAAAAGAGAAAAAAGAGACGTAAATTAAGCTTTGGTGGATTCAATTCGTTTTAATTGAAATACAAATAATATGGCTCCAGTTTTTTTTTTGTTTTTTGTTTTTTTTTTCTCGCATCGCTGGAATTTGAAAACTTGTACGCAACGAATGTTTAAAACGTTTCGTGCGAAAGGTGAGGTGTGACGGAGGGGTGTTTAGAGTTTGCTCCAATTGTTGTAAAATGTGTGAAGGACGTTGGAAAAGACGCAATGAATTTCCTATGGCAAAGTGTTTTACCATTGGATACGAAAGGTTGGTTTGAAAATTTAGCGTTGGTTTGCTGAGTCAACGGGGCTGCGTCGGAGTGGATAGAAAAGTGGAGCCGATATGATTATCAGCGAAGTCGTATTTGTTTCGATTTGTTCGGATAGTACTGATAGAATATTTAAAGATGTAAAATAGCACGTCGACTTCTACAGTGTTGCTAAATTTATTCTCAACGCAATATTCGTTGTGACAAAGACTCTCAAGTTTGCACAGAATAAAGAAACACGTTGGCGTAGCGTGTAAAATTTGACTGGGAAGACGATGAAGTTTTTCTTACAAGAGTTGATATAGGTATAACAATATACAGCTTGAAGAGAACAAAAAATTCACCATGTGTACCCAGAACTCTCAACTACATGGAGACAATTTCAAAATTGTCTACCCTGGCCTTTATAGACTGGGACAAAAAAAAAAGTTCTCACTGGATTTTTTACCCATGTAGTTGATTTTCTACAATAAGTTTTACATAACTGTATGGTGGGTTGAAAACTGATTTTCCCTATACACCAAATGAGAAAGATAAAGAAAGATAGTCTTAGTTCTGGTCATAACATTGAAGTGAGACAAAATAGGAGAGTAGAGTGCGGGAAAAGCGAATTTATATTTGGCCAACTGGGCGTCACAATTCTGAGAATACCTTCAGGCTTAGGCGCAAATAGAGGGAGACTTGAGGGGCTCAGTCCCCCAGATTTTTAGCCAAAAAATAAATAAGGAAAATATACGTACAACTGGGAGTGAATCTTCTTAACAATTTTCTTGGAGTTATTAAAATTGATGTACTTATTTGTAGTTATTGGCCAAATGTTGCGTTCACAGTTCTGAGAAAACTTACAAAGTGATTGGGTTCAAATTTTCACTACAGATATTTTCACTTCTCTTTCAGGAGCTGGTCTGATAGAAGTTTAGGGTCTATCGATTCAGTAGTTTTTGAGAAAAATGCAATAGTAATAATTTCTGGAAAACTGGTTTTTCCAGGATTTTTAGAGAACTACTGAAAGAATAGGAGTGAAATTTTGAGGGAAGATAGTTTACCTACAAGCCCAGGTCTTGTTCAAATTTAGTAACAAAACTATGAAAAAAATATTAAAACTTCTACTATAAAACATGCATTGATTGGTATGTTTGTCACAGAATTCTAGTTAAGGTTTATTGGATAGGTACACCAAAAAGTGTGAAACTTGAAATTTTTTCAAAAATTGTTGATCACATTAGAAATTTTAGTAGGTACTAAAACTTTGAAACACTGTTTCAGTATTAAACTCAATCTCATAATATGCAGAGGTTCTGTCGCTGACTTTGGTATCTACCATTGTTATTAACAAGTTTTCTTGCAAATGAGGTATTAAAATTGACCTCACAAAAAAGTTAGGGGTGAGGATGATGAAAATTATCCGTGTCATGAGAAAAGAAAACGACTGGTACCATTTTTTCAGTTTGACCTAACTGTTTTATGTACCTATATATATATATATATGTAAGCTCTTTAGAAAATAATGAAGAATCATGTAGACACATCTTTCATCTTTCATCTTTCCATACTTAAAATCCATCAATAGATGAATATAATACAAATCTAATATATATATGAGAGATCTCTGCAACTCACTATATCAGCGAGTTCGAAACACAGACAGATACTGTGGTTATTTTAAGAATGTGAATACATATTCTTACATATATATATATATAGTGTGTATATATATATATGTATGTATTTGTGTATGTGTTGGAGTTACACTGATTGCTTGAGCACTTGTTGACTACACTAATATATCATTCTGCAGTTATTAATTTTCTCGATATGTTTTTGTTATTATTTTTCCTTCTGGTGTTCTTAGTGTTAACATATCTGTTGTTATTCTTTATATAACAAATAACTACTTAGTGCGGTATTGGAGTTTTTCTATTAATTATTTATTTAACTTATCTCTTCATTTCATCCACAAAACTAATCAATGGACATATTGCCCCCAATGTCCAATAGTATGTACATATGTATGTATTGCCCAAAATTTTGTATTCACAGTTCGGAGAAAACTACCCAGTGGATGGGACTGACATATTTATGAAAGATCTTTCTCATATCGGAGCAAGTCTGAAAGAATTATTTTGCCAATAGGTTAATTAGTTTCTAAGACAACTAGAAAACAAAAAATTTCTGGAAAAAATTTTTTTTTGGGAGGATTCTGAGAAAGTGACAAAAGTGATCTGGCTGAAATTTTCACGATTGACTTTCCTTATGTTGGAGCAAGTTTCTTAGAAGTTTGGTGCCTATTAATGCAATACTTTCTGAGAAAATTGGAGAAGAAAAATTTCTGGAAGAAATGTTATGTTCATGGTTTTAAGATAATTACCAAAGAGATAGGCCTGAAATTTTTACAACAGATAGCTATTGTATGGGAGCAGGTTTGAAAGTAGTTTGGTGCTCATTGGTTCAGTAGTTCTCGAGAAAATTGGAAACAAAAAATTTCTAAAAAAGCAGTTTTTAGTGATGAAACATCGATAGATTGATATTTTTGTTAAAGATATGAATAATGGTCGATAGTGTTTCGTAATTTCTTAACCTGAAACTAGCAATGAAATATCGATATATCGATAACTATTGATATAAATATTATAGAGGATGAGGATCGGTGAAGACACAAATTAGTAATTTGAAATAAAAGTATTGATCGAAGTGGCATCCCAGAAGCGTGTGTATTTTACATCAGTTACATAATAATAGTTTGAGGACAGTTTGAGTGAGATAATTGATGATGTACTGAGATAAACGAGTGAGTGGCGGAGATGGTAATACAGTGTAGCTGCGAACAAAGATGTAAAATATATTTTAATGTAATCGTGTGTTCGCAGGAGTGAGAGGGGAGAAGGATTGGTGGTCTCAACCACTATCAATATAAATATCGAGCAAACTGGATTTTCTACAGAAGCATTGCTGCCCCAGAGAATTTCATGCAAAGCTACTTTGATGTTTGTATCAACATCCCATTGGTGGAGATTTTTCAATGCATGCAAAAACACAACAACCCACGTAATCCCATGCTCTCCAAAATTAGCACCATTTTTACATCTGAAATTTAGTCAAGTAGGTAGCCTATTATAAAGAATTCGTTGGCAGAAAAACGGTATTCGGTCTTCACAGCGCGTTCTTCGGTTCGATTAAATTCAAATTCGAAATTTCAGGATTCGCTTCTCAGACCATTGTACAATCGACGACGTTTTCCCAATCCACCTCGCATCGGTACTCCTTCAAAGGTAAAATAGAAGAAATTGTTTTGCCGCGGAAAAAGTAAGTCTTTCTAACTTTCGTATAGAACTTCGCATTCGCCAGTTCCAATAAAATTAACTTTAGTCGCCTACATCCTCCGCAGAGGATAGTTGTTTAAATAATTTATTAAACCTTTTCATTCTTTTTTCCCCTTCCACTTTTTTCCATTCTTAGAATGGCGCAAATTCTACCTTGTATTCGGTGCATTCTCGAGGGAATGCAAAAAAAGTCACCAAAAGGAATTTCAGTATACTACTCTCCAACTCTCGTAACTTCTCATTTACGTTCGTGCAGACCGCTAACCAATTGAGTATTTTTTGGCTCATTTTTATTTCTCTCGCTCTCTCTCTTTCTCTCTCTCTCTCTCTATTTCTCTCTCTTACCCTCTTTCTCTCCACGTTCTTTTGTCCGACACTGATAAAATCATTGCTAAAATTGAATTAGCACTACACCGTTCGTGTAATGGGGAATTTATTTCGAAATGCTATCGCGAATTACCAGCTAAAATCAGGAAACGAGAAAACTGTATTAAAGCAATTTTTCTTTTACGATTTCGACCATTTTTCCTTCTATTTTTGTTTTTTTTTCACCCCATAACTTTTGTTTCTTGCGGAAATGGTCGAACCAATGTAAATTAATACAAAAATTTATCGTTATTTATGGTGTTTTTTGTTTTTTAATATTAATCTGGAAAATGAAGTCGGTTTACTAATGACCCATAACCCACGAGGGAGACGTTTGAAGAAAATTCAGTTGTAACTGTCGGCCATTAGTTCAGGCTACAAATCCGATACCGAAGAAAATAAACGCGAAAGTTTTATAATTAATAACATGCGAGGCGATAGATTTGGTAAATGGAGGTAATTATTCGAAAAAGCAAATATCGGTATTAAAAATTTTATGGTCATAACATCGTTACAAGGATACAATCGACTATACTATTTATAACCCAAGGGTTACTCTTGGTCTGCGTTTTTTTACAACAGATTTTAGTGTCAATAGGCCTACTGTCATTTGTTCAAATTTAACTTGGCAAACTTAGGATTATTGGGTGAACTAAGAGTTCACTACGAGTGGTATGGCGACAAGTCAGACATCTCAACGTGCAATGCATCAGAATTATGGATTCCGAATTCAATTCTTAGTAGGCATGTCTCAATACACGCTGGCACCTCGAGTGACCTTCGCATGAGAGATTACCTACATTTAGAGAAAACAGAGTAGAATTATTTTTTCCGAACAGCCACAGTCTAATCGGGTAAGTCGATAATATTAGAAATTGGTTCAAACATCAAAGAAAAAATAACAACAGAGAGAAAAATTAAAACCTTAAAAAGTTAGCTTCCAGAAAGTAATAATATGCTGTCTACAGAGTAAGCATGATAATTATTCGATTCCTACGGCCACGAAAGTAAGAGAGTGATGGCCAGGTTTAAGTACGATAATTTTGGGGCTGTAAGTGTAACCTCTCAATCAGGGGCATGTTCAGAGTTTTGAGGGCTTTCTAAATTCCAATATTGTGAGCCCTGGGGCCCCCATGAAGCCATATTGTATGTCACCGTATCTCTTTTCATAATTTTTTTGACAATACTCCATGAAAATCTAAGTTTCATAGCATTCGGATTGGAACAAATAAAAACAAATTTATTTTAACTAAATTTATATGATGTAGTTTTCAAATTAAATGTTACAAATGACCTACAGGGTTACCAAGCACTTTCCCTAATCCGTTTTCCCTAAAATCAAAGGTATAATATATAATATATTTTATATGGATATATTTGATTTAAAATTGCCCGGCTCTTTATTCGTATAACATGTGTGGAGGAAACACCGAGTCAGCTTTGCACGACAGCCACAAAACTAACAATGCCATCGAAGGCTGGCATAATCACTTTTATTTGGTAGTTGGCAAGCACCACTCAGATCTCTACTCATGATGAACTGAGCTGAAAAAAAAAAAAACTCTAGCGCAGCATGTTTGCTCAATATTTATATCGATAGTTATTGATATATTAATTCACTCGTCCATCTCCATACATATTTGTTTATCTCACTCAATTTGTACTCATACATAAATTATGTAACGGTTACAAAATACACACGCTTCTGGGACGCTACTTCGATCAATACTTTATTTTATGTTATTAATTTGTGTCTTCATCGGTCCTCATCCTCTATAATATCTCATTGCTGGTTTCAGGTTAAGTAATTACAAAAAACTATCGACAATTACCCATATCTTTAACAAAAGTGTCGATCTATCGATGTTTGATCACCAAAAACCACTTTTCCAGATAATTTTGTTTTTAGTTTTCCCAAGAACCAATAAACCAATGAGTACTGAACTTTTTTCAGACTTTCTCCCTTTGTGAAAATTTCAGCCTGATCTATTTGGTAGTTTGCTCAAAACTATGAATATAAAATTTTTTCAGAAATTATTCTTCTCCAGTTTTATTGGAAACTACAAAATTAATAGGCACCAAACTTCTAAGAAACTTGCACCAACCGAAGGAAAGTCTATGGTGAAAATTTCAACCACATTTGTTCTGTCATTTTCTCAGAATCCAGAAAAATGACTTTTCCAAGAATTTTTTGTTTTCCAGTTTTCTCAGAAACTAATTAACCAATAAGCAAAAAACTTCTTAGAGAAATATATCTTTTGTAAAAATTTCAATCCTATCCACCCAACAGTTTTCTCAGAACTGTAAACAAAAAATTTTGGGTGATACATATATGCATACATAAAAAAAATTAGGTCAAAATGAAAAAAGAGTACCAATCGTTTTCTTTTCTCATGAAACGGAAAATTTTCATCATCTCCATCCCTAACTCTTCCATGAGATCAATTTTAATACCACTTTTACAAGTCTTTCCCAAGTCTTTGAGAAAAATGTTTATTAAATAATTTTCTAATCACTATAATGCATTTCCCTCTCAAAATGCAGAGAATTTTTTTTTTCATTTTCTTGGGTACCAACCTATCTGTAACTTATTTTTTATAATTCATGTTTATAATCGTATTTTTCAGGCAAAAATCAGCTCTTGCTATTTGTAAATTTATGCTAGCCTCAAAGTAAAGTGATTTCTCCCAATTTAGAATTATAATTTCTAAGAAAAATTCACCATCCGACTTGGGTTTTAAACCTGTAATGTCCATGTTTCATGGCGGACTTCTTAACCAGTAGGCTATACAAGTTAGTTAAGGAAAGGCTGTCAGTATGACTATATCTGTTTATTTTGATTATTTTTTTCTCTTTTAAATTTCTAATTAATGATTTTGTTACTTTCTGATCATTAATTATAAAAAATATCTTCCTCAACAAGTTTGAAACTGAGTTTACATGACTTGGAAATTGCTCACTTGCTACACTTGTTTTGCAAACTTGTCTTCTCTTATGTAATTCTTCACTTTCAAACCTTGGTGTGTAATATACTATTACAGACTGTTTTTATATAAACCAACTGAATGTAGTAGGAGAGAGTGGTGGTGATGTTAAAAACTACAACATCCAAATGCTGATAAATTTTAACAAGTCCTTGTGCTCTTGTAAGAGCTGCTCAAACAAATACAAATGTATTCTAATTATGAAAAACATCTGAGGTAGGGGTAGGTATTATTGATAATAATGTACTGTAATGATATACTGTATTTTTATATTATCTTTTATAAATCTCCTATATTTCTTTCGTACTTAGTTTCATATTCCATAAATAATTTCAATTATACTTTTGTACGTTATTCTTTCATGAATTGTCATGTCATCCATTCAAGTCTTAACTTGTATGGTAACATCACCATTTCCCAAAACTAACCTGTGTTGTACACCTATTGATGATATCATTTATTCCTTGAACACATTTTCTAAATCTGAAAATATTAATATTCCTCTTAATTTCATATAGGATAAGGTTACCAAAATCTACCACATTTCAGTTCAGCTTCCCATAATGACAAAAATAATATTTTTAGAATCCCAACAATATATTTTCTGATTTTTATATTCTTACTTCTATTATGTTTTCATTCACACTAGTCTCACTCAAACATTGTCAGAATTACAGCTGATTTTATTAACAAACTCCAAATGGTACAATTTTGGCAACTAGTTTCCTAAATTGTACCAGTAAATTTCCTAAATCATACTTGTGATAATTTTTTCATTTTTATGGCTTATAGTATTGTGTTTGAAGTTGATTTTATTTTATTTTTATTTTTTACCATATTTTTAGGGATATTTTTAATAAATAAACTGTAATAGACCCATCACAATGTTTTGAAATACACAACAACAAAATGTGGTACAATTTATGAAACTTATCACTCTTATCAGTGATACAATTTAGGAAAGAGAGTTAACTTTCATTATAAAACTAGGTACAATTAAGGAAACAGTGTTTACTTCCAATAAACTTAAATTTTCCACCTTCAAATTATAATTTTAATTGAAATTTTCTTAAAATATGATAATGAGGTTTAAACTTAACTAAATTAAAAAAACCATTTTTTTCAAGCCTAATCTTATTAAAACAACATGATCAAGTTATTTGTCTTTAGGTATGATATTTTTCTTAAGCTTGAAAAGAGGAGGAAAATAAGTATATTAAGAAAATATTTGGTTCCCTTGTAGTTATTTGTACTTAATTTCATTATTTATTAAAGGGATCAGTATAATTGACACTCATTTTTTAAATATCAGAAGTGGTATGATTTAGGAAACTGTACGATTTTGGTAACCTTACCCTATACATCAACTTCATGTCACCAACTCCTGTTTTTACTGGCTAAAACACTATGACATTTATTGTAACCAAATTAGATGTAACCCCCCACACAAACAATGTGTAAAATCACTCAAACTAACTTAGCTCTAAACCTAAAATATTCTGTACCTACATTCATTCTCTTACTTTCATTCATAAAATCAGTAAAACTTTGTATTTCTATTAAATGTACACCATATTAAAAGTTTAACTATGTCGTATATCTACTGTTTTGTAACAACTACACCGTTACATATACTTACCTTAATTCGAGTCTTATATTTTGAAGAAAGTATCTAAGTACCTTGAATAATTGAATAAGTGTTTTATGTGGCCTATTCTCTAACGGTACCATGCCCAAGTTATAAGATGAAAAAAGCATTCGAGAATGCCAGAAAAAAACCACCCTCGAGTGGGCCGAAAATGACTAAAAAGAATTTTAGAAAATTTCATTGGATACTCCATTCCGCTTCGGGCGTCATTTTGAGAGATTTATGGCAAATCATTTGTTTGAAGTATTTTAGAAAATGCTGCTTCACGAAGAAGTTGCGGGTCGATGGAATTGATATTATTTTTAAGGGAAGAGATTGAGTGGCAGCTGCGCTTATCCTTCGCAGAATTAAGCGGAATTTCGCTTTAATGTATATTTTCACTTTGGAAAACAGTATCAAAATTACATAATGTATAGTAACCGAAGTAGGGGTGTGTTGTAAATCGTAGTTTTAACTTTACGCCATAAATTTAAACGCTGGTGGCGTCGACGGCATTGGTTCTGCTTGAAGTTTTATGGGCGTAGCTGTATAAGTGAGTTAAGATGGCAAGAAGATGGCATACACAACATATTATACACGTTGGACTAAGTTCTCGTGCACATATTGGTCTGTCAGTCTTTCATTTGCAAACTAACGCGAAGGGCTCACAATTCTAGTGAATGATAGTTTATAAAAATTTTAATCATTTTTGTAGACAGCAATTAAGAAATATAATAGGACGAAGGAGGGGTGAAGGAAGGGTAAATAAATTTTGATTTTCAGATAAAAATAAGTACTCACCCACTAAAGTAATTTTGGATCCCCAACTACCTACAAAATTGAAATAAGTTTCATTTACAGTAATGCAAGAACCTATAGTGAAATAAAAAAAAATACATTTAACACAAATTCTTGATATATTATCCACCGAATACTTTTTTTTTTGTTATTGCACATAGGTAATTACGTAGGTAGGTACTGAGAAGTCCGAGATCTTGGACTAAAAATAAAAATTATTTTAAACATAATAATGACGTCACAATTTAAAGACAGTTTTTTGGAAACAAAATTATTCGAATTTGGACATTATAATATCTGAATTCGAACTCATATTCAGATGAAGACATGAAGACATGAAGACATGAAGACATGAAGACATGAAGACATGAAGACATGAAGACATGAAGACATGAAGACATGAAGACATGAAGACAGAAATAAAATTTGATTCTTTTTCAGGCAATCTTAATACATTTTATTTCAGTATCGACTCATCCAAATTAAAACAACTCTTGACAAATAATTTGGTTCGATCCGATAGACTGGCGCCATGACTTATATGAGGATGAACACAAATTCAATAGAAGTAAAAACCCATCGACGGACATGAATGCAGCCAACCTTATTTGCTTTATCTTTTGCTTCTCCATGCTTTGGTTACAGTTTGCAGTCATATTATATTTTATTATATTTTATTTTATCAATCATCCATTTGCGGTTTGCTTATTGTATGTCAACATGTATATTTGCTATCTTTAATTTTATTGTCTGCATATACATTAATTCCTCTCGCTTTTTGTATATTATCGACATCGCATGTTTAAAAGTAATTAAGCAGACAATAAGTGGGGAAATCTTGCTGACAAGAAGTACTAACTTGTGAAGACGAATTCTAATTTTTATTCACTCTTGTTCTGGCGATACCCAGTACTAGGTTTGTCTTTACAATGTAGTCCTTCTTGTGTAGGCGGATAGTAGCAGGTCCAAGTCTCAAGTCGTACGTTAAAGACCTCACGCAGGCAATTATTAAGTGTACCATTTTTGGATGTAGATTAACTTCAACTTGATCTACCTTGAAGACAAACTAGGATGGTAGTTTGAATTCTGGTTAGGTTCAGTTGAAGACAAAAGACAAATTAGGAGTGTTCTTTCGTCATGAAGGATTAGTAGTGATGATATATAAGTCATTTCTGGTTTCGTCAGTTTATATATTGTAATTCAAGGCAATCTTTTGAAAACACCTGCGAGGTGAAGTTTTAAGTCAACAATACGATCAGATGGAGTTCCTAGCATCTGTTAGGAGGGAAATTTGGTGTGTTGAAGACAAATTTAGGACAAGCTTAGTTCGAGATAACTGCTTTGCTCTGTCATTTAAAGGCCGTGTAGAGCCTTCTTTCGCACATAGTGAATTTGACTTCATCTATGTTTGTTTATTTTTTCAACTCACCCTCACACAAACTAAAAGCTCCGAAGCCTAAAGTTTCATGATAGGAGTCTTTTACAACCCTACAACCATCACTTATGAAGACAAGCAATTAGGTGAAGACAAAGATATTTTCTGATGGTTACCCCTATTTGTTGTCTGCAATAGCTTTTTTTTACCTTTTTATTTTTCCACTGTACTCTTGGCTTTATTCCGCTTTGTTGACACTATGATTCTTTTTAATTATAGTCTTTAACAAAATAATTCTGCTGTTCGTTTTTGTAGGTTTCAAACCTCTTATGGATCGAAACTTTGTTAGGCTCTTCTGTCCGCACCACCCAGCTTATTGCTGATTTGTCATATTAATTTGCTGAAATATGAAGAAAATTGTAAGCTGTAGAAGTTTAATTCAAGTCAAGAAGAATTCAGCCGTGGGATATTGTCAAAGTCAAAAAAATAAAATGTCTTGAAATCACATTATCAAGACCCCTCGATTCAGTGTTTCGGCTGCATGATGCCCTAGTTTTAGGACATTGTGACGTCATTAGCATTTAAAAACCACAATACATTAAAGGTTGACTTTGTGAGCTAATCGATTTCAAATTGCCTCTTAAAATAAGGCAATCAATTTTGGACGCCTCAGTACATATACTTACCCACTAACACAGAATAGGTTAAGTGTTGTCGTTTTTCTGGAAATTATAAAACTAATTTGAAAATGAGAGTATGACGCGTCATTTAAATGTGTTCTCTTAGTCAAGAAAATGTATACTCTGTACTCGAAGTTTTATTTCTCAATTCCTTGATCCCACTGTACTTCTTGTATCCCGAAAGTCGGCGCATAGGCTGTTGAAGTGTTAACACCGGAGTTTACTGATAAGAATCACTTCGAAAAAAAAAAATTAAACGAATCAAAATCTGTCGGCATTTTTGCCAAATTAAATCGTAATTGTGTGAAAATAGTCCACGATCCATCTGTCGACGTAGGGCTGAGCCTTAAAAGTGGGTAAAGGATTAGGGCTGTCCTCACATTAGCCTATACCAGGAGTATTATGAATAAAATTATAATCTTTCCAAATTTACACGATTTAACGATGAGAAAACAATAAAAATATTGAAACTGTTTCATGCCCGTTTTAAATCGAGTAAAAATTTTAACCCTTGTTTTTCGTCACAGTTTGTCTTTCATTTGTTTTTCTCTTTGATTTGTAGGGTGGGAGGGATTCACGTGTAAGATGTTCCTACTTCCTACTATTCTCGATAGAGTTCCGTTTAAATAATTTCTTTGTTTCACCCCGATTCTTTGTCAAATGTTCAGAGTTACGTCTCCTCTTGACCAATTCCATTCAACGATGAAAAAATATACGAAATTAATTTTAAAATTTTCTAATAAATTACAGCGTTAGGTCGGTCGATCGTTGAAAATTCGTCATTCTTAATGACGCACTACCAAAAGCCAAAAAATTTTAAACTCGCCGAACCTAAAAATTTCTGCAAATAAAGTTGGAAATCGACGGGATCACAGCGTCCCTTCCAGCTCTACGATTTGGTGAAATCGAAACTCTTGGGCTCGTATTTTTATGTCACCCATACTTTCGTTCGTCTTATTTCACCATATTTTGTCGCAGCATCACATCGGTCGTACGAACGATGCATAGACAATTTCGAAAATATGAAGGCTAGAAATTGTTTATTCCCAACGAGACGAAAATTTTTCTCTGAACAAAAATTAACGAAAACCTCGCGACACTTTACAATCGTAAAACATCATTTCCTGCCGAGTTACCAGTTTTTATGAAGTAAGCTGCTCGAATGATGGACGTTTCCTGAATTTTTTCATTTTTCAGGCTCCTTCTTGTCTGTACGCCCTTTAAATTTTATTTTATTTTCCACCCAACGCCGTGCCCGCCTATGGTCGCTTCTTTTTCTATACACGAAAAACTTTTAGCGCACAGGCCTACTTAGCCTTTTTTTTCTCGTCTCTTTTTCCGTCTCGCTTCGTCGCTTCGACCTTTTCTCGGTTTGTCTTCGTCTGTCTCTTTAGCTTTTCGTATGCTATATACTTTGTTAAAATGTGCGGCTATTACTTTTCGAATAACTTTCGTAATATCGTCGCAAACGCCATTATACTTTGTCAGTATTCATGGCAGCGATAAACGTTCATTTTAGCATCGTTTTGTACATATGCGCCCATTCATTTTGTAGCAACCCACGTGGCCGAGTAAAAGTTTCATCCGTTTTTATAGCTTCATGTGCGACCAAATAGGTGGTATTGAGAGTACGTATTCTCGAAAATAACATCAAATACTTCGGCGCAGGCGGCAGAGGTAGAGCCGAGTCAAAAGTAATTAAATTGATACGACATTATTGAAACGAACAAATGCAAGATCAAGATCACGGCCATTCTCGACTTCAGTCTCGCCATTATTTACACGTTTTTGCGTTAAGCAATTAGCTGTTACTGGAGAAGAAATTAAATTTCACATTCAAAACTGTTTTCAGCAATGCCCTTGTCAGTTCGGTGACGACACCTCGGCGTCCCCTTCACTCGATGGACGGTGTTTTGTGTTTTTACTCAGTTTGCTTGAAAACGGGGTATGGAGACTCAGTAGTATGAGGATTAGGGGCACGGACCGCCGACGACAGTCACCGCCGCAAGGCAGGCCAATATTCGTCTCTATGACGTTAAATGATAATTGCACAATGTATGTTCGATTGTAATTACTTGCACGTACATGCAAGTAATGTACGAATACCGAATTGTGACTAATCTCGACAATGCGATGATGTCACGATCCATACACAAACTAGCCCATTATCTCTTATCACTATAAGAGATGACGCAACTGGGCCACTCACATGAACATACGTATTTGCTACGTATGTGTGTTAATGTGTGTGTAAATAAGCCCGTATATAAACCATCCAAAATGGCTCTAAAATTGCCAGGTTCAATTAGAGTGACAACTTGACGAACAGTTTATCATGAAATAACGTTAATAATAATATCAAAATGCTTATATATTCAAGGTATTTTACGCCTTATTATGCAGAATTGGGATGTACAAGAGTGTGTAAAGACTTTACCTACTCTTGCGCAATATATGGATGTGCCAGAGATTGTAAAATTATTGTTTACTTCATAGGCCAAAAACTCGTTCTTTTACATTCGCTGTACATGTACTTGAAACTTGTTCTTTTGTGCATGTGTTGCATAAACATGTTTTTACGAAATTGCCTTTAAATGTGGGCTATGTAACTTGTTTCATACACACATATTTTTTATCCATTTTGCTTGAAAACGGGGTATTAATATTGACCTCACAAAAAGTTTAGTGGTGGTAATTAAGAAAATTATCAGTTTCATCAGAAAAGAAAATGAATGGTACCATTTTCTTATTTTGACGTAATTTTTTTATGGATAAGTTACATAATTATAAATAGGATATAGTAGGTATGTATATAATTTATGTATGTATGTATTACCGGAAATTTTATGTTCACAGTTTTGAGAAAATTACGGAATGGATAGAGCTGAAAGTTTCACAAGAGATATTCCTCATATAGGAGCAGGTTTGAAAGAAGTTTAGTGCCTATCCGTTTTTCTAATTTTTGAGAAAACTTGAAAACAAAAAATTCCTGGAAAAGTTATTTTTATAGGATTCTGAGAAAATGACAAAAGAGATGGGGCTGAAACTTTCACGATAGAATATATATTATCCTTATGCATGTGAAAGTTTAATAGAAGTTTAGTGCTTATTAATTCAGTAGTTTGTGAGAAAACTGGAAAAGAAAAATTATTTGAAAAAAATTTTGTGTTTATGGTTAAGAAAAGACTAACAAACAGATATGACTAAAATTTTTATGAAGGTATTCCTTATATGGGACCAGGCTAATAAGAGTTTAATGCCTATTGGTTTGGCAGTTTCGAAGAAAACTATAAAACAAGAAATTACTGGAAATCAGTTTTAGATAGCATTAATATAGAGGATGAGGACCGGTGAAGACATAAATTAGTAACAAGAAAGAAAGATTTACACGAAGTTACATCCAAGAAGCGAATGTATTTCGTAATAGTTACATAATTTAAGTATGAGTAGAGTTTGAGTAAGATAAACGAGTGTGTAGAGATGGACGAGTGAGTGGCGGAGATAGTAACACAGTGTAGCCGCAAACAGAGATATAAAATATATATTAAAGTAATCGTGTGTTCGCAGAAGTGAGAGGGGAGAAGGATTGGTGGTCTGAACAAATAAAACATAGATAGATCGATATTTCTGTCGAAGATATCAATAATTATCGATAGTTTTTTGTGATTTTTTTACTTGGAACTACCAATGAAACATTGATATGACAAAATACTGTTTAGATATCGATAATTATAGATACAAATATTATATATGTTGTGCATTGATGCAATAGAGTAATTGTATAAAAGTGTCGGTACATTAATTATTGTTCAATCAATAGTTGGTAACACTGTATCGTCATTCTCCAGTTCCTATTCAGTTGCGTCGTCAATCTGTTCAGTTCGTGAGTTGTGTCTGTTCATGTGAATATCTCTCTTCATTAAATTAATTTATTAGTGTGGTACTTGTGTTTTTCTCATTTATTTATTCTCTGGTGATATAATTAACATTCGTCTACCTCATACTTCCACAGACTCCAAGCCACCAGAGTTCAACATAGTGGAGGCGCCGGGTACCTCGCAAGAATATGGATTCAACTGCTCCAGAGGTAAAAACGTGATGGTACTCGAATTCAGTAAGTATGGTGTAGGCGTAAAAAGAAGATGGGTATGTTAAATTTATTTATTTATTAATAGTGTTTGTAATGGTGTTTGTAAGTTGAAATAGTGGTGTGATAATTAATTAAGTGGTGAGGTGATGGTTAATTAAGTGGCGTGATAAAAGGCTGTCGACAGCAAGGCATGAGGAGAGTAATATTGTTTCATGGTGTGGCGTGTAATTTTATTGCATGGCGTGTAATTTTTCACTGTGTGGTACGTAATTTTAATCGTATGATGCGTAATTTTAATTGTGTGGTGCGTAATTTTAATTGTTGGTGAGTGGCGTAAATTTTTATTAAATGACAGGTGATGAAGTAACAGGCATAAATCAAAAGTGTACACTATAATTGATCGATCTTTTTATTTTTTATTTAAATGGAGAAATTTTAGGTGAATGGAGATGAACGGAGATGGCGTAAAGTCAAGTCAATTTATTTATTTAAGTCGTCAGTCTTTATTTGAAACGGGAAAAATGAAGACGTAATGGCGATCTTTTTTTGAATTTGGAGTATAAAAAAAAAACAGGTGTATAATAATAGTTAAAGGGTGAGATGATATATATATATATATATATATTTATCAGAAGAGGTGAGCTGAGAAATGGCGGTAAACTGGTGTAAAAACCCTTCTGTTAAAATGGCGATTATTTTTATCTCACTCTATTCAAAGTAGCCAAATGGAGAAGAAGGAAGGTTGAAAGGAGAGAACAAAAAGACATATATATAATTGTGCGGCATGATACTGGTTGTCATCAGTATACACAAACACACACGTATAAAAGACGGAGAAACCTATTATTGTAGTTGTGTAAAACGGATAGTTGGCAGATGTTGAAACATATTTGTATTTTATTTTATTTGTGTGTTAGTATTGGTTAGACGATTGACGGAGAAGACAGATGTAATAGTAGACAGCGACGAGGCAAATTGTATAGATAGGAGAATGGGGAATTATACGTACACACACACACAAATATATAAAGGAGTTTATCTGGTGAAACGTATATTGTATGTCAATAAATAATATAGTTCCGTGCATTGTTGGATATAGGCAACATGCATGAACGTAATAATGTGGGAATTTTTATTGCCCCTTAATGAATATATAGTAAATGGCGTATGAGTAATTCTGGGAAACGGAGTAAAACTTAAACAAAAAAATGGAGATGCCCAATCAGAAGCTAGGATTGTGATTTAACTATTGACTCAATGATTTTTTATTGGTGATCTATTGTTTGGAGGTAATTGATGACACATGTATTACTATATTAGGGATCACTCATTTCATGGCTCATATATTGCGAAATTAGTCAGTCACTGCAGTCACTGTCAGTTCTTGGTTCGGCAAACATCGCATTTTTTGTTTTATTAATTGCGTTCAGTCGGTGTTAGTGCATCTTTTTACTACTATTAATGAGCATTAGTGCAAAAACCTTCATACTTTTCTTTATTTTTGTCATTTATTTCGAATCTTTTTCTCATATTTTCTACTGTGGATTATTTATTTCGTGTATTTTATTAACTGTTTCGTATTTTTATTTTCGTCTTCTTAAAGGAACCACGGGTGAGATCTTACGATTCTTTCGAGGTCGCAATATATAAATTTTCACAAACAATTTACTAAACGGAGGGAGTAATAATGTGACGTCACATTGATTAATGCAGTATCATCTATAGTTATTCCTTCTAGTTAAAACAAAGGTGCAATTGAAAGAGGTACCAGTACGTAGACCAAAAGCTTCCGCTGCAAATAAAGGGGAGACTCCTCGGAACTTGATCAGTCTGTTAAGGCCAAAACCACTGCACCAAAAAGTTCTATTCCTAAGCCCATTGCAAAACCTATACCAACTTCCCAATATAAAATACCAAAAATATCTAAGCAAATGGTGAGCAAGGCAACCCAACAGGCGCTGGCTGCCAAACCTACGAATGAGGAAGACATTCAGTCTACCTCAAAAGAGGCAAATGTCAGGAGTATTGCCATGGAACTTGCTAAGGCGTTTCAGCAATCCATGAGACAAGAACAGGCGAGGGAAGCTAGGTTAAGGAATCCTGCTTTGATTCAGGAGATGCAGGATAGAATAGTATTTTTAGAAAATACATTGGCGGAGATTACTGAGTCGGGCCTATATTGACATTGTACAAAAACATGTGTCTTAAGGAAATTGCTGATTTAGATTTTAAAAGTTTTAAAAGAGTTTAAGCGATGTGAGATGCATAGGGCGTCAGAGGCACTTCGCAAAGAATTAGCTCTTTTAAAATATAATCCTTCTAGGGAAAAGCCTTATCAGTTTTTCCAACGTTTTGACGAATTATTAAGTCTTATGAAAATAATGAGGATAATGATGAATTAACGGAGAAAGAAAAACGGAATTATTTTTATATGGCGATGGCCAGAAGTTCCAATATGATAGAAACTATAAATTTTATTTTTAAACGAACGAATAACGTAGGCCTATCTATTGAAGAAATAAAATGTTTAATCCTACAGGCTGAGGCAAATAGACAGATGGAACGGCGAAATGAAGGTTCGAATAGGGGCTTGGCAGGACCAAGAAGAGGCAATGTCGTATTTACTAGACGATCACATGCACGAACTGGTGTTACAAATAATAGCAGAATTAGTCCAGGTGCTAGATGTTTCAATTGCCAGGGTTATGGCTTCAACTGTGGAATTGTTACGTCGACGCACAGTGCTACTTTTTGTCCTAAGTTAGGGAAGATGAGGCCAGTGATAGTCTCACAAAATGACAGGTATAGACACACGTTTTATAATAGTCGTAGGTCAAATAGGTACATGTATTACAGAGGGCGTAGCTCGTATCGTGGTATTGCACCACCTAGGGGCAGATTTGTTAATCCACAACCTAAACTACTGACTGGAGGAGTAGCCAAACCTTTTGGAGGTGCACTTTCAAACAGGCATGGAAGGGGTGGCAAAAATAAAACGGTGGATAGAAAGGTGAAGGACACTAAAATTAATGATGAACAAATGGCAGCTAAATATGCGTTGGTCGAAGTTGACAATTTCAAGGCTGAACCGAAGAAACATGACTCAAATTTAGATAATACTGAAGTGGATGTGCAATTTGACATTCCTCAATCGTCTTGTATTTCGCAACACACGTATGTGACCTCTGATTGGGAGGAGTGCCTCAATATTCCTTTGCCTCCTAGCCCCTCACCTTAATCGACCATTCAAAACTTGGAGCAATCTTCAGCATTGATGGTCACTTCTGAGGAGGAGACCCTGTTGGATCTGGATGACGCTGATAATTCGACGTCGTCTCAGAATAATCCTTCAGGTAAACCTGTGTATAAAGTATCCTTTTTGTCGGATAGTGGGGCAACTCAACACATTATTTCCAGTCCTGTCCCACTTGTTAATAAAAAACGCCATAATGAAAAAGAGCTTAGTGCCAATGTAGACTCGACGTTGTCGTGTAAGTTAACTGGTGACTTTCTTACTCGTGATTTACTTGGTAATAAAGTTAGGTTTAATAATGTTAGGTGTTGTCCTCAGTTGTCTGAAAATTTGTTTTCAGTACAAAAATTAATAGATCTAGGTTTTACTGTGGTTTTGAATAATCAAAACATTCGAGTGGTAAATGGTGATCAGACGGTGACCTATTTTTCTGGAGAATATAAAAAACCATTTTGGCATATGGAAATGGTGACTGATCTTACTAATGATAGTGTAGATTATGATGACGAGACACCGGTGTTATCTCGTCACTTGCATTTAAACTCTGCTCATGTTACTGATGTCATGCCCGCAAACAATATGGAGGGAGAAGAGGAAGAAACAGGTGAGAATATAGAGAACGGAGAAAGAGAGAATTATTCACTGGTACAAACGTCAGATAACATTAGTGGAATACATATAGGTAATAATGATAATATAAATAATAATGATAATAATAACAGTAAAATCGAACAAAATAAAATGGAGAATAATAATAATAATAATAATAATAATATAGAGGATAATGATAATTTAGAAAAGTCCAAAATGGAGGGAGTAAATGATAATAGCAAAGGTGAAAGTATGATTGACAATGAAAACCCGGAGAATGATCGAAAGGTAATTAATATTGAGGAAATTCCCGAACCTATGATATTAGACATTACCGGAGTGAATAAGTCTATACCCTTAGAACTGCACTGGCACTACAAGTTAGGCCATGTGTCAAAAAATATTTAAAGAAATTGGCGCAAACTAAACAGGAGTTAAAAGGAGTTAAATTTACGGGAATAATAAAAGACTGTGAAATATGTGCAGTCTCTAACCTCACAAAATTACCCTTTAATCAACCAAGGTGGAGAGCTGAGCACCCACTACAAATGATTCATTCTGATGTAATGGGTCCTATATCACCCACTACATTCCCAGCTAAACGGAGATTTATAGTAGTATTTATTGATGACTATTCTAGGTATGCACAAGCATATACTATGACACAAAAGTCTGAAGTTGGCGAATGTTTAGAAACATTTATACGGAGCACTAGAAATCTATTAGGGAAAGATGTTAAGGTGTGTTATTTGAGATCTGATTAAGGAACGGAGTTTATAGGAGGATATACAAAACAGGTGTTAGAAAAGGAAAATATTGATCTCCAATTAGCACCACCTGATACCCCCCAACATAACTGAGTGGCTGAAAGGTTCAATAATACCATTCAAAGCAGAGTGAGAGCTTTAATGGCAGATTCAGGGTTACCTAGGAATATGTGGGATTTAGCTGTTAAAGCAGCAGTTTACGTGTACAATCGTACCCCACACAAATCTATAAATTATGATATACCTTTGATTAAATTTGCACCAAGTGTACCATGTCATTTTAATCAATTACGGAGATTTGGTTGTTTAGCATATTCAAAGGTTAAAAGAAAACCGGAGACTAAATTCTCAGGATGGGGAATCTGTACTGTAATAGTTGGATATACCCGATCTGGTTATTTATTATGGTGTCCAGAAACTAAATCCTTAATTGAATCGCGAGATGTAAGGTTTAATGAGAAACTGGTGTATAAGAATAAATATAAACAACAGGAGAGAATTGAAAAAGGAGATATTAATTGGTTTAATTATTTTAATAATAAGAATGAAATGGAGAATGAAACGGAGGATAAACAGGAGGAAAGTGAAGGAGTAAAAAGGAGAAAGTCAAAGCGATTAACAGGAGAAAAGAGACAAAAGGTTGAAGCTTTTAATATTGAAGATCCCAAATGGATCAAAACTGAAAACCTTGATGAAGTTCTAGACGAGTTCGTTTATACGGCTATGGCTGAAGTGAATGAGGACCCCAAAACATATTTGGTAACTCATCCGCTAGCCTACAATGGTGAAAATCCATTTAAGACAAAATTAACTCGCTTCAAGAACACGATGTATGGACCATAGTTGATAGACCATTAGTTGATGAGAACGGAGAGAAACCAAATATAATAGATTCGAGGTGGTTATTTAAGGTTAAACCGGAGCCAACAGGAGATGTGAGATATAAAGCAAGACTGGTGGGAAGAGGATTTAAGGATAAGGTAGAATACAGTTTACTGGAAATATATGCTCCAGTAACACCGTTGTAACTGTACGTAATTTATTAGCGATAGTAAATAAGTACGATTTGGAGATTTGCCAATTGGATGTTAAAACTGCATTTCTACACGGAGAAATAACTGGACCTATATATATGGAGATACCAGAAGGAGTAGGTATTGATCCTTCTGAAAGAGCAAATAAGGTGTGCAAATTAAATAAATTGATTTATGGGTTAAAAACCAGTCCTAAAAGCTGGGATATACTTTTCACAGCGGAGATGAAAAAGTTAGGCTTAAATAGTGATGTAAAAAACCCATGTTTATTTACTTGGAAAAATGGAGATAAATTTATAATCCTTCTAGCTTATGTAGATGATATACTCATAGCTGGAAATTGTTCAATTTCAATTGAACAATTAAAGGAAAAATTTAGGAAAATATTTAAGTTTTCCAATATGGGAACTCCCCAGGATTATTTAAGTATTGAAATTAATAGAAACAGGAGTCAAAATAAAATAGAGTTAAAACAAACACGATTTATTAATAAACTATTAAGGAGATTTAAAATGGAGGATTGTAAACCTTGTAAAATGCCTATGGTAACTAGACAAGTAAAACGGAGGAATGAGAATAATTATGAACCTAAAAACTTGAGAAAAATATCCATTTAGAGAAGCAGTCGGTTGCTTGTTATATTTAACTGGTGGAACAAGACCCGATATAGCCTTAGCTGTTAACCTAATGAGTAGGTGTCAAGGTAATCCAACTGAAGAGAATATTCAGGAGCTAAAAAGGATCTTCAGATACCTAAAATACACTGAAAATCTAGGTCTAACTTATAATGGAAAACACGATAATATTATAGGGTATTCTGATACTAGCTGGAGTGATTGTCCTGAAACAGGAGCATCTACAGCAGGACATTTAATTAAATTATTTGTAGACACAATAATGTGGAAATGTTTTAAACAACGGAGAGTAGCAACTTCTACGTGTGCAGCGGAGTATGTAGCGATGAGTGAGTTAGCCAAAGAGTTAGCTAATCAAGCCGAAATAACGGAGAAAATTATAGGTATCTCATTTCTACCTGCACAAATTTATTGTGACAGTCAATCAGCAATAGACGGAGCTCAGATGGTAGGAGCACCAGGTTTAAAGTACTTGCATACACAATATCATTATGTATGTGAAAGTCAACAACTTGGTGAAATTGTTTTGGTAAAAATTTCTTCAGAAGAACAGGAGGCTGATATTTTTACTAAACCACTACCTATTGGGAGTTTTGAAAAATTTACTAGATTAATACTAAACTGTGAGGACAACATTTATCATTCAATAACGGAGAAATAAATAACATATATCATAACTAACAAATTGAATAAAACATATAAATAAATATAAACACATATTTTCTTAGATAGTAATACCTAATATATTGTTTCAGATTAAAACAATATGAAAACGGCGATCTCTAGAATGATCCAGAACCCCTGATTATTTTTATTCTTAAGATTTATTATGATTTTTATTGTGTCTATTCCTGTGATGTCGTATATATTTTCTTTTGTCTGCATTCATGTTCCTAATTATGTCTTTTGTGAGTTCTTTATATTATATTTTTCATTCTTTCTTATATTTGTTGAGCTCACTAACCTGCAATAACCTTACTTAAAACACGAACGGAGAATATGATAAAATTTTAGGAAGAATATAATGGAGTACTATGTATATATATATACATATTTACATATTTTGGACTATATTTCATTAAGAAGTCTTATGGTGGCTTAAGGCAATTTAATGAAATGTCCGTTATATTTTCTATACTTTTGGTTATACTTTTTAATAAATATAAATAAAATCATAGAGGTTTTTCATCTACTCCTGTAGATTTTCCTTTACACAACTGGTGGACCAAGAGGTTTTTAGTTAACCTTTTTACATAAATATACTGTGAATTCATAGATAAAAAGGATAAACCTTTTCCTCTTAATTTTCTTTAAATATATTTTTATATATATAATTCTTTCGGCGAAAGAGGTTTTTATTTATGTAATATAAAGTTTTCCTCTTTAATTAGTATTTATATTGTATAACAATTTTATTGTTATTTGATTTTTGGATCTTTGTATTTTTGATCTATAAGGAGTTTTTCATGAAAAATGTTTTCTCCTATTTTTATTTTTTTTATCGCACTATGTACTTTTTAATAACTATATATTGTTCAATCACTATGTCTTGTACATCATATAATATGCATTTCATATGTATTTCATTTTTTCAACGTCGTAATTGAACAAGGAGGGAGTGTCGGTACATTAATTATTGTTCAATCAATAGTTGGTAACACTGTATCGTCATTCTCCAGTTCCTATTCAGTTGGGTCGTCAATCTGTTCAGTTTGTGAGTTGTGTCTGTTCATGTGAATATCTCTCTCTTCATTAAATTCATTTATTAGTGCGGTACTTGTGTTTTTCTCATTTATTTATTCTCCGGTGATATAATTAACATTTGTCTACCTCATACTTCAACGGACTCCAAGCCCTCAGAGTCCAACAAAAAGAAATAAAGATATGTACTAAACTAACCTTTCAGAACTTTGTGCAATTGCAGCAAAAGTGTAAATCATGTACATGGTATGAAGAGTAATTGGTAATTATGAACATGTACGGAGATAAACGAATGAGCGGCAAAATGATGTATGAGTTTAGCCACGAGTAAAGATATAAAAGTATAGGTACAGGTAAAGATAGTCAAGTGTTTGCAGGAGTGAGTGGGGAAGAGGATTGGTGGTCCCTACAAATATCGATTACTATCGATATTATTTTACAATTTTTTTAACTTATTGGATTTAAGTTTTTTTTTTTTTTTTTTTAAATTATGGATGTATATTGGTGAATGGAGTTTTCTAGAAAAGTATTACTGTGATGGTGTTTTCTTACTTCAATTTTATTTTTATTATTTTTTATTTTCTTATAGTGTTCTACGTCCTTCTTCGCAGCGCACTTCCAACCCCAGGGGTGAAACCCCTCAGTTTAGGAATAGCTGATTTTAAAAATTAGGATTAAATATACTGAAAGCTACCAGACTGGTAAAGGAAATGAATTAATGTTTTAGTGCAAAATTTAAAATTTAGTAAACAAAGGATAGGGAATGAAGGTTTCTAGGGGATTATACTGTACATTCAGAAACATACCTACAGCCTCTATTACTTATCAGATATGCGTCTTTTAGGTCAGATTTTTGACTGGATTATAGTAGCCTACCCGCTGGACCAGTAAAAGAACAATAATATCTGGTTAGACGTACCAGTGTTGAATAGGCAACAACTGTGTATCAAATAATTTGAGATGCCTGACCCGTGATTTTTTTCTTTCAGTGAACTAAACTCTTCTCCTCTGCCGTATCACCCCTGTTCTTTTCCCGAAATACTCCTTCCTTCTACACCCAAAAATTCACGAGTGTCGAACCATTTTTCTTAATTCTTCGAGATGTTTTTTTTCTCCACAGCTCACGAATTTGCCGAATTATTCTCGAATTGTTATATACACATATTTCTTTAAAATAATATTTCGCTACGTATTTTCTCTCGTTCGCAGCTAGGCTACACAGTTTCAACTTGTTTAGCTTGTCCGTACTCTCTTTATTCACCATTTAGCCTAGCTGCAGATCTCGTTCACCTATACAATAGCCTATGTTCTGTACTCGTAGCTGCTTGCTTAACATTCGGTGGTCTGTTTGGTTGCTCGCCTAACGGACTGAAAAAGTCGTTAAAGTTTAAATTCGAATGCAGCGGCCAAAATATTTTTCTTCTTTTACAGGATTGGCTGTATCTTTATAGTATGAGACGTGTACGAGACGATGCAATTGGTGGTGAGTTCTGGGGGGAATTTCTCTCGATGCCTGGCGCGATCCTTATTGTTTTAGCCTAGAGTTAGTTGAAGTTTAACAGTCGGATCGCGCCATGTAGAGGTTTTTGCCTCGAAAGTGTTTTTTTTTGCCCACTAAATTTTCAATTCAAAATCAGAAAACTTACTCGGAGGGGCCTGCCCTCACCGTTTAATGTTACTATTATAAATCGCGAATTGTGTGTATAAAATTTTCCCTTGATTTCAAGGTTTCATGCCTATTTTTGGAGGTCACGAAATATTTGAAATTTGACACTTTTCTTATAATTTTGTCCAATAGGGTAGCCAATTCGTAAGCCTTTTTGTGTTAATCGAAATTAAAAATACTTTGACCATCAAGGTCAAATTTGAATTCTGGTCATTTCAAAATTCGAAAAAGGCCACAGAAGGGTGCAGAAACCGCACCTCCACAGTGGACCTGCCTTCAACCAGATAGAGCAGCGGAAGCAGAGCAGAGGATCCAGTCAGTTGCAATTCATTTCAGCTTTTTGCTGTTTTCATCTGTACCAGTGTTTGGCAGTGGGGCTACAACAGCTGGGGCGACAAGAGGCATCACAGAACTTCACCACCTGAATTTGCATCGTCTCAAGGCCGTTGCAGAGCTGTCACGGAGGATCAGTAAATATATGGTTTTTTCTATTACTCTGTTTCGGTCACTCTTTTCTTGGGAATCAAAATCAAAATGATAGCCTAATAATCAGGCATGTGGTGGGAGGGGGGTGGTTGGTTATTCTAGCAATTGGGGTGTCTGCTTGAAAATGGTGAATTTTCCTTTTTCTTCCCTTTTGTCTATTCCTACACTTGGCCATGCAGGGGTTCCTATACTTTACCTGCCTTTCTGTTGGCTCTTTTTTTTTGTTTGTTGTGTGTTTGGTTTTTGTGATATTTTCGGACGTCACAAATTAACGTAAGTACTTTCAGTTACCTAAGTTTTATGGACTTCAACAAGTCAGCCTCGATTGTGCATATGAAGAGGATACTTTTTTTTATATAACAAATGATCAGAAAGGCTACTTTTAGCTGGTATTTAGCAGATGAAAAGTAGCTTTTATTGCTGATGAATGTAATGAATTTCTCTGTAAAAACTTGAAGTATATATTTTTATGGAAGCACATTCACTTTTCATCGAGTAGGAGATTAAACTTTCCAAATGAAATGTTAAATCTGCGACAATGAGAAGGTTGATATTTTATTCCATTTTTTATAACTTTCGTGAAAGATTCATCGATGGAATTTTAACATTTCGCTGCTTCTGATCATTAATTATATAAAATATCTTCCTCAATAAGGTTCAAAAGTGAGTTCTGCTCACTCGGTTCGCTCATTTTGCGAACTTCCTCGCATGTAAATGTTTACTTTTGAACCTTAGTGTATAATTATTACAATACTATTTCTACGTGTGACGTATTTCGTACACATAAAATCGATTGAGCGTGAAGTAGAATAATATTTTGCATATTTGGCTCCCTATATGTGACATTTTACTTACATTAACCCACTATCGAAGAAATGATCGAGCATGCCTAGTAACGAAGTAGTCTATATACCTTGCATCTAACCTTATGTACAATATCTTTGCGAATTTAAGGGTTGACCCTTATCGAATGTAATCTAAATTGGTGAACTCAAGCAAAACAATGAAAGTACGCACCAAGTACACGCTGGCCGACTTTTATGCCGCCATGTCTTGACATTATAAATTACATTGGGCTTACGGAGCTGTACTGGTCCAGATGATACTATATGTACAGTCGAAGCATCGGATTGAAATAACTGTTTTTTTTACTATCGTTGTTCAAAATATATAAAGCTTGTGAATTATTTCACGAAGTGTGCCATGGCCGGGTAATTTGTAATTCTTCGCGAATGTTTGCTAGCGCCAGTCTCTAATGTCATCAGCAGAAATAAAATCATTGACGAAGTAATATGGACGATTTCGTAGTATCAGATTAACAACAAAATATAGGTGATAAAGAAAATTTCGCACGCAAAGAATGGGCGAGAAATTTTACATACGATTCCTATACGACTCTATTCTATAGGTAGGTATCGGCTGTACAATCGGTTTTATTTCGTTGTCTCTTTTCTTCTTTCTTCTTCAATTTCTACGCTAGACAGTCTTTTTCTTTTCGTTAGCTTCAAATAGTAGGTACGTTGGCGCAGAATAAAACGAACGTACAACCTTTTCATACTTAATCTCCTCGAACCTAATTCGAAATAACAAAAGGACCGAACGTAAACAGCGTAAAATGAAATTTAAACGCGAATTCATTGGACTCGAACGAAAACGATAAGAACCTTTTAGCCGCTTCTTTTGCTAAATACAATCCAATCTTGGTTTCTAGTGCCTGCCATAGTGCGCTTTTCCCTCATGGTTTCTGGAACGTCGAGACACAGGAACCCGCAGTTTTTCCGCATCCTGTCTGCCTTTTCTATTAGAAATGAGAAAAATAATTTGAAAATCAAAGATAAGACTAGGTAGCAGGAATAGAGTAAAATAATCGAATCAAAAGCACAGCAAAACAATGAAGCTGTCAGTGTCACCGAATTGTTGACGTAAAAATTGTTTAAATATAAAAGGGACTCGTGACGAGGATTTGATAGATGAAAATTCTCCGCTAAAATCTACTGGAATTAAAATGAAACGAAAAAGAATTTTGGTGAATATATGGTTTTTTTTTATTTTTTTCTTCAAAAAATCGAACCGATTTCAAAAAAACGATAAAAAATGCACTAAAAAAAGAGAAAAATAATTTTCAAGCAAGATGCAGGTCTGGGAACTGGAATTATTGAAATCTGCGCTTTTTTCCTTTACCAAGTAGGCTTTATTCGTCAATTCCTTTCAATTTTATAAAAAACATTTTAATTAGCGCCGACTTCGATAATTCCAGTCCGTAGATCTAGATCTTGCTGGAGAAATTTTAAAAGAAATAATTTTCTCTTTTTTGTGCATTTCTTATTGCTTTTTTTTTTTTTTAAGTCGGTTCTGCTTTTTGAAAAAAATTATTAATTTATCATAATGCTTTTTCGTTTCATTTTAATTCCAGTAGATTTTACTAGAGAATTTAAAAAAAATCATTTTTCTTTTCATAGAGCATTTTTATTCTGCTTCTTTTTCTTTTTTTTTTTTGATAGAAAAACTTTTTAATGATTTTTCGCTCGTAGCATTTGCAAAAATGGTACTTTAAAACTAATAGTGATTTATTATAAGCTTTTATTCTACTCACTATTGCATTACGGTCAACCTTCCGCAATAAAATAATGTTTATTTCGCATAAAGCTGAAGACAAAACAAATAAAAGCTTATTTTTTTAAAATTTATTTTTAATCAAACTTATTTAAAGACAACTCAAAAATATCACATCGATTTAAAAAAAAAAAATTAATGAGACGACCATGAAATCATCTTCTATCATGTAAAAAAAAACAGTTCATCAAAACTATGGTCCAGATTGCGAAATTACGCTGGAACAAACATTAAGAAATAATAAATAAAAAAAATATAGATACATATGTATGTAGTATACGGATCGAACTGACAGTTTCCTACTTTTTTTGAAGTCGGTTAAAAACTATAGGTGTCAAAAATCAGCAGCAGCAGCGGTGCGTCTGGAAATTTTGACTGTTTAAATTCCAGCAGGAACGCTGACATTTGAGTCGGTGCGCCGTAAATACACCGGAGAATACTTCCCGCAGTACAAGGTATTGGAAAGCATCGTTGCGGTTTAAATAGTACCTGTGTGGAAAGATACTTCTTGTATTACACAGCGAAGTTAAATTGGTGGAGGTTATTATAGCAATATCAGTTCTATCGATAAAATAGAATCTCTGAAATGTTGATAAGGCCTATTCTTTTGTTTTTTGTTTGATCTGTATTAAAAAAATGATCCTGTGAAAAAAAAGGTTGTCCAGCCATCACTGGAGAACTACTGGACAGATTTTGATGAATCCTTCGTGAAATTTACTGCCACGCTTGGAGAAAGGCTTATGAACAAGTTATTATGAAATCAACCCGATAGTTTTTTGAGTTATCCGTAAAAAAACAATTTACCACGTTGCCATTTCAAGTAAAAACATTTCAATTAAAAAAAAAAAACTCTCCTCTTTCACTCGATGATTTCTCAGCTGATTGATCATTGTTGTCCCGAGATTATAGTGTGAGAAACGGTAGTTAGTGGCGATGCCAGATTCTATAGGTATGTCGAGGGGAGGTGGGGGACTCCATTGGTAACAGCTATTTTATAAACAAAGAAGCTTGTTCAAAAATTTTTGTCAGCTGTCTCAATCATTTTCAATGGTCACGATCCTTGTATTTGATGCGAGATCTGTAAATTTTATCAGTGTGCCACGGTTTTCGCGAAATAGCTAATATAATGGATTAAACTAAAATTTAGAAGAATGTTATGAATAAAATTCTATCCAGTTCTTCCTATGCGCTCGCAGAAAAAATCCATCGCGTCAATGATGCCCTAATATCTAACGTTTTTTCTCAACACATTTCACATTTTCTTTCGTGTAAGTGTTAATACACGCATGTAGACTAAATCGGCTTACATGGAAATTGATCCTATGGGACTATTGAATAAAATGATTATTTTTATTTTTTTTTTACCTCTTGAATATCATATAATATTTTCCTTCTCAGTTTTTTTTCATTCTTTCATAACGGTAGTGAGGGTGATGGTGCTTTAAAAATATATACTTTTAAAAAGAGGAAGAAATTTTTCCAACAGAATACATTCGGATTTTTTCTCTTTGATCTTCTTTTGCGACGCCATTTTGATTTTTTTCCCCTTTTTTTCAATTTAACTAGGAAAATGATTTTATTTCATTTTCAGAAAGAGTACGCATACGAAAGGAATAAAAAAGTTAGCCTGCTCGTTGTACAAAGACTATGAAGTCTTTTGTATGTTTGCAGGAACGAGACTGATGAAATGTAACTGGGAGTAGAGGAGTTCAAGGTAAGGCGAATTTTCGAAGGAAACTGATATAATGAGAGAAAAATGAAACAATTCGTAGTTTGCAGTCAATATTTCTGTAGTATTGATATTGATTCGAGATGATCTGCACATATTAAAGAGATTGTGAATCGGAGGTTCGATGTAATTGAAGAATTAATAAAGATGTTTACAAAGTTACATTTCAAAAGTGTGTAATTTCAGCATAAAAAAAGTCAAGTACAGAGTACGAGTTGTTTGAAGGAAACGAATATGTATGGAAACGAACGAATGAGCGGCGGAATGAGTATCAGTGTAGCCGCGAATATAGGTGTATAAAAGTGTGAAGTATCCGTAAAATTTTGAAATCAGATAATGTATTACACTCTTCTCTGAAGAGTGGAGTTTCATTATCTGACGTTTTTTCCCAATATCATCTTCCATTTCTGCTCGTGGCTTGTTTTTGTTAACTTGCTATCGGAAATGGAAGTTGATATAGTGATTTCTCCTTTTCTTGCGAACTTTTGGGCTAGCTCTTAGTTTTCAAGATAAGAAGAAATCACTCCGTTTGGTACCTTCACTTTAGTAAGACCTACGAATTTTCTTGTTGTAATTTGCTTTTTAACATTGTATATAAAATTCATCTTGATGAAACCTCGTCGTTACTTCATCTTGTTTTTCTTATTCTGTTAATTTTTTGTCCGTTTTGAAGTACTTCGTCCGATTCTACGATATGAATAATATGATGTCATGAAAAATAGAGGTATGTTTTTCTATTTTGGAATAAACCGGTATTTTTTGTTCACTCGTAATTATTTTGTTTAACAATATGTCCGGCTAACGTGGTCACGTATGGTAGGAGAATTCAGTGGTTAAGAATGTAGGTTTTCAAAATGGGGTAAAAGGTTCCGAGAAAATAAGGAAAAAACGTGAAGAGAAAATGGTATAATTTTCGATCTTTTAGATTTTTATAATGAAATAGCACACGAGTTCAGCGAGAACAAACCTTGGGCTTATCCCTTCCGGTTTTTCTCCCCCACAGTGAACTTTGGAATATCTCACTGTGGGGAAATATTAATTTTATATTTAAAATTTCTGATTTGTTTTTCACTTCAACATTTTTATTTCGACAATTCTTTCAAATTTCATCCTCATTCACTCACGGGTAAAACATGTATTTTATCGATGTTTTCGTCTTCAGATACCATGTGTATGGTATCTCGTTACGTACTATAGGAGTCAATCCAGGTAAGTAATTGATTTAAAAAATGGAGGAGCTAATAAAAAACCAAAACTTGAGTAACTGGTAAAAACCAAATTTGGCATACCACAAGTGTTTATAGAAAGATAGTAGAGTGTGAGGGGAAGAGGGTTGGTGGTCCCAACAAATATTAGTGATAGGAAAACATCTATTATTCTAAATAATCGATTGATCGACAGGGCTGTAACTAACTTTTTTTGCCACCCTGTGCGAACAAACTTTTTGACACCCAAACACGTATTTTTTTTGTCAGTTAAATCGGAATGATATTCTTTGTTGTCATCCAGATGATGTATTATATTAAGGTTTTTTTTTTTGGTCAGTATGGCGGCCTTGCACTCTGCCACCCTGTGCGAATGCACAGATCGCACATAGCTAGTTACGGCCAGCTGTTGATCAATTAGTGTTGAGACCACCAATCCTCCTCCCCTCATATTCCTGCAAACTCTCGACTATCTTTCACCATATGCTTTTGTACCTTTGCTTGCAGCTACACTGTTAGACTATTCCACTGCTCACTCGTCTATCTCCGTCTATCTCTGTACATGTTTGTTTATCTCTTACACTTTATACCATGTACATAATTCACAGCTCTGCGGTAATTACACACATTTCTGAGATTTTACTTTGAGTACATCTTTATTTCGTTTATACAATAATTCTGCTTCATCGATCCACAACTTTTATAATTAGTGAAAAATGCGGAAATTGATTATTATCCATACGATTACTGTGTAAAATCGATTAATTGCTTTTTTCCAATTTATCGCCCATCACTCGAGAGTCAAAAGCTATGTTAATGTTATCACTTATCAGTGCAAAAACGCCACTCAAGAATTATGGAAATAATCGGTTATTTTGACCGAACGAATTGATTGATCAATTAGTCGATTCATCTCAAAATAATCGATTAATTGATTAGTCGACTCAACCCAAAATAATCGATTATTACGCAGTCGGTTACTATAAAAAATTAATTAATTGGTTTTTTCTAATTAGTAGGTACCTTAGCTGTACTAAAGAACCTTTAAGACAAGTAAACGTGAACGCTATTTTTTGTCTAATTTATATTTTTGTTTTGCATGCAGGTTGGTAGGCGTTATTTCAGTGGGCGGTGGCCGAACACAAAATAATTCTTACAGATTACCTACGGATTATTTTAATTACACGAAATAAATTATTTAGATACCTACCTAGTTGAAAAGAATTTCTCAGTGGAACATCGAATTTAAATCGATGAACGTGGCAAAAAAACAAAATTCCGAATAGTTTTCTCGGACATGAGATGGAGTATTTACGCGTACTTGTTTTAGAGGCTCTCTGCGTATACTTGGCGAAAAATTACTACGCAATAATGTGTCTAAATGGGTATACGGGAGACTTATTGAATTGGATGAACTTAAAAGAGAATAGACCAGAATCTGTAATTTTATTATCTCCTCGAAATGGAAATTTGTTATCAAAATAAAAACTAAATAAAAAAGATCTTTTCATGACCCTTTTCTTTGTTAGGCCTTTTTCGACATTGGAACTCCGTCATATTACCTAACACTACCTATACCTGCGTACGAACAACAGTGATAGACGATCATGGATCAAAATAATAACCTTGGTACATTTAATTTTATTTTCTCTATCGGAAAATCTATGAACACGTTCGATATAGCGAAAAAGTGCTATACTTAAATTCTATTTTCCTGACTGGTGCTCTAAAAACGAGTTCTCAGTTCAACCATAAAGTTATACTTCTGTGTTAGTTCGACGAAATGACAAAAATGAAAAAATACCGATTCCGAATAGCACAATTAAAGAATAACTTTTTTGTGTGATGGAAACACCATCATTCCATTTGTTGAGAACTTTGTCCTAAACATAATCGCTGAATTGGTGTAGGAGGTTCCGTAAATTTTGAGAACCATACTTTTTTTTTAGATTTCTTCTCATCACGAATGGAACAGTCCGTTCAACGTAGAACGAGTTTCGTATTTTACTGAATAAAACAGAACTAAACTAACTTACCTATAGTTTAAGGCCCATATTCACAAAGGTCACTTTAACCTCCCTTCACTTAAATTTCACTTGAAAAAATACCTAAAAATGTGGGAACATTTGTATCTCTTATGAGAATTCCAATGTAAAAATAAAATGTTACCACATTCTTAAATACAAAATTGTGCCAATAATTATTTTTAAACGAAGTTTAAGTGAAGGGAGGCTAAAGTGACGTTTTTGAATATGGGCCTAAGTGTTACGTTTACAAAGCTAAGGTCGATCGTTTTGGTAGCATTTTGCTGGGCTATTTTCGCCAATCTCTCGCCAAAGTAAAATATAAATCCGCAAATTCCAGCTGATCGTATAATCGTATACTTCTTCGACGAACACCGAACTATGTGCCTAACTTTCAATAAACATCGTCCTCGTTTTGATAATTAGTTAGCCTAGCTATTTTTATTGCCTTTAGTATTTCATCCGAAGCAAATACCATTAATAAATGGTGTCGGTTTCGACGCTGCCAATTTCGTACACAGGTATCTGCGGTGTTAAATTTTCTATCTGCGGCGCCAGACAAATGCCGCTTATTCCAGTCAAAGGCCAAGAAAAGCAGGCACTCGAAGAGACCACACGTTTCGTAATTGCATTTCTAATCATAATGCCCGGTTTCGAGTTCGCCACTATTTTCCGATAGGAAGGCCAATTAAAATGACTTTAGCGTTATTTTGGTGGTCCGCAGTGCAAGAGCCAAGCCCACAAACCGTTGGCAAAGGTAAATATCTACGACGCGAGTCTATTTTTCGCATCAAGCTCGAGATTAAGTTCGGTTGGGTTGCTGCTAAACTTTCAATTTAATTTCAATATACCTATATAGGTACCGCCGGAGTCACTGGAGCATGTAATACGTACGGTTTGCGGCTTGGTACGTATCATAATATCGTTTTATTTACAGGTAACCTACCTACCTCTTTGAAACGTAAGTTTTCTACTTTTTTCGACTGGAATAATAGTTTGTTTAGGGAGTAGGTAGGGTATAGGTACCCATTTCCTTCATCGCGCCCCCTTCTACCGAAAATTATTGCGTCGAAAATTCGTATTTTTTTGAACGAGAAAAAATTGGTTTCTAGGAAAGATATATATATAAAAAAAAAATAAAAAAGAAAAACAACTGAAAGCACTAAAATCTAATACAACAATTTGATAACGAATATGGTGGCTATATGGAACCCGAAGTTTTGAGCATTTTCAAAGGTATTGTGGTGTAAGTTGGGTATAATGTTCGGTGTTCTTCGTTTAGTGTCTCTATTGCTGCAACTCTTCGCCAGTACCTATTGCATTTTTCTGTTTAATTAGTTTTTGTCGTTGGTTGTTTTTGTTTTTTCTTCTTTGTTTGCTTTCACTTTGAATAGAATTTTAGAAACGATGGTAAAAAAAAGCGTAAAACTTCGAGACGATGATAGAGGAAAAAACCGCATTTACTCATTAAAATTTTTTGGAGTATTCAGACCCAGGGGTGGGAGTGGGTATGTTTTTCGTTTCATGATATTCTGAGCATTTTGGAACTATTTTTGAAAATTCATTTTTTTAAATATGTACCCTCTTTTGCGTTGAGTCCGTTTTCATGCGTAATTTTAATCGGAAGGTTTTGAAATTTGAAACACATATTTGGATTTACCTAAAGAAGAACCCCATTGTTTTTGGTTCGGATTGGACGCATAGTCTGTCCGGTAGGTCAGTTTATATGAATTTTTTATTGAACAGCGTACAGGTCGCAATTTTCAATCGATAGGCCTGAAATTAGTATATATATGTGTTTTAGGTCAAGGACAATATCTACCAATTTTGGTGCGGATAGGCTATTCGGTACGTACTGGTAAGAGCGACTTTGTTGAATTATTAGCACATTGATGCCTCTAAAGGGAGTAATTTTCAAGCTATAGTCATAAAGTTTAGTACATCTGGTACAGATATTGATTTGAAGTATATCTAACATGCTTTTAAATTTAATTCATATTGATATTATGGTTCATTCTCTGGGGCTGTTGGAGCTGATAATTTTTCATGTTATCTCAATAAAAGTTACAATTCTCCTTAAATAGTCGCAAAATTTGTTACAAACATGACTTCCTACACAAGGACCAGACCTACTAATTTTGGTTTTGATTGTCACATTTGTTCTCAAGTTATTAGCTATTCATTGTGATTTTCCCTTTTTTACCCAACCAATAATGATCCTAAAAATTCATTTTTTAGGTTTCACCGAGAAAAATACTCGTTTTAACCTAAAAACCACATGATCTCAGCAAAAGGTTTATTTTCGGTCACACCCACTCGCTTCCATACACTAAATTTGAACACTGTCACTAAAATCTCCATTAATATTTTCGTAACCAGCAGGTAAACAGCTGCACTATACTTTGTTTTGCAATATGTGAGATTTTTTTCACATATAATTTTTTTTTTTTTAATAATTTTCACAATTCTTGCCACTATAGGAAAGATGTAAATGTGTAATAGAAAGTTCGTCATTTCTTAATAGTAACTGACAAGAAATGATAAACGAATTTGTGTACTAGTCAGTGACACCATCGAGATCTTTATCTATTGATTAGTCACAGTTTGAACCTTGTTAATTACCTGCCTGAATTTACAGGTAACTACAAACAAATGAAATTGTGTGGTTTAAAGTGCAAGGCACTAATGATTGCCAACCTTTGGGGGCAAGTGTTATTGAGGGGGCCAAGCCCCTAACCTCATATAGAGTCGATGATCCCCACAATGATAATAATAATAATAATAATAATAATAATAATAATAATAAACTGTATCTGGCCTGAAGTCTGACAAACTGAGGATAAATTTCTTTGCTCAGCTTCTAAATATATATAGGTTTAACAGTGGTTTTCAAGAAGCATTTTTTTCTCCTTAATCATTTTATGATACAACATGCTTAGAAGTTTATCAATATAACTTTTAGTATTGACTTTTGTGGTCGAAAAAACAAAACAATTCCTCTTCAAAATTATGGTATTTTTTCTTTTTTAGTCATAGTCCCAAAATCTGAGGAAAAAAAAATATAACCTGATGTAATTTCCCAAATAATTGAAAACACAAATGAAATTTGGTACAGGATAGTAAGCATATATGTTTTTTATTTTTACTTAGCTTCTATAGTTATGTTTCCATTTGGAGGGAAAAGTGAAGGAGTTATCACTGTTTAAATAGCTAGGTATTCTTCATCATTCGTCATATCGAAGAATCAGTTCTATCATTTTTTATTCAGGAGGAAAAAATACAAAGAAAACATCGTACTCCACCTGTCTATGTGTGGTGATGTTTTTATCACTTCCTCCTTTCTTGGCTCAGCCCTGTGTTGACAGATGTGTCACGGACAAAAGTCCACAACCCAAATTATTAGTGCATTGCACTTTAAACAAAAATATGTTGTCTGTATGCTCTCACACAGATGATGCGCCTCTACATTTGCTTGTAGATGGAAAATGGGAAAGTGAGTACATAATTAGTACATGTACATACTCACCGATACAGTGCATGTCGCAGTCCATATATGGTACCACAGTGCCTATGGACATTTGCCCCCAGTACCCCTGTACACTTAGTGTATGGTTAGGCACTAAACCGGCTGGCTATCAGTAACGAGAAACAATTTGGTCCCCCTACATACAAACCACTTAATTGGTTCCATGAACTGAGTGTAGGTACAGCTATCTACGCTATAAAAGTTGGAAAGTTTTTGAGAAAAACAGGGTTGAAGATGAAAATTTCACTAAAAATTTTTATTAGTTTAGCCAATATTTTGTCTTTTCATACACGTAACCTTAAACTGGAAAGTTATTTGATAGCAGATGTGTAACCAGAGGCTGAACTGATATTTTATCTCAAACTTAGTATTTTTTATCGAAATGAGTGCTCGCAGACAGGTAATGGGTTTTCATGTACTTTTTCTTTCCCAATAAAATGGTGGGACTCATTTTTCGATACAACATATGGTTAAACAGATATGACTACTTATTTACAAAGTGGCAACCCCTTCGATTTCCCCTCAAATATGGGTAAACTTAAGAAGCTAAGAAAAAATAAATAACATGAAGACTTACTCCCCCTGTGCGCCAAATTTCTTTCATTTTTGTCAATTTTTGAGAAAGTTATCAACTTCGGATTTTTGGTATTTTTTTGCCCCAGTTTGTGGGCATATAACTAAAAAAAAACGCATTTCTCAGAATTGTGTAGGTGGAACGGTTTTGTTTTTTCGAACAAAAATATTTATAATGAAAGTTATTCTGCTCCTAACCTCCGCACATTCCCTGTGTAGTGGGTTAATTCATGTGGAAAAAAACATGAAAAAATATGTTTTATTAGTTTTACGAGATTTAGTAACATTGAAACAGAATAAAAATTAAAGTTTCGGAATACGTTGGATCGCAAATACATGAATTGGAATTCAAGAGTGAAAGCGTCAGTTATGACGAACAGCTTGTATTCCTAATAGTTATGTTTCTATGTGAATTGAAGGCTGGATATCTAATCCATCAACGACTAGATTTTGAACGAATTTTCTCGTACACAATTTCATCTCCTGCATTTTGACTGGTTGATGATTGAATGGACAATTTTCATTAAAAAAATAACCGAAACCGAACTTATATGAAAATGGAGTTTGCAATTACGAGGACGCGTACAAAACTATTCATTATATTCGGTATTGTGACTATAGGCTATTGTTGGTGGTCATTTGATTAAAAATAAGTTGAATTACTGAATTTGTTGATTAAGCTGTTGTTAGCGTTTCGATTGAGATTCGTTCATTATTTTTCTTTCTATAGAAATCTGATTATTAAAATCGGAAATTACTCGTACCTAATTGGTAAAATCTAGCTTTAACACTTGTAGACCAGTCAAATTAGATAAAAAAAGGGTCTTTCACTCAATACAATCGGAGAAAAGATTTTTCTTTGGAATCCTATAGGTCTTTGTACCGTTATGAACGTGTTGAAAATCCCTAAAAATCTGGTCTTGGCTTTACCCACAAAAATTCATGTTTTGTGCTCCCAACGGGGTAATTTACTTCTTTTCTAATGACGATACTAAAATTTGTTCGAACAAATATTATAGCATATCAAATTTTGAACAACAAAAGTGTCTTAATATTTGTTTTTAGGTGTCATAGAAAGCTCAAAAAATGACATGAAAGTTTGAATCTACTACTATAGTGAAGAGTACTTTGCTGGATGAGGCCTAGTCTCCCTTATAAATCAGTATACCTGGTAAGGCTAATAGACCTATTATATATATAATACATGTAAATAAAATCTTTTTTTGTGTACCTACGTGTGTTTGTGTGTATGTTTATTTGTAACACAGTAACCTCAGAACTTCTCAATAAAACGAGCAAAATGTTTCTGCGCAAATTTGTCTTATTTCGAGGAAGGTTTTAAGTTAACTGGGAAATCCGTAGCATGCTTGGGGGTTATGTTGTGGATAAAAATAAAAAGTTACCTTCATGTTTTTTTGTCAGAATATCAATGGAAAAAATTTTCTGGATAAATAAAATATTTATTTTTATTCACTCCCCAAGGCAGGTACGGACTTTTGAGTTATTTCAAAACTTTCCTTGAAATAAAACAAATATGTTCAGAATGTTTATGCTTGTTTTATCCAATGTTTCTGAAGTTATGGTGTTGAAAAATAAACACACCCACAAACACATACACACAAACACACACACTGGTAAGTCTATTAGCTTGAGCGGATATTCTGGTGTAGTATACATATATGTATAAGGGAGAATAGGTCTCATCTAGAACAATACACTTTATTGGTGGTATAAACAAATTTCCATGTCACTTTCTGAGCTTTCTATGGCACTCACAAAAAATGTTAAGAAGCTTTTGTTGTTGAAAATTTTATAAACTACCTTATTTGTTCGAATAATTTTTTAGTATCGTCAGTAGGATACAAGTAAATTACTAAAAACTTGTAGAGGTGTGTGGGGACTCACTGGTATGAGGAAAAGGGGCTCGGACCCCTTGATGACAGTCACCACCCCAAAGGGCAGGCAAATAATCGTCCTTGTGACGTTAAACACACAAAACTCGTTCGATCGTAATTACCTGTATGTACTTGCAGGTAATGTACGAGTACTGAATCGTGACACAATAAGATGATGTCACAATTCGTACACGAACCAGCCAGTCATCTCTTATCTCAATAGGGGATGATGCAACCTGGCCATTCTCACCAACGTACGTATTCTCTTACATACGTGTGTTTGTGTGCGTGTAAATAAGCCGTATTAAACCACCAGAATTGGCTCTAAAATCGCCAGTGTTTGGTCTGGTTTGGGCTCACTCGTACTTATGTACGAAGTGGCTGAACACGCTTAAATTCTGTTGAATTTCCTTCTGGTGAGAATATCTCTCACGACAAGGTATTCCACAGTGGTGACCTCGACGTGATTTTCGGCTACGTCGTGAGATGTCTTGAGGCACGTTGCGCTATTACAAAAATTCGGTGCGGTGCGCTGGTGAGAAACTCGCTTGCTCGGCAAATAAAAAATTTTTTTTGCAGACTAAGACACCTTTTAGGTTGTTGAAGTAGAGTCTGCTGAAGTGGGAATTTATACCCCTCTCCTTAAAATATACAAACAAGGAGAAACAAGACAGTAGACCTGGAGGAAGAAGGTTGGACTCATCCCCCAACACCCCCAACTTCGACTCGACACTCTACAAATTTAGCAAATCTGGAAGAAGGCCCTCAACACCCAGAATTAGCACGACTGGGAGCTTAGATTACTGGTTATATCAAGTGGCGTGATGTAAGAAACGATGCCATTTACGGAGAGGAGGTACAGATAACAATTCCTACTATTACTGCAGATCATTTTGTTAGACTATGTCAGGTATTGTTTGGTTCTTCATCAATGATGTGAAATAGTTTTTGCTTCGAATTCATCTCTTCTAAAATCATATAATCAGCTCAAAGTCTCACTCATTTGAACTTAAAATTGTTCGTAGCGTTTAATGAAATCTATAGTTTTGTGAATTGCATGTGTAATAAATATCTTTGCCTTCAAAATTTCAAGCTGTTTAACCTATTCATATTTGAAATAGTAGACGCCGTAGCACTCGTCATGTTTCAATGGTTTAGGGATTCAATTTATGAGTTAAATTAACAAGTGTCAGTTTAAACTGTGATTTATTTAATTCAATCCGATTACATCAATCTATGGTGAAATTTATGAGAAATTAATCGAAATTAAAATTTCAATGGCATTCTAAGTCACAAATTTGTGTGCTACATCACCAACCAGGCGGAGCAAAGTTGAATGAAATTTTAGTTCATGTTGAGTTTTTCAACTTTTGTGAATTGGGTCCAATCTACTTTAGTTCAGCGGAACTTACTCATCCGAATCATCTTGAGACTAGTGTTGGACTACAACCTTCAAAGATCACATTGTTTCAAGGTTGCTGCGATGCATGTGGACCAATTTCCAGTAATATAAACTTTTTTACATGCTTCTTATTTGATTTTGTTGTTTCTCTGGGAATACAAAATCATTACGTCAGTTCAAACAAATAGCCATGTGGTGTGGGGGGTGGGAGGGGGTTGGTTTGTTTTGTTCCTTCCATTGGTGTTTTGTTGGTTGTGGTGTCTTCTCCTTTCTTTGTAAAAAACGTTTTTTCCTCCAATTGGCCATACAGGTAACTCAAGCATTTCTTATTTGTTTTGTTCTTATTTTTGTGTGACTTTTTCAGACATCACAAATTCTTCCACTAGGTATTATCGGTTGTATTCATTATGATATCGAATTGAGTTTGTACCTAATTAAAATGAAAACTATTTATACTTTTGCGACATTTTTTTATTGAAAATTATTTATTTACAAAATAATTTCCTTTCAGTATGTAATAGTTTTGGTATAGAATGTAAGGGTAGGTGACTGTTACTTACTTTCGTTAACCAAAACTGCTGCATATGGTAGTACACCAAGGTATTGGTCATTGACGGATACTTCCTGCCTGACCGAGACCAAGACCAAAACTACGATCAAGACCATCACCAAAAATATGATCACAATAAACAAAAGAAAATATGCGGATTTTGTGTAGGTAATTAACAGAAACGACTAATTCCCAATTTCTACGGTCTGTGTTTCTTGTCGGTTATTGATATTTGTAGCCCCTTAGAACAACTCGATTAAGTAATTTGAGCCTTTATGTGGGGCAGGTTGGGTATATACATATTTGTCATAAAAGTAAGTAAAGTGTAAGTACAAACAACCATCGCATGGAAAACCTTTCAACGAGTAATCTGATTTTAATTAATTCCGTTTCTACAGTGACCAAACTTGAAATGTGTTTAATGTAAGATCGTTTCGTACGAAATTCTCATCTGTGGAAATAGCGACGACATTTTAATAACGGTTTCATTTAGCTAATTACCTGTCCGAAAAGCTAACGAAGTGTCCTTTCGTGTTTGGTGAAATGCCGCCCAAGAGCTTTACATTTCAATCAGATTTGAATATATGTATAGTGTCGTCCACATTGCTTTGGTGATTTTTTTTTCCCCTTTTTCTTTCGTTCCAGTGGAAAGGCTTCTTCGTATGCTAAGAAGAAACATACGGTACCGACTGAATGAAAAGACGAGTTCTTAACTTATTTGAAGTGCGTACCTATTTGGTTAGGGGATTAGTTTCATTCACGTTATCTTTTTATTATGTACTTTCAGTGTAGGCTGTAGACGTACCGAAATACCGAAGTATTCTTTCTTTAATTTTCTTAATTTTTACAGTTCGTAATTTATGACTTTACTATAGTTTCATCTAATCTTCCGAAACTAAAGTAATGGAGATGTAAAGTAGGTATCTGTTTAAAAAGAAGTTATTTCCCTCAGATAATAAACTATGTCATTTTATTTGAGTTCCTGGATCGTTGGATATAACGATATACCTATTTCTCCTAATATAATTCGCGTCAGTATATCTCTACGCCCTACGCCCCTTATAATCATCAACTTTATACATCCAGGGGTTGAACAGCTGTATAAAAAGCTTAGGCTTCGGCTGAAGCTTACAACCTTCAGAAATAAAACTTAGCTTTCTGTTTTTAGATTTCTGATGTTTGGTCCCCTGTTTCGGCTAGATAATAAAAAACTTTCGGTTTTAAATTTTTATTAGATTTTTAAATTTTCGGTTATCTCTCGTCAAAAAAAAAAAAACAAAAAAAAACTTGTTAGTTTTTTTAACTCATTTTATGAAAATATTTTCAAAGATAATATAAAAAGTACCCGAAGCAAAAAAATCTAAATTTTATTAATTCGCCTACTCATTGAATTTCTAATTTAATATAAAGCTTCAGGTTAGCTGTTTGGTTGTTTGACATAAAACTTCAGCTTTTGGCTTTCGACTAAATTGATTAAAATTCATCAGCTTTTGGCTCCACGGCTTCAGCTTTTTGTTTATATCATTACGATCTGTACATATATGAACACCTGATAGTTGATTGCCACGAATAAGTTAAGGTACAATGTCACATCCTAATAATTATAATATATCTCCGTCTTTTTCACCAAACATTCTAATCTACCCCTCTCACTCATCAGACGTTCCAACTGAATTCGGGTGTTTTCAAGACTCGTTGGAGGGGTAGTGAGCGTCGGGAAAAGAACTGTATTTGTAACTTTTTTTACAGGAATGGGTTAGGAAAGGGCGGTGGATTGTTAGAAAATATGTATTAGGTTTACGAATTATCTACATGGTATGATAATTACTAGTTATATCTCTCGTATAATGCTGTTGAAAATATTCGCAGAAAATGTTTGTTTTTAAAACTCTGTGGTGGGGTAGAGGGGTTTGGAGCAACAAAATACATGTAGTTTGTTTATAGGAATAATTTTTTACTGGTATATTTTTATCACGAAATCAAAATTTATAAAGAAAAACGCGAAAAACCAAATTTTGGGGGATAAATACCCCCTCCACAAAAATGTAATAGGTGGGGAGAGTGAAACTTTAGTATGTTATTTTAGAAGACTCACCCAATAACTCTATATAGTTAAAGTTTGTGTGGTAATTTTGTTTTTCATAATTTTGATGCTGATTTGACTGGACTATAATATTACATACTTACGTTAGTCGAATTCTCAGTGTATTAATCAGTTACTGGCTGGAAATTTGGTGTGGGAAAAGTATCGATACGAAAAAAGAATCGTTATTTTGCAGACCACAACATCCTATGTCACTACTTGCGATTTCCAAATAATCCCTTCTGAGGTTTCATCCAAATATTGGTTGTTCTTATTCCAAAATAATTGTTGGAAATAACATTTTGGTTGCTGAAATAATTTCAATTGCTTGACGAAAAATTAAAAATGCATATTTACCTACGTATAATTATGTGTTATGCAAAAAATTTTCTAAAATAACAAACTTAACTTGTAATTTATATTATTTTAAAGAAGTACGAAAACGAACCAAGTCAAATTATGACGTTGGTTGTGCTATGCTTCACGTCTTGTGAATAACATACGTCAACGTATGGCAACCTCTTCTGTTTATTATTCTAAGAAAAATTACTTTCTATTGAGACATTGGTACTTCAAATTTCCCATTTATAAGGTTAGGTACTTGCGATAGGTGTTTCAATGTTTGGTTATTGATGCATTCGAAAGTACATTTTTCAGCAAAATCACCGTCATGCATAACTCATAACCGCCAAAACGTGAAATATTATGTTCTTTTCACCATCCATATTTATTCATGACCGGCTGAGTCCACCTTTTCCCCTCCAAAAAATATACACTCCGAAGTGGCATGAAAATTTTCTCAAGTTTTGCGAACCATGCCTGCAAGAACATTAACCACAGTTGACATTACGTTCCAGCTACTGACCTGGTCAAAGATTATCTCTAATTCATTGTTTTTTAATCTTTTAAGTGTCGCGAATCCCTAAAAGGTCCAAAAATAATGTCAGCAACCTCGCGACCCTCCAATTATGAACTTATATTCTTTTCATCTGTTTGATTAAACGGTGCGATACAAAGAATGAATGTTATTTAGATGGAGAAATTGTGACATATTGAGTTCAGAAATCTGGCCAAAGCTAGAAAATTTCTCGTTCCTCCCCTAATTTTGTCTGATTTCGTAAAAACAAGCAGCAGTTGATAACCGACTGGGGTAATTTGAATCACGAATGATATAAGCAGTAAGATGTATGATTCAAATTAAAATTCGATTTTTTCTGAAGTATGAAGAAAAAAAAAAGAAAAAAAATTCAGGTAGTTGTTGTCAACGGTTTTTCTACACAGTAAAGTAAGACACGTAAAATTTAAAAACTGAACATTTTTAAGGTGCCGATTTACTATGGCATAGGACACGTGTAGTTGAAAAACTTTTGACTTACATGCAAATGTTCTTGGAAAAAAAATACAAAAAAAAAACAAAAAAAACAAAAAAAAAACAAAAAAAACAAAAAAAAACTTTAAAAAAAATAAACTTTTTATTCCCTCTCACTTTTTATTATAATCTGATTGCAGACGACTTCAGATAATCTTCGCACGATTTCTACGCTCAGAATCTCATTCGCTCATCAACAAAGGTGACACCTTAAACCAACCACAAATATAAAGAATAAGTAATCCGCGGTCACACATTAACTTCATGACCCGAAATAATTTTTTTTCTCTTTCCCCTCCCCATTTTCAAATAAAATTAGATTTTCATCTTGTGATAAATTCGCCTCTATAACGTTAAGCCGGTGTTTTTATTTTCCTCCTATTTCTTGTAAACTGTAATAAGCTTTATTATGGCCTGACTTTAATTTTCTTACGCCGATGGGGAGGATAGTAGTAGAAAGAGAGAGGGTGGAAAAAAGAAAGAAGCGAGAGGAGAGTGATTAAAAATTTTCGCAGTTTGAGTCGATTTAGATTTTCGTATGAAAAGTCGACTGGAAGTAATCGGAGGAGGGGTGAAAAGCCAGTGACTAAAATTTTCCATTAAAAACTCGCAAAAACGTTTAGGCCTATATCTGACTGAAGGGAAATCGATAAATTAATAATCCACTGCCTTTAATTTTATTCAAAAAAAAAGAAAAAAAAAAGAGACAGAAGTAGAGAGATTGTCCCAAAAGGGGTGGAAAAAATGGATCCTGATAGGGTGGTTTTTCTTCGCCTCGTACACACAATTTTCAAAATACGTATATCTTTCGTGACAGCTGATGTTTAAGGCGCCGTCTAACTTACGAAACTCTCTTCTTTTTCACAACTCAGTCCCCTACCCTAAAAACCAATACCCATCTTTTTGAAAAATATGGGGAACGAGAGAGAGAGAGAGAGAGAGAGTGAGAGCAAAAAGTCAAGGGAAAAAGTTGGAAATGCAGGCAGACAGACAAATAAACAACGTAAAAAATAAGGCATTTCTTCATTTCTTCAAGAGTGTACTTCTTATAATAATATAGTTGAGTAATTGATTTGTAGCCAATATGTTGGTTTTTGTTGCTCAGCTGTACGTACAGGTTTTCCTCTCTCTGATAAATGATTGGAACTACGATTTTTCGCCTCAGACTATTTCGGCGTTAACGCGAACACTTTTATCTTTTTCGATTGATGATTATAAACGTTCGCAGTTCGAAAAAAAAATTAAGAAAATTACCTGCCTAAAAAAAAAAAAATTAAAAAAAAGAGAAAAAAGCCACAATATATGGGTCAGAATCGATAAAAACGTGGTAATGAAATTAAAAAAAAGGGTGGTCTGATATGAGAAGAAAAAAAGGGTACCTATACGAACGTTTCACAAATGTTTTTCGTCCTTTTTCGAGAGAGAATATTTTAATTTGGAAAATAAAGCGATTTACATCCGAAAAAATTCGTAACTTCTTTCGAATGACATTCGTTCCAGCAGTTATTCGAGAGGTAATTTGAATACATTTTCCCTCGTCTCTCTATATGGGATAGGTACTTTTTTCTACCTCGTGCTCGAGCTCAAGGCTTGTTGAATTTCAAGCTCATCACGTTTGCAGGGTAATTTTGCTTCGAGGATTTTTTCGGAAAATGTTCTCGATTTTACTAGCTCTAAATTTTTGTGGAGGCTAATGACCATTTTCGCTCCTACTTAAGATGATTGCGATTTTGTTTCCTTATTTCGTAGAAGACTCGTCTTTTTTTCTTTTTTTTTTTCTTTTTTCTGTACCACAAGCATATTATTTGGGGTGTGCTTATTATCTTCTTCTGGTATCTTCAGTTTGGAAATTCTTTTTTCATTCTCTACATTAGTGGTTCCAAAAATTTTTCTTAGTCATGTGCCCCGAGCCTGGTGACAACACTTCTATGCCCCTTTTTGTCGATAAATAGTGTTCTTATTGTGATTTTATTAAATAATGTTTAGTTTATCATTTTTGTAGGTAGTATCTTCCGACAACCTTGAACCACGCTTACCACCCCCAGTTTGAGAATCACCGCACTAAACCTATAGACTATGCTCGAAATTTAGGTCACTTCCGTGTTTTATTTACAATGAAATTTATCTTTATTTCTAAAATATTTCCAGATTTCGCATCAAATGTAAGGATCATGGAAATTGAAAATGTTTCAGACAACCAGTAGAATTGTTTGAATCCGCTTTCTATATTTATAAACCTACCCAGGAGGGTAGGAAAAATCTACACAAGTTTCCCTTGTCAAGATATTCACAAGAGTATAACGGTTTTTTAACATTAGAATATATGTATACAGCACATAAAATATGTACAAGCTGTAAAATGTGTGTTTATCAATTTAGAGTACCTAGGTTCCTACACGGAAGAGTAAGTTACATTTACGAAATTATGGGATTACGAGTATATTAGGTCAAAGTTTTGAATGATTATTGTGTTGAAGGGAAAAGAGAGAAATGACGTACAGAAAGTAGGAATATGATGAATATACAATAGCATGGAATTTGTAAGAATATATGAATTACGGAGTGATTATTTAAAAACGTGTGAATTAAGGATAAAAGCTGATTTGGAATAAAGTAATGTATATACATGTATGAGTTTGACAACATTTATGGACAGGAGTGTGTATTCTAGGAATTTGGAGGTGATGAGAATATCATGGAAATAAGTGCTGAATACGTAGAAAACATGCGATTGTATTTCAGGGGATATTTGGCTACATTTCCTAGTATATGGAATATGTTTACATTGCATAAATATGTTACATATATTATCGTGACATCCACTCACCCAGAAATGCGAAAGGTATCTTTCCACACATTTGAAGCATGTAGGGATATGGCTTACAATACCCTATAAAAGTGAGAAGTAGATGAGTGTGTCAGCTAATATGTATCAGTTTAAGACAATTCATAGTTTAGATATACATCTTCCTGCTTTCTCAGTATTGTTGACTGAGTTTTGTAAACAGGCATCAATACCTATTTTGGGTTTTCTATTCATTGGTTGATGCATATGGACGTCATTATATTATTATTTTTCATAAATTTCGAGTATAATTCCAATTTTTATGTAATTTACCTATTTAATTCATTTAGAATATTGCTAATTTCATTCAATATTATTTTAGTCATTTCTCATAATTTAAAGTTTGAACAGATAATTTGGATATAACTATCTTCAAATACCTATCTAAGTATTTGAATAAGTAGCTAATATCAAGTATTTAGGTACTGTTTTAAAATTGGTCTTTGATCTGCTTGAGTACCTGTGTTATATCTATATGTGCTATTTCAATCATATTATTATTTGTATAAGTTTTGGTGTCCGAAGGTGACAACAAATATTTCTGAGGGAGGACATATCTAATATGCATAAAGGGTTCAAAAACCAAAAGGTTCAGACAATGGGCAGCCAAACATTTCCAAAAATGGTAACGTTTAGCATCGTATGATCCAAAAGATAAATTTTTCTTAATAGGGTCAAAAAAGGGAATAAACCAACTAAAACAAAGATATGATAAAAAGTAATAATGCAACACAATTTAACCAAGTGAAATGGGAGCAGACTCCCTACAAGGGTAATATGTTAGCAACTAAGGACAGAACATAGGAAGATAAGAACATATATAATAAAATAAAACACATAAAACACATTGAAATAAGGTAATGTGACAAGAGTGTATTACTTCAAGAAAACTTGCAAACTGCAATGGACTCAAAAGAAGCAATCATGAAGTGAGGAATTGAGAAGTTGCACAATTGATGTTACATATGCAATAAAAATAAAATAAAGTTACTACATCCTACGTCAGTAAAAACTAATATCAAACCTCCTTTTTGTAAGCAAAAATAGACCTACTGTACCTTCAGACTATTCTACTCGACACTGGTTACACAAATCATAAATCAGACATATGTGTCAGTGGTCAGAAAGGACAAGTAAACTTAAAAATGTCATTATAGTCATGATAACAACTATTTTACTAATCGATACTAATGCTCAAACTTTCTGTGCTTACGCATAATCTTCTCAGTTATGGTGGAGTGGAGCTATATCAAAGTTAGCAACCAGAAGTTAAAGGATTAGTCAGATTCAAAAAAAGAACTCCTCTAAAAAGAGTAAAAGCCCCTCAGGACATCGTATATTAATTGCTATTTTACTGAACTTGAAGATAGATAATAATCCCTACTATACCTTGAGAAATAATGTCGTCACTTGTAACATTTTAACAAATCTTATTATGAAACTTTAGAAACTAAAAATTCACTTTGGAGAATATAAAAAAAAATTACTCTATAGGACTTTAATCTACATTGCGAGTTCAATATAGTTTGAAAAACAAACAGACTTCACTTCACAAAACATATTACTTTAATACATTTATACCGATGTAAAAGAACAGTTATTGTCTTGAAAAAATTTATATAAAATACTACATCGTACAATTAAATAAATCAGAGAACGTGACAGGACTTAATCTTGTTTATAAGAATTTCTTGAAGACATGTTAATTGTAACATCATAACTTTTGAAGTGAAGAAGGTGGAAAAACTGATTTATTAGGTCAACTGATATAACAATGGATCGCCTCCTTCATATAATAATAAAAAAAAAAAAGATTGTAGAAAATAAAAAGGAGTCCATTGCCAACACATAGAAAACAGAAATGATAAATAAAAGAATACAGAATAAAATGAAAAGAGTAAGGGAAGATAAGTAAAAATAATGCATTGGTTATCTTTTGAGTTTCTTGGTTCTCTTCATACTGATGGGATTCAAGTACTTCGCTTTTCTATTGTCTAGTAATAGTGTGGAGTGTTTTCGAATATTTTCTGGTTTTCAAAATTGTGGACTTTGCAGTGTTGAATTTGGGTTAAGAAAAAATTATTGATGGCAACAGACGAAAGTAAAAGAAATAATATTTTGTACAATTTGTTACCGACAAGAATTAAGTATGATAAAAACAGTTTGTCAACAGACGAGTGCTGATTTGTTTAAAGCTAGAAAAATTTAGTCTAATTTCCTGAGACATCTCAAAGAATGTACTGTATGTACATATATTTACGTAGGTACCTACTTACGTAGATGCCTACCTATGCAAAATACCGTTATTCTATGTGCCTAATTATTGTAAACTCTTTCTATTGATCCCTTTAGTTTGCGATACAATCGGTTATTTTATTTTAACGGATTTTTAAAACTTATACTCAAAATTGGAGAAAATTACTAATTAGGTAAGTACAAATAAAATTAAACAATGTATTATGAACTAATTAAATTCATTTAATTATTTGCATTAGGTAAAATAAGAAACTGATGATGTCAGTGTTGTATTGGGATTAATTTGTACTTCTTAAAAGCTACAATAATCTTTTAGAGAATTTCGTTCTTTTTTTTTTTCAACCTGGACCTTCTAGATATTTTATATAATATGTACATGATTAGAAAGGTAATATTTACGCTGGTATTTTACGAGTGAAAAGTAGCTCATATCATTGACGAATATAATTTTGATATAAAGTGAATGCACCTCTATGTAAATGTGAAATATCTTTTTACATGGAAGCATGTTTGGTTTACATCTAGGTAGAGGTTATATTTTCTAAATGAAACGTAAAATCTGCCACAATAAGGAGGTTGATACTTTATTCCATTTTTTATAATTTTTAAGACTCATCATTATGATAGAATTTTAATGTATCATTGCTTTCTGATCATTAATTATATGTATAAAATATCTTTCTCAACAAGATTCGAAAGTGAGTTTACATAACTCAGGAATTGCTCACTCGTTGCGCTCGTTTCGCAAACTCCCTCATATGTAATCGCTCAATTTTGAACCTTATGATGTGTAATATACTATTATAATTCAGTAATAGCTATACTGCTGTATCTTTGTTGAGGTTTCGATGTCGGAGGTCAGAAAGTAGATATTAAGGATCATATTTTTCTGGAGCGTCGGAAAATTGGTGGAAAAGCGTTGTATTGGTTGAGGAACATCAGCAAGAAATAGAACGACGAAATAAATATATGGGTACTTAAGCACGTTAATTCGTATCGATGCAATCATATTTTTCATTTTCACCAGCATATATTATATATCAACGCTAACAAAATATTTACCTTTTGGGAATAAAGTCAATTTTTTCTCCAGTTCAGTTCGCATCAGAGATAGTTTTTTGGTAAGCATTGCCATTTTCATCGGTTAGAGACAGTCGTTTCTCGATATTTTATTTATTAAAGCCTACTATAGCTAAATCTACTTACTCTACACGTATTTGCTCTTGAAACGCCTTCACACTCTATTGTCAGTAATCGAATCCTCTATGGAGTATTTCGAGTATTGATGCAATTCGATTTCTCTGTGTCAGAACTTCGTATATTATAATATATATGAGGATGAAAAATATTATTTTCATTGTTTTAAGGCATGTTTTGACAACGACAAATATTTATTTTCACCTCGTCGTAAGTTTTAAATTTTTTTAACACCCAATATCGCAAAGTAAATAACAAATTGGTATGTCGAAGTCAAGTAATAGTTTGAGTGGCAGATAGCTGTTTTTTCGACTTCGCTGTTTGTGCATTTTTTGAATTTTTAAGGGAATCATGTTTTTTTTAAGGTAAAAAAATATTTTTTCTTGATCAAGGCTAAAAAATTGGTTTTTTACGGTTATTTTTTGAAGGGAAAAAAATAGTAAATGAAACTAAATTAATAACTTGAATACAAACTGAGCGATATTGAAACAAAAATCGGTAGACCTAGTCATTGTGTTAAAGGTAATGTTTGTAACAAATTTCGCGACTGTTGGAGGAGAACTGAAAACTTTATTGAATTATTATCAAAAATTATTCCCTTTAACAGTTTCAGGGAATGAATCGTGAGGCCAATCGAACCAAATTTGGAAACATTTTCGAATAAACTGAAAACAATGTTTTTCTTGAATTTTGTAACTGTCCCATTGAAAATTACTCATTTTAGAGCCATTAAACTGCCAAAGATGCAACATTATTGCACCTAGCCAGCGTAGGTCGTAAAGCCAATCCGCACCAAAATTAGAGAGAATTTTTTTCTAATTTTGTGACGATCCTTAAAAAGGTTGTTTATCAAATTCAGATTTGTTACGATTATTAGACTTACTTACAAATTCATTGTAAGTTGGTAAGTTAAAAAAGGTTGGTGAAGTTTGTAAAGTGAAGTGATTTTTATTTCCTTTTTGTTTTTGATGTTCGTAAAAAACTTAATTGTAGGTCTGCCGAGTGTGTTGATTCAAATCAGTGATCTACAGGCTGAAAAGCAGTGACGCATTTGCGTGGCTGTGCCACCACCGATGGAAGTGTGTCGATATATTGGTTCACATTTCCACAACCACTCCCCCTAGGACTTGCAATCAAAATGTGATAGTTATTAATCGTGACAAAATAGTTCCAACACAATAATTAATAAAAGAGTGTATTAAACAGTAATACGTTATGAAACATAAAAGTAATAAACAGTAACAAACATCGAAGAGTGTTAAGAATCAATCAGAATTAATTAGAATGAATTAATGAATGAATTTAGAAGTACAAAACATGAGATTATATACTAGGTGTATTATTAACTTAAAGGCAATGTTTAAGCGATTTTACAGAGTGTTAGAGAAAGGTTTAAATCTTATTGGTTAACAGAAATGTAGGTATATGAAGTATGACCAATGGTCTTATGAGAATATGACATAAAGTGGGTGTTCACAAATAATTTAGTCGAATTTAAGATATATACAAGACTGAAAAAAGGTTGTAAACAAGAAATGAGTTCATCGGATTGTATAAACAAAGTAATTGCTTATGTAGAGAGATGATGTCATCAGGCAAGTTGGGACTTGTATGAATGATGTGAGGGTTTATGAGTGGAATAAAAATGGAAAATAGATTGAAAGTAATGATGATGATGATGACGATGATGATAATAAATGTACGAATTTAGGAATGTATTATGTACAATATGAAAATATCGTTACACAAAATGCAAGTATTACACAATGTTCACAGAGGGCAGCTATACATACAGGCTGTCAGCGAGGAAAACCCAAAAAACCCACACAGACTACTGCAGAGATTTCATCAGTGTGGTTACATAAACAAATCACATCGACGTCACAAATTCTGTCAGTCTACCAGCATGAGGGATTCAAATGAACAACCCACAGGTAGAAAATTAGTGACACGTCCACATGACTACACCACCATCGATGGAAATGTGTGTATTATACATATTATATTAGTTCACATCTTCACATTAATAATATTTTTCAATTTTTTCGATGTAATCACTGACAAATTACTTTTTTTTTTTTACCCTTTTCCCCAAAAATTCTTGCCTGAGATTCGCCGGAATGGAGCTAAATATTAGAAGATCGAATAAATTCAATCGAAATACAAGCTATTATTTTTTAGGTCGCAGTTTTGTATTAATTGGTCTTTATCGTTGATTAGCAGTCTTACACCTCCTCTAGGCTAATTCAGTCACTTATCTCAACTTATATTTTTACATTTATAACCTTTTTAATATTTTGGTCTTATTCCCTTTCCCGTGATACCTTGTCCAAATGTTTATTTTTTCATTTGCTTCGGTTGACTGATGGGATGACTTTCAAGCTAACCAAAACTATTCTCTAAAAATAACAAAATTGGTGAATGTTACAATCACCACTGTTGAATGTAGGTATTTTACATTATTTTTCACCCATAAAGGTTGTATCAAATAAGTTTTCCTACTCCTCCCTTTCTGGTATTGTGAGAGAGGATTGAAACAGGAAATGTTTCATAATTATGATTTTGTGGGTAGGTAAAAATTAAAACTTCGGTTGATAAATGACTGAGAAATTATAAAAAATGAACAATTTTTGATAACACCTTCACCAAGTGGTAGTACTGTATCTTGAGTTTTCTCATCACTGTGTAACAGAAGATTCACATAAAGCTCATCGTATAGTAAAGTTAAGTAAAAGCGAGGTAGGTACCCTCCTATTGAGAAAGAAAGATAAATCGAGACAATTGTAAAAAATGTTGCCAACATTCTAAGTATAACTTCAAGCAAATGTAATCTGCACAGGAGCTAGATTTGTCTATTTGACGTCTGAAATTAATTGTCCGAAGTAGGTAAGTATAAGGATAGAAAAATTAAAGCGAATAAGAGAACAACGATACTGTGTTAACTCTTACGTCGCTCATAAACGGATTAACTTGTAATAGAACATTATTTTTCATTGAATAACGTTTCCATTAAACGGATTAAATTCGTAAATTTTGTTTTGCCAAGCTGGAGCTCGACACTCGATAAAGTGAAATTTTGATACAGAGAAAAACGTAGCAATAGCGTCATCAACAACACCAACACCAACAATAACAATGACAACGACAACGAATAACAATTGTGTTTTACTTATACAAAATGAGCGAAGAAAAAATAAACTTCAAGGAAAAAAAAAATTTAGAACTAAAATTTATAATAATAGAAAGCCAATTAAATGGACTAGTTTTGAAAAAGCGAACGCTTAATCCGAACTTGAGACCCACATTTGTTTTCATTCAATACGAAAAGCGTGTAATATATATATATATATATATATATATATCCTAGTCAAATTTTAACAAAACCCTCACCGAGTCCACTTGTCCGCCTTCAACAGTATACAAATATTACTCCTAAAGCCTTTACACAAAACGTTCTATTATAATCTTTACCAAGCTTTTTTTTTTTTATCTTTGAAATTGAATCAGCCTTCAATTGTTTTTCGTATAATTCCGTTTTTCAATGCGGGTAAAATTTTCCACCTCTACTCATAAAAAAAAGAATTGTGTTTTAAATCTCTTTACTGGAGAAGCTTTCCATGATAATTTTTTTTTTTTTTTTGTTGCTCCAACGTATGTTTACCACATGGGAGTATAGACTTTGTCAGAGTGATAGCTTTTGCATGTAAAAGGTTAATGTGATAATATCCGAAGTGTAAAATACTATTTTCTTTTCACTCGTTCATTTTATTTTTTATTTTTTTGGTCACACTGTCTAATCGTACTTTTTTCCGGCCACTGTGTACGCCCGCTACCCAATATATTTTCTTTACAATTTCACTATTTCTTGATATTGATCAAAAAAGAATGAGGTTTTCATCGGAAGACGTTCGCGCGTATTCAATAAAGGCGTAGAATTGAAAGGATTTTTATCGGTGCTCTGTATAATGGTAAATATACGGTATTTAAAAATCGAACTCGTGGAAAAGAGGAAATTAAAAAGGCTGGAAAAGATACCGATTTGAAACCAATATTAACGGAGCGGAAGTAGAACACGCGAGGAAAGATAATACCAAGTTCTTTCACAAGTGCGAAAAGTTTTCACTTTCACAAATCAATCTTCAAACGGTATTAACGAAAAATTCTCCATCTCTTAGTGTAGGTACCTTTCTTTAACCAATTAATCCTAGTCCTACGTGTTTTTTCTCAATTTTTTTCTTTCGTAATGATAGGAATTTGATTTATCAGATAAATTTCGAACACTGTTTTACTGAGACATTTTTATGCATTAACTGCAGGAAGCGATAAATGAGTTAATTGTTATAAAATTGAAGAGCAGGTAGATAACCCTTTTAAAATTTCTCCAGTACGGTTCTCCTTTCGCCTATCATTGTAGGCTTGAAGGTACCTACATCAGTTTTAATTTAATGTTGACTGCGGTAATTCCAGTCGATAGTGGTGGAGAAATTTTAATAGTCATTATTTTTATTTTAGCCCATTTTAAATTTTTTAACCCTTTAATGCCCACTTCTAGGATATTTGATAATAAAAAAAAAATTCTCCCTTTTTTAGTTTATCTTAGGCCTAATTATGAGAATATATGGGAAAAATGCCAATATTTTTTGTCTAAGGCCAAAATTTCAGTTGTATCTTATAGGATACATTGGGTAATGCTTGGAGGGGAAAGAATAAATTTTAAATTTCCACTCCAAAGTGGAATCTAATCATGCAGTTCAATGTCACACCTTTCTTTCAGACCATTGAATCATTCAAAATAGTATAAAATTAAATAATGTGCAAAAATACGCGAGTTATAAAAAAAAGAAGTTTTGTAACATTGTAAAACAGTAGGAAGTTGATTATGTATCCAATGTAATTTTAAGATGTTTTGGTCCTTTCCCTCCATTTCCCTCTAGAATAAATTCATCAGAAATATGCCAACAAATATAATTATTATGAAAGAGAAAAACAACAAAAAATATTTCAAAAGTAAAAATTCATAGATGTAGGTAAATATTCTGCTACCTAGTATAAAAGTAATCAATTTTAATGAGCCAAGTAATTTGGATAATTTATCAATTTGAAGGAAACAAAAAAAAAAAAGAAAATATTGAAAGAAAATAATAAAGTAATGTAACAAAATTATAATTAAATCATTAACCTATATCTATAGACAATTTAAAATTTAAATTTGTTTATCAAATATACTTGGATAATAGTCAATCATTATTTTCTTTCAAGCCTTTCAATTTTTTTTGCTTCCTTCAATTGATAAATTATCCAAATATATTCAATAAACATTAGGTTAAGTTTTTGTAAATATAAAAAGTAAAACTAAAAAAAAAATGAACAGAACAGAGGTAAGTAAATTAAAACAATAAAAACATAAAAAAATTTTTAAAATAAATCACATTAGTTATACTTGGCTAGAACTTTTGGTAATGCGAATGAATCATAATAGTTAAATTTTATCATTTATTATGAAATAAATAAAAGCAGTGAGAAAAACATAGTGAAAAAATTTTAGAGCTCCTTGACTGCGATTTTGATGGAAATTTCATGACTGATTCAGCCCAATGTGTCCTATAAGATACAAACCTGTGATTATAGTAAACTTCCTGATGTGCATTGTAAGATACATACGTTTTTAATCGATACTAGATTGATAATGATTAGATATATTAATGAAGTTTTTGCACATTATCTTACCTTTGATGTTCTTTTAATAGAAAATTGAAAAATTTAACCACTGTTGCACTTTTTATGGACTTAAAATAAAATAATAAATGAAGCTGTGTGACAAGTTCTGTGTTTCATGATAACAGCTTATAATCAACAATTCATATCAGCTCATGTATTTGATCAAGGGACTTCTTAGTTGTATATAGTGTAAATGAAGGGTAAATTTACAACATCCACTATCCAGTTGACTGAATTGATCAAATCTGTATTTCATTTGAACCAATGAAGAGGATGTATCCTATAGTATACATTAGGCATTAAAGGGTTTTCGGAACTTGGTACGTTGTTTTAGAAATTTATTTCACTGAATGTATTTTAACTTCATTAGCATCATTTTTTCTTCCAATAAAGCTAACTCAAAAATTATATCATAGATTCTGGAGAAAATAAAATGGGAATACTATGGAAAGTCATGTTGGAACAAACATAAAAAAAAAGCAAACAAAACCAGTAACGCATTATGTAACAAGTGCAGAAAGTTGGCGGTTTCACACTGAGCATATGAAGTTTGTACGAGCTGGTAGTGAGTGCTGAAAATGTCACACAAGTGGGGATTCCCACCAGTCAGCATTCCGCACTTATTACCTACTAAAGTTTTTGTGACAAGTTCGTATTAGCTGTAGGTATTTTGCAATAGTGTATTACGCAACTAGGGAGAAAAGTGAGAAATTCAGCACAAGTGAGAGGTTTGCCAGCATGAGATGCAGGTGAGTGTGCCGATGGTATGTATTGTTAATCTGCAGCATTTGTCTGGGGAATGCTTCGAAAATTACACTTGCATTAAAATCATCTACTTTATACACGTGTGTCATGGACTAAATTTTTTACAACATCCTAAAAAAACAAAGTTGAACCAAGAAAAAATTAAATTAATAGGATGGTCTTGGACCTTCTTTTGCTGGTCACTTTTTCACGGATGCCTTGATACTGGAAAACCTACGCGTATTAAAATGATAAAATTTGAACGAAGATACAATTCGCAAAAACGCTGCCGCATTTCGTGAAAAGGTCGCAATTATAAGATGACGATTGCTGAATACTGTACCCAGCATATTTTACACAAAATAACAAAAGCGACCAGGCCCTGTTCATTGGTAAAGTTTTCAAACTATAGCCGACGTTGCTTTTGACTAAAGCTGTCTCCCCCACCCCCACCCGTTTCCTTAGCAGCGAAACGACGAAAATCCTATTTCGAAAATGGAAAATGTTTAAACAATGCGCATGCAAATTAAGTGCACCAACAAACTTCGGAACCGCATTATGTATCATGCTGGCCGTGGTCCGGAAAGCGAGTATTGTAATAGAATTCCCATCCAATATTATAATATTTCCTCTCATTTACTAGTGCAGTGACCTTCGCTGCCACGTTGTGCAACGAATATACAGTACAATATTTCGGGATAACAGCTCCCTCGCCATCGTTTTCGTCATTATTGTATCGAAAATTTGCAGTTAAAAACCGATTTCGTATCGAGAAGAGCATTTTTATTCGTCCCTTTTTGGCCATTAGTTTGATTAAATTTATTTAAACAGAATTTGTTCGTACATATATTTTGGAATATTTTCCGGTTAAATTCGATTTTCTATAATTTAGTTCGTGATTTTTTGGTTTTTTTTTTTTTTTTTTTTTTTTTTGTTTATGTTTTTCTATGCTACCCACGTGGAGAGGTGCCAAAAGCTGGAGCGAAATTTCGTATTCGATTTGCTTGTATTCGAGATTTCATCATTACGGTGATGACGTCCGAGGCAGAAAAACAATTTTTCATTCAGAATAAAAACGTCAAACAAATTTACAATAATAAATCCTTAAATCCGTCGCTGTATTCGAATTTTTCTCCTTTTTGGTTAGAAAAGTCAACGTAGGTACTCGCGTCGCATAAACCATAACAGAGTTCACAAAAAACTTAACGCAGCTATACCTGGCTAGAAAACCCAGTTTGTCAATTTTCAATAACAATTTAATAAAAAACAAAAAACTTTAACCTAAATTAATGTAATGCAAACGGAACGCTTGTCATCACTTGCGCCGTGAATACGAATAAGATACTTCATGCCACACAGGCGACTTAGTTGCTTTTCTTCTGTAATTTATTTTTGTTTTTCATTATTTTCGGAGACGACTGAATCAATAGGCACCGAACTACTACCAGACCTGGTCCTTTATGAGAACTACATTTCGTGAAAATTTAAGACTCACCTTTTTCGTAGTTTCCTTCAAATTCTGGAAAAACTACTTTTCCAGCAATGTTCTTTTTTTCAATTTTTTTTTTTTTTGTTTGAAACTACCGAACTACTTTTAAACTTACAAATACATGAAAACAATGTAACTTATCGTTAAAATTTCATTTCAATCCGTTTTATAGTTTTCTAAAAATATTGGAAAAATTATTTTTCCAGTTTTCTCGGAAACTACTGAATTAATAAGCACTAAATCTCTATTAAACTTACAAATAGGACAGACGAAAACGATATATCATGAAAATTTCAGCTCGATTTGTTTTGTAAGTTTCTCAAAATCCTAGAAAAATCACTCTTCCAGGAATTTTTTGTTTTCCAGTTATCTGAGAAACTAGGTCCTGAACCAAAAGGCAACAAACTTCTATTATACGGGGTCCCGTATATTATAAGGACTACGTTTTGTGAAAATTTCAGCTCTTTTATTTCTGTAGTAGTTTCAAAACCGTGAGCACAAATTTTTGATGATGTATACATATATGTAAATATTATACACTAGTACATAATTATACATAATATATTATGACGTATATACAGTACATTATACTTGAAAAAATAAGGTCAAAATGGTAAAATAGTATTAATATTTTTCCTTTTTATTTTCATTACCCTCATTCTCAGCTGTTTTATGAGGTTAATTTTAACACACCGTTTGCTAAAAAACTGGGTAAACATGAGAAAAAAATCTTATTATTCTCTCGAAAACAAAATTCTTCTTAAGTTACTTGTAAATTATAATCTGCCTCAAACCGAAATGATCATTTCAGAAGATTTCAAAGTTGAAATTCTATTTGATTTACTTTTTTAGGTTGGTTCGCGTATAAATTACATTAATTTGGTCGTTGACTCATGAAATAATTTTTCAAATTGTATTCTTTACTCAGTTTGCTTGGAAACGGGGTATTAAAATTGGCCTTTCAAAGAGGTCAGGGATGGGGATGATGAAAATTATCCATTTCATGACAAAAGAAAACTATCGATGGCAACCGTTTCTCATTTTGACTTATATATTATTTTTAATGTACCAATGTAGGTATATAATTATTCAGGTATTGCCTAAAATTTATGTTCATGGTTATGAGAAATCTACGACAGGGATAGGGCTGAAATTTTCACGAACGATAGTCCTTAAACGGTGTAGAATCAGATCGAAAAATGAGTTTTGTGCTCATTGTTTTATCAGTTACTTAGAAAATTGAAAAATGAAAAACTCCTGGAATAGTAGTTTTCCCACGACTATTAGAAAACTTCAAAAAGGAATAGAGTTGAAAATTTCAAAACAAATAATTGTTATACAAGAACAATTTCGGTAGATTTTTTTTTGCTTTATCAATTGTTTAGTAGTTTCGCAGAAGAATGTAAAACAGATGATTGCTGGAAAAATGGTTTTACGAGGATTCGGAGAAAATTACGAAGGGAATAGGGCTGAAATTTTTATGAGAAATAATAGATTAGCTGGTCTGATAGGAATTTGATGATTATTGATTCAGTAGTTTCCGAGAAAAATATAAAACACAAATATTTGAAGAAAATAAAATCGCCTCTTGAAGTCTCGTTTTCGTTTCATGACCTCCTGATCATTTTGGCGCTATTTTTGAGAATTCATTTTTTTTCATCTGTACACCCTTTTGGATGTTCCTTTCCAGGCCTCATTTTGATCGGATGATTTCGAAATTTGAAACACATATTCCGATCCGTTTAAGGAAGAACATATTGTTTTTGGTTCGGATTGGACGCACTTTTTTATAGGTCGCTATTTTCAGTCGATAGACCTGAAATTTGGTATACATATGTGTTTTATGTCGAGGACAGTAAGGTAAAACTGCCAATGGTGGACACCCAACCGATAATGGACACTTTTAATGTAAATAATGTTATAATAAGCATAAAACATCAAGAGTGGCAACACTGATCATGCTAAAATATTATTTGGATATTGTTAAACAAAACTGCCAAGTAAAAAGCCCAATGAAAAAAAAAAACGCCAAAGACAATAAAATTAAAAATTGTTGTCAAATGTTCTGATAATATGAGGTGTTTTCTTAAGGTTGTTGTTAAGAAACTGAAAAAGTTCAATCTGCTATAAAAGAAGAAAATATCGATCAAATTGTCTAAAACAAAATCGTGGTAAGTTCCTTTTTCTCTATACTATTCAGTTATGACATAATACTTGAAAAATTTCAATATTAAAGGTAATTTTGAATGGTGATCGCTATTGGTTTCATAATTTTCTGTTTTTGCTAATCGTGGACACACAGTGTTCACTATTAGATGAAGAGAAATTTATCTAAATCCTATGTTGGACCCCCTTTTTATTTAGACAATTTATCATTTTAATTGATGTAATATCTTTTGGTTCATTATCTAGATGGTGAAAACACATATATTTTGAGGTTATGATAAGCAAAAACTTAAGGATGCATTACATGAACTAAAAAACAATGGGGAGAGTTTCTCAGATGAAGATGCTAATGACACTGATCAAGTAGATAAAAAAAAAGAAAGAAATTGGAACTTACGTATTAGTCAAATTGAGAACAGAAAACGACAAAGATGATGTGTATTATGTGGCTGTTGTGTTGAAGGTTTCTCAAAATTTATTGTCATTCAAATACTTCCAAAAAAAAAAAGAAAAAGGGTCGTTCAAAATGCCAACTATATAGAAGATGTTGGTGATATAACTTTCAAGCAAGTCAAAAAAATTTTGCCTCCGCCAATTACAGGTTCTACAAGACATCAACAGAACATTATAAAATTTACCTTTGATTTTTCTCATTTGAATTTACATTAATCTTAGCCACGTATACTCGAAATGTAATTAAGAAACAATAACAATGCATTTAAATGTGTACTTAAGTACCTTTAAAAATACAAAATAATACTGCATTTTTACCTCACAAATACCATTTTGAAAAGAATTAATTCGTTTTTGTATTTTTCTTATTTGAATAGTCTTTAATAAAGCTTAAAATCAAATACAAGAGTTTTGTTTTGGTGTCCACTTGTGAGTGTCCACTGCTAGTTTTTTAATTTTTTCAAGTGTCCACTACTGGGTGAAAAAAACTTTTTTTTAAAAGTGTTATATGATTTTCATAAAATTTATTTTTTCAAATAAAATACACATCATTGTGTTCTTAAATCGATCCTCTACCATTTTATGCATTTTTCACTAGAGTCAGTTTGATACATAAGTAGTTATGAAAGTTTTCCTAAAAAATGAGCCTTTAAGTGTCCACCATTGGGTGTGTTACCTTACCTATTAATTTTAATGCTGGTAGGCCTTACAATACATCCAATAGGGGTGATTTTGTTACAGTTTTGGCAGATTAATGGTTTTAAAAGTAGTAATTTTCAAGCTATGGTTACAAAATTTGGTACAGGTATTGATATGAGGTTCTAACAGGCGTCCAGATTTGGTTCTTATTAGTATTATGGTTCATTACCTTTGGCTGTTGGAGGGGCCTCTTCCATCGGCTTGGAGAATTACAAATTTATTCGATAATCTGAAAATTATTTTTCCTTTGAGATAAATTTTGCAGTTGAAACCATTGACCAAACCCATCCAAATATTTAAAAATTTTCCCATAAAGTTCGATTTTGTTAGAATTATGCCAACCATTATGGTCTTATTTAGTAGGTTTGAAATAGTGGTATTTGAAATCGTGCTGGTTAGAACTTGAAATAATTTTTCATTTAACAAAAAAATAATAATTTTTGATACAAAAATTAAAAATTTATTCATAAAATATTTTGAAAAAATAATAGAGCATCAGTAGGTATATTTCCTCGCATGCTTCCTATTTGTGTGATATTGGTAATTTGTTGTAAAAAATACAAATATTATATATATATATCACTTCATTAGAAGAATTTTGGTGACAGGTGATTTTTAAACAAAGAAAATTCGCATGATATTTTGTTTTTTTTATTTTGCTTGTCATTTTTAAAATTTGGAAAAAATTTCAGTAATTAATAGTACGCAACAGTTCTCAACTTTAAAAAATTTTTAAAAGTGACAAGCCAAAAAAAAAAATTATTAAATGTTTTTGTCCCCTTTGAAGGAATCCTGACTACACCCCAGTCTATATCAGAAGAATGAGTTCGAAGTTAGGAGTCAGAACTGATATACCTAAATCGGTTTTGTATCGTGAATTAAAATGCAATACTAGGTACCTAATTTTCTACGTTAGTGTACGTTGCATTCGACAATTATCTCAGAATGAAAAAATATGTGGGAGACTCCAGAAATAATCACGAAAAATAAAAAAACAAAAACTTTCAGAGTAAAAAAAGTTGAAAAATATTTCGAACGTAGAATATTTTTTGAAATTTCCAGAAGAGGGAGTGGGGAGAATTTCAACCATTAAAAATTGTTCTTCTTGTAATTTTCAACAGCTGAGAGTGAAACGAAGATGAGACTGCGAAGTAAACCGAAAGAAAAGTCACCGCTCCAGTCAATACGATAAATTAAAGGTTGTTTTTCATAAGGTTAAAGCGACGAGACCAATATGGAAGACGAAAGCAGCAGAAAAATGAGGGTGGCAAAGAAACAGGAAGGAAAGTAAACGCCAATGAGTGGGATGATGGTGAAGCACGGGGACAGAAAAAAATGATACTGCGAAAGGCGCCATTGTTTGATAGAAAATGACTTTCCGGCTAATTCCTATGCGCTTCATTAATCCTATAGGGAAATAAAGGCTTATTGATGGTTAGTTTTCCAGGCTTCCAGTCTTCCAGCCGACGAATGATGACTTTTTGCACCGCGTGTATAGAAAATGTTTCGGTAATTTCTAGTTTCACGTTAATTGCGGAAAAATGAGACTGGAATACGTCAATAGTTTTTTCATGTTTGGATTTTTCATTAAAATTTTTCTCTTTTTTCATTTCTCTATTTTAATAAATTTAATTTTGATTTTGTTGCTTAAAGGAATAAGTATAAAAATATCATCTTTCCAGAGCTAAAATGTAAGTGATCATTATGAGGCTCTGACTATACGGGGTGTCCAAGTTTCTCTTCCTATCCTGCAAGGGTACGATAGAACTCGTTCAGACAAAAAACAGTTCTCTTCACATGTTTTGCTCTCTTTTCAAAATTGGCCGACTTATAAGTCAATGAAAAAAGATGAAAGAGCTAATTTCAGAGAAAAAATAAATTCAAAAACTCTAACGAAGCAGTAGCTCCGTTAGAAAAAGTAGGTTTTTCAAAAATTGTAAAATAGGTATTCATTAAACAGCTATTAATATATTATAATAAATACTTGTTCCAAATTACGTTCCTATTGGTCTAAATTTAGACATTTTGTAGCCAAAATAAGAACGAAAATAATGTTACGGGAAGTACCGTATGACCAATCCGCAACAAAATTTATGAAAAGTTATAATAGATAATAGCGAATATTTGTTTTATATTTCGTTGCTTTTGGTGGAAAATTGAAAATTTTATAGCCAAAACAAAAACAAAAATAGCCATACCGGAAGTAAAGTACAGCCGATCCGCAATAAAATCAATAGGTCATGCCCTTGGCTTAGTACTAATATTCGTCCCAAATTTCGTGACTATTGGATGAAAATTGTTAACTCCACCCTAAGAGTCTTGTATGATTATTTACCATGATCGAGTCAAAATTATTACACTAAATCTTCTGAAACAGAAGAAAAAAGGATGTGTGTAAAATAAGTTGCATAGCGCACATTGAAAGGCAGTTCCGCAAAAAATGTTTTTACGAAACTGCCTTTCAACGTGCGTTATGGAATTTGTTTTACACACGTACTTTTTTTCTGTGTTGGCAGATTCAGCGTAATTTTAACTCGATTAATGAACAAGCAAGACTCCTAAAGTTTTTTTTTTTTTTTAATTTTTTTGAAATTTCTCCTTTTATCTTTTTTTACTAGCTTATAATTCCGTCAATTTTGGAGCGAGAGCACATGTGAAGAGAACTTTGTTTCTTGTCTAAACGAGTTCTATCATTCACTTGCGTGATAAAAAGAGAAACTGGGACATTCTGTGTCGTACTGGACCAGTAAAAGAACAATAATTTTTGGTTAGACGTGGTGGCACTAGATTTGCAATTATTATGTATCACTTGACGTACGTCAAATTACGTTTATGCAAGAGATAACTTTATTAAATGTATTCTGAATTGGTGAACTCAAACGAAACATCGAAAGTACACACAAAGTACACTCGGGTTGCCTATTTTTATATCGGCATGTTTTGACAGTAAAAAGTATATTGGGCTTATGGAGTTTTACTGATCCAGTGCTATATTGTCGCATGGATTCGAACGAATAATTTTCTACGAACGAATATTCAAAGTCTCAAAACAATCTGTTAAATAATTCAAGTGTGGTAGTTATGGGAAAAAGTTCTGAAATTTTAGCACATTTTGATAAAAATCTGTTCTATAGTTGGAGAGAGGAACAAGTTCTCTGAAGAGACTGATAAATTTTCCTGGGTAGAAGTTCCAAAAATTTTTTTCAACAACTGCCAAATTGTCTGGAATTTTTGAATTTTCAAGGAATTTCCTAACTGGCGTAATAGAATTCGTATTATTCGTTGTTCGGCTGTTTTTATCAAATAAATGATTCGATTCATGAGTTATTTTGAGCCACAAAAAGATTCGAATCCCATTTTTTTGAAAAACCTGCCTCTCATGGTATTACAGACATACGGTATGCGATTCCACACAATGTCATTTTTGTAGAGTGCGATTATTCTTATTTTACAGTAATCTATATAATATGCTTATAGTCCATCCAATGAAAGATGGTTATTGAGTCATAAAATAACGTTTCCAAATTTTAATTTCTTTTGAATTATTTTAATTCAATTTTCACGTATTTTATTAATAACATTCAGATGTGTGGCAACAATGCACACAAAACTCAGGTAAAATATGTGAAACTATTGCGGGTTTCATTTTCGAGGATATATATATATGATGGAGATGACATGGAACAGTTTTAACATGGGGTTGAGTGTCCAGACAATAGATGCCGCGTGCTGGCGTAGGAAGTACCCCAGACTCTACACTCCAACCAACCAGAATCGAAAATCGAAATCGGTGTAAAAGTGAGGTACTTCGTACGCCAGTGTTTACAAACAAATGCACGTGGCGAGATTTTCCTCCAATCAGATATTTAGATGGAAGTACACATGTTTGTAGACGCGCTCTCTGTAGGTTGGACACCAAAACTGCCCATGTGTCGTCTCCATCATATACATATCCTCGAAGGGTTTCATACTAAGTTATTCAACAACTATCCTTCGATGGATGGACTAGGTATGACTGATAAGACAGACGTGATACAATCATCATAATTCCTTTTTGTAACCGAGATGAGCAAAACCATGTTGCCACATCTCTGCTCTTCGATTATAATTGCGGGCTAACATACGTGAATACTAAAAGTATTTGCAATTCTTCAACTGCAATCGTAGCGCTATAACTAAATGCTTGCCTTACATGCGGAAGGTCTCGAGTGTTGCTGATTTATGTAGAATTGTTTTAATTTTTAGAAATAATAGAAATCGAAAGGGCCAAGTTGAAATTTATAATAAATTTTATTTTATGCAGATAAGAGTTTTCGTCGCTATTTTTTTCGTCTCCCCCCAAAAAAACATATGTTTTCAATACTGCTAACATAATCCACAAAAAAAATTTTGCTCTCCGTGATCTGCAGTTTGCCCCATTGGGAGTTCACTCAGGCTACAGGTCTGATAGTCGAATTATCAGTTATTGGCCTTTAATTGGGTCTATGAAAAATATCGATACCAAAAAATATCGATATTTCGCACCACTATCAGGTCACTCGTATCTGTCACAAACGAGCAACGCAGTATTGTTTTTTTTTATTTTTAAGAGCCACTCACGTTTTGTTGATGCGGATTATGTTGTCATTTTTTATGCATTCATATAATGAATAAGTGTATCGATAAAATTCTGCATGAATTCCGGATGAAACCTGAAAGAATTACCTAATGTAGCCTAATTAGTCAAATTCAGATCGATTTTCTTTCTCTATTTGTACCATAGTTGGGCTTCTCTTCAATTATTCTATAACCGAAAACAAAAGAAAGAAAAAGCACTGTTTACACATGGCAAATTTTTTGTGACCATTAAAAATGAAGAATTTTTTAAACATGTAGTGTTATTTTTAACGTAAAATTTTTTTAGGATTATCCTTTAGACATTTACGAAGTAGATATTTTCATTTTTCTTTCAAGTATGGAAGTTTAGAAAAATTTCCTTCAGGGTTGCACTTTACTGTAGTGAAATGAGCGGTTAAATATACGTAGAGCAGATCGATGGTTGTAAAGCCACGTCAGCAAATATGCTAATTTTTTAAAAAGAATAAAAAAAAGAGGAGAAAATATCATCTTGTACAAAAATAAATTCCAATAAGTTTATTGGAAGCACACTTTTTCCTAATGTATTCATTCGAGAACTCAGCGCATAGAAATACTGATAAGGTAGGTAGGTACCTACCATGAAAATATAACTTTTTCTTGCTTTTGAAGTCGAAATTAAAAAAAAAAAAAAAAAAATTGGTGAAGAAATAGGTATAGGTTATATTTTATCGAAGCGCGGCATATAAAATTTTGAGTAAATTTTTTCTCAAGAAAATACGAGGAAATATGGAACTCGTATTATCGATTATGTTGCGTTTAGATGAAATATTTTCACGTAACTATACTGTATGCGAGTCGCTGGGTTTTCTTTCTCTTTCAATTTGGAAATGGATTATGGCTGTTTGACAGTGTAAATAAGGTAACGAAACGAAGAAAGAAGAAACCACCAACATGAAATGGCTGTTTGAAAAAATTCGCCATTTACAACTATTCGCGCAGATAGGCTTCGGGTGTATACGTTTATTATCATTTTAGAAAACAGAAGTCTTTCATATCAAAAGTTTAAGTGCCAGCGCGTAAAAGAGAACTTAATAGGGTGCCATTAAGCGTTAGAAGTTAGGTACCCAAAACAATAGGAGAAAAAAAAAAAAAACTGAAGAAAAAAAACACTACAGGAAACTGGAAGATAATTTCGAAGGACAACAATGACCATGTTATTATTATGAGGTTGGCGAAAGTATCGACAAAAGTAACTTTTTGTGTCTTTGTTTCAGTAGGCGAAAGTTCATTCAAAAAGTTAGCGCCTCTACGAAATAACGTTTCTTGTAAAATATTGACAAAACTGTCATTTTTACCCAGTTTGCTTCCAAACGGGGTATTAAAATTGACCCCAAAAAAGGGTCAGTGGTAGGGATGATGTAAATTATCCGTTTCATGAGAAAAGAAAACGATTTGTATCATTTTCACATTCTGACTTAAGTTTTTTATGTAGGTATATATAATTATATAATTATTATATGTATACCTATATGTATGTACTGTCCAAAAATTTTTTTTCACAGTTTAGAGAAAACTACAGGATCCATTAGGTTAAAATTTTCACGAGAGATTATTCTCATCTTAGAGCAGGTCTGAAAAAAGTTTTTTGCCTGTCGATTAATTAGTTTTTGAGAAAATTGGAAAACAAAAAATTCCTGGAAAATTCGTTCTTCCAGGATTATGAAAAAATGGCAAAAAAGATTCGGGCTGAAATGTTTACGACTGATCTCGATTTTGAGAAAACTACCGAACAAACAGGGTTAACAGTTATCATATGGAAGCAGGTCTGAAAGAAGTTTGGTGCTCATTGGTTTTAGTAGTTTCTGAGAAAACTGGAAACTCTGAAAAAAAACAATGAAAGTGACGGAATTGAAACTTTAACGATAAATTATCCTTATGTTGGTGTAAGTCTGATAGAAGTTTGATGTTTACTAATTTGGTAGTTTCTGATAAAACTGGAAAAGAAAAATTGTCGTAAAAAATTTTTTGTTCGAAGTTTTGAGGAAACTACGAATGAAGTAGAGCTAAAATTTTCATGAAAGGTATTCTTTATATGGTATTATATCTGATAGATGTTTGGTGTCTATTGGTTCAGTAGTTTCTAAGAAAACTGAAAAACAAAGAAGTGCAGGAAAACCGATTTTTGGCAATAAAATATGGATAGATCGATATTTTTGTTATAGATCTCGATAACTATCCATAGTTTTTCGTATTTTTTTTTTCTCTTAAAACTATCAATGAAATGTAGATATATTGATGTTTTTCACATATCGATAACTATGAATACAAATATCGATTACCAACTATCGATATTTTCCGACAATTATTTAAATTTTTGGAATTGAATTTTTTTTTTTTTTGAACTATGGATGAAAATTTGCACGTTGGGTTTTCTAACGACGTATTGCTGCGCTACAGTTTTTATCTTCTTTTTCTTCATTTTTCTTCATTTTTTTTTTTTTAGATTTTCTGTTTCCATTTCAGCAAGGAATTTTTTGAGCGGTTGCAAACAGAACAAAAGAAACTGAAGATATTATGAAAAGATATTTATAATAACTAGAAAATGTCATCAAGTGAACGTAAAATCTGGAAAGATAATTATGATCTTCTTCAGTGTCAAAAAATAGAAGGAAAATATCGAAGTTTTTTGGAGGTGTCTGGATGCGCTGACATTTAGGTTCCAAGTGCGAAAGGAAAAGAGAAAATTTGAAATTCCATCCGTTTAATTTTCAATAGGTTGACTGAAATTGGCATTTAAAAAACTAAGAAAATTGATTCACGAGAATTGTGAGAATTGTACCGTTTTAATTCTTTTCACTTTTGATAGGCGTTCAAAAACGCTAGCACTAAAATTGATTTCATGGAGGTTATACTTTGAACTGAAAATTGATAATTTTTCTTGCAGATTATTCAGTTGGTGTTAAGAAATTTTTGCGTCTGTGAAATGTGTCTTTATGCACTGCTGTCTGTTAATTATGATTTGAAATAAACAACTGTTGACGCATCTGGCTGTCAGGTGACTTAAAAACTAAATTCAAAATTAAAGACTCTGTTATGAAATACGTCTAAGTATGCAACCGTAATACCTCGACTATTTATTTTTTTGATTTTTTTTCTGACTTTCTCTCCGCACCACTATCTTTGATACTTTTCTAGTTACGTGTGTGATAATAAATTCTTCCCACTTCATTAAAATCTGGTTTTTTCCTTCCCTCTCTCTTTTTAATCAGACAAGCAAGCTTCTAAACTCACTTTATATACTGATTGCAATTCACTTCTTGTCTCTTAGGTTTGGTTCTGTTTGTATAGGCAGGAACACTTTTATGTTACCTTGTTTTTATGTGTTCACATCAATATATGATTTCAATACTATTGGACAAGGGGGCTAGTTGTCCGATGTAGTAAGTAGGTGAAAGGAAACGATATATTATATATTACACTATTAAATAAGTAAAACACAATGTACCGCACCAAGAGAAAAGGTTTATTAAAAAGAAACAATTCATCAATCATTACTCAACAGAGTTATAAAACAGAGTGACGCAGAACAAATTATAGACGAACATAGTGACTGATCAAAAATAATAAACAGTGTAGCCAACTAGTACTCCACCAATATATGAATAGTTCCAACACTTCCTCCTTGGTTGAGTGACGACGTTGGATTTGGATACTTCGGATAAATTTTGTTCAATGTTCGTTTATGTTGTATGTCTCAGATGCAATAATTCTGGAGAAAACCTAGTAAACTAGTAAAAACTCCAATTAGTCAACATAGAATAATTAATCCCATTCTCCTTGACTTATAAGAGGAAAAACCACGAGTGGTAAAAAAAACCTCTTTAATATCTCTCGATTATTAATTCCACTCCATTGACTTTTCTTATATAGAAGAAAAGCCTTTAATCTCCTTTTTGAAGAAATCCCAACTCCTAGGGCAAAACTTCATTATCTTTGTATAAAAAATATTCAAAAGGTTTATATTTATATTTATATTTATTGAAAAGCCTCAAGCCACCATAAGACCATTCAACAAATTTTTATGAAAAACTTGTACTTATGGTACTTTCATTTGTGTATGAATTTTTCTCCAAATGAGTATGACACATAACAAATCTTTTCAGACAATTGCTATAATCAATGCATATAAGTATTTACAAAAAATTTTTTTCTTTATAATAAAGAAATAACATATTAATTTGTACGGAACATAGAAAATATAAGGAACACATATAAAAGAACTTAAACTTATGATTTTATCTTGAGATGTTCAATTTCTCTTTTTCTTATGATTTGTCTGAAAATAAATAATTATTGTGTCAATTAATTTCTCCAGATAAATAGTTTTTAATAGTGAACTTTACTAATCAAGTCTCAAACAGTTCAAATATCGACATTGTCCTCTATATTGAGAATTAGTTTTACCAAGTTTGGAAAAACTCTAATAGACAAAGGTTTGGTTAGAATATCTGCTTCTTGTTCTTCAGATTTTACTTTTACTAAGTTAGCTACTCCTTCTTGTAAACACTCACGTACATAATGATATCTAGTATGTAGATATTTAAGTCCTGGAGCACCTACCATTTGTGCTCCATCAATCGCCGATTTGCTATCGCAATAAATGTTAGCGGGTAATAAAGATACTCCAATTATTTTCTCCGTTATTTCACTTTGTACTACTAAGTCCTTGCATAGCTCTTTCATAGCAATATATTCTGCAGCACACGTAGAGGTAGTTACCGATCTTTGTTTATAACATCTCCACATTATCGTATCTCCAAACAGTTTAATCAGATGCCCTGCAGTGGATTTACCTGTTTCCAAGCAATCTTCCCAGCTAGCGTCTGAAAAACCTTCTAATGTTTCTCCTTTACCAGTATATGTTAATCCTATATTTTTAGTGTGTTTGAGATAACGAAATATTCTTTTAATTTCTTGGACATTTTCAGTTGTGGGATTTGTCTGACATCTACTCATCAGATTAACCGCCAGTGCTATGTCTGGTCTGGTTCCTCCAGTCAGATATAACAGACATCCTACAGCTTCTCTAAAGGGGTACTTTTCTCCTAATACTTTTATCTCCGATGTAGGGTCATAATTATTCTCATTTCTCCTTTTAACCTGTCTAGTGACCATTGGTGTTTTACAAGGTTTACATTCCTCCATTTTAAATCTCTCCAGTAATTTATTTATAAAACGTGTTTGTTTAAGTATTATTTTATTATTTCTCCGATCTCTAATAATTTCAATACTCAGACATTCTTTAGGTGTTCCCATATCAGAAAATTTAAAAATCTGCCTAAGTTTCTCCTTTAATTGATTTATTGAGTCAATACAATTCCCTGCTATCAATATATCATCAACGTATGCTAATAGAATTATAAACTTTTTTCCATTCTTCCAAGTAAATAAACATGGATCTTTTACATAGCTTATAAGGTTCAAATTTTTCATCTTAGCTTTGAATAAGGTATTCCAGCTTTTTGGGCTGGTTTTTAGTCCTTAAATGGATTTATTTAATTTACAAATTTTATTTCTTCTCTCCGATGGATCTATTCCTACTCCCTCAGGGATTTCCATATACATGGGGCTAGATAATTCTCCATGTAAGAAAGCTGTTTTTACATCTAATTGACAAATCTCCAGATTGTATTTATTTACTATCGCTAGTAAATTTCGTACTGTTGCCAATGGTGCTACTGGTGCATAAACCTCCATTAAACTATACTCCATTTTATCCTTAAATCCTCTCCCGACTAACCTGGCTTTATAACGTACTCCTCCTTGTGGTTCTGGTTTAATTTTAAATAACCATCGGGAATCGATGATGTTTGGTTTTAATCCATTCTCATCGATTCTTGGCCTATCTACTATATTCCATACTCCATGTTCTTGTAATGAGTTTGTCTCATCATCTATTGCTTTTCTCCACTCATGTCCTACAGGTGAGTTTATTGCTTCTGAATATGTTTTAGGATCTTTATTTACCTCAGTCATAGTCATATACACAAAATCACTCATTGTTCTCTCCAAGTCATTATTCTCCGTTTGTATTGAATTCTCAACTTCACTCCAATTTAAATTAGTAGTATTAAATGCTTCAACCTTTTGTCGTTTTAACTCGCTCACTCTTTGAGATTTTCGTCTTTTTACTACTTGTTGTTTTATTTCTTGTTCTTTCTCCTTTATTCCTGTTTCTTCATTAAAATTATTAAACCAGTCATTATTATCCATCTGTTCATTCTCCATAAACTTAAATCTCTCCTTATATACTATTTTCTCATTAAATCGTACATCTCTCGATTCGATAAATGATTTTGTTTCAGGACAAAATAACAAATATCCGGATCGAGTATATCTGACCATTATGGTGCAGATTCCTCTTCCAGAAAACTTAGTCTCCGGTTTTTGTTTTATTTTTGAAAAAGCTTGGCATCCAAATCTCCGAATTTGTTGAAAGTAACATTTTGTGTTGGGTGAGAATTTAATTAAGGGAATTTCATAATTCACAGATTTATGGGGCGTACGATTGTACACGTATGTGGCTGTTTTTACCACTAAGTTCCACATGCTTTTAGAAAGACCTGAATCTTGCATTAAAGCTCTTACTCTACTTTGTAATGTGCAATTAAACCTCTCCCCTACTCCATTATGTTGTGGTGTGTCTGGTGACACTAGTTGTAAATCTATTTTCTCTCGATCTAATATTTCTTTGGTATGACCTCCAGTGAACTCTGTACCTTGATCAGACCTTAAATAGCATACCTTTAAATCACTCCCCACTAAATTTCGAGTATTCCTCAAGAATAATTCTAAGCATTCTCCAACTTCTGATTTATGAGACATAGTATAGGCTTGAGCATATCTTGAATAGTCATCTATAAATACAACTATAAATCTCCTTTTACTTGGGAATGTTGTGGGTGAAATGGGTCCCATAACATCGGAATGTATCATTTGCAGAGGTCTCTCTGCTCTCCACCTAATTTGAGTGAAGGGTAGTTTTGTTAAGTAGATATGGCACATACCTCACAATCTCTAATTATACCTGTAAATTTAATTCCCTTCAATTCGGGTTGAGTTTGTGCCAATTTCTTTAAATATTTCTCCGATATATGTCCTAATTTATAATGCCATAAAAGTTCTAATGGGATATTTTTATTAACTCCTGTAATATCTAATACTGTAGAAGTAGGCATATCTTCAATATTGATTATCCTACCACCACATTCCATATTCTCATTATCTACTCCTTTTTCATCATCATTATTTACTCCCTCCAATTTCTTTTCCTGTAGGGTTTCTATTTGTTTTTCTATTTCGTTTTTAGTTAAATCCTTATTTATACTGCTTGTTTGATTTGTTTCTCTTTGTATTTGTGTTGGCGAATCATTCTCCTTTATATTCTGTGTTTCTTTTTCAATTTCTTTTTCTCTATTTCCATTGTTCTCACTATTATTCTCCTGATCTTGTTTATATTCTTTTTCTATTTCTCCTGTCTCTTCTCCTTTCTCTATTTCTCCCTCCGAATTATTTGCCGACACAACATCACCAAGATTGGCAGACGTGAAGGTAAAAGGACGAGAAAATTCAGTATTTTTGTCGTCATATGCAATCTCACTTAAAGACGTTTCATTATGAAACTCTAAATGCCAAAAGGGCTTATTATATGGTCCGCTAAAATATACTGTAGAACAGTCAGAATTTGTGACTCAAATGCTATGAATATCTAACACTATTGTGAAACCTACATCAATTAATTTTCAAATGGAAAACAGATTCTCAGATAATTGAGGACAACATCTAATATTACGAAAAATGACTTTATTTCCTTGTAGATCGCGAGTAATTAAGTCACTGGTCTCCAAATACGAGAGGTGAGAATTAATATCAGCACTCAATATTTTCTCCGAGTGAAATTTTATATTAATTAAAGGCAAAGAAGTTGACATGAGGTGCTGTGTCGCACCACTATCAGGTAGGAAGGATATTTTATAAGTATTACCTGAGTCAGGAAGTGAGGAAGGATTAAGGGAATTTGCCAAGGAGTTCTCCTGATCCACTGCCATTAATATTGTGACTGGCGGTGAAGGATTCTCTGATGGGCGAAGGGGTGAAGTGGGAGGACTCACTGGCAGGGGAATATCAAGATACTCAATATTAGAAATATCCGAATTTGTAACATTATTAACACTATTTTTGCACGATTCATCAAGATTATTGTCAGTTGGGAGGTCATACTCTACTTGAATTTTGACATCTAACTGAGGATTGATTGTATTCTCCGATACATGTTCTACCATGTCAATCTCATGAATAACAATTTTTGCCGATGTAGTATTTTCTTTCGATTTATTTTGATCGTCTCTTTTTATCGTAACTTGCCTACCAGGAGGGGCTGTGCCTCTCCGATTTGTCGGACCTCCTCTCTGTACCTTTTGTACTCCACCCTCTAATCGTTTAAGTGGTGATACGTGATGTCCTCCTCGATATACCATACCACAATTTTGTCCCCTTCCTCTAACAAATGTCCCACGATATGGTCTCCTAATTACATTCGTTCTCCAATAATTTGTGCCATAATCTATAATTGCAGGTTGTATTTTTCCCTTTTTGGGGCAGTTGGTTGAATTATGTTTGGTTGTGACAATGCCACAATTGTAACATAATCTTCCTTCCACAGTGGGATTAGTACAGTTAGATTCAAAGTGACCGTAACTCTGACAGTTGAAACATCTTACATTTGGAAATGATGTAAGTGTACGTGTAACTCCCATACATGCAAATGGACAACCTCTAAATGTTACATTCCCCTGTGTGGGAATGGATTGTCCCTGACCAACGCCCTCTTCCCTTCTCTCTACATGTTTAGTCGCTTCAGCCTGTAAAATTAAACATTTTAATTCCTCTATACTGAGGCCAATGTCATTTTGACGTTTTGTTATGAAGTTCAACGATTCAATTAAATTTGACGTTTTTGATACTGCCATATAAAAATAGCTTCTCTTCTCCTTATCTGTTAATTGGTCATTCTCCTAATTATTCTCATACGATTTTATTAACTCATCAAATCTTTGAAAGAATTGATATGGTTTTACTCTCGATGGGTTATACCGTAGCAAAGCTAATTCTCTCCTTAATGTTTCTGATGCTTTGTGAACTTCACACCTTTTAAATTCTTTTAAAGTTTTAAAAATATTTTTAGGTTCTCTCTCCGATATGACCATTTTATGATATAAATCATCAATATGATTTATTATTATATCTCAAACTATATTTAATCTCAATTCCCTTTCTTGTTCACTAAATTTTTCTATCTCCTTATTCTCATCTTCTATTACTCCATACAGTTCCTTAGAAATAAGTTCTGATCTTAAGTAATCATACCAAAGATCATATCTTAAATTTTGTGTTAATTTATATTCTCTTTTTGTATTATCTTTTGTTACTATAATCTCCGATTTATTACTTTTATTAGTTGTGTTTTCTTGATTATTAACTCCCTGTTTTAAAACGTTTAATAAAATATTAATTAACTCCTTACAATTTTCATTATTATTAGTTTCTTTTTCATTATTGTTATTATTATTATTCTCACTATTTCTTACATTTTCATTATTATCTCGTTCTATTATATTTATTTCATTACTGTTATCGTTATTTAATTCATTAATAGTATTATAATTATCTCCATAATCATATTGATTGCATACCTGCTCAGTAAATTTGCTCAGCGTACTCTCCAGCAACGCTATGCGATTTTGTAGCTCCTTCACCGTTTCTGACTCCTTATTTTGTTGTTGTGATTGCATCATCTCGTAAAAGGTACGAGCAACCCCAGCAGCAATATATCTCGCATCAGCTTCTCGAGACGAAGTAGGAATATCTGAGAGATTTTGCGAATCAGCCCTTAGTGCTGATTTGGTAGCTCTCCTAACCTTCTCACGATCTACTCTCGGAATTCTATAATTCGTCAGATTAGCTGATGCAGGATTGTTTTCTACTGTTTTTGTTTTCTCCGATACATTAGTCTTATTTTTCTCCGATAAGTTAGGTTTAGATTTAGTAATATTTAATGGTGTAGGGTCAGTTTTCTTTCGAGGAGGTCCCTTATTACTTGCACTGTCCATCTTTGTTTTGGTAGTTGGGCCTACCTTCTCCTCCATCTCTTTTAATTGGGCTTTCGTTTTAATCGCTACAAGTTGACAAAGATTTCATAGTAAAATTAGTGACGTCACTATTAAATTCAAACCCCCTCCAAAATTATTATTATTATTCTCCATATTTATTATTTGATTAAAAGCTACCTCGAAAGAAATTATCCTCTTACCCCTGGTTCCTTTTTGCGTATTCTTTAACAATTCATTTTCAGTGGATTCATCCACTGGAATTACAATATTCTCAATTCCTAGTAGTTCTTCTTCCACCTCCATACTATTATCAACAGGAATAGAAGCGTTGCCAGTTCCGCTGCTTTGATTACGTCTTTGTGAGCCACCTTCCTCGCCAGATCTGGTTTTCTTACCTCTTGGCATTTTACTATATAAAATGCACAATCGGTTACAAAATATTAAATACTTGCGCGAAAAATAAATAACAAAAAGACACACAAAGTTTGGCTCCAAATCTGATTGGCTTATTTTATAAATATATCTCCATTTTATTTCGAGGGATGAGGGGCTCAACCTTGCTTCTAAATTGTGAGAATGAACGTCGCTACTCACAATTTGAAGCACCATCTCTTTTGAATGCAAGGAACAAACATGCATCTCCAGAGACAGTTAGTTAATCATATTTCAGGACGCGAACGCAACGCCCATCCATATGATTAACCCATAATCAAAGATTATTTTGGATTAGGTATATTTTCCTGCCTTTAATTATTCTCCATTTGAGATGGTCTTAATAAAAAATTATGATTTTCATTCCTCCAAGTACGCCATCGACGGTATTTGCGATTAATAAAATTAATATACCTAATCCTACCGTTGATAAATTAATTTATATTTATTTATACTCTATTATATTTATAATATCAGGGACCTGTAATTACGCAACTCCAATGACTCCATATATGGCAACAATAAAAGATTCAGAACCATAAATAGTAAAATAACGACGGTGCTCTAAATATTGATATACTCTGATCGCAATATTTATTTCATAACGCTTTTTCTCCGTAATATTTATTAGGCCTATTTACTTTTGAAACGTTTTGTAACTTTTTATCATACTCCTTTACTTAAAATATATTTGTTTCACTCTTATTAATGATTTTAATCACATTATATCACTCTGAACTTAATTATTAATTTCTCCACATCGATCATTTATCATTTTTCCATTTATTAACTTAAGTATTCTGTAAATATTCATTATTATTATTCATTTAAATTCGTGAATTGCAGATTGAGGGCACTTATAGCATCGAACCAAACTTTGCAACAACAAATACCTATCATTACTATAAATCTGTGCAGACTTATCAACAGGATCAAGTACTCACACAAAGAAGATAAATGATTAACAGAAATTTCGAACCAAAATTGCAATTTTCAAGCGCAGTGGTGAGTGAACGGTTTAATTGAATTCCAACAATAAAAAAGACACGCATAAAAAAGATTGCGACAATGAACAGAATGAGAAAGAAATAAAATTTGATTAAAAAAAAAAAGTATTATGGATGGTGACTGACCAAGGGAAAGAACTTCAGCGATACAAGAACACAAAATAAAAAATGATAACAGTCAGCAATACTTCATAAATACGACACACCAAATGTGATATTAATTTGAAAATCAAAATTACGTTCCACAGTAAGCAATAAAACATTATAATTGCACCAAATAACGGACATCGAATGAAGAGTTCAAATCTAATCATGTCATTATGTGCAACTAACTGTTTTTTTGCCTTCACTGTTTCTCTCGATCCAATACACCAATACAAGACTTAAATTTTTGGTTCGATCCTAATACTACCCTCTGATTGGTTTTTAATATAATCTCCTTTTTTTTTGCTATACAAAATTTCTGGAAATTTGAACAAAAGACTGTGTAAGTGTGTGTGTGTATTGCTTTTTATCTCCAATTAGCTCTCCAAAATACAAAAGATGACCTCTTACAATGTCATAACATGCTTCTCCAACTGTGGGAATTACATTTTGGGTCTCCATATCTTCATGACTAGACACACACTTATGTAGGGTTGCCAATCTCCAATTCATGTGAATATTTTCGTATGTGTGTGTATTTATTACACACTGTGATAGACTCCACCTTACTTTGTTTTTACTCGCACGATAAAACGTAGATTTTGACTCCATTTTTGACTGGCCAGTTGGCGTCAGCATTACCGACAGCCTGGCCACTGTTTCGTGTAATATTTTTTTATCGACTCCGCTGCAGCTGCTGCCCTATGAATACGCCACGCTTTATCCAGCTATTTCTCCAATCACCTCTAGAAGTTTTTCTTCCTCCAATTTTTACACTCTCCTCAGACTAGCAACCTCCGACTAAAAATAAATTGACTCTCGACTAATACTCCACTAATTTTCTCTCGATTAACCATGGTTATAATAGATATTACGTCTCCATTTTATTTTCAATATTTTTCTCCCCAGTATCGTCCAGCACTATTACGCTCATACTCCCAAAGTTTACTTTACATACCTAACTCCGTCTCTCTCTCCTTTTTCTCCTTTTCTCTCAAGTACATTCTTCACCCAACTCTCCACATATACATTGTTTTGCTCACGGTTAAGACCTTACGGCCCAAGTAGTCTGTCATCAATTCTCCGAAATACATATGTATATATATAATCACTCCATATGATGCGCCATAGCTAAACATTTCTCAATACGCCTTAAAATACTCATACTATTCTATCACCATTAATACGCACCCAATTTCATCTCTCTCTCTCCAAGTTATAATTAATACGTAAGTCAAATAAATTAATTACGATAATTAATATTAAATCACCAAACACCAATTATTACTATATTACCTAATGCTGTCGACAGACTTTTAATATAAATTAATTAATAAATTGTTTTGACTTACGGTTTGTTGCTAATTACCCTCTTCACCATACTCACTGACGAATAGTATTTGCATCTGACCATTTTTCTTTTTCTTCGGGATCTTTATCCTTTGGAATAGGTAATTCCAGCTGTATTCTGGATACCCGGTGCCTCCACCATATTGGACAAGGGGGCTAGTTGTCCGATGTAGTAAGTAGGTGAAAGGAAATGATATATTATATATTACACTATTAAATAAGTAAAACACAATGTACCGCACCAAGAGAAAAGGCTTATTAAAAAGAAACAATTCATCAATCATTACTCAACAGAGTTAAAAAACAGAGTGACGCAGAACAAATTATAGACGAACATAGTGACTGATCAAAAATAATAAACAGTGTAGCCAATTAGTACTCGACCAATATATGAATAGTTCCAACAAATACTATAATACATTGTGAATTTTTTGATAATGGCTATTTGAATTTTCTTCAGTGGCAATGGCTACAGGTGGGTTTGACCTAGGAACGGCTGAGAATTAATGACTTCATAATGTAAGTAAAATCCAAGGTACCTCTACATAGCTGAGGTTTGCAATCTTTTTAAACTCGATTGGCATGGTATAAATTTGAGTCCAACAAATTCTTGGCAGGCTATGCAGGTTGGGTGATGCTGATTCTGTGGGCATCATCCAGTGAGGGGGGTAATATCTTGGTTCCTTGGTTCGTATCTCATAGGGTTGAATAATGTTGGAACTGTAAAAGGATTGCCAAATGGGCTTTCCTTTGGCATATCACACTGTAGCGTTTTTAATTGAAATTAATTACCAAGACTATGATTACACATCCCAGGTTGACACAAAAATTGTTCCTTTTGTCACTTAGCATCCATTTTCCAACAGACTTTGGTAAATGATGGCTCATTGTGAAGCTCATATCTTTGCACATAAAATGTGTTATAATAACCCAATATTTAAGCCCCTTTAGTTTTCCGATGAGGGAAGTTTGGGACCACCTTTTTGTATTAATGTGATACATGGGGTGCATCGGTTGACATCAGTGGTGTTCCAGATTGACACTTGCTAAAAAATGTTAAAAAAACAAAATTGTTTTTTAAATACAAAACTATTAAAACTTAATTTTTAGATGCAAATCCTTTAAAAATTAATTTGTACACCTACTCAAGTTTTAAAAATTTTTTAGAATTTTTAACATCAGATATTTAAAACATACAACATGGACATTAAGTTATGATGTCATCAGAACATTCTTTGGTTTAGTAAACTTATCAGTAAGATTGTTAAGCACCCTATTAGCCTTATAGGGTTTTAACATCATCATATTTCTTGATACATAAATGGGTATCTAGGTAAGTATTGGCGATAATATTGTTTCATTTTTTTTTGAATTTTGTTCTCATACACGAATCCATGATAAAAAGTAAACAGCAGGGATTGAGAAATGGTACCTGTTTTTTGTTTTGTTTCTGTTAGTTGCATTTGGGAGTTGTTATTTTCCACTTATTTGATCTGTAGTGAACGAAAATGATTCATTTGTGTCAGAGAGGGTTTCTAAACACGGCTATTCCAGGAAGATTTCGCATAAATAATATAACTGGTACGTCATATTATACATAGGTATGATATAAATTTTATTGTGTGATACATCATCGGGCATGTTTCTCAAGGTGTGGAGTTCGAATTTGTGGTTAATCGTTTTATTTGGTTCATTCTTCAACCCCAAAAAGCATTTCAAATGGGGTCAATTTTGTAGTTTAAAATTTTATTGTGAGATATATCGTTGGATATATTGTTTGAGGTGCTGAGTTACATTCGATACATTCTTCAAACCTTATAGAATTGAAAAAGGGCTAATTTTGATTTTTCAAATTTTATTGTTGACACATCATCGGATATGTTTTTTGAGAGGCTCAATAATTGGAATTTTGTGTTCAAATTTCTGTTCAACCTATTCTTCTAAAACAAGTGTATTCACAAAAGGAATCAATTTTTACTTTTTACATTTCATTGAGTAATTCATTTTTGCACATACTATTTCCAACTGCTGAGTTTGAATTTGATATACATTTTTTCAGTCCATTCATTCTGTGACCCACAGAAGAGTCTTCTGATAAAGACTAATTTTGATTTTTTACCAATCACACTAACAGCGAGAGAGGTTGTGTTTACGGTATTGAGTATATGCCTATTATAAAAGTGAAAGAACCTACGAGGTGGCAGCTGACGAGAACTAAAAAAACACGTATATTATTATATAATTATATACCCTCATAATACACATAGATTCTTTCTTCTCCAATTTCCTCTAAAAAAATAAGTGATACATCATGATGAATGTTGTTTGAGCCACGGAGTGAATAAAAAGCATCCAATATCCTTATCAGTGTGTAAAAGAGAAATTTGAAGTCAAGAACTGAATCATTCATTTACACGAAGTAAAGAACTAAGTTGTTCATTTACATGCGAATTACGAACATTTTCATTCATTCCATTCCCCACAGACAAAAGAAATGGAAAATAACAACTCTTGTTGAGTTTCTGAAATTCAACATAATGATAGTTATTTTTTGTTTCCATTTCCATTAGGGTTTCCACTTTTTAAGAAAAAAGAACTGCAGGAAACTGAGGGAAAAATGGGCCATATGTAGGATTTACCTCCAGAAGGGATGTTTCACATAAAATGATAAAACAATGCTGCAGATGGAGTGATAAAATTTTTTTTGTGTATTCTAGAACATTGATAATTAGATATATGGTGTTTTTTGAAGGTACTGATTGAAAATTCAAATCTGCAAAAAGTGGGACAGAATTGACATGAAGTCGGGACACGGGATGAAATAATTAAAATTGGGACGTTACCATTAAAAAATGGGATGGATGTAAACCCTAATTTCCAACATTTTAGTTTCCATTTCTATTACATTTCCTGGTTTTGCCTAAATTTTTTATTCAATTTCCACGTTTCCATGTTTTTAATAATTTTTCTGAAATTTTTCAAACTCTGTTGAAATGTAAATATTTTGTATCTATATTTTTTTTGATATTTTTCTTGAAACATCAATACTGTTTCAATATTTTTTCAAATTTATTTTCCCAGATCAAAAATGATTTAAGTGAGAAATGGAAATGGAAACAATTCATCATTTGGTTTCCATTATGTTTCCATTATATTGGGCTTGAAAGTAAGTAATATGTTGATTGTTTCAGATTCTGAATTAGTTTTGTTTGGGTTTTCTACGCAAAAATTATGGTTTTCATTTTCACAACATCTGATTTCATTTCTAGTTTTTCAATCGCTGGTCAACAAACCTAACTTACGATTTAAAATTAATTCTGATTAAAGTGAACAAAATCTTGGTATTTTCTTATTAAGATGTGCCTCTAGAATTTAGAAAAAAAATACAACTCACTTTTACCTAATTAACATTAGTTAAATTAAAAAAGAAACAGAAATTATATGCGTGAACTTCATGTAGGGAATTCAATGGTAAACTTTATTACTAATAAAACATGTGCTGTACCTAGTTTAAAAACATGTAAAAGATAGAAAAGAAGCAATCAGTGATGTATGTTCTGCGCATCTAAACTTCTAAAGCTGCGCATATTTCATGAAATTCATCATCGAATTTATTGAGATGTTTATTTTCACGTCTTTAAAACCACACGACGCATGCGCAGTAACAAATACCCTGATCAGAGACTATTTATTTTTGACATGTTTTTGATCTTTGGAGATATTTTTAGCTGTATGTCTCTGGTCACTCCTAAATTCTCTACAGAGATTGAGACAGAGGCAATGGAACTATGTCATTTGTCATGTGGTTGTATTTTTGTTGATATCATAGGTGACTTACCTGTAGGAATTTTGAAGATTTTGCCTGCGAGTGCGAAGATGTTTAGTTGTTTACGCATCTAAAATTTGCCAATTCACTACAAGTCCATTATTTGTGCTTCTTATGAAAGTTTTGCTTCTGGAAAAATGCAATTTGATGCATCTGGTGATGAACCAGATCCCACTTAAATTTTGGTTGATACATACAATCGTATAATTATTGAATGAAGATCAAACAAATTGTATTAATTTTTTGGAAAACTATGTTTTCAAATTCATTGGCGTTGAAGTAATTCTGTGGGAAAAACCGAAAATACTGTCGAGAAGAGGCAATCCTTAATTAATATTCTCTACTACCGAAAATTAATAAAGATTTTATAGTTTCCTACCATGTGAATGGATAAAGTTGAATGCAAAAAGCAGCAAAAAAGTTATCAATCTTTTTCTGAAAAAGTTTTTTCGCAAGAGACAAAAAAAGAAAAAAGTATGAAGTAAATTGGTTAGAATAGCGTACAGCATCAAATTCACAATCTATCGTAGTAACTACTGACAATGTGAACTTTCGTCAGGCAGAATATACACGACGAAATTTACAAATAAAAAAAAACTTCCATCAGAATTTTATTTTTTAAAAAGTTACCGATTCAAAATATTAACATACACAAAAAAAAAAAACGAATAAATTTACAATATGATACAATAATAGTAATAATAATAAAAAATCATACAAATAAATTTCACAGGTAACCGTAAAGTTGTAGTTGATAGATACACGAAATCAAATGAGAAAGAAAAAAAAAAGTTATGGTTTTAAAAATAACATAAAAGAGAGAAAAAAAAATCGGCAGGAAGAAAATAGAAATGAAAAAAAAAAAATAGTTCAAATTTGCAACTAAAAAATTTTCTTAGTTCTTGATTAAAAATAAAAGTTGGGATTAATTTTTCATGTAATGGAATTTTTATTCTGTTTATTACCTAATTTTCTCCAGCAGATCATCGTATTTTACACGAAAAGTTTTTTGTACGTAGACGTGTAAGGAATTTACATTATAACGAGAGTATGGTCGAAAATTTCAATTTTGGCCATTGAAACTGTGATATTCTATTGGTGGAATTAATTTGCAGAGTATTTCAGTTTTAGTGTTCATTCATTTAGGTAATCTACGTTTTTTTCATTACCAATCTTATTGTTGTACCTATAAGCATTAGAGTATTACAATACGTTCACCATAATACTAATTTGGTACCTACTATCTACTTAGGTACTGTGGTAATATCCTCCATTAAAATTTTTTAGAAAAGCTAAAAATATTTAGTCATATAAATCGCATATTCGAGAGACAGGGGAAGAGAGAGGAGAGAGACAGACAGATAGACAGACAGACAGAAAGTCGAGCATAAAATTTTAGAATATATTCGTGAATATTTACTTTGTGTGAGAAAAAAGTGGTTCGGGAAATTATACTGAATGAAAGCCTGAGTTATGTTTACAGAACTACCTACATCCAAAGCACACCAGATGACAGAAAATGATTCAAGTATTTAGAAAACGATTTAATAAACGTTAGAATTTGAAAAAAGCTCTTCGCATTTATTCGTATTGTACGTTTATACCAAATGAAGATGCGCGTATTATAGGTCGACAAAATAGTGTAAATTTAGATATATAGGTATGTGGTATTTTATTACGTTCTCTCCTTGACAATATACAATTTGAAAGTATGTGTAGACGAACATTACCATCAGCACATTTTAGGCATAATTATGTAGAAAATATTAAAATGTTATAACATATCATGTACCGCGGACTATTCATGGCATCGTCTTGACCGATAATAGAAGTGGATAAGTATAAAAAAAATTCTTAAAGAGAAGGAATTTTTGAAATTACGCACTGTTAGCAGTGGCAAATCTGACGTGTATTAGCTCAGCAAAATTACACCTGCGCTTAAAACGTTTTTTTTGCGCAGGGCTTCAGAGAGAAATTTCGGCCCCAGGAGAAATAAACTGAAAGGCCCCTCTTAGCTCCAGCTGCTGGATTTATCTTTGGAAAGGGGTTATAAATTCAGAAAACAATTTCGCTCGCTCTTCTCACGAAATAAATTTTTTACATACGTTTTAGGTTCTAAAGCATGTATTTTAGTGATGTTTTTCAAACCTTTGGAAAATTTACTTCCAAAAACCTCATCATGGATCGGTCCTGACGCCCTTTTTCACAGTTTATACTTAAAAATTACAATTTATTTCTAAATTAAGGCCATTCCGGGCCCCCTAAAGATATCCCGTCCCGGTACCTATCGTATTCTTTTCCCCTCCCTCTCAAAAGTCTTGGTTTTGCAACACCCAACCGAAATAGTTATTTGTGATACAAGTGTATAAAGTAAGTGGTGATTATATTTGCATAAATCGCCTCTGGCTCGTGCTGAAAATTACACGGTATCAATCACCTTCTATATATTATATATATATACGTGTGTCACACACTGATTTTTGCAACACCCTAAAAAAGAAAAAAAATGAAAAAATTCGAGATAAACAAATATTTTATCAATTGACCAACGTATAAGCACAAACTCTCACATCATATTTAACCAGACCACGTGACGTAGTCGGTTAGTCGGTACAGTGCCGGACTTGACATTTCAAATGTCAATGGTTCGAATTCCCAAAACAGAGGTACTTTTGTGAAAAAAAAAAAATAAAAAAAATTAATGGTCATAATGGCGCATGCGACCAAGACAATGTATAAAGTAAAATATCAGTCAGGCCAGTGAATTTTTCATGAAAATATAAATTTAAAGTTATTGGAAAATCACTTTACATTGAGGTTATATCATTCGTCAATGATAAGCACTAATTTTTGCTCTTAAAATAATATAAACATTTCCTTTCTGATAAAGTTAAAAAATAAATTGCTTTTGGTTCTAACATAGGTAAAAACAAATTTTTGTATTTTTTTTTTTGGGGGGGGAGGGGATGTTGCGAAAAATGGAGTGTGTGACACGCGTGTAAAGTAGGTGATTAATTGATACTCCTGTGATAAGCAGCGCAAAATTCACTCTTGTATCAAAATAACCTGCGTTTTGCACTTGTATCAAAAATAACTATTACCATTTCCTAGCCTCATGAATAATTACACATTTCTGAATCTTGTAATTAAAATGAGCCTTCTTAAACATTTCGATGAGCTTTGTCGAGTATTTTTCGCCTGGCCTTTGTTTCTTAGATCCGCCGCTGACTTTTGTCACCATTTTGAATAATATTTTTGAATAAAGTTTTGTAAAACATTGAATCGTATGTAGTTGAGGTTGAAAGAATATTTGTTTATCATTTTTCAAAATTCCAAATTTGAATAGAAATTTCTTTGTTTTACATGCCTTGTGGCACATGTTATGGTATTCTACTCATATTTGTGTTATATGATGAGAAAAAAAAAATTTTTAACAAATCCCTTCGTCACCATCAAAAATGTTCTATAAGCGTTTGAAAAAATTTAGTTCAGTCTAAAGGCTCATGGGTGTTTTCACAAAAAAAAAAAAAAAAAAAATTGGTGCAAATGATATCGTAAAAAAAAGGTCCATGTTACAACTACCTATCTAAAAACACGTCTACGTACGTAGAATAAAAATCACAAGTTTTCGTATTATTTTCATAATTGTAGTTATAATTAGCTAAAAATAATAATTAAAAAAAAAAAAAAAGACTGATGCGAACCTGTCCTTCTATATTATAGTGTTGGATGTATACCTCGAAATAAAACATAAAATTTATCACAGGCGTAGTTGTTGTTGTATTATATATATAAAATTTTATATATAATTATATATATTATATATATTTTTAAATAGGAAAATCCGTAATAATGTGACCACTGACGATACATTCGAATTACAAAGAAAACAAAAATACGTCGTATCTACAAAACGAAGGAAAAAAAAATAGAAATCATAATAATTATAAGTCAAATGAAAATTACGTCGAAGAAAATACGATTGAGAAACTGGAAAATGAAAAAAAATAAAATAAAATAAGAATAGTATCTAATAATAATAATAATAATAATAATAAAAACATCATTAGGAAGTGAATGTTGCCATGCCAATTTTCTGTTTTTGTCTTCTACAGGTTAGTAAACTGTATATTTTGTCTTCTTACAGACGGAGTGAAGTGAGAAGGGGTTGTATATCGTTTGGAATTACATTCGATGAACATGTGTGTGGTTGGTTACACTCTCGGAGTTGGAGCTAACAGTTGATGAATGCTGCAAAAGGTACAATTACGAAATTGCAGTTTTCTTAATTTATTTTTTACTCGGTACGAATGAGGTATAGATACGATTGGGTCAATTAGGGGGATAAGAATTAAGCTGAAAACAACAATTTATTTTGATCAAATCTTTTTCTCTGAACATTCTGAAAAATCGTTTATTGAATATGGGTTCAAATTCTGCATTAACTCTCGACTCCTACCAATAGTGTTGCCTAAGGTACCATCAAGAATATCTTTTAGAAAATAAAAATTTCTTATATTTTCGAGCAGCTGAGTGAAGAGAAGAAAATAAATTATTCTTTGTTGATAAAATTTATGATTAAAAAATGATCTTTTTTTGTACCATTTTCATTTTATTCTATAAAAATAAGGGTAGAGGGATGAAATATCCGGAATCGTCCTTGTAACAGTGTTGCACCCCTAGATTAATATTGATAGGTAGGTAATTAAACTATATTTTGAACTTCGGATTAGAATTTAATTATCAAGCAGATTTAGACCATCACGGTACGCCATAAAAACACAACTATCGATTCTGCACATATTCGGGCCATTAATTTCTCATTTTCAGACGCCATTTTCGAAGTGGAAATGGAAGCTGATATTATCTTCATATAAATTTTTTAAAGAAAAAATCCCAAAATAGGTATATAATGATATTTTTTATGCTAAATTTTATGTAAAAATTCGTAAAAAACTTCTGACCTTTAAAAAACTAATGAATTTACATAAAATGGATGGAGCTTTTTCATCAATGTCAATAGGTACAGATTTCATGGAGATTTCGTTGACCCAGGTAGCCTTCAAATTGTATAAGAAGTAGAAGTTACAAATCAAGATAGGCTTACCATCTATCCAAGTAAATACCTAACAGATAGATTATATTTGATATCTTTCGTTATACCTATTCATATTTAAATAATACTTCAAATTCTATTTTATTGATTTTTATATTTTTATTTGAAATTCAGAATATTTTATCGCCAAGAATGCCTATGTACTTAGGAAATAATAGAAAATTTCTCAGTATACAACATAATTCTGGTCGTTAAAGGAGGGAGAATCTATAAAAGTTCTCTATTAAAATATACAATCACATTAAGGTCTTGAATATTGAGTTTTATTTGTTCATTTTCCTAGTTCATCCTTAGAGGACAAATCCTCGTAACATTTTACTCATTTGGCTATAGGTGTGTAATTGTGTATAGCCAGAGGACTTGTTTCCAAGTAGATACCCTAAATGCAAATAAAAGAGGTGAAGGACACTTGGTACGTACTAAAAATCAATTGACGTTTTTTTATTAAGAAATTTTAATTTCTACTCTCCCTGGTAGGAGCTAGAACTTTTTTTTCTCCCCAAAATTCATTGTTTTCAGGTCCACATGCTTTAATGAGAAAGTATTTGAATGGAAAATAAGAGAAATGAGAGTAACCATCGAGAAGAGCAGCTATTAATATTTTGCTTCCACAATATTTCTACCCCCTTAATGAAGTGTAGGTAACGGAATGGTTCGAATATTCAATAATCAAAATTATCCAGAAGTAAAACTATTTTACAAATGACATTAAAATCTGCGTGTGTTATGATGATCGAATTTTTTTAGGACTTCACTATTCGATGAGGGTACTTTCTCATACAAGTAACCACTATGACTAAGAAAAACATTGTCTTTTATGGGGGTATTAAAATCTTCGATCATATTAAAGGGTGTATCGATACCGAAGGGTGTGTTCAGTATGAGTACCCAGGTAATGCTCAAGTAACCAACAAAACACTATAATCATTCAGATTCATCGGTTGTTCCACTCCGGTCATTTGTCAAAGTTTTTCAGATTAAAATTGGTTGTATACCAGGTTGAATAACTTTCACCCTGGTCTAGAGATGGAAAAAAATTATCGAAAAACGTTTTGATTTGTTAATCTGGTATTATTTTGACAACAAAATGTAATGGTTGATAACGATCAATTTTTAATTTAACATTAACTTTTCGTTATTTTATGGTTAATAAAAGACCTAAAATTATCTATTTTGTCTTTTTTTTTTTTTTTTTTTGTATTTACTCAGAATTATATATTTTTATTATTATTGTCATTTCTGAATTAATTTAACGAGTGATAAAATAATTTACCATCATTTGTTTTTACCTGGTTGAAATTGGGATAAAATTTCAACTTTCACCTACAACCGGAGTTGTCTGGTAGTTTATTCTGAACGCATTCCACGTAACTTCGAATATAGATGCGAAAAGACATACTGCGCATGCGTAGATGCCATTATCGCCACATTAGGCTTTTATAATCATGGCACGCTCCATTAACATAATATGTGAGATAGAGCTGTTTGGTATAAGTAAGTTTATTCCCATAATGTGATCGAAAATTAACCTAAAATATTATTTGGTTGATGTGAAATGCAAGTGACAAAAAAAAGTGGCTTTATTTAATTTCTGAAATAAGTTTAATTATTATTGTTGCTGCAGTTGTTGTTGATGTTACTATCGTAGTTGTTGTCAATATTGCTGTTTTTTGTTGTTGTTGTTGTTTTTTTTTTTGCTAAGAGTTTCGGTTATTTCTAGAACTAAACTATACTTACTGTATAATTATGTACCTACTGCCTATATAGTTATCACAAAAATGATTCGTTCGCTTTTGAAATCTGTATCGAACTTTTTATGGAAGATGAGTTGATGATTTCGACGTCGTCGTCGACGTCTTTCAAATTCTGTACGACAGTTTTCTCAGGACTGGCGCTGGTCATGTAAAAATGCTGCGGTGGATCCGGGTCACCGTACTGCGAATGGTAGAATTCCTCGCGCATCATGTGGTTGAGCGAGCCGCACCGAAAGAACAGAATCTGCTGGAAGGGTCGTCGAAAATCGCGATTCAGCGTGGCGTAAATGATGGGGTTGAGTAAGGAGTTGGCGTAACCCAGCCATAGGAATATGCTGCTCAACGAATTCGGTATCGTTTTCGAGTCGCGTAAAAAAGGTCGAACTAAGGCTAATACAAAAAATGGTAACCAGCAGACGATAAAGGCGCTCATGATGATGCCCAAGGTGGTCGATGCTTTGCGTTCTTTGGCGAGTTGAAAGCGTAATTTTTTGGTATTCGAGGACGGGTTGGCACCGTGCACCTGAAACATACCAAAAAGGAGTTCGCAACTGCTTACTAAATAAAACACGTACAGATCTCCCATCAAACGCACGCAAGAATCGTCATCATTGAAAATTACCATATTGAAATAAGTGGAAAAAAAAAAAAAGGCGCGAGTTCCGCTACTCATGAAGGATTAACGTGTGAACACAATAATAGTGTGGTTGTGTGCACGCGCAACACGTTGTGCATGTACACAATCACACGTCTACATGTCATGTAACACACGCAAATGAGAGTTAAGATTGTAAGAGTTACAGTTACGTGAATCTGACGATTGTGATTTATTTTTAACCCAATATTGTGTGAACCAAGAGCTGAGATGCTTGCATATAAAAAAAGTGTGTATCGTGGGACACGCGATGGAAGTGAAACTTCTTACGAGATATTGTGGAATTACCCCCCCCCGAATTCATGCAATCTTTAAAATGAAGATCAAGTTCAAAATTTATGCCCCAAAAAACATACCCACTGGTGCCAATAGCAAAATATGAGAAGTCACGTTTTGGACTCTCATTGAAGCTCCTAGGGTTGAAAAATTAGTTGAATGAAGAAATAAATATAAAACTTAAAATCAGCGTAATCTCTCATCATAGAAATCTGTTACAACCTCCAAACTCCCATTTTTTAATTTTTTCCCTATATTAAAAAACAAAATATATATTAAACTAGAAATCAGTGCCCCAAAAACATACCTGCTGATGTATCACATAAAAAAATTTGAGACGTTAAAATTTGGTCCTCTTTTGAAGCCCCTGATGATTGGAGAATAAGTTGAATTAAAAATTGAATATCAAATTTGAAATCAGAGCTCCAAGGAACATACTTAATCATATACTACACAACAAAATATGAGAAGTTAACATTTGAATCCATTTTTGCAGCTCATGCGGGTTGAAGAATTAGTTGAATGAAAAAATGATCATCAACCTCAAAATATAAGTGCTCCAAAATCGTACCCACTGATGTATCACACAACAAAATATGGGAAGTTGGAATTTGGCCCCATTTTAAACCACCTGGGTGTTGAGGAATAGATTGAATGAAAAATGAATGTCAAATTTGAAATAAGCGTCCCAAAAAACATACCCTCTGATGTAATATAAACTAAACTGTAAAAGAACAATTTAAAACTGTCTCTTTAATTCAGGAGGCTTTGCCTTCCAAATTCTCTTTTTTTTCTTTTTTTTTTATTAAATAAAAAAAACTAAGAACGTGCTTCACTGTTCAGTCCACTGCCATCAAATATATTTAGTCAGTAACAAGCCTTAGTATTGGCTCCTTTCACGAGGTTTGATTTTTTTTTAGCAAGTACCTAATGCTATTTGGTGACGTGTGTATGTGTGTTGGTGTGCGTGTGCCAAATTCTGTATATAAACTCTTGAAACTGGCTACAAAATCGCCAGTATTCGCTGAAAATTTGGCTCTCCTGTACTTTACAGTACAAAGTGGTAGAAAACGCAAACTCTTTTGAAGATCTTCTTGTGTGAATATCTCTCACGACAAGGTATTCCACAAATCTCTTGCACTGTAAATACTGTAAAGATACTTCAAGCCACACAGGTGACTTCCTTTTCTCGAGTATTTTTTTTTAATTTTCCTAGGAAACTACTGAATCAATAGACACCAAACAACTATCAGACATATTCCCACATAAGAACGACATGTCATGAAAATTTCAGCTATCATAGTTTTTTCAAAACTATGAATACAGAATTTTACCCAGAAATTTTCCTTTTCTAGTGTTTTTCAGAAAGTACTAAATAAATATATAGACACCAAACTTCTATGAGACTAGCACATACATAAGAACAATGTATAGTGAAAATTTAAGTCCGATCTCTTTTGTCATTTCTTCAAAATCCTGGTAAAATCACTTTTCTGGGAAGTTTTTGTCCTTCAGTTTTCAGGCAAACTATTGAAACAATAGGCCCCAAACTATCACAGACTTGATCCTTTATAAGGATCACCTTTTCTGAAAATTTCAGCCTTATCTCCTTTGTAGTTTTTTCAAAACTTTGAACACAAATTTAAGGTAATAATATAGTTTTAGCGTCAGTTCTGAGAAGTGAAAATTCAAAACTATAAAGTTCAAGTATCACACAATTTACCAAATCAAATAATCAGTTTAAAAAAAAACATCAAAACAGAATAGGCACCTATGTAAAGAATCAAATTCAAACAAAAATTTTTTTTCATTACTCTTCACTGTGTAATGGATGAGGTATCGTTCTACATATTTATGGTGCATGGGTGACTGTGGTATGCAACCTTGAGTAGCAGAATCCAACAAAAAGACACCAATATTAAGTCCTAAAACACTTCATTATGACAAATGAGGGTATTCACTCGCAGCGAAGTGGATAAAAGAATACACTGTTTGAATATGCTCAGCTAGCCAACATCCGTTTTACCACTTTAAACTATGTATAATTTTAAAAAAGAAACCAAATTTAACTGAGTGAGGAAACCAAGTGGGAAATCATTAGTAAGAAATTGACCCAAAAAAGGTCATTGAGTGGGGAATCCGAGGTGGGCCCAGTGCCTAAAAGTTGAAAAAATCAAGCCATATTAAAGTATATTGTGTAATAAATAAATTTGTACCTAGTTGTAGGGCGGTCAAATGCTGGTTGACAGAGCAGCAAAAAATTTGCAATGTGCTTCCCGTTTTGCTCTGTCAAAAAAAAAAAAAAAAAAAAAAAAAAAGAGAGGGAAGCCAATAACTGGTTTCTAATAATACGTACCAAGGCACTGGTGGTACAAACATTCTGTTCCAGCCACCAAGTGGGGGCTACAAGTGGGGGCTACCAGTGTGAGAGATAAAGGGAAAGCCAATATAGAGGGAAGAAAAGTTAGAAAGAGGGAGAAAGTTTGTACCTGCTATGGGCTGAAGTTCGGTGGCTGGCCTAACTGTCAGCTGCTCACGGCGTTTTTATTTTTATTTTGGTGAAATTTGGTTTTTTGAAAAAATAATTTTAGAATTTTTATTATTTACTGAGGGTAAGCCGTATCCGTCATGATTTCCACTATCCTGTACGGCGGGAAGTATTATACGATGTATTTACGACGCAGGGGTTCCACTGTCCAACATTTCGGCTGGAATTTTAAGATTTTCATATTGATACACCATTGATATATTATAAGAACGTCTATCGGTATGATATCTCTCGATAATATTATTATACAGGGTGCTCAGTTCGATAAAGACATCGGCAGGGTGGTTAACGATTAATTCCTAAAATCTGAAACAAGGATATAACCGAGTAAGTACGACTAAAAAGATATTTCTTTTCAGCATAATATGGCCTAACTTCGAAATGTATTTTTGAAATTCTAGTAGCTGATAGATGGTACAAAGTCTAAAAATTTTAAATTTTCCAAAATTTTTGGACTCGAAATATGTAGGTATTATAGGTCACGATAAACGAGCATAGGCTACGTGAAACAATTCTAAAACACAGAGGTGTGATTGGAAGCGTATGGATGACATGAAAGTGTTACCAAGAAAATCCGCCTTTCTAGATTCTTCAGTTTTGAAGATAGGCCATATTATGTTTGAAGAAAACACCGATGCTTGGCACACAAAATGTCAATAAAACTATTAATTGTCCAATGGTAATAGACTGTATTTTAAGATATGAATTAAATTCTCCAAAGGAGATACCGAAAACCTAGGTCAGCGTACAAATATCGACATAATATCCATAGGTATCTCCACTGTTGCACGTAATTTGACCGAAGAAAATTCAACAAGAAATATTTTTTGAAAAAGAAGTTGCGCTACATAAAAAACTCGTATTTTAAATAGAGAAAAGTTTCGAATCTCTCACCAAACCTCCGCTTTTCGGGCTGAAAATCGAAGGTTTCTTTAATTTTGATCATTCATTCTCCTTGAAAATAAGGTTGTCCGATTTTCGTTTTCACTCGCTGTCAAAACGTTGAAACCATTAGTTTGAAATAAAAGTTGAAAGGTGAAGAAACCTGCAGAATTAAAAATTTTCACCCTAAAGAACAGCCATCGACGGATTTTGATGAAGGTAAAAGGCATTAGGACCTATTCAATTTTTCAACGGAGGGTAACGTGTTCAAATTACACTCTCGGAATTTTCCAACCTTTTCCTTTGTCTTTTGTAACGAAGATAACTTAATTTGAAATTCTATTGACAGTGTTTTTCCGAAAGGTTTCGCTGTCAAAAATGTATTAATAATTCGTTCCTGGTTTTAGATATACCCGGAGACTATTTTAAAATCTCTGATTACGCCGTATTTGAAAATCTGCTATTCGTCGTTGTACAATTCGTGGCTGCCTTTCACTCGTCGTGCGTTTCATTTCGAGGTCGACGTAAATGTGGCTTATTTCTGTTGTATACAGGGTGTTTCCTGAGAGTCTCACCCGAACGTGAATTTATTAAAGTCCTTCGTATGTGGAAGAAAAAAGTACCGCGTCTCTGCCAGTTAGGCATGGGGTGAACATTTTCTTATACATACAGGTCAAGAGTTGGCATTGATACCTTATTGCAAGATGTTTCTGTAGAAATGAAAGCAAAATAATTACGTTAAAAACGAAAAACCATGGAAAAAATTTCATTTCAATACCCATTCCAAAACAAATGTTTTCGGGCGTATTGATTTGTTCGTGAAGTAGGAAATTTTACGCCAGCGTGAAACAAGTGCGTAAAATTGGTGAATTTGATACTAGTGTGATCTTTAGTAATCACCTACTTCGCACGAGTGTCACATACTATTTTTTTGAAACAATTAACAAAGAAAAAATTGTTTTGAAAATATATTTAAATAGTACAAAAATGGCATATTTTCCTTTAATTTGTGTTTTTTTCTTTCGTTTATTTTCGAATAGTTGGAGTGAATAAAACTTTTAATGGAATGCAGATTTAAGTAAATCTTACCTTCTTTAGAACTGTACTAATCTCAGATTTCTAGCTTAAATAGTGGCTGACAAAGTATTGATTGAAAGAAAATATGTTTCCAGATTACAAAAACGGCAAACTTTCTATTAATTTTCGTTTTTTTTCTTCGTTTATTTTCGTGCAGATGAAGATGATTAAAAAAATCACATGAAAATAAATTCGAGCATTTTTTCTATTCTTTCCACAAATTTCAACTTCAGTTATCTAGCTTAAATAGTGACTGAGGAATCATTGTATGAATGAGGAAAGGTTTGTAGATTCCACAAACCGGCCAATTTGATATTAATTAAAGTTTTTTTTGTTTGTTTATTTTTAAATAGATGAAGATATGTAGTTAAAAAATTATATGGAAATTTTGAAAATTTTATCCTCTTTCCAACAACACTAACCTCAGCTCTCTAGTATGACTGGAGGTTGAGGAATCGGTAAGTGAAATAAGAGAGGTTTGTTTCCAAGCTGTAATGTTATGTTCAATTGAAGTGGTAACTTGACAATAGTTTTTCGCAAACTCCGGATGTGTATCATAATGTTTGATAAGACATAGTGCGAATGCGCTGCCAAGACAGTGATTTAATAATCTTATTAAGTATCAAGTTGCGTATGTGGGAAATTTTACTTTTCGACACTGGGGTAAAATCTCCTACTTCATGTATAGTTATTACGCGTGAAAACATCTGTTTTTGAGGTGGGTATTACAAAAAGTAAAATTTTGCGCATGCGTGGTTTGGGATTGCTTACATTTGATCACTATATTTCCTACGTATGCGCCCTGTGTCTTATCCAACATTATGAAATATATGCATTTTCCAATTTCATGAAAAACTGATTGTCAAGTTGCCACCTCACTAAACGCAACATTTTAACTTTGAAACAAACCTCTTTTGTTTCACTTAATGGTTTTTTTTCTGCATTTAAGCTAGAGAGTTGGCGTTCATAGAGAAAATTTTCTTGAATTTGCTTTTCATATAATTTTTTAATCACCTTGAGCTTCATGAAAATAAATTAACGAAAAACACATAAATTAATAAAACAATTGCCATTTTTGGAATCTAGAAATATCTCTTCTTTCAGTCGATAATTCTTCAGCCACCATTTAAGTTAGAAAGTTGGGGTTGTAACTGCTGGAAAGAAAATAAATGAGAAAACCCTAATTTAAGGAAAATTTTCAATTTTTATGTTATTTAAACACTTTCTTAAAAATTTTATTTTTTGACAAAATTATTTTTTTAGGGGGTGTTACAAAAAATAGCATATGACACTCGAGTGAAGTAGGTGAATGCTATTTGAGTAATTTGCATTACTTGTCTTCAGCTCGTGCAGCAAAAACCACACTAGTAAAAACATCACCTACTTCACACACTTGTATCACAAATAACTATTTTCATTAAAAAATTTTACCAACTTTAAAAAACAAAAAATTAATAAAAATGCTCTGAAAAGAGAAAAATAATTATTTTAAAATTGTTTCATACTAATTTACTGGAATTGAATAAAATGAAAAAGCATTATGGTAAATTAATAATATTTTAAAAAAACATAGAACCCACTTAAAAAAAAACAGTAAAAAATGTACTAAAAATAGAAAAATAATACTTTTAAAATTACTCAAGTAAAAGGTAAGTCTAGGGACTAGAATTTGAATTAGGCGCTCTTTTCCTTACCATGTACGGTTATACATCATTCATTCTGTCAAATTTTATAACAAAACTTTTTAATTAACGCTGACTTTAACAATTCCATTCCCAACTGGATTTTTCTGACGAAATTTTCAAAGGATTATTTTCATCTTTTTAGTGTATTTATTTTATTTTTTTAAGGAGGTTTTTTTTAATATAAATAATTTACCATGGCTCTTTTTTTTTTCATTTAATTCCAGTAGATTGAACTGGAGTGATTTTAAAAGAAGTATTTTTTACTTTTTACAGCATTTTTATTTTTTTTTTTGTTCATTTTTTGATGAAAAGTTTTTAATTATTTATTGTTTCCAGCATTAGCAGCAATATTACTTTAAAACTAATAAAATTGTTCATATAAAGATAAGTCTTAAACTACCACATAGATTCAAAAGAAAATTTAATGGCACCACCATGGGATCATCTATCATTTAAAAAAAAGTTCGTCGAAATCAATGCCTAGGTTGCGAAGTTATGCTGGATCAAACATGAAAAAAAAAGTAACATATAATTTATATACAAATTTACTGATCCAATTGATGACCTCCTTTTTTGAAGTCTGTTAAAGTAGAGTATTGTGGGCTGTTTTTTGGTGAGTGTGAAGAGTTTGCAAACAAGCCAAAGGCGAGTACTACAAACTTCATACGAATTAAAATATAGTTCCCTAGCACTTGTAGCACACCAAATTTTTCATAACAAGTATAAGGAATGCAGTTTTGAGATATCTGAGAATAAAACTTTTCCTCTGCATTGAGAAATAAGAGAAAATAATTTCATTGACAACATAATTATTAGGGTAAACTTCCATCATTTCATCAACCAGAATTTATGGTCCTGTTGGTAGGGTGATAGACTACCATCCAGGATACGCAAGTTGAATCGCAATCGTTGTGAAAAATTTTGTAAAATATGTGAAATACCTTGTTGTGAAAAAATATTCACACAAGAAGGTAATCAACAGATTATTGCGTGTTTTGCCACTTCATATGTATGGGTAAGCTAAAACCTGGGAAAAAACTGATGATTTTAGAGCAGGTTTGAATGGTTTAGATAGACTTGCTATGAATTTTTATGCGGATCGGTCATACGATACATTTGGTAACAATATTTTAGTTTTTATTTCGTGCATAAAAAGCCTAATTTTGGACCAATAAGAATGTAATTCTGAACAAATACATACATGACCAAATTAGGACTTTATTTTTTTAAACAGCTAACCTCACCTAACCACCGATTAAATGATAAAAGAATTGGCATGTATCTAAAACTGTTTTCAAAACATTGAGAAATTGAAAAAGTTAACAAAAAAAATATGGCCAGCATAGGTATTTTACATTTCAGATATTTTGAAATAAATTTAGGAATTTTTACCTCATTTGGAATACAAGGTAGAGTAGAAGTGAAAAGTTCACTTTTTATACCTGGGAGTGAGGACTACGAGTTCAAATGACGAAATGTCAGTTTTAAAATGAATTTCTCTATGTCATGCTTTTAGCAGACCTTGCTCCTTAGCGTTGAGAATTCGATGTAATTATGTTCATGGAAGATTTTTGTTGGTTTTAAGGTAGAACACTATCTGTTGTTAAAATTTGGTAAAAGGAAGAGGTCTCTCACAAAGCACCCTGTATGGTAATGGTTTCATGTACTTACATACCATTCAGCAATCTAAATAATAAAAATTTTATTACTTACGGTCGCAGTGCTGTTCCGCCCTATTTGATTCGATGCGCCTTTTTTGCCTTTCATTTTTGTTTTACATTTGGCATTTTGACTTATTTTGGTCGACTGTAGCATAGGACATTGTGATTCGTTACTTGGTCGACTGGTGGTGAAACACACGTTGTTAGTCTTACTGGCGTGACTTCCATTATTATTATTAGGACCAACGCTGCACTAGAATCAAAAAAATTTGAAAAAGAAAATGAAAACATACGTTTGATAAAATATAATTTACAAAGTTGTTTGTTTTCTGCACATATAACTAGCTATATGTATAATTATAATAGCTATATTTATGGGCAATATTATTATTGTGGGTATAGATGTGTGTATATACACCTCACCATCACAACTGCGAGAAGGCAATGCGTATTCTTGTGTGCTGACATTTGTGTGCAAGCTGAGCTCGGTATACAAATTGGCAGTACTGACAGAAGTAAAGCCACGAGTGCAAAACGGTAGTTTGTGGACTATAAATTCACTGGCTCACTCGGTTCGTCCGGATCACCTAACACGATAATTGTATTTTTCAAATTGAGGAAAAGCAAAAGTAACTTTCTAGAAGAAATGTGCGCAATTTTTTTTTTTTTTTTTTTGTTATGATTACCAAATTTTTGGCATAATTATTATAACGTGGCGCTTTTTCGTGAGTATGGTATGTGTATGTAGGCTATAGCATATACATACAAGAATAAATTAATAATGAAAAATCATTAGGATGTCGCTCGTGTTTTATTATGAATATAAATTGCGTATTCGAATCTCGGGTTTCTTCTCATGTTCTTTCTCAGTATTCGGGAATTGGATAGTTTTTGTTGATGAACCAACCGTACAATTTATTACATTATGGCAATCGAGTTCCATATATAATATATTATTTCGATTCGTCGTATACGTTTACTATAAGTTAGAGTAGTGGGTGGGAGGTGAGTCGGACGAGAGCAGGTGGTACATTATTGCCATATGGTGTTTGTTGTCTTATAATATATTTTGCGAGAGGCTTTCCTCCAGTAATGTTCTGTAAGGAAAATGTAATAAAATTTAGTAGTGGGTTTGCAACACTTTGAGAATCTTTCCTCCGAAACTAGCGGATGAATTTCAAAAATTGTAACACGAATGTATATCTCATAAAAGCCTCTAACACTACTACAAATTTCATTGCCATAGGTCAAACAGCGGAGGCTCCACAGATTCCAAAAAAGTGGAAATAGATATATCCATTTATCCATATATATATATATGGATATATATATATATATATATATATCCATATATATATATATATATATATATATATATATATATATACATAGGGTACAGAAGAATTTGAATGACCTATATATTTGTGATCTACGACTCAAGATCGGCGCTTTTCCGAAGGTCTCGCCCCCAGATCCCACCACTGCATTGAGTGCAATAGTTGAATTTTCCTTTGGAAAATACACTAAAAATTAAAAGGGGTTAGGGGCCAAAATCTGCAACTCTTTTTACAGGACGGCTGTGGAATTTTTCTCTTCAGATGGCACATCTTTATAATGAGTCCTTACTCTTAACATCTCCATCATGAAGATCGGTATTGCCATTATCTCTGATTTTTGGCAACAATAAAAAAACCTTATACATAGAAATTAAAATATATATAAGTTGTGGAATACCTTGTCGTGAGAGATATTCACACTAGAAGGTCTTCAACAGTATTTGCGTGTTCTGCCACTTCATACGAATAAGTATGGGAGAGCCAAATCCTCGGCAAACACTGGCGATTTTTGAGCCGGTTCTGAGAGTTTATATACCGAATTTGGCACACGCACACGGACACACATACGTACGTATGTATACGTAATTATGTCATACGTTGCGTCGTTTCCTGTCTCCGTCGAGATGATAAGAAACGACGCAGTGCGTTTGGTACCAAGTCGTGACATTACCGAGATCGTTATCAGGTAATTGATCTCGACTCGTACGATGTATCTTACCTGTACGTACGTACAGGTACGAACATACAAACGCATTCGTGTATATTGGTTTAACGTCATAGAGACGAATATTGCCAGCCTTTGGGCGGCGACTGTCGTCGAGGGGTGCGAGCCCCTAAAACCTCATACGAGTAATGTCCCCACATAAGTGTTATTAAAAAAAAATCAAGAAATGTTTGTAGGGTTATGTTGGGATAGAATTTATAGAAGATAAAAGCAAATTAAACACTGGGCTAGCAAGAAATATCACTTATAATCATCATCATCATTATCATTTGCTATTACACGAATCAAATAAGTATTTTTATCATTAAAAAGATTTTAAAAAAAGATTAAAAAAAAATTCTAAAATTTTATCGGTACTTAATTATGGTAAACGAAAAAATTGTGTTTATCGTAAAAAAAAAAAAAGCTGCTAAGTTCAGGTGATGTTTCGTTTTGACAGCTCGCAATATATGTATCAAAGATAAATAAAAGGCGAATGAAAGGCGTTTCTCAAATTTCGTTTTCTTAAAACTTCAATGACGCAGCTTGGTTTCGTTCACGAATTTATTGGTTTCAGCGAAGGTCTAATTGAAATTGATTTTTAAAATGCTCGTGGGAAATACGAATGGGTACCCATATTATTTTAGGCTTTTTTTTTTTTTTTTTTTTTTTTTTGTTTTGAGAACATTTTGAACAGGAGATTGCCATTCGACAGACTGAAAGAAAAATGAAGAAAATTCCTGAAAAAAAAAGTAAAAAAAAATCGCAAGCGAACAAAAAACGGCTGACAAAATGAACAAGTTTAGCATCTTATTTGCCACTCAAGTGTAAAAAAAATTGGTCCAATGGGATTAGATGTTGAATTTGTAAGTAGAGAGATAGAGAGAGCGAGTGATTTCAATCGTATCAAAAACGTCGGCTTCTTTTATGCGAATTTGTAATGGATACGGTTTATTGTTTTTGGTTTTTCACTTCTCACGATTTTGATTTTATGGTGTATGCGGTCTGACGTTAAGCGAATTCGAAAGTGCTTTAGATGGCAGTTTTATCTTATATCATCGCACCATACGGTGGCCTATTTTATTTTTGTTTTTTTCTTTGGAATAATAAATGAGTCAGTTGTGAACACGTTTACGAAAACGATCAACGTTAAATTTTTAAATTTCAGTTAGAATAATCTCCACTGAATATTAAATAAATAAAAAAATGTTAGTCTAGCGTAACTTCCCTAGAAGATCCAGTTTACTGAATCATTATTAATTTAAAATTTTTGCTCAATAAGTCTATAATTAATTAAAAATTTCCTAAAAAATAATATTCAAATCATATAATAATTGGCCACTGAGAGAGCAAATGATGGCTGGAATGTTGTGAAATTGTGAACAAGTATACACTGATGAATAATATTTTTGAATGATAACATTATCCTACCAACAGACACGTACTTTCCTAACACATCTTATTTTTGGGTTATGAATATTAATTACTCTTTTCATGTTTACATTTTTGTTTAAGTTTTAGGTGTCACGTCGTTATGGATTCCTTGTGAATATGGCTTTACTCCGTCTCTAGCTACTTGTTTTCTGCTAGGAACCGCGTGTAAAGATGTTCATGTATAGAAGAAGATGAAACGAAGAGACTCGGTACATTTTTTGAAATAAAATTCTTTTAGCTTGTATTCTATTGGTAATTAATTTTATGGGTGTTGATGTGATAACACATGAATCTTTGATATAATTCTTTCCAATGAAGTATAGATGGAGGCCAAAACTCATAGCTACCTATTAGCATAAATATCTACAACTTGGTTTTTTATTCACTTCTATTTCATTTATAAAAAGACCGTTCAGGTCCAGACAGCATTTGGTTATACCAAGAATATCATTCACTTTCATTTGGCAATACTTACTAATAAAAGTAAATTAAGGATAAGGTGTTGTATTGTGTCCCAAGTTGCCAAATTTCAGAACTGCAATATCCTGAAAACCACCAGTAGAAAGATTGTTGAAATTTAAATATCCGTCTGTTTGGGAGGAAATTAGACAAAAAAATAAGTGGTCAGTATCAGTGGCTGAAGCTGATTACAATTAATGTGATAACATTTTCATATTATTTGACTTTAATCCATCGATGGATTCTACTCGATTCATCGACCAATTTTCCTTTAATTTATAGTGAAATAATTCATCAGTGAATTGAGTAAAAAACGATAAAAGGACAAACAGTAGCTAACAGGTTAGTAGAGGTATATGATATAATGTTATAATAAAGGTTCAGATGTATTCCAAGTTCCTTAACACCCAACCTATATCAACTGTGAAGATTATTTAGATAATTTACCGTTTGATAAGTTGGAAATTTGGAATCGCAAGATGAACTAATCAATGAATAATACCAATTGTCTTCCAAACTGGCTGACGGAGGATGATTTAGGTCTTTGTGAGAGTTTGAAAATTTGAATATTCTGAAAGGTCAAATGTTCAGATATTCGAGTTTAAGACTTCAAGAAAAGAAGATCACCTTAACATGACGAATTAGGTACAATGATTGTTCTACGATACGATTTGTGAGCGTAATTTTGTTTGCTGTAGTACATACAGAACAAGTACATAAATATAGTATGGAAAAACAATTGAATCATATTACTAGTGAAATAACTGGGTACCCCACATTTTCAGAAAAATCAGATATTTTGCGTCGAAATTAGTAACGAATTATGGTTTTTGATTGAATTCTGTGCGTTGAAAAATGTTGACTGTTGGGTCTTGGAAGAATTTGAAGCTGTAAGTATTTGTTTACCAAATTTAATAAATTCTCAATGATCTAAACACAAAATCAGATTCATGAAATTAAACATTTTGAGAATCAGTTCCCAGTTGGCCCTGAACTTCTTAGGTCATGAATATTAATAACAGCATTGAAGTTGACGTATTATTTTAATATATTGATAAAAATTCGATTTCCATGTTAAATGGGAAATAAATGTAAATAAATATCGATCTGGTTTATAAAAATTCGATATATAAAAAAATTTATATTTTTCGATGTTAAATGGAAAATGCATGTAAACCAATATCGATATTTTATCGATCTGTGAGAAAAAATAGGAAAATAAAGAAACATCAAATTTGAAAACAGATCCCATATAGAAAATAAAAATGTTATCACATTAAAAAGGATAAAATACCATATTTGTCTTCTTTTGTCCATTTAAATAAGAGTAGGGCTTGCAAAGGCTTAACTTAGCTTACAAAATTGCAAATTTCAACAATCCGTACAAGTGATTAGAACTGACTATACACTGATATGGACCACACATCTTGATTTAGGTACTTCAAGTCGATATGAATCACTTTCTCTTATTAAAAATATCAAAAAAGTATTTTCATTGGTCAAAAGCACTGAATAAATTGTTTAGTGCTGGACCAGTTAAGCAGTAAGTATCCCAAAAATTATATCAAGACAGAGCTCCTTTGAAGGTAAATTTACCGATATAGCTAATATATATAAAAAAAATGATGTATTTTATATTTAACAGCATAAAAGTCATACAAAAATTTAGTCTGTGTAAGATAAGTACAGAAATATGTAATGTGCATTTGCACAGAGCATAGAAATGAGAGTGAGAGATGAATAAAAATAAGTTTATACTAATAATTATTTAAAAATGAAATAGTCCATGGAAAAAGAGAGGGAAAAAGAGTTGGTGTGGGAATATAGAAAATTATTATTAGTTGAATTTCCAATTCCGCGGCAGCAGCCAAGGCAGCAACCACGGAGGATGAGAAGAGGGGAGTTTAAAGATATTCGTACATATTTATTGCAGGTAAAACCTCAGCAGCATCTTCGAGGGGTAAAGAGAATGAAACCGAAGTAATGAGAGTGCAATGAATGAGTGAAAGATAAGAAAGATGAAAAAGTATAGAAAAAAGTGAGTGACAAGAAAAGGAGTGAAAAAGATGAAGCGATTGAACATGAAATATATGAACAGAATGAAGATTCTAGTCTGTGGGGATGTGTATAGAAATAAAAAAAACATTAATCTGGTAGAAATTGGGGAAAAAACGGACAAAAATATACATGTAGCCTAAAGTTCTAGGCTACGAGAGAATTCTATAAAGTATTAAATCTAAATCTATGGAAAAATAATTTTGAAAAGCGGTTTTTTTCAAAAGTGTTATTATTAATTAATTTTGAATTTTTAAACAGGCCGCATGCGTCAAAAGTTACGCATGTGCCCAAGACAATGTATGGAGTAAAGATGCATGTATAATGTAACGACCCCATAAACACATCGGTTCTAAATGGTTCCAAAATCACTTGCTTTATATGTTGTCAAGGTGGGTAAAATAATTGTAGTTTATTAGCAGGTATTGCAAACATATGTTTTTTAATGCCTCTTCAATACCATGCCAAAACAAGTTTAGGGGTGCATGCGCACTTTCGAGTTGATTTTTTTTTAACGTTTGATCACTGCAGCTGGACTATTTTGTCAGTTTTTTATTTTTATTTTTGAAGTAAAATCATTAAGTTAACTATTCGGTTCTACAAAAATTTGTCATTTTTTCTGCGGTTGGGAAATTGAGAGGGGTGCGGATATTGTTGGTTAAAAAAAGCAAAATTATTAATTATTATTTGGTCTAGCAAAAATAAATTTTGTCTTTTTTCTTTTAAAGGGATTTTATTTTTTTCATATTTTACATTTTTTTTTAGGGGGGTTGTTGCAAAAAATGGTTTATGATACGCGTGCAAAATAGGTGATTGTTACTGGTTAATTTGCGCCATTAATTTTCGACTTGTAAAGCAAAATTCACAAGCATGTACCAAAATCACTTAGTTTTTGAACTTGTACCTATCACAAATACCTAACTATTTTGATTATTGAATGTGAGTTTGAATCCCAAATGTGTGGGTATTGTAAAATGTCTCGAAATTGGTAGATGGTGAAAAATCGCATAAAACGTATAAAAATGCTTATAAAATAAAATTTTTGATGAATCTGGACGGTGGGAACAAATTTTGATTTCTGTTGGTGGACAAAGCTGCATGGATCTCAAAAGAATTTGTGGCTGAAGTTTGGGCTCAGCTATTTGGAACCAGTTTCCACATTACAGTGTATTATTCGTTTTTTTATACGAACAAGTTGGAAAAAACATTTTAAATTTCGATTCAAAATGTAAGCGTAATTCCTATGTGATGTGACACTTTTCATCACGTTGTAAAGTTAGAAAGTGTCGTATTTTTTGTTTTCTCGAAATATCATTATCACAAATTGTAAGGGTATTTCATCTCGAAATTTACTTGCTCCTTTGTAGGTTGTATCTGAAGGTATGAAAACTGAATTTTCAGCAGAAAACCTCAAAAAAATACGGCTAAAAGAATTTTGATATGATATAATACGAGTACTACACTTGTTCCTACCTATCCAAGTATTTCTGAATAAAATCAATACTGATGTGGAAAATAGTTCATTATTTGAATAACTCAGCAAATGTACTCAATTAAAAAATTGATAATTTCCCCAAGGACAGAGTGGACGTATCGGGTCTTCATTCTCCAAAACAAATTAAAACCAAGAAAAATTTTATAAAAAAAAATAAATATAAAAAACCAGAAAAGGAGAAAAAAAAAAAATTTTGAAAGTTTTTTGAAATAGACTAAAAACTTGGCTTTCGATTATGTCAATATAGAATTTAATTTTTTCTTTCATTTTCCGTTTTTGCAATTTTTAAGTACATCTTTTTTTGTGACCATAACAATGAAAACGTACCTATTCCAAAACGTATAGTGCTTGAAAAAGAAACTCGACGAATGAGAGCTTTTGAGCAAAAAAAAAAAAAAAAATGGCTTGCAAGTAAAAACAAGATTACGAATTGCAAATTTCAATATCGTTTATGAGCGAGTCTTAATAACTAGTTTTGGGACTAAATTCAGACTTGCAAACTAATATCTAAATTATGAGTTATAATTATTACGAAAGGAGTGAAGTTACTAATAAAATGCAATTCAAGAAAGTATAGGTGCTTGACGTCTGCACTCTAAATAGGTAAAATTCCCAATATTTTCACCTTATTTGTTTCAACAATAAAACTCTATCTCTTTCCTCATTACCTACCGATGTATTAATTATAATATGTCCTACAAAATATATTTATATATAGGTATATATACTTGACCTTAAATTGGTAAAATAATGCGGAAGGTAGGAAAAATCTGAAAACCTATATTTTTATGAAATTTAGGCCGACATTATACTGACCAAAACCAAAAAACAAAACCGATTTAACCCTAATTGGGGAAGATATGGGTATGTTAACTGAAGTTAACATTAATGCTAAATTCAGATTATTTTACAATGTTAATTATGAATTTAGCATTGCCAAGGTTTCGATGTATTAGAACATTAATTGTAATTAACAGTGCCAAGTAGCAGTACTAACTGCTGTTACTCCATTTTAGACTGATTTATAGAGGAAAGGTATACATTACAGGCAGTTGCATAGAAGAATTTGTTTTTGGAAGGTAGAAGCTAGTGGCGTATTTAATGGGCAGTAAACAGGTGCGACCTGAATGGAAAAGTGGTGTTGTCATCCCAGTAACCTAAACTGTTGATAGAATTGACCTTCTATTGTAAGAATTGAAGGATTGATTTTTTTCTTTTTTTTCTCAATTTACCTACCTGTTTATTTGATGAAGTAAAGTGTGGCACTTGAACTTGGTAGTTTTGAATTTTCACTTCTCATAATTGATGCTAAAAGTACAAATTAGAATAGAGAACTAACTTTGAAAAGAACAAGTTTGGAAATGAAATTTTCAAACTTAATTAAAGCTTGTAAAATAGAGCTTTAGAAAAGAAAATTTTCAGAAACCATCTGCTGAGTATAGGCCTTTACGAAGAAGCAGTTTACTTTAATTTATAATGTTATGGATAAATATATATCAAATTGAAATAGAGGCAGTGTTTTTGTTTTATAAAAAAAATTTTTGTTGAATGGGAAAATAACGTGAAGCTAATTACCCCAGTTTTTGCAAATTAGAGGAACAAAATAGAGGTCAGTAGCAAGTAATCAGTTATCGATTAGTGTGGTGCATGTTATAATTTGCATAGTACTTATCATATTTTAATCACATCATGGGGAAATAAAGAAAATAATGTAAGGAAAAAAAATGGAAGTGTACACAGAATCTGGACGAAAAACCACTCGAAATTTCAAAAATATGTTGTTGAAGAGCAAAAAAAGAAAAAGGTCAACTTCTAAATATTTTAGCAGTTCCACCCCAAATGACGATTCGGATACGCCACTGAATTTATTGTACATGAAGCTATTAATCTAATTATTAATTTGTTGTTTTTTATTGTTAATATTATTGGAATTATTATTGAAATTTCTGTATCAAAAATAATAAATATTAGTCAATTTATTGTTCACCTTGATTACCGAAATTTAAAGAGCAGATGGTACACTTTTTTCCTGTCTGGAAGATGATATAATAAATTTTAAAGTAATGAATACCATACCGTGGGAACGTTAACTGTAATTAACACTTATGCAATTTGCTATCTTGGTAATGTTAACTATGGTTATCACTGAGTTTGAAGGGTCATCAAGCATCAGAAAAAGGAGATAGGACAGAATAAAAAAAATAAGGTAATATTCGTAATCTGCGAACATTTTGTCTATAAGAAAATAACGAGATAGAATTCATTTTCAGAGTGTGCGAATTACTTGAATATGGACCATCACTTATTGTAAAGGATGCCCACCTACCTAATCTTTAAATCCTACTAAAATTTAACACAAAAAAAATTAATTTTTGAAAGAGAAATTGACCAATTATTGGGATTATTCAAAGATGAATTTCACAAACAAATCAATATAATAGTACCTAAGTGAGTATATTCTAATTATAACAAATAATTCTCCATTATTTATTGATCTGTGATCATACTCGAGAATGATTCTCATTCTTTCTATCTGTAATTTTTCTCATTTTGAGCTCCGACCATTTTGTATTTTGATTGTTATCACCATTCACTTGCTAACCATGATCGTTTAATGTGTGCAATAAAATCAAAGTCTTGTAATTATGTTGCTGCTTCTGTAGCATGTGGGACCTATTTTGACTATTTTTCTCTATTTTCTTTTATTTCTTGCGCTCTCTTGACAAACAGAGATACTTACTGCTGGCTACCAGGAATTTGGACCGCCATCTTTTTCTTATTGCCTTAAGCTCGCTTACTTTTAATTCTTTGTTTGGCACATATGTTCTTGTTGGACTCTGGGGGCTTGGAGTCCGTTGAAGTATGAGGTAGACAAATGTTAATTATATCACCGGAGAATAAAAAAGAGAAAAACACAAGTACCGCACTAATAAATGAATTTAATGAAGAGAGAGATATTCACATGAACAGACACAACTCACAAACTGAACAGATTGACGATGCAACTGAATAGGAATTGGAGAATGACGATACAGTGTTACCAACTAGTGATTGAACAATAATTAATGTACCGACAGTTCTTGATGCCATATCTCTCACAATAGCCTCTTCTTCATATTTTATTTTCAAAATTTAATTCCTTGTAATATCTTTTAATTTAATCGCGGTCCTAGTTTGTAGTTCTTGCCTTTTAAGTATGTCAGCACTTCATTCTTCATAAGTAAATTCGTGCACAATTATATTAATTTTGAAATCAGTCGACATGTCTTGGATTTTCATTTTCATTGAAATTTGTCAAGCGTTCTTTTTCCTTTGTATGTTAATTTTTTAAATATGATAATATTTTTAAAAATGTGTTGATCCTTTTATGAGTTCTTTGTTGTGTAAGTATGTGTGTAAAGCAAGTCTGTGTGTGCTCCATCCCAATTTAATTTAATTGTATCGATCATCATATGTAACATATGTCCATACCTTACTTGCTCTCTTCTGGTTTTTACTCTCCATCTTTCTTACCACTAGGTCTGCTCTTTCATCTGGACTTTTGCACGCTACACTTCATTGAGTTATTTTCAGCTCCTATTTATTTGGTTGTTTTGTTTCTGTAATTGATTCCATTCATCGATATTGTGTTTGTTACTATGATTAATTTGCTAATTTCTTAAGTTAGGTATTCTCTCACATAGGTTTACAAAAGTATCATGATTATGATTGGCTTAATCTCATAATTCGCCACATGCATTTTATCTTTTGTGTTTGCTTCTCAACTGATTGATGTACAAAGGACCAATGTCCAATCAGTATTACTAGTGGTGTCAATTTTTCAAAATTTTTCGATCAATTTTAATCGATTTAATCAAAAAGTGAATAATCGATCTGACTGATAATTGATGTAAAAATTCTAAAACTGATTTATCGATCTTAAATTTTGTTTATGTAAGAAAAGCATAAGTAAACAAGTTAAAGCAAGATACCTATGAAAAAAGATGACTAAGAAAATTAAATGTAGCATGGTGATAGGTTATTAGAAAATGAAATTGAGAAACTCATATGAAAAAAATTTAAAATCGATTTTGCCGAAATTATCAGATCGATCAAAAGTGTTCAAAATTTGAAAAATCAAAACACATAATACGATTTTATCAATTATCGATTGATTGAAAAAAAAATTGACACTACCAAGTACTACCATATACAAGAACAAATCCGCAGGCCATTGTCATGGAAATATTTGTAACTGCTCGCTGCAAGAAAGGTCAATATTACTCTTTTGCAATAATATTGGTCCTTCATATCGTGGACTCTGCGATCTCCTGCGCACACTGCAGTGCTCAGGACATTTAGTAATGGCACAATATGCACAAGCGAACGACTGGATTGAAACAGTAGCAGTCATTCACACTACAAAATGAGGAAGAGTTGGACTGCAACTATTTTATCGTCCGTTGGACATTAAATACATTAATATTATGATAAGGAATTCTGCCCACTATATAATAATGGAAGCATTTGGGGTTCCCAGGTGGCTATAATTCATTTTGAAAAATTTCGTTCTACTTTTTGTGAATTATAATATGTTTTAGAGTTTAAATTTCAAATTTAAAAAAAAAGAAACTCAAAATGGCGTCTACTTTATTAAATCATTATGAATAATACGTAGCCATTGAAATAGGCTGTAAAATTTTTCATAGAGTGACGTAATTGTTAAACTGGATAAGGATAATTTTATTTACAAATAAATTTATATTGTTGACTGGACTTAAAGACTTCACAATCTGCAATTTTATAGTTTTTTTGATGTTGAATACATCAGCATTATAATAGGAAACTCTTCCTACCACACTTCTTTCCAGAATTCAAGCGAACAGTCACAAATTTTTACTCATGATTGGCCCTTAAAAACTAGAAATAAAGTTTATACTTAGGCTGTTTATTAAAGTTCTTGGGTTGGAATTCACATTTTCTTCAATTTCATACTTACAATAATAAATTTATTTTTAATTACTCGTTTCTTATAGTTTTTTCTCATATAAATGACCGATGTCACACGTTTCTTATTCAAGTTCAGTTCCTAAAAAGGCTAATGTCCAAAATGAAACCGTAAGTCGAATAAGTTAAAAAAATATATGAAAAATACACCAATAGACAAATGTTCACAACTATACGAATGAATACAATAAAGAAAATAATCAACCATCAAAAATTGAGCGGAAAGCATAAAAAATAAAATTTTTGCAACATCTGTTTATAATCTTCATTTTTATACGCACCTTGAGGATATACTATAAAGCAGGCAATTTTAGAACCACTTAGGACCAATACATATAAAGTATTTACTTTATATATACATCAGTCTTTACTTTATACATCGCCTTGGGCACATGCCCCATTTTATATACTCGTACTACCTACCACTGAACATATTATTACATCGTCATTTTCTTGTATTTATTTATTTTTTGAACCTCGGACTTCTACCTTCACAGGCCAGCACTATATCCATTATATATTATCCATTACACTACAAGGTTTGGTTGAAGGGTAGGGTTCAGTTTGTGCTTATATGTTTCTAAAAGTTTCCCATTTGAAAAAATATTTATTTATCTCAATTTTTTTAATTTTTTTATTTTTAGAGGGAGGGGAGTTGCAAAAAATAGAGTGTAACACATGTACATAGCAGGTGATTGATACTCGTGTGATTTGTTTCACTCGCCTTCGGTTGGTGCTGCGAAAATCACTTTCGAATCAAAATCACCCACTTGTATCACAAATAACTATTTTGCAAAACTTCAAATTCTGATTGTTCACAAGTGAAAAAAGTGACGTTCGTCTTTCTTGTAGTCATACACAGATTATTCTTCAATCCATCGACAAATAAGTAAGTACCTAATTAGACAAAAGATTTTACGAAAATTGACGTACCTAGATTTTATATTTAGCATTTTGAAATGTGTTTGAGATAAATATTTTGTTTTCCCAATAATTGCGTGCAGCATTTTGCTTCTGAGAAATAAGGAAATGAACCTTAATTTTTAGGCGCATTTTAAGCTAAAGAATGCAATAAATTCGTTTCATAATATTTACAACCACTGAGCGCATATAAGTGAAAATCTCCGAAGTTAACGAAAATTAGCTATGTAAGTATCATTTCCAGCTTTCCATATAGTGAATACAAAACAGTGATTACAGTTTATTTCTAACAGAAACAGAGTCGTTACCTTTGTGAGAAAATCTGCCCTAGCGTTCGTTTGAATTTGCGAATGGAAGTATAATTATCATTTACAATCGGAAAAACAAGTGTACCTAGATACGAGCTAATGATCGAGCCAAATGAAGACACCATATTTTGTACAATCAGCTGCTGCAGGAGCAAGGATCATTGCTTATCCTTAAAAAAAAAAAAAAGACTAATAAATTGTTCTATTTAATTAATTCCGAAGCGTCGACCTGTTCATGCTCTTCGCACAAAAAGTAATCCTTTGATATGCAAATGAAGAAGAGATACACTATTTTCCTTGGTAGAAATGAGATACTTAGTTGCAACCCCGAGAAAAAACACAAGGTGTTCTCTATTTGACGACGTGATTAAAATTCTGCAATTAAAATTTGTATTAATTATACCAGAAAAAGAAACGCTACAGTACGAGTCGAGTTATAGAATTAGAGGGTTTATAACGTTAAAAATATTTTACCAGTATGTACATTTTTTTCTCTCAATTTTTATGTATTTAAGAATCCCATAAAACAAAATAAAAAAAAAGACATTTTATAATATCTGGGGTCAACTTATCTTTATATATCTACATTATAAATCGTTCAGTAATTCGAACAATACATATGGAAAATTATTACTTATCTCAAAGAAGTAGTCCGTAAGGTGAACCACTAATTATGGATCAGATTTTTATATTCTTTCGCATATCTGGAATAAGAAATGTGACCGAAATTAAATGAAGTGTGGTGTATACCCCTATTTATCACCTATATTTCGCCCCTTTCAAAGTAGTGATGAAAAAAATATTTTAGAAACTATTTTGATCAGCATTAAATTGAACCCCATCAATTATGGATCGGTGATGCTTGGTCAATTTTGGCGTTATATAGATATTTTTCTCGTACAGTAACAACAACCCTCTCATCACTTGGTGGTATTCTGATAAATTTTTACTTCCAGTGGTATGAGCTTTTTCAAAACCACCAATAACGGATTGATCCAGAATTGGCTGTATATTTTCGGATTGAACTAAACAAATTTTAATGTTCTATGTAATCTTGACGTCTTTTCTAATTGACGTTCATCGTAATTTCATTCTTTTCCTAAAATTATGAAAAAAATTTAGGCCATCAAAAATAAGGATCAATTATTTTTCAATTTAATTATGAGTGTGTATGGAATTTTTTTTGTACAGTTCAAAGGACATTTATGGTCAGCCTCTTTTATTCTATGGCGGAAAAATATCCATTTTTTAGCAAATTTCAACACATCTCAAAAACATAACGGAATCAATACTATGGCATCGGAGTGTAGTAATTTTACTTAAAAGTCATTCCTTGAATTTCTTAAAAAACATTTAAACCATAATTTGATCGAAAATTGTTATTAATCTCAATAATTTTATGATTTCATTTTGATTTCACCTTTTTTCAATATTTTAAGTTTAATGGAAAATTTGGTAGGTAAGTAGAGAATTATTTTCACAATAAGAATTTTTCATCAATGAATCTTATATCTACAGATTGTAGACTCCCTAATTCGTAGCTACTACCCACAATTCTCATGTTAATAGGTTGCACTAACTTCTTGCCATAAATTTAAAAAAAATAAGTGATCCAAATTCGATTGACTTATCGGTAATTGGTGTTTTGCCGCATAATTCAAACTCTGGGCACAAAAAATCATATCATTTTCAAATCTATTATCAAAACCAAGCTAAGGTTCTCCACAAAATAACTAATGTTTCAGGGTTTGTGAGTAACAATAGCATACACCATGACCTCAACATAGAAACCATTGCCGAAGTCATTAAACAATATTTGCAGTAAACCACCGAAAAAGATTTCACAAGCAGGCAAATGTTCACGTCATATTATGTCGATATAGATTCATGATAGGAAACTATAATAATCAAAGACACCTCAAGATAATTAAACCTGTTGAACTCCCTAGTTTATTATTATTAAGTAGGTATACGTTTATTGTAATATTTACTGTTAAACGCGACTCCTATAATTATTGATTGGGTATTAAAAATTGTGTAAGTACAGTCTATATACTAATAAGATGTAAGTTGAATAGTAATAATGTGAAAATTGTTTGAGAATGTCAATGCCAGTAAAAATAAAGTTCAATTAAAAAAAAAAAAAAAAAAGGAGCGAGTATTTCTCTATGTGTGAACATTTTCACAAGTGTACTTATTGAACATCGGAGGCTGTATATCCAGTAATTGAATTGTTTGACGTATTGAGTATGATGAAAAAATAAAGAAGTAGATTAAATAATATGATTAACAGAAAACACTCTAGTATCGTACCAAAGTCATTCAGAACTCCAAATCATTCGACTCCCTATAGTGTAGTTCACACCAGGCCATTTTACTAGCTTAGAACACGCAAGTTTACAAGCCGCTAATAAAGTTACCAGGTGTGACTGGAGGCAAGTGAAAATGAGCTAGTAAAATTTCCTAGCTTCTAGTTGCGTGAAGTTAAACTGATTCAACTTTTCAGGCTACTTGCGTGAAATATCTATACAAATTTAGAATATCACTGATAAAATTTAGACTGATTGACCAAATTTTTGAGGAAAAAATATTCGAATGATGAAACTTGTAATAAATAAATAACTGTAAATAAGTTTTGATAAAAAAATCCTGCAAAAAGATGTTATTTTATTTATCATTGCAATTGCAAATATAAATAGCTAATTATTGAAAAGCAATCGTGTCATTACTTGATCACTTATTCATTTTGAAAATTTTTTTAATTCAGTTTTAATATAATTTGTATTATAAATTTCAAAAATAGAATTACAGGAGTTGAGATTTAACATATAAATTGTGAATGATGTAATATGACAAGCACTTTATCATTCCCTGCATTGGATATTCACTTGCTTTATGTGATCAGTCCTAGGATATTAAAAGGCGTAACAAAGTTGGCATTTTTAGTTGCGCTACTTTACTAGCCTGAAACCAAGCTAGTAAAATTTCCTCGTGGGAACTAGGCTTATAAGACCTGTGTATCACATTTTGGTTAGAGATAAATTATTCCAATTGCAGCCCTGATGTCATTCGCACCTCGGGAATTGTGTTAGTTCATATCATTTGCCATTGAAATCCCATAAAATCAAAGAGAACAAGAAGATTCGCGAGAGAACCGTTTATTGTGGAGGACTGAAATTTTTATGACACATTGTAGAGTATTAGTTTAAAATTTTGTGAAAATTTCAGCTCAATTGGACATTTTGTTTTTGAGATATTGCCAAATTCCGCAAACTAAATTGAATTAATTTCATTTAATTTTTCACTCCTCAGAATCAAAGTTATCGAGATAAATTGTGAGAAAACCGTTGGTTGTAAAAATCTGAAATTTTTATCACTCATTGTAGAATGTTAGCTGAAGAATCGGTGAAAATTTCAGATCTATTCCACATTTCGTATTCGAGATATTGCAGAAATTCCGCAAACTCCTCAAGTAGCTAGAATCCTTAAATACCTATATCATTTTAATTATTCAATCTGAACAGAATTTCAGCGATATCGCGATAACTAATGTTCAGATTCAGCTGAAATTTTCACAGAATATTTGTATAACATACAAAATATTTCGTAAAAATTTCAGCTCTCTGCAACTCATTGTTTTCTCACAATTCCTCTCGATAACTTACATAGTATGGAATGGCAAATAATATGAATTACGTAACTATAAGATCTACTTGCAGAATTTCAGTGATTATTTGAAAGGTAAATTTACAATTTTTAGCTAGATTTCACGGAATCTTTATTGCTAACATAATTATCTCGATGTCTCCACAATATTTTAGCTCAATAGTACATTTGATTATCCAGATCTAGTGAAATTCTATTTAGATTGAGTGATTAAAATGATAAGGATACAATCTAGCTGAGGAGTTTTCAGAATTTCTGCAATATCTCAAAAACAAAATACGTGATTAAGCTGAAATTTTCACCGCTTCTTCAGCTAACATGGTATGATGTCTCATAAAAATTTAAGATTTTTTTAACAAATGGTTCTCTTGCAATTTCTCTCGATAACTTGGATTCTATGGAGAAGAAAGGCAAATTAAATAAACTTAATTTAGTTTCAGAATTTCAGAAATATTTTGAAAACAAAAAGCCTGAATGAAGCCAAATTTTCATAGAATAGTTAGCTAACATAAATTACAAACCTTGATGTCTCTATTCTCACAAATTTCTCTTGATAACTTTGATTGTTTTGAAGGGAATAAATCAATAAGGGATACTACTTCTTCATAAGATGAATATTATGTTGAGGAGAGATGAGATCTTTCCAAAAAAACACAGTGAAAAACAAAATGTCAAACAAAAATATTTATTCACGACATTGTAACAACGACTGACAAATAGAGAACAACCTCCGCCGATCAGGGATGGAAAAAGATTTGAGGCGGCAACCAGTGTCGCCACATATGAAAAGCTAAATTATTACATACATATTATTTTACAGGTTAGGTATAAGTTTACATCAATATATTTGTGAGGGAGTGAGGGAATTGTGTCCCAAAAAATTAATGACAGTAATGACCAGAATGTACATTCTATATTCATTCTAATTGAATTTTATCCGTGATTACATTATTTTATTCTATCTTTTATCAAACGTCCATATTTTCCAAAATAAATTGAACAATATAACAAATCCGCTGTAATTGCCATAAGATGTAATGTGAACTGCGAGGCACAGGGAACACTAGCGCTAAGTATGCGCTGCAAGCAACAGAATGCTGAAACTGACCGAGTCAAAATGACTTTGTGTGGCACCAAATAATAGTTTATTGTAAAAGAGTTGTGGAATACCTTGTCGTGAGAAAGTATTCTCACCAGAAGGTAAATTCAACAGAATTTAAGCGTGTTCAGCCACTTCATATTTAACATATGGGTAAGCCAAAACCAAGGCAAACACTGGCGATTTTAGAGTTGGTTTGGACGGTTTTTATACTGGCTTATTTACACGCACACAGACACACGTATGTAACAAATACGTACGTAAGTGAGAACGGTCCAGTTGCGTCATCTCTTATGGTGATTAGAGATGGATGGCTGGTTTTTGTACGGATCGTGGTATCATTCAATTGTCGAGATGTGTCACAATTTGGTACATGTACATTACCTACAAGTACATGAAGGTAATTACAATCGAACGTAATTTGTGTGAGTTTTACGTCACGAGGAAGATTATTTGCCAGCCCTTTGGGGCAGCAACTGTTGTTGAGGGGTCTGAGCCCCTATTCCTCATACAAGTGAGTCCCCACAAGAGTAACACAGGACATTATTAACTCTAAGACCACCAGATACAAATGTGAAAAACAAATTGTATCGAGAGAATACTGTTATGAATAGTAATATCAGTGTTGCCAACAAGCGCTCAAGCAATCAGTGTAACTCCAACAGTATTTGATCCAGAATAGATAAGAACGCTATACGTGATGCCCATGGCAAACTTTCTCCATCCTGAAATTTATTACTGTTTATTGTTACACCAAGGGTTTAACATATTTTCCATTTTAATTCCTGTTTGGGTTCTCATTTTCTCGCAGGTACCTCCGGCAAAGATGTTTTCATGTCAATAAAATAAAATAAAAAGCACATTTCAGTGCCTATTTAAGAAAGTAAACTAAATCATTTAATGTGGTACACATTCTATTTTTTCTCGCTGATAATACTGTATAATTCGTTATTTTGTGGAAATAACAAACATTTTTTTTTATTAGGGTTCATTTGTTGAATGAATAAACACATTCACTAACAAATTTTTCTTATTTCTCTCTTTCGTTCTATTCTTGTTTAGAACTTCATATCAAAACTCACAGGAGATTCGTACAGACTGCCTTCACCTTTCAATTTCTACTCCATAGTGAAAATGGAAATGTGTACCACGCCAAAAACTACGTTAAAATTAGGATGTATTTCCCTTTCGAGACTCAGCAGTACCTAATATGAAAGGTCTTTTTCAAAGTATAGTAAATCACGTTTTTACACACCTCCACTTCAAAATGTTTCACATAACAGCAGAATAAAATTATTGAATACACTTCAGTAGACAGGGAGGAGTTACTAATGCAGACAAAGTGTATGTAAAATAAATTCATTCTCATCTTCCACTTGACTTCTCTTAAAATTTTCCAAAATCCAATAATCTTATTCAGTGACTCAACAAATACATACTGATTCAAATTAACTACCTATACCTATATAATCTATAAAATCCATATCACACAGCTCATTAATCTTTTTTTCCTTTCCAGTAGCTCTTGTGAGCCAAAAATCACATCGATCTTATATCGTTTATGTAGTGACACTACGTATAGCAGAATCACTGCAAATGCACATCGTAGTGACAACGTATAAACTGTGTAGGTTAAAATAAGATAAATTCTATACTTCACCCACCAAAAACCAAAAAAAAATTACATGTATAGGAAGGCCTGCCTGCGTAAAAGCATCGAAAGTGAATTTTTTTGCCATCATGTTCAGGCATGCAACAAAATCTTTTTATTTTTATTTTACGAAATAAATTTCCAAGATTTCGTCCGATTCATATCGTTTTCGAACCAAAGCACTAAGGAAATATAATAATTTTTTCTACGTTCCAATCATCCATGTAATATCTTTTACCGTAAATTTTCTGTGAATGATTGATGCACGTAAAAATCGAACGACTGAAAGTTATTCGAGTATTAAATTCAATCTCACGTCTTCACAGCGTTCGATTCCATCAAAAGAATTACTATTTTCTAGCTACATATTGCGAGATTATACTATAGCTGGATTTAGTTCCTTTTTTCTTGCTTTTTTTTTTTTTTTTTTTTTTTTTTCGCAGCCAAAAATTAAATTACTATTAACAAATTTTTCAATTGAAAAGAGACTTCAGTTGCACGCCTTTATATTGGTACGGTACCTACACCGACTCTGTTGCTTCAATTTTCCATTAATATGACGTTTTTCAATCTTTTGTAAAATGATTTCGGTGCCGAATATTACGATATTTTATCAATGTCGTTGACCGACTATAAAACGAAAATAATATATTGTTCACTAAATACAAAAACTTCGATGAGATAAAAACGTGTAGGTAAAATTTGTTACAATTTTATTGCCACCTTAAAAATCAACCAAATTTATTGTTCCAAAATTTTGTTATTCGCAACTTTGTACTTTCAGAACTACTAACAATAGATAAGAAATGATTTTATTGGAGTTAGTTTATCGTCAATTTTGTAGCTCCTGGTTCATGTCGATTTATTTCACCATACCTATTGAGGCATCCGAAATTGAATCGGCTCATAAAGTCAACCTTTAATGTATAGTGGTGTTTAAATATTAATGACGTCACAATGTCCCAAAACTAGGATATCATGCAGCCAAAACACTAATTCGAGGGGTCTTGACAGTATGACTTCAAGACATTTTATTTTTTTAACTTTGTCAATATCCTACGACTGAATTCTTATTGACACGAATTAAACTTCTTCGGACACGATGGAACACAGCTTACATTGTCTTCATATGTCAGCAAATTAATACAACAAATCAGCAATAAGTTGGGGGTGTCAACAGAAAAGCCTAAAGAAGTTTTCGATCCATAAGAGGATTGGAACTTACAAAAATGAACAGCAGAATTATTTCGTCAAAGACTATAATTAACACTGAATCTTTGATGTGTTTTTGATCGGACATTGGACATCTCTTTAGCGGTATGTCTCTGCTGCACTATTACTAACCTTAGACCTTCAATACCAAATCAATTTTAATATTTAGATTTTCTTCGAAACCTACATAAAGAGAGAGAGATTATGGAATACCTACTTACAGTAGGCTACCAATTTACAATCTAACATTTCGTGTAGACATATCATCTGCACTTAACAGAAAATTTAGGCTATGGCTATAAAGGAATTTAGTGTTTGAACCCTCCCACCTTGCGTTAAAAAACGCATCAATCAGAAGTTGAATTTTGTGACATCACATATTCATTCTTCGAATCATGAATCGAATCATTTGAATTTCTCAATCATTTCGATTTGTTTATATTTCAAGATTGCTGGCTTTTGAGACAATTGGTATAAATTGCAGGTAACTAATTGGAATATGAATAAGGTATGAATTTGGCTGTGTCCAAGAATTTACAATATTCCATCTTGTTTTTGGAACCTCTTGCTTTTTGACTGTTGGTACGCTCTTCGTTGGACCTTCGCCCACCACAGTATTATATTTATAGGTACTCATCTAATGAAATTCGCACTTACCTACATGGGCAATTGCTTCACTTTGGATCAAACTTGACACGTCCGAACGTAACTACATTTTTTGTCTTTAATTGAAATCATAATGAAATGTCTTAGACGATAATTGTGTATGCCGATATGTAGGTATTTAGACAACACACTATGCCATCTTTATGCAGAAACTACCTATCATTCCTGCATTTTAAATGATAGTGGAAATGATTTTCCACTTGCCTCTCTCAGTTCACGAATGACAAACGCAAACTGCATCAACGCATACTCAAGGTAAATATCTACATGCTTTAGAAGCTTTACCTATCGAAAATAGACCTTACACACACATAAACTCTTTTCAGTTGCCTCGTAAGTGTATAATGTCTCACTTTATATAAAACTCACTTTTTTTCTTTTTCTTTTTTCTTTCATCACATAGACCCACGTTTTACTCTTACTTTCCGTTTTCTTCTACTTCGTTTCATTGGGAAAAAAAAAAGGTAAATAAAGGGAAGAAAAAATGATTTTTTCCCCACATAATAATGTCACGTGCCTTCCATGCAGTTACCTATATAATGAATAAAAAAAAATGAGTGAGATAGAGAATTGATAGTTCAAACAATAAAATTTGCTTCCTCTTATTTTTTTTCACTCTCTCTTACCTTCTTTTTTTCTTTTTTTTTTTATTCTCTTCAAGAAGGGGAGCAAAAAATATATGTGTAATTGATAAAGAAGGAAAATGACGCTAATGAAAAGAAATAATGAATGAGGTACCTCGGGAAGAGGAGAAAAAAAAAGAAAAAAAAAATCAAATGTCGACGATAAACGAGCCGACTCCTGCTGGTTGTATTTACTTCTCGAAGACTTTTAAGACTTTCATGCTTAAACAGCTGTTAGTTTTTCGTTTACTTCACTTCTCTTTTTCTTTTTTTCTTTTTTTCTTTTTTTCTTTTTTTCCAGCTCTTTTTATTTCCCCACAATACCAAAGCGTAGTTTTGTTGAAATTCTTCTTTTTTAAGGGAAACCTTCTTTTTTTATTAAGTATATGTATTTTATTTTCCCCCATTACAAAAAGCTGATGAAATTAATTATTATGAAGGCAAGTGAACGATGTCATCGCGTGAACAAACGTTGAAATTATAATAGGTATTATCGATTTTCGTTTCAAGGCTAATGCATTGATTTGGAAAAAAAAAAAAAGAGAAAGAGAAAAAGATACCCCAAATTTATTATTTTCTAACCTTCAACTCTACCTGAACTCACAAAAAAAAAAAAGTCACTTGGAAGAAGCCATTGGCTTTTGAGAAAGCGGAATTCAATACTAAACATAAGATACAAAAGGTCAAAATTATTTTGATTATTTTCAAGTTCCTGGATTTTAATTTCTTCTTCTGAACTTCTAAAAATCTATTCGATTGAAGCTTACACAAATAAATAATCGTAAATGAGATAACCTGAATCAAAACTAGAAAAATAATTCAGTCATCTGAGAGCTAAAACCGAAAACTAAACATGCGAATAAGTAAAAATAAATCATTTTAAAGTCCTACGTTCATCGATTTCACACTATAAATAATAAATTGTAAACTTTTGTTGGAATAACCCATTTTTGTTGAAGTTAGCCTGGTTCATTTTTTTTTTGTATTTTTCGTTTATTAATAATAATAAAAATGAAAAATAAATAAAAAAGTCCTATATGAGTGTTGGACTCTGGGAGCTTGAAGTCTGTTGAAGTATGAAGTAAACAAACTTTAATTATTACACCGGAGAATAAATAAATGAGAAAAACACAAGTACTGCACTAATAAAAGACTTTAATGATGAGAGAGATATTCACTTGAACAGACACAACTCACAAACTGAACAGATTGATGATGTAACTGAATAGGAACTGGAGAATGTCGATACAGTGTTACCAACTAGTGATTGAACAATAATTAATGTACCGACAATGAGAGTAATTCTTGATCTGACAAAAAAGAAGAGAACTTAATACGAAGTCATTATGTGGTATACCAGAAGGGCTTCTTCGACAATCTCCCTACAGTCCTAAAAAGATTCTTTGAGCCAAATTTTTGTTCTTTGTAAAATGTTAAGCTGGAATACCTACTCAAAAATTTTGTTCCTGCAATTTTTTTTAAATTTCGTTTTCACAAACCTTGAAACTTCGCAAGGTACATTTGCCTTCAAAGTAAAATTATGCAACTATGTGCATATTGTTTCTTTGGAAAAAATAATGATAATTTTGAGCTCCTTGGAGATTTATTGTATTCGGGGACCAATTATATAAAATAGAATAAGTATCACCTCCAAAGTTGATACTCTCCCCTCAGCCCCCATGATGTTTAAATCTATACTTTACGGTAGTTTTAGTGATTTTCTCGCCTTGAGGTCAATCTTTTAAACCTACATAATTGTGTTAGAATGATCAATTAATCGGATGCATTGATGTGATATTATGAAGCGAGTTAGACTCAAATATCCAACCTATTTGTAACTATGGTCATATGATAACAATAGAAGGCTAATATAATTATGAATGAATACAAATAAAAAAAAAAAGTCCCCCACACTACCTTCTGAATTTTCAATTTTGATTACCACGTATGTAGACACATTTCTATCAAACACGGTACATGTTGTGATTGATAGACATGAAATTTGGTACATTTACTTATTTCTATACGGACAAAGATGAACCCTACTGTTTTTTGTTATAAAATGCATCAGTAATTTTTAACCAATAAGAAAAATTGAGTACAAACATAGAACATTTACATTCTGCAAATTTGGTTTCAGTTAGCATAACAGTTTATCCTTAAAAATGGTTTGAACTCCATACCTATATAGAATTATACATAAGTATACACATTTCTGTTGAACTTGGCACAGGGCATAGTTTTCATACGATAGTCTTGAAATTAATTATAATTATGTAGGTTCATACAAGGGTGTTCCCTATTATTATGGGTGTAAATCGGCTCTATAGTTCGTTCATTAAATCCTATTATGTTTCATTTTTGGGGCTTAAATTGTTCCAAAATGGCGAATTTTTAACTAATAATCACAAAACTTGGTACCTATAGAGGTGAAAATATATATTATATTCCATCATTCTGCAAAATTTTATTTAAAAGAACTCAACAATTTATGCGTAAAGGTGACATAAAAATCTGTAACTTTTGGCAAGAAAAGAATATAAAGTCCAGATAAACTGAAGAAGATGGACGAAAACAGGTTTGATTTTATTTAATTAGCTGACTAATCATTTAATAATTTGCGTACATGTTTTATAACTTTCAAACACTCTAAACTTCATTCTTACACATCATTATGAATTTCCTTGACACTTCATTTTAAAACTAGGTAATATTTACAGCCACTATTCTTCCAAATAATTTTTATTTTTTCATTCTTTTATTGTATTTAATTTCTCAAAATTATAATTATCATATTCCAACAAACTGCAAGATATGTTTTCAAGTAACTTAAATGATTTATTAACTAAATATAGGCCGCACTTTCACAAAGTCATGTTGGCAACACTGTTGAGGGAAAATAACATCACTGGTATGTGCAGAGTAGTCTACAGACCTTCTGTTCACGTTTTTGTGACAAAAAATCTTTGTCCTCTGTGCATTTCATTTTAAAAAGAATTGTGTGTTTGATAAGCTTAAAAATAATTAACTTGAATTTTGATGTTAATTATTACAAAAATGAATTGTCCTATTTTCTCCAATAATTTATGAAATAATTAGAAAATTTTATGTAGATTGCAGTGGTATTTAATTCCGCTAATTTGACTGTCATTATTTAATTTAAAAAATGGGAAATAATAAAAAATTCGAATTGACCCATATTGCAAACATTTATACAGGCTAAAATGCCACACGAATATTGAAGTTACTCATTGCAGAATGATGTTTAATTGATAAATTTAATGAATAACTAAAATAGGTACCACCTTATACCATTTCATTTTTATTTCTAGACAGTGTAAGGAAATACATTGGAAAAACATATTGTGATTTCAAGGCCTGAAGAATATCTTTGGAAAACAATTTAAACTGATTTGTTTCAACTTTTGAAATGCAAGAAAAATGATTCTGTAGTTGTTCTTTAATTTTAATAGATTTTTTTCCAGATATTTCAACAATTTTGGATTTGAATGTTTTTTTGAAATACAAGCAAATTTCCATTAGCTATCTTAGCTGCCACAATTTGGCATCTTACCCATCCCCATTGGGTGAGATGGCAAAATTTTTTTTATAATATGATTAGCTTTGAATGAACATTTGAATGAATGATAGCAAAGGATGCATAAGGCTTTCAGGTACATATGTGCCAAATATTGTTTCTTTTCATCTCTCTAATCCAGACCTATTACATTTATTCAAAAGGTGCAGCATCTTTGTCCACTTTACCTTATTTTTGATATATTGATCGATTAATCAAATTTGTTATAAATTTCTTTGACATTTAATTTTAATAAATATTTGTGATATAAGTATATAAAGTAGATGATTTTGATCCGAATGATGCAAATCACACAAGTATATCAATCACCTACTATATATACGTGTGTCACACACTATTTTTTGCAACACCTCCTCCCCCTAAAAATCAAAAACGAAAAAATTAAAATAAATAAATATTTTTGCAATGGAGAAACAATATAATTAAGGGCAAACTATTCCCTCATTTTCATCCAAACCTTACTGCCTAGTGGCTATGGTGCTAGTTTGCTAACATATTTGACAGAGATTCAAATCCCATAGGGGAGGAACTTTTATGAAAAATAAAAAAATTTTAAATAAATTTAAGAAAATGACAACTTGGCTATGTGCAATAAGTAGGACCAGTGTATAAAATGACGCACATGCCCAAGACGATGTATAAAGTAAAGACCTTATATTTATCGTTCCTAATTGGTTCTAAAATCACCTGCTTTATACATCGTCAAGGTGCATATAAAAATATCGTTTATCAGCAGGTGTTATAAAAAAGTAATTTTTACTCGCAATTCTGCAAAATACTCTTAATAATTTAATTTTTTTAATTTGGGTATTTACCTATTGGTTTATTTAATTTTTAGTGTGTAAACATTCTTGCTCTCTAGTCCGCTTCCTCCTGGGTGTAAAAAAATATTAGATATGAAAAAGTTGAGATTGCATAAAAAAACTGCAGGCGCACTGTCCAGTTTCAAATTCTGTTTGTCACATAACACACACACACACACACACACACACACACGCGCACACACACACACACACACACACACACAAGCAACATCTGTGGCTAGCTGGCAGCACTCAGTTGAATGTTTACACATTAAATATGTGAAGGGGGACCCTCGCACGCCTTTTTTTTTGTATTTTTTCTCGGGTTGCTTGTTGCGTTAGTTTTGTTTAATTTTTTTGAATTTATTTATTTATAATTTATTTAGTTTTTTTGTTTATGAAACCTTCATTTTCTAGCGTTTTTAGCGCTAGAATATTTTGCTCTTTTTTTTTCATCATTGTCCTCAAGCTTTTCTTTTCAAAATTTTTAAGGAGTTGATGACGAAAAACTTTCATCTTACTGTCGGAAAGTTAGAAATTTTGGCCACGATACGCTTCGAAAATTTTTATTTTTTCGTCGTTAACAAAAACTTTTGGTTGAAGTCAACAGCTAATTTTCTATTTGTTTATGGAAAAGAAAACATTTCGCGAAGGTAAATTAGGGCTGAAGCAGGATGACAAAGTTTTGCTGTTTGTTTAGTATTTTCGTCATCCACAAAGTATTAGGTGTGGTGTTTACATAATTGCGGTTTGTCGCAAATGCTGAATTCAACTTCCTGTTTAAGGTGTCTACAACATTTTAGTTTCCAATCGACTCTAATAATTTTTATTTGAATGACCAAATTAATTATATGTGTACGAACTTAAAAGAAAAAAATTCATTTTTCTCAATTGCTTTTAAGACAGCGAAACCATTTAAATTCGGTTTGGGGGTCTGGAAACTGTAGTGGTTAAATGTTTAACCTACACACTGTGAGGTTATAAGTTTGAGTCCAGCCTCTATCAGACACCTAACCCTCATTGGTGTTCACACGAATGTTATTAGGAAATCCATGAAAGGAGAACATTAGCCCTCTCTCCACCTCACTCTCATTAAATAACCTTATTAGAGTATAATAAATTGACTTCTTTGGTAAAACACATTAAACAAATAATTAAAAAATACGAATGGGTGTACGTAAAAAATTGAAGTGTCTTTGGGACAAAGTAACGCTTACTCCAAAGTTTTACTAAAAAATTTATCTAGTTCTATGTAGAAGAATTGAATGTTATACACATACAACATAGGTCCATTTCAAAATGTTTTGTAATTCGCAAAGGTCAACCAGCTGAACACAATGTAGAACATGTAAGTAGGTATTGACTTTGCACTCGTAAAATTTTTAAGTGATTCCTCTTTCACGGTAATTTTTACCTGAAGAAAAATGATATCAATCACCATACAATTTAAGACTAATAATGTTTGATATCGTTAAACAAAAAATATTCGTTCATCAATTTGGTCACTTTTGTTTTCAATTTTATTCCTTCAGGTAGTATTTTTTGCAACATCCAACCGAAAAATACTTTTTTTATGCCCCCGTAACTGAACAAAAATTCATACGATTTGTATTTCCTGCACAGTCGAGGATACATTAGAAATGATTTTTGTATTTAATTTTCATTTTGTTAAATAAACACTATCCCCACTTAAAAGTATTTCATAATCATGATTTTTTCATGAACTTTGTTTTCCTTTTTTGTTAGGCCTACTATTCTATATGATGGGGTCTTAAAAATGAACTATCTAATTTTATTTATTGTGAGTAGGTACCTATAGTAGCCTATTTCAAAAACTTCTTGGATTTGGCGTATTTAATTTTGAATATATAGGATAGACACCTACGGAATTTTTTTGCAAGGTTTCTGACACTTTTATCACTTTTTGTTGCAAACTTTGTTTTTTCACTTTTTGCTGAAAAATTTGTTTTTTTATGTTACAAACTTCGTTTTTTCACTTTTTGTTACAAACTTTTTTTACTTTTTGTTATATATGACGTCATTTTTTTACTTTGTACCTTAAGTTAAACATTTCCAATGTTAAAAAAGTGGCTAATTTCAATACAACGCTAAAAAATATTGTTGAGCGCATGCGCACTTTTGAAATGACCGTTTCGCTTGGCTCGATATCACTTTCTTGCACGGCGATCACTTTTTAACATTTTTCGAATAATTTTTTCAGAAGTTGGATGAGAAGGTGCAAAATATTTTTGGTTGGAAAAAAGTAAAATTATTCATTATTATCTGGTTCTAAAACAAATAAATATTTGCCTTTTTATACATTTTTTTTATTTTTTCAATTTTTTAGTGAGGGAGGTTGATTCGCCGAAAACTTGTTTTGCAAAATTCATTCGCGTATCAAAATCACATACTTTTTGTACTTGTGTCACAAATAACTACCTAGGTACTCTCCATCTTCATTTGAACGAATCTTTTCTTATCATATTCTTAAATAGGCTTCGATTGAAACTCTTCAAAACAAAACAAAAAACATAAATAACAGTAATAATAATAATAAAAATAATAAATATTCCACAGTCATACCGTACACGTAAGTGATACGATTTTTAATTCTTTGGCTAATTCTTCCTCTTTCTTCATTTAGTACCTAAGAGTTTTTTTTTTTAATTTAACTTTTTTTTCGCGTCGCACAAATTGCTAAGCTCGTTACTTTTCACGAGCTCGTCCCGTATTAACATAAAATTGTGTCAAAAAATACTTAATAAAGAAACATAACTTGGCCGTTCCTTAATTGATTTTTAAAAGAGAAGAAACATTGGCGTGGAAAAACAAATGAATACATTGCCTAAATGAGAAGTAGGTATGGTTGTTACATTAAAAAAAAAAAAAAAACTCGACGAAAGCTGGAAATCAAGTAAAAAAAAAAAAAAGGAAAGTTGTCCGTTAATTTTTTCTTCTGTCTAAACGAGAAAAAGAATTTCAAAAACAAAATAGTAGGACTAAAATCCGTAGCACATGTTTGAAGCAAAAAGAAGACTGAGAGGAAGGAAAAAATAATAACAATGCAAATAAAATGACCGTGGCTGTTTATGATGTTGCTTTTATAAACCATACAAAGTGACTTGTATTATTTCTTATATTTATCTACGTAGGTACTTTTTTCTCATTTCTAAAAGAGTTTTTTTTGCTTAGTTTTTTTGCAGCCAGGGTATTAAAATTGACTTCAAAAAAAGGGCTAGGGGTAGGGATGATGAAAATTATCCGATTCATGAGAAAAGAAAATAATTGGTACTATTTTTCCACGTTGACCTAATTTTTTTATACATAATATATGTATATATATGTATATAATTATGTATGTATCGCCCAACTTCACTGTTTTGAGAAAACTACAGGATCGATAAGGTGAAAATTTTTTCGAGGGATCGTTCTCATATTAGAGTAAGTCTTATAGAAGTAATTGGCGCCTATCGGTCGATCACTCTATGAGAATACTGGATAACAAAAAATTCCTGGAAAAGTTGTTTTTCTGGAATTCTGAAGAAATGACAAAAAGGATCGATTCGAAATTTTTACGATAGATTTTCCTTATGTTGGTGCAAATTTGATAGTAGTTTGGCGTCTATTAGTTCAATAGTTTCTGAGAAAACTGAAGAAAAAAAATTGATGGAAAATATTTTATGTTCAAGGTTTTGAAAAAACTACAAAAGCGATAGAACTAAAATTTTTACGAAATATATTTTTCACATGGGACCAGATTTGATAGGAGTTTTGCACCTATTGGTTCAGTAATTTCTGAGGAAACCAAAAAACAAAAAAGTCCTTTAAAATCGGTTTTTAGCAATAAGATATAGATAGATCAATATTTTTGTTAATGATATCCATAGCTATGAATCGATTTTTATAATTTATTTTACCTAGATAAAACCAGCAATAAAATATCTACATATCGATATGTTTATTAGATATCGTTAATTATCGATAAAAATATTGATAACTATCGCAATTTTTCCGGAATTTTTCAAGTTTTTAAAATTTAGAATCTTTTTTTTTTTGAATTATTGACAGAAATTAACAAACTGGGTTTTTCTAGAGAAGTATTTCCGAGCTAGAGTTTTTTTTTCTATTTTTCATTTTGTACAATCCGTCTGTACTACAAAAAAGGTAGTTTTACGCTGCTATTGTCACGAGGTTAACCTCTTACTCGTAAATATTTAAAACGAAAAAAAAAAAAAAAAATTACAGCTGGTTTTTTCGTAATTTTCCAGTTTTTTCTTACTTTGTCGACGTATTCGCATAATGACAAAGAGTAAAAAAAAGTCTGTCTAAAACGTGTGTATGCACAGAAATCTTCAACGATATACATTCGTACTGTTTATAACCAGCGAAAAAAAAAGTGAGTATGTAAATGTTGCTCTACAGTATTCGTACAACCCTATCACTCGATATTTACGTATCAGCAAAAGTTTTATGGAGAGTACCTGGTAATTTAAGTTCCAGTTCTACTTCCTTATGATGTACCTATTTATCTATGTTATATTATTATAATCACTTCAGAGTTTTTCCCTAAAAACACTTAATTTGCACATAGAATTTCGATTTTTTATTTTTTTTTTTTTTTTTTCAGCCTCTGATAAACTACTTATGAAGAATCCTAAATCCTAAATGGATGAGAACAATATATTAGTTAAGTATGTTGGACATGCAAAAAAGCGCGAAACTATAACTTTTTTCCGAGAATTTTATCTTCCACATGGAAAAGTGTGGCACTAAAAAACTTTGTTGTGGATGTTCGACATACCCCTTTAAAAAAAATTAAAACTTTAAAAAAAAATTGATTTTTCCCCAAAAAAATCAGATTATCCTGATGCTACTCGGTGAGTGTGTTCTGAGAAATATTTAAAGTTATTCTACAAAATACGATGATAAAGCCTGAGGATACTTAGTGATTCACCTCATGTTTTAAAAATTAGTTTTTTTGATGAAAATTCAATTGAACGTTGGAATTTTAAACTTCATATGTTAAAATATTTATAATTATGTATATATACAAATGTCTTAGCCAAATAACATATTGATAGTCCATGAAAGAATTGGATTGTTTACTCAGGTGCCAGATTAGAAAACCTGCTGCACATACAAACTTTTCAATTTTTTTTTTTTTTTGAAGCTTGTTCTGAATAAAATTTTGTAAGTCATGTGATTATTTATTAAAGTGCATCTGTTTGATATTTTTGGGTAGACTTTCTTGCAAACCACTCCAAAAAATTTATTGTTTTCATTAATTTGTAAGAATGCAGTTCATCATAATAATATACAGGTAGGTATATGTGGTGAACACGCAATAACTGCAGAAGATCTTCTGTTGTCGTAATATCTTCCAGACCACAAAAAGTGTATTTTTATCATTTTTTAAGGTTATTGGAAGGAATGATTTAATTTCGAAAACGGATCTGAAATTTGAATTCAGGCCTCAGAAAACATGTCCGATGTAATAAAATATGTGAAGTTAGTTTTAAACCCATTTTTGGGGATATTGTTGCCAAACAATTAGTTAAATCCATTAATAGACTAGAAATTTTAAGTCAGCACTTCAAAAAACACGAGGGTCGATGTATCATTTAATAAATCAAAACATATTATGAGACATATGTACCTATTTTTCCATTTATCAGAATCCAATGACAGAAATTTGTTACCCAGCAGTTGTAGCTTTCTATTAGAATAATATATATCACATTTTTAATCAGGATTTCATCAATTATTATTTTGGTTCTAAACTCTCACTGAGGCCTATGTTCCTCCTTTTACCAATATTTCCATTGATTTTATTATATTTTTACTCTTGGCTGATGATACATTGATGAAATTTGATTTGGGAAACCTGGTCAGCGTTTGCTGGTTAATTTTTTCTGAAATAATTTTCATATCTGATTTATTTTTCTTTGATGAAAAAGAAATGTTCTCGACAATAAAAAATTCAGATAAATTCCCCTCATATTTAAAAAGATGATAATATTTAATGGGAAGAAGCAGTGTGGTATGCCAGGGAGTGCATTTGATGATGCCCCTACAGTCTCAACAGTATTTCTTACAACCACCAACAAACCTAATAACCTCCAGATAAATCACCTACACTGGATGGCGGCCTCAGAATTATCACCACCCATTCCTAAATATCTTGCCAAGTATCTACAGACTCAAATTTCAATCATATCTGAGAAAAAATTTATACTTCCTGTGGAATACCTTGTCGTGAGAGATATTCTCACCAGAAGGAAATTCAACAGAATTTAAGCGTGTTCAGCCACTTTGTACACAAGTACGGGTAAGCCAAAACCAAGGCGAACACTGGCGATTTTAGAGCCGGTTTGGGTGGTTTATATACGGCTTATTTGCACACACACAAACACACGTACGTAAGATAATACGTACGTCAGTGAGGGCGGCCAGGTCGCATCATCCCCTATCATGATAAGAGATGGCTGGCCAGTTTGTGTATGGATCGTGACATTGTTTGGTGATGTCACGATTTGGTACTCGTACATTACCTGCATGTACTTGCAGGTAATTACGATCGAACGTATTTTGTGTAGTTTAACGTCACAAGGACAATTATTAGCCAGCCCTTTGGGGCGGCAACTGTTGTCGAGGGGTCCAAGCACCTTTACCTTATACTGTTGAGTCCCCACAGCTACTCCCCCCAGTTTTTGCGCCACAAAAATGATCAAAAATGCACAAGGCCTGGGGGAAGTGCGGGTTTCTACTTTCGCCTCTGGTCGGCCTCCCATTTTGTTCTTTGTTTTTCCGAATACGTTTTTGATCTTCTTGATGAACCAGACATATTTGTCATCTTCTGTAGAAGGGCATTCCTTGATGTCCGGAATGTGGCGGATTATCTGCGGGGGCATGCCTCCACAGATATGTAGATACCGCTCGTTCAGTGTAATGTTTTCTGTCTTGAACCTGCCTTCTAATAGAGTCAACCATAAGTCTACCTCATTGGGCAGAAATTCTGGGATCTCTATCCTCCGTCTGTAGAAGTTGGGGTTCTGCCCTGGCTGCAACTGCAAAAGTTGCATAATCTGCGCCAAGACTTGGGGTGTCAGCTGTGGCTGACTACTTCCTCCCTGCGATTGTTGTGGGTTTTTGGTTGGTGGTGAAACCATTGCTATGTCTTTCTGATGACAAGCGTATTCCACAGAACTACTTCCTTCCTTGCTGGTCAAAAACACTGGCTCCTGTGTTTGTAGGACAGGTGTTTTTGGGTCAGAACTTTGGCTTAAAGTTTGACCACTTCTCAACGTTTTAACTGCTAGTTCTTCTTTATTTATTACAGTTCCCAGTCGTGCTAATTCTGGGTGTTGAGGGCCTTCTTCCAGATTTGCTAAATTCGTAGAGTGTTGAGTCAAAGTTGGAGGGGTTGGGGGATGAGTCCAACCTTCTTCCTCCAGGTCTACTGTCTTGTTTCTCCTTGTTTGTATATTTTAAGGAGAGGGGTATAAATTCCCACTTCAGTAGATTCTACTTCGACGACCTAAAAGGTGTCTTAGTCTGCAAAAAAATATTTTTATTTGCTAAGCAAGCGAGTATCTCACCAGCGCACTGTGCCAAATTTTTGTAAAAGCGCAACGTGCCTAAGGACACCTCACGACGTAGCCAAAAATCACGTCGGGGTCACCTCTGTCTAATACCCTGTTGTGAGAGATATTCTCACCAGAAGGAAATTCAACAGAATTTAAGCGTGTTCAGCCACTTTGTACACAAGTACGGGTAAAGCAAAACCAAGGCGAACACTGGCGATTTTAGAGCCAGTTCGGGTGGTTTATATACGGCTTATTTGCACGCACACAAACACACGTACGTAAGATCACACTTATGTAAGATAATACGTACGTCAGTGAGGGCGGCCAGGTCGCATAATCCCCTATCATGATAAGAGATGGCTGGCCAGTTCGTGTACGGATTGTGACATTGTTTGGTGATGTCACGATTTTGTACTCGTACATTACCTGCATGTACTTGCAGGTAATTACGATTAAATGTATTATGTGTAGTTTAACGTCACGAGGACGATTATTAGCCTGCCCTTTGGGGCGGCGACTGTCCTCGAGGGGTCCGAGCTTACATTATTCCAAAAACTGTTACAGGCAGGCTAATGTTTTTCTGATTTTGAAAAATGCAATACGATTCAACGTGACCTTTAGTGGGTGATGTCGAGAAAACCTTTTTGGACGAGTACCAAAAATAAGTAATTAACCATTCCACTTGTTAAATTCTCCAGTGGCTCTCAAATGCCCTACACGCTTGAATCGTACAAAAATAAATGTAAACCTCGACTCCAATAAAATGATAGTGAAATTATTTTAACCCTTTTTTCTACGTTTGATTCACACTGAACACAGCAAAATCTACCAAACTGGAATACATTTCAAACATTTACCCTCAATTTATGGCACTCGCAACACTATAAATAAATGCTACAGGCGAAACGAAAGTGAACTTTCGTAGTAGGATACTGTTTTCACCGTAATCGAATACTGTAAAAAGAAATCCAACTTGTAATATGAGTTTTTCGAAGAAATTTGATCCTGAATACGTGCGAATGGTAAATTTTCTTAAATGGTGAATGATGTATGTTCGTAGATGGCCAGTGAAATATAGATATGTCATGTTCATGTTAAAATGTCCAGAAACTGATACATGAATCAACAAAAACGAAAATCAAGCAACCAAAAAAAATGTCTTACTTAAAAACAGTTTCGTACAATACTTAAAGCTGTGGAAAATTAGTATTCGTTTTGGTTGAGATACATTAATTATTAGGTACACCCTTCGGAAAAATAGCAACAGGTAGTTTGAGTTTCGAATAAACCATTGTAAATGACTCTTTTTTTTCTTCTTTTTTTCTGGTTTTTCCTTATCGTTTTTTATTTACCTACTTCGTATAGTTGTTGTTTCCGTTTCTTTATTGGTTATTAGGTGCCTACCTTAATCACCAGAACATGAAAGATGAGAATGAATGATGATCCGTTCACTCATTGGTCTTATAGTTTGTTGACCTGAACGACTGAATTTAAGTTTCTTCGTTTCATTTCTGTAACACTGTCTTCCCCCATTTTATCGCAAAAAATAATTTCTTTTCAATTTTTTAAAAGCCAAAAAGAAATTGTTTCATCGATGAGATAATTATGTATAATGATTACACAGGAAAACAAACAAAATATTATGGGCCTATAATAACATTTTTTTCTGTTTATAATTTCCAACATAAATCTACTAAATATTTCATCTGTTTTTTCTGCATCTCATTCTGTGATCATCCATCAGCTTGGCTAATGACAGTGTCGGGGTCCATATTGTCTTTCCGGGGACTCCAAAGATTGTATTTTAATTTCTTTATTCCATTGTTAGAGGGGGTGACCAAATTCACCACATTGTCAAAACCTACGCCTACTTCCTACATGCACCTCGGCAACTTTCCTTCAACAAAAATCATCTACACTGGACATTGGTCACAAAATTACCACTGCCCAACTAACATAGCTGGCCAAGTATCCATTTTGACCCGAATTTAAGCCATGCTTGAGTTTATTAGAAAGATCGCAAACCAAGGCTATGTGCCAGGTCTAATCCTTGCATCGCTGAGAGAAACCATAAAGATGCCATAACTAACACCACCAAAAAATGGCCCATTATTGAGAAAAAAGTCCAAAACACTGTATGCGAAATAAAAGCCACACGTCTATATTGACAAAATATCATAGTGGGGTTTAGAATGAAGATACAGACAATAGAGTGTTTAATAACCTAACTAAACAAATAACGAGTGACGGAGAAACGAGAGTTGGCAACAGTTGTTCCCTCAAAAAAACAGAGAAGGGGGATAAAAAACCGGTTTACAATACCTTTGTATGAATTAATGGAATTATGTAAAATTTATGTAAAATCGGGGAGCTATTTGTGTTTCCATAAAATTCAGACTACTGAATGGAGTTAACAGCATCAGGATTGTTTATTTGTAAAGTAGCCTCTCTAACTTTACAGAATCTGTACAGAATTTGTCACCTCGAACAAATCTAATGTGGTAGGTTTACTTTGTGTATACGTTACAAAGGGCTGATTCGTATAACATTTCTATAGTTTTTTCATCGTTACTTTCAGACACAGAAGGAATTTTCTAGGAACAAAATTACTTTTTCATAATACTAGTCGCAAAATGTGCGATTAGGTATTCGTTTTCAAGGCCCAAAACCTGTGATTGAGTAACGCTACGTTTTTTTCATTTTGATTCCGTTAGTTGAGTTTCTCAAATTTATCATAAGTTATTTTTTATTTCTATTTCTATTACATTTCCTGGATTTACTAAAATTTTTCATTCAGTTCCCGTTTCGAATTCCATTTCAATTTCCTTTAAAAAAAAATTTTTCTTGACTTAACATTTTCAAAATTTTGTTCAAATAGGTATCAATGTTTCGATATGTTTTCGATATTTCTCAAAAATTATCGATATTTTTTCAAATTTTTTCTCCCAAATCAAAAATTATTCAGGTAAGAAATGGATATTGAAACAATTCATCATTCGGTTTCCATTACATTTTCGTTATTAGTCTTGAAACTAATTAGTTAGTTGTTTCCAATTTGATTTCCATTTCAGAATCTGGTGCTTTCATTTATCGTAGGTGGCCGATTAAAACTTGCCATGTGTAGAAAATTAAATTATTCGGGAGGTGAAAGAAACGTTTAAATTTGGAGGATTATGAATGGAGACGATGAAAAAAGCTTTATCAGGTTTATAAAATCCTCCCCCCTCCCAAACAAGTATTATCTTCAATTTTATAACGTTTTGCAATGTAAGTGCTTAAAATTTGAAAATTGTGATTTTTTAATGCATATAGCAGGTAAGTATATGTGGCCATCATTCAACTGAAAAAGGAATTGATTGAAGAAAAAAAATTCAGTTTTACGTGAAAATGTGGAAAATTTAAACTACAACTTGAATGAAATACAACAGCAACCCTCACTCCTGAAAACTTCATGAATTCCATGTTTAAGGGCTGAAATGGCAATTACAGAGGATATTTATGGCGCAGATTGAACGAAATCTGTAAAAATTCGACTCAATGAGTATCTTGAGTATGGAAAATGAGTAAGAAAGAAAATTCCGAGGTAATTGGATTTTCAGGATTAACACCTCAACTTCGAGAACTATTTATTTTAAAGCAAAATTGCCACTAATGCCGTAACCTATACGAGGAAATGAAAAAACCCTAGAAAAAAATGTGTCATCAAAAAATTTAATCAACTTTAAAAATAAAAGAATAAAACTGAAAAAATAAAAATAATCCTTTTAAAGTTTCTTCAGAAAAATCCACTGGCATTAGAATGAAACGAAATAAAACATTTGGTTAAATTTAAAAAATGTTTTTCAAAAAATAAAAACAATTTCAAAAAAAACAATAAAAATGCGTTAAAAAGAGAAAAATAAGTTAAAAGTTTTAAAATTTCTCCAGAAAAATCTGAGGACTGGAATTATTGAGTTCGACGCTAATTAAAAAGATTAATTTATCGTAAAATTAGACGAAATAGACGCAGAAACTAACCTTGGTAAATAATAAAGGAAAGGAGCACTAATTCCAATCCCTACAGATCTTGCTGGAGGAATTCGAAAAGGGGTATTTTTCTCATTTTAGACCATTTTTATTGTCATTTTCTTAAGTTAATTTAGTCTACTTAATGCATTTTCGTTTAATTTTAATTTCAGTAGATCTTGTTGTAACATAATACCTACTTACAGTTCATTCGTTGCCTCGTCAACTTTATACGGAAATCAAAATTTCTTATCCTATACCTATATTTGGATGAAGTTACAATTCTTCAAGAAGCCTATTAGCCACGTAGGATCACTTTGCTGAACCTGCTTCACCATAAATATAACTGGTTTGCGACGTGAGTGCTGTGCAACAGTTCATAATTCGTACCTGTCAATTTTCAACCAAAAAAAGAAAAATAAGCGCTAAAAAATAGAAAATATAACACATCCTTGAAAAAAATTACGTAATTGGAGAAAAAAAACAAAAAAAAAACAAAAAACCCCCCCAAAAAAAAACAAAAAAAAACCAAAAAAAAAACCAAACACAGCTGAACACGAGAAAATGAAATACAAAATGAAGCCAACGAAGTATAACATGCAACAAAATCGTCATTTCTGCTCGGCTGAATGGTGTATTATTTTACGGAATTGAAAAACCTCTTCCTGGGCAATACAACGTTATTTTACAAATTATGGAGAATGAAATCGAGGAACATTCACCATAAAAACGTTATTTTATCGAGTCGTTCGCGAAAAAAAGACTTTCTAATTCTGTCACAAAAAAAATAAATTCATTTAGTATTGTACGCGGGTCACGCTATTAACGTCAATAAAATAGGAGAGAGAAACGGGAGTTTGACATTTTTCGGTTTTGTCGTATATAAAGGGGTGAAAGCGTGTATTGCGAATGAGGAGATTGGAAAAGGGGATGAAAATTGTCTGGCGTGAAAAACCAACGTAAAAGAAAATAATAAGAAGAAGAAGAACGAAAAGAATATAAACGTCATTTTTTTTTTTTTTTTTTGGCGTAAGAGAAATAAAACGAATTTTATCGCTTGGACAGTACCAGCAAAGAAATCCGGCTTCGATGAGTTCTGTGTTTCCTTTTTCGATGCGATTTCATTTTTAAATTTCCTTGTTTTCACACTACGTCCGGAAAAATAGAAAAATATTTCATAAATAGAAAACGTTTTTGCAGCAAAAACGTGAAAACCTTTGAAACAATCTATCGCTAAATATTAGGTTTAAGTGTAATTCTAACAAGTTTCATTTTTTATGTAGCCCAGGTAAGTACCTACCTATCATCCTTTCACTGGCAACGTAAACCACAATTTTAACATTCGCATTAAAAATCCGAACAAAATCAGAAAAAACAATATTATCAACTTGAAATTGGCACTTTTAACTTCATTTAACGTTCCTCTTTCATTCGATACACCACAAGACATCTGTCGGTAACAGAACACTACAAAATCAAAATCACTCGAATTAATGACACTAGATCCCTTTTTTTCAAAAAAAAAAAAAAAAAAAAAAAAAACAGCTCAAAGTAGCCTTATATTTTTGAAAATTGTGATTTGAAAATTTTTTGGTAATTTATATTAAGGAAAAATACATGTAAGAAAAATATATATCATCATAATTATTATAATCCTCGCAATAAACAGTTGATAATACGAGGTGAATTTATGGCTTCTTGCAGAGCCTCCGTTTCTCAATAGCGCAACAAATTCTATGCACCCACAATAGATTTTCTAACTTATAACTGCCAATAAATGATATTGAGCCTTCTTGCACTCACCCATAAAAATTTTAATGTCACTAAACAACCTAAAATTGACCAACCGTAGCCTACTTAATATTTTCCATTCTTTATAGCTATTTTTGGTCGAAAACAAAATGTAATGGTCTCGAGTGAAACGTAGGTAGACCATAAAGAAATCAAAAATTCTATAATTCTATTGCGCTGAAAAATGACGCAAAACTTTATATGTCGATTTTAGCACTGGTATTCGATAAAATTTTCTGGTAATAAAATCGTCGCCCTTTTTTTTTGTCATTTTTCAGTCCATTTTTTTATCAGTTTCGATTTTCGAAACTCCAGATAGTTTATGGTGTAATTATATAGAAAATGTGGAAGAAAATTAGATGGAAACGAGCGAATTGATTTTTAAAAATGATGGCACATTAGCAGCCTGTAAATCAGCTCGATTTAGGTACAGTTTTGTTTGGTTTTCATCGACCTAATCGGTTACAGGCTTTTCATCTTCATAGAATTTCATTTTTCTCACATTCAACCGAAACGAAAACGTTCCGAAAATTCACCATTTTCTTCGTTTGCCTTCTCCATATAAATCCCACCGAATGGATGTGCATTAATTCACAACCGGAAAAAAAAAATTGATGACAATGCTAACCATACCCATACATTAAGTATACAAATAGCGACAAAATTGTGGACTTCGAAATAAATTTTTGAGTACCTGACCGCCAGAATATTTTTCCTTTTCCGCACAGTTCGTAGGTTTTCGTTCCCCCACCTCTCTTTCTTCCATTCCCATTTAATTTCAGCAGGCATTGGGTTCGAATGATACAAATTGCTTTTTTCGGCTATGCTCGTGATCGTTCCCCATTGTTAACCCGTTCGCTGGTGTTTTTTTTTCTCTCTCTTCCTCCTTCTGTCTCTTCTTTTCATCCCAGTAAAGGTTTGCATCGTCAGATCCAACAGTTCCAAAGAAAGCTATTAATCTTTCTTTTTTTACAGGACGCGTTCAACTTGGTTGACGACGGAAACAACCTCGAAAGCGAGAAAGTAAAAAAAAACTCTAGCGCAGCAATACTTCGCTAGAAAATCTAGTCTTCCAATTTTCGTCCATAATTTAAAAAAAAAAAAATGTGAATTCTAATTATCATTTGAAAAAATTATAAAATAAAATCAATAGCTATCGATTAAAATTATGCAATTTCACTGTTAATTTTGGGTAAAGAAATTATAAAAAAACTATCGATACCTAGCTTTATCAAAATATTGTTGGGACCACTAATCCTCTCCACTTCACACCAATGCCAACACTCGACTTCCTTTACATGAACACTTTTATATACTTATACTGGCAGTTACAATGATTTTTATTCCATTACTCACTCATGTAACTTCGTACATATTCGTTTCATACTTACATTTCATACTTTGTACTTTACATATTTTCTCTGCTGCAATTACGCACTGCTGAGATGTAACTGGGGGCCAATGCAGAAATACCAAACCGGCTATTTTGTTCCTAAGTCGATTTGAAGAAAAACTGGTCCAAGTTGTGTAAATTTGGCACAAAATATCCATATCTTCTTCAATGGTTTGAGTAATCTCCATAAATATTAAAATTGTGATTTTGCGGCAGTTTATTGCAGAAATATTGATAAAAAAAGCAACCTGATGTTCCACTGTCCTTTAAATGAAGAAGAACAAATTTTAATCTGAAAATATATTAAAAACTGAAAAAAATTTGAGTTTTTTTTTCAGAACTGGTAATATTATTTGTTCAACTAACTGTTTTGCAATCAGAAATTTTACTCTTGAAACAAAGGGAACCCATAAACCATAAAAACAAAACAGGCACAAAATTGCCTGTTTTGTATGCCTATATTTTATACTTGTCTTAATGTAACTTCATCAATAACTTTATTTCTGTTATAGGTAACCTCAACCTCTATATATCTTTATCAAAAATATTGATCGATCGATGTTTTATCGCTAAAAAGCAATTTTCCATGAATTTTTTGTATTTCAGTTTTCTCAAGAACTATCAAACTGACGAGCCCTAAATTATTCTCGGATATGCTCCTCAGGGAAATTTGAGCCCTATGTGTTTGCTAGTTTTCTTAAATCTGTGACCACAAAATCTTTTTTCAGAAATTATTTTGCTTCAGTTTTCTCAAAAACTACAAAACTAATAGGCACCAAATTTCTATCAGACTTGCGCCAATATAAGAAAAATCTATCGTAAAAGTTTCAGCTCGATCCCTTCGGTCAATCTTCAGAATCCTAGAAAATCGACTTCTCCATGAATTTTTTGTTTTCTAATTTTCTCAGAAACTAATTAACCGATTGGCAGTAAACTTCTTTCTGATCTACTCTAATATGAGAACTATCTTTTGTGAATTTTTCAGCCCTGTTCACTTTTTAGGTACTTTTCTCAAAACCAGGAACACAAAATTTTGGTAGATACGAACTTAGATACATATATATATATATATATATATATATATATATATATATATTTAACACTATAATAAACTTACAAACTGTTAATTATTTCAGGAAATTATTTGCCTGATATTATTTTGCCAATTATTCCCTTATATTTGATGTGCATGCACTACTACTACACAGTCATCCACAGACACAAAAAAAAAAAATGTTTGTTGTCTCCTCCGAAACAACAAATTCCACACAGAAAAAATTCAGGGTTGGCGGAAGTCAAAGCACCGCAGAGTGGCGCTTCAAGGCCTATATACACATACATAATTATATTGGTACATTAAAAAAATGTCAAAATGGCAAAATGGTACCAATCGGTTTCTTTTCCCATTAAAAGGATAATTTTCTTCATCCCCACTCCTATTCCTACTGTGAGGTCAATTTTAATACCCCATTTTTAAGCAAACTGTTTTAAAAAAAACAGCATGGTTTGAAATTGATCTGAAGACAATTTGAAATAAAACACCCCGCCTGTCCAAACCAGATTTTGTCTAACTTAATTCTTTTTTTACCCAGTTTTTGTGGGTTTTTTTTCACCCTTCCACCAGTACTTTTTTATACAAAATTACTTTGGAAATTCGCTCTCTTCCTACACTACAAAATCTGTGTCCTCGGTTGTCCGTCAGAACGTTGAAATAGGAAATGTAGGCTGAGAAACTGATGAAAGAAAGATAATATATGTAAGTTGATTTTTTGAACATTCTCCCAGTTTGTTTGAAGGCGAAGAAGGGACAAAATAGAGGCACTGATTCCGAGAATGTCAAAATAATTTAATTATTTTTCCTACGTCTATAGGGAATAAATTCACACATTTCGAATTTCTATTCGAGAACAACCAGGATATCAATAAATATACGCACTACTTGACAAAGAACGCATGTAAACGCCTTCCTCACTTTGTAGCGAGAATGTTCCTTACCAGCATGTTTGAAGAAAACATGACCTCATTATAGTGTTTCAACTCAAACGGCACCAATATTTATACCAAAGAGAAAATCTATGTGAGAATTTTAGTAGATGACGTCCTTAGTCTCATTACAGTTTTATATAGTGTTTTTTCAGGCAACCAGCCTACAAAAATACGCTCAGAACTCATTCATATGAAAAGAACAGATTTCAAGAACTTATGATTAATAATACACGAAGGTTACACTTTTTTTCTGAAGAATAATCATATATTGACAAATATTGTAGTTGAGAGGAATGTTAAATAATAAAATCGAACCCCATCCCTCAGATCATCACATTTTCCATTCATCGTCTTGTTGACAAATTAAATCTGTTATTGACGTTGAATTATCCGTTGAGAAGAGGTGACTTTGACTTAAGAAGCAAAAGTCTATATAAGAACACCAATGCCTAGCAAATAAAACAAACAAGTTTAATGATAAAGTGACATGTTATGTATTATTACAAAAGCTTTTATAAACAGACCAACCGACTGAGAGAAAAATACACAAACATAAAATCTGAGAAAGCACAATAAAATAAAATACAAAATAATAAAAGTGTGAAGGTGAATAACAGTTCTGACCGATCTCAGGACGAGAATTAAAATTATTCTCAGTTTTTCCAAAAGTTATCGTCACCACAAACATAATAGACAAATAGTGTTTAAGAGATAGGTGCTACTGAGTTTTAGTATTCCAAATTTAATTTATGATGAAAATTTAACTTAATAGTGTCACTGCGAAAATTGGATTGAAATGATTTTAAAATTTATTGCGTTTAGTTGTAAATATCTACACATTAAAAAAAAATTAAAGTAATAAAACATATTAGCTGCCAAATTTCGGGCATCTTTGCCAGTCAGTGAATAAAATTCACAAGAAACTTGAAAAATTTGCCTTTATCTGTTACTTAAATTATCAATATCCCGTTACAAAGAAAAGGCCTGGCCAATCAATTTTCAACATGTTCTGCATCTTTCAGACTTTACAAAATACTTACCCTTATAGCCTCTTTTCAACATAAAAAAAAATTATTTTTTACAATACTTATCAATAAAGTAGACGAATATGTGCACCTTGACGGTACATAAAATAGACGATTTTTGAATAATGCACAGTATGAATGCTTTAAGCTTCGGTTTTACTTTATGTACCACACTATGCGCACGTGTTTTTTTGCGTATCACCTATGAATTGTTTATGCACCGGCTTGTGCGCTTGCGTTATATTTCCTACACCTTAAGAAATTTATTAAAAAAAATAATAACTGTTTTAGGGCTGGGAATCGAACACAATTCTGAGCAGTGAGTACCAAGCAGTGAGTATTGAGCAGTGAGAATTGATAGCAGTGACTATCTTTTGAAGTGTGTATTACAGGAGAGTGCCACAGTGGCAGTTTATTTCTATGGAGATGAAATAGTTAATTGTGATAAAGATGTATAAAGTAGGTAATTTTTTCAGCATGAGCCAAAGTCGAGTGACTCAAATCACAACAGTTTCAATTACCAACTTTATACACGTGTATCATTGTTCCGTCCCATTTTTGCAGACAATTCAGTTCGTCTACAAAAACGTGTCGAACAAATTATAGACAACTATTATTCCTAATTCTCGGAATAATAGCTGTCTATATTTCACCTAGCTTCTCACGATCAGACACCACCAGATATGCTGACAATGATGTGTCATCATATTTGGAGGATGTTCTGTATCACGCCACCTTTTTGGTCGGCCATATTTGATTGAAACAAAGGAAACGAAAGCAATGTCATATCTTCATTTCGAAGACATGATCATTCCTAAACCTACAGTCGAGTAGAAACGTTAGGGTTCATACTAGCTGTTATGGACATTAGGTTTCACTAGTATTAAGAAATAGTAATAAGTATAATTCTAAAGTGTTTGTAATAATTGAGTGAAATATTAAATAAAAGATAATATTCAGAAATTATCTTATTTGTTGAGGTAATTTAAAAGTATTGAATTACTCTCGCAACAATCATACGTTATTTTTTGTAACGCCTCCTCAATAAAAAAAAAAGAAAAGAAAAAAGAGAGAAAAACAAATATTTTTGCAAATAGGAAATATATAAGTTAAGCGCAAACTATCACCATCCTTTCAACGAAACCTTGTGGCGAAGTGTCTGTGGCACTAGCCTACCAATGTTGAAGTCAGAAGTTTCGAATTTCCACGGTGGAGAAACTTTTATAAAAATAAAAAAATTTTTAAAATTAAAAAGTAAATGACGATTTAGGCTTGGTGCAGTAGTAAGATCAGTGTATAAAATGACGCATGCGTCAAAGGCGATGTAGAAAGTAAAGACCGATGTATAAAGTAAATACTTTCTACATCAGTCCCAAATGGTTCAAAAATTTCCTGTACTATACACCGTCAAGGTGCTTATAAAAATGAGGTTTATAAACAGGTGTTGCAAAATTAGTATTTAAGTTTTTTCTTGGTTCAACTTTTTTGTTTCTTAAGAGAGGAGTGTTGTGAAAAATAGTGTGTGACATACGTGTGTATAGTCGGTGATTGATACTTGTGTGATTTGCATTACTTGCCTTTGGCGCTGCAAAAATCACATTCAAATCAAATTCACCTATAACCCTTAGGGAAATAACATTGTCGTAAAAGTTTTGATTTAAACAAAAATATAGAAAAATTCCATGATTTATCTCAAATTTTTAGTCATACTAAATAACTCCTCGCAGGAGTATGCTTAATCAGCATTCATGTTGTCCTAGTTCTAAATTACACACACTTAGCTTGAAGCAGCTGCTAAAGTTTGATTTTATGTTTGTTTCACTGGAACCTTATAACACCAACAGGCACGCTGAATCTTGGATGTGATTCTTCTCAAAGCTAGAACAAGGAACAAAATGGAAATTTAACAGGTACTTATCTAAAAAATTATGCTGTTCAGATTCTACCTATTTTCACTCAGCTTACTTGCAAAAGGTGTATTAAAATTTACCTCACAAAATGGTTAGTAATGGCGAACCTCATAGGTATTATGGCTTATAACATTATAATTGTGAATAGATACATTTAAAAATATACATTAAATTCAATACTATCATAGGCATTCTCATTCATATAATTGTATATCAATGTATATTATTTTTAGAAGCGTTTTACAAATGTGGATTACTATCAATATTCTTCTAAAATGTTTTCAAGTTTTTAGAATTTTGTTTTTTTAAATTATGGATGAAAATTGGCAAACTGGGTTTTCTAGCGAAGTATTGTTGCGCTCGTGTTTCTTTTTATCTCTTATCCCTACTAATTTGTGAGTATGGACTCCTATTCTTACGATTTTTCTCATTAATTTTCTTAGATTTTCTCAAGTCATTAGATATTTGTTTCACCGAATCCTGTACTTAGTTCGTTCCTTTTGTCAGCATGAAGTTTTAATCACACGTAATTTGCTGTTCTCTTCGAGTTCAACAAATTTTGTATTTTTCAATTTTTTCGGTTTCCTTCATCTCCCCAGTAAGACATGCGTCGTCTCAAATCGTATTACACAAAACCTGCAACGCCATATGCCTTTTTCGTTCGTTGACTGCTGATAGACGACGTGCCCTCATAAGCGAAAATAACGTCAATAGCCACAACAACAACAACAACAAAATTTTCTCGACCTCTTATATGCATCGTAATTTTTACAAACAACAAAGACGACTGGAGAATGTAGTCGCCGGTTGGTAATTTGGTCGAGGAAAAGAAAATTCCATTTTGTGTGTACAATAATATTTTAGTTATTTTCGAGGTGAATGCACAAAGTCAACTCGTGTCGAGTTATATAATTATGCCAAACCAAAAAGGCGGAAAAAAACAGGAATAGATCAAAGGTCTTGGAAAAAGCCAACAAATGGCTCATCTTTGCGAACTCAAAAATACGTACCACAAGACACCAGATGTTCACAATGGTTCCGTTTTGAGTGAGCCATCCAAAGGCGATGTCTTTTATATCGATTAACTGCATAATCAAAATTCTTTTTACACATCCGCACGTCTGTAATTCACCTCGAAAGAAAAACATACCACCAGCAGCGTCAGCACTGCTCAGTGGTTTCTCAATATTTTTCATATTGTTTTATTTCGTCTAGTTTGCTCCTCTTCTTTTTGTTTTCCTCTCCCTTTTGTAAAGGTTTAATTTTCATCGATTTTCATAAACGCTTATTTTACTAGAAAGCCAACGATGCTGGAATTTTACGACCGTCTCGTAAATTTTAGTATGGTAGCAGAGGCAATTGTTAAAAACGTTTCACTGGAACGAACGAAAGTTGAAAAACAGAAAAAAAAATTTTTTTCTGGAAGTAATTTGAAAGAAAAGTTTTTTTTCTCGCATCCAAGATGTAGGAAAACGTAAACATAATAATAATAATAATAAAAAAAAAAAAAAACGCAAAATAAACTTTTAAAAGATCGTTAAAAATTTTTCTAAATTTTTAACTCAATAAAGTAAAAAAATTTGATTTCCAAACTGATGGTAGGCTAGAATTTTAGCATCGAATGCCTTAGCGCGGCAAAATATTTTTCACATATTATAAAAATTAACTTCGAATGTTTGTCCAACAAAATTGGTCGAAGTCGTCGACCTCGTGAAATTTCGGGTGGGAGAAAAACAAAATTCTAAAACTTCGGTGAATTTTTCATCTTATTCTTTCTGAAGGGTCAAGAGTTGCTGCACGAAAGTTCCTGAAAAACTTTATCACCACACAAACAGACATAAAATTTATCAAAACGGACATTACGTATTTAATAAGCTAAAGATTTTTCGCAAAGATACGGAATTTTTGAAGAAATTTATGGTCCAGTCGGTGATGAGATATTATTACACTGCAATTTTTGTTCTTTACAAAGTAATACCATAGAAACTTTTTTTTTTTTTCCTTCCGTTTTTATGAAAATTGGTTTCTTCCTCGTTATGCTGGAATCGGTAGCGATTTTCGTTATGAGAACTTCATTGCGATTTGTTGTCCGCAGTTATCATCGAAATTTTTATGACGATAAATTCGGGTCGGTTCTCTGTTGAGACTTCTAGGCGTCAACTAGCGCCACAGTGCTACTTTTAAAAATGTTTCCATTTAAAAACTTGCTGAACATTATTATTCGTCCTCTGGAATCAGTAATATTGTTTCATTATCCAATTTGTTCATTGATACTTACATAAATGGTTTCTTTATTTTACGAGGTCATCGGAATGATAAAAGAGCTGATAAGAAAGGGATTTTTCATGTAAGTAGGCCAAATATAAAAGAAAAACAAAAGAAGAAAAAAATATTCAAAATATCCCTAAAGATAATTTTCCTATGAAAAAATTCAATAAAAAAATCATAATTCAAACTGGCTTCAAAAGGGGCTGCTTCGAAAAAGAAAAAAAAATTTATTCTGTGGACGGTTTCTGATGGGAAAATCAAAAGAAAAAATATCATTGGTAAACGTGATATGACTTAAATATCTAGGGCCATATTCATAAACGTCACTTTAACCTACCTTCACTTAAATTTCTCTTTAAAAAAGTTTTTTGCACAATTTCGTACTCAAAAATGTGGGAACGATGTATCTCTTGCGGGAATTCCAATATGAAAATAAAATGTTACCACACTTTTACATACAAAATTGTGCCAAAAGTTATTTTTAAGTGAAGTTTAAGTGAAGAAAGGTTAAAGTGATGTTTGTGAATATGAGCCCTAGTTTATCTATTCCAAAATTCTGGAACTATTTCTGCTGTGGATGTTTTCAGGATGAAAAGTTTTAAGTTTTTGCAATGTAGCACCGCCTGTAGGCACCCAAATCTTTTCTGGTTTCACCTTTTCATGTTCTTATCCCTCTATTTTTTCAAACAGAATTTTCTACAGCATTTTTTATGTAAGTCGTTGTGATACTGGCATGTTATAACAGAATATTTAAAATACATAAGTTGTGAAGAGTGTATTAAACTGTAATTTTATATGTAAAACATGGAAGAACATAAAAGTAATAAGCAGTAACAAAATTAAGAATAAAGAAAGATTAAAAGAGACTTAAATTGAATGTAAAAAGAATTAAAAGAATGAATGTAGAAGTACAAAACATGGTTTTACATAGTATTTGGATTATTAGTCTAACGAGGAGGTTCGAGCAAATTTACAAAGCGTTGGAGAAGGGTTTCAATCTTATTGGTTAATAGAAATCAATATATGTATATGAAATATGACCAATGGTCCTTTAAGAATATGACATAAAGTGGGTGTTCGCAATTAATTTAGTGGAAATAAGTATATATGTAAGATTGCAAAAATAGTATAAACAAGAAATGAGTTCATAGGACTTGTGTAAATGAAGTAACTGTTTATGTAGGAGGATGATGTCATCAGGCAAGACTTGACTTGTTTGAATGATGTGAGCATTTAAGAGTAGAATAATAAGAGAAAATAGATTGGAAGTAATGTTGATAATAATAATAAAAATACGAATTTTGGAGAGTATTATGAACATTATGAAAATATTGTTATTCTTTGGAGACAAACATTTTCTTAGTGAACTAACGAATCTCACTGGAACAATAGTTTACCTCAAAAAAGCACCAGCTGACATAATTATTTGGCCTATGTTGGTATACTTGTCAATCGTACAGAAAATTATTTCCAGCCAGTCATGATTCATAATTCCTATTATTTTTCCTAATTTTCCTGTATTTTTTTGAATAAAATTTATACAAACGAAGGTAAATACAAGAAAAACAGTCACAAAATTAGAACAGGTTCACGAAAAATGGCGAACACTTGAGAATTTCGAGTGACTATCTTTCGATTCGCTTTGTCAAATTGAAAGACATAAACTTCAGAAACACCTGAAAATTTCTATGCTTAGTTTCTTGATACTCTTAGTAGATAAGTACCGACATACTTTTTTTTTTTTTTTTGTAGACTTAAGAGGAGTTTATAGATACCTACCTACTGTCTGTAAATGTTGTAGATTAAATTTTATCGAATAATAATAATAATTGATTCCCTTTTCACACATTGTTCACTAAAAAGTGAACGGAGAATTATATTCTTTAAAACAAAAACGACATTTTTGTATTGAAAAAAAGAAAAAAATTTCCAGTCCTAAAACAAAAATGGAAAAATATTAGGAAAGTCCTCAACAAAGTGGCTTCGCTGCACCCCCGGTTACTCCAATAATTTCTACACACCAGCGTATTGTGAATTCTATTACCAGTCAAGTAACTGCTAGAAAACTATTCAAGTGTAAGCAAGGCTTATAAATTCTGTGAAATTTTCATTAGATTTTCAATATGAGAAAGAGTGAAGAATTTGTCAAATTTTTGATAACGTTCTTTTATTTTAGCCAATGCGAAAATATTTCACTGAAGGGACTGTTCAATTTTCCAGGGGTGATTTCGAAAAGATCGTTTACAAATGCCACATGAGTCCAGTCTGGGTCAAGGGCGTATATAAGAAGATCCTGGGGACCCGGACTCTCTTAGCCATGAAAAAAAAAGGGTTCACCTCTAGAAGTTGTGCATTTTTATCAATTTTAATGTTTTTTTGTTATAGGGGATGGGTCAGAAGATACTAATGCAAATGTGGGGACCCGCCCCTCAAGACGGAACTGTATACGCCCTTGGTTGGGGTTGAACAGAGAACTCACATTCGACAGAACTTATCGAGAATTTAGAATTCCACCATACTGAACACAGCTTCCGACGACCGTTCGTTAGTTTTGAACTTTAGAACTTTTTTGTGAATAGCAGTGATGCTAATTAAACAACGATTATAATTAGGAGTAAATATATAAGCATAAGAACTTGTTTCATAACTGTTGTAAATGTTTTGAGTAAGCAAAAACAAACATTTTGCTGTAATATGGACTTCACCATGGATCACAACTTTCTCCCCAAATAAGATGCAAGTTGGTATTGAAAAATGAGACAACATTATTTACAACTAAATATTATTAATAAGCGATTTGTACAAAGAACACGTTGTCTGACGTAATCATATTTTTATGATTCGACGTGAAAGCCAAAAAATGTCCAATTTCACAAGCTTTCATAAAAATTCCTGTTTTGAAGTTGTCTCAAAAAACGTTTAGAACGAACAAGACTACCAAGTGAATGCTCATCAAGATTCTGTTCCACTAGCTGAAGAGGACAGGTATGGTGAAAGAAAAATATTTTGACAATCCATAGAAATGTGACAGCGGTTTTATAAATTCAAAAATCCAAAACAGACTACCCTCAAGCTTTTCAGTAGTTGGACGAACGTTTTATGACGTGTCAGTATTGCGACGTAGGTATGACGAAGCCTGAACAAAATAATACTATATTTTTCTAAATATTTTTAGCATTAAAAAAAAATACATATACAGTTCTGGAAATGTGTATTTTTAAAAGAGACTGAATGTCGATAACGCTGGAGTAAAAATTTTTAACGATAAAAGCAAAAGAAAACGACGAATGAACAAAAAGAAAAAAAAGAAGACAGAGGATGAGAAAATTGTCTTGAGTTTAGTACCTACGTTCTTTCATTATTTCAGGGACGACTTTTTTCGGTACCTACTGCATACGTTTTTCATTCTAGTTTTTTCCATCTTTTCTTTTGAAATTCCAATAAAAAGCAGCAAACATGTAAGAAAGAAAAACAGTTGTTAGAGAAACAATTGACAAGACCCTTACTTCGTCAATTATCCGCATAATCGATCTTTTCCAGACTTGTTTTTCCGAATGTTCTTTTTTTATTTTCTCTTTACCAGCATTACGTAGGATTTTCTTCTTTTGCTTTACGATTTATGCGTCGGAGAAACGGAAGAAGATTCGCAGATATTTTTGAAAAACGTCTGTACTGATGGTTTCAGCCGGTTGTCTCGATTTGGATTAGTCACTTCTCATTTTGAGTGGCATGAATTTGTTCGTCGAGAATATTGTTTTGAATTAGCCTATACGTCATTTTCGCACGAATTTAGGTATGTTACATTTCACTCGAGTACGTGTCCAAGGTATGCACTTTCACGAATTAGGAGAGAAAAAATTAACCATTCTAAAGTACGCTTCCCTAACATGCGGAACATCACTTTAGGCTACCCTACACGTTAGGTTTTATTTAATCTTCAGATACAGCGCTTATAGGTTGACACAAAAAACAGACATAGGTACGCCAATTGCAAACTTATTTGTCAACCGATCTCTTGATATGCCGTATTTAAACTTGTTTTGAAGCCTCAACCTGGACATTTAGACAAACTTTTTAGAATACAAGGTGAAAAGTAAAATCATATTTTTGCATCATCCTATAACAACCTGAAATCATGCTGTTTTAGGTTGACGCAGTAGTTGTTGTGGGTTGACACCAGCTGAAAAAACACTGAAAACATTCTTTTATAAAAGTCAAAACCTGTCATCGAGACCTACTTGACAGTTTTGGTCATTTTGTGCACCTTATTAAGCCGAAGAGTGGTTTTTAATGTGGTACACATTTTTATTTTCACTACGGGGTAAAAACTTAAAGTGAAGGTGGCTGGCACAAATATTAGTGCAAGTTTTGACGCAAATTTTGATGAAGGAAAGAGAGAAGTAAGAAAAATTTATTTGTGTTTTTGTGTGTGTGTGTGTGTGTTTGATTGTATTCAAGACACGCACACTAACAGAAAAAAACACGAATTTTGTTGTTTCCTTTGAAGCAACAAATTATACAGTGCTGCTGGTTAGAAAAATAGGAATATGTACTTCATTAAATGATTCAGTTTGCTGACTTAAAAGTGCTGACGCAATTTTTTCATCTGAAAATTAAATTTATTGAAGGAACAAAATTTGGCATGTCGATGTAGAATACTAATTTTGTGTCAACTAAGAAATGATACCACTTTTTTCTTTCACAATGTAAAATTGGTAGTTATTCTTCACTGTTGTTAAAAATATTATTCACTATAAAATAAAATTTGTCGTGGAAATAATATTATAGATATGTAAATACTATATTAGGTAGCTTACTTTTCCAATTGTTGGAGTTACACTGATTGCTTGACCATTTGTTGGCAACACTGATATTCTTCTTACTAATAGTTGTTCTCTTGATACGTATTTGTTCTTCACTCTCCTTTTCTGGTGTTCTTACAGTTAACATGTCCCCGTTACTCTCTTTATAATAAACTATTACTTTGTGCGATACTGGAGTGTTTTCTGTTAATAATATTATTTAGTCTGCTTCTTTATTTTTTCATCTACTCAATTAATTAATGGACATACTGTGCCCAATGTCCAATGCCGATATATCGTAGTTTTACAGAAATAAAAGATTAAAATTTCATGAAAAATAAATGACACAATGAAAAAATATTTTCATAACTTTTGTTGTTACGATGGGGCAACATATGATCGATATTCAGTTTGAATTTTGTGAAGATAGCGGTAGTTTGTTGTGAAAAAGTGCGTTGTATCAACCATAATCACTGCCATAACTTAGATTTTATTTTAGAAATGCGAAAAAGAAAACTAGAAAACAAACAATTCCTGGAAAATTGTTTCTCCAAAATTCTAAGAAAACAACAAAAAGGATATGGAGTTGAAACTTTCACCATAGATTTTTCTTATGTAGATGTAAGTCTGATAGAAGCTGGTACTTATTAATTCGCTAGTTTCTGAGAAAACTGGAGAAAAAAATTGTTGGAAAAAATTTTGCATTCATGGCTTAAGGAAAACTACCAGATAGGGTTGAATTTTCATGAAAGGTATTCTTGATATACACGGGATCAGGTCTGATATTAATTTGTGCTCATTCGCACAGTAGTTTCTGAGAAAACCATAAATCAATGAATTCCTGGAAAATCAATTTTTAGCCATAAAATATTGATAAATTTATATTTTTTATTGGCACCTTGTCATATTTTGTTATACGTTTATCATTACTATTCGTAGCTACTCATGTAAATCAGTTTATGTTTATCTGCTATGACATTACTGAGTGTGTATCTTTGATATAATATGTATTATATACCATCATGCCTTAAATATTTTAAACCTTTGTTTATTATACTTTTGCAACTTGTTTCAATAGGTACTGTTATTTCCTTTTTGACTCTCATACCTCTATATTTCTGTTAAATATATCAATAACTATAGTGTGGCAACTTACATTGTATGAGGTAAGGGGGCTTGGACCCTCAGTGACAGTTGTCGTTGCAAGACAGGCAAATATTTGTCTCAATGACATTAAAACAAATGTACAAATTACGTTCAATTGTAATTACTTGTACATACATGCGAGTAATGTACAAGTACCAAATTGTGACCAATCTTAACAATACGTTGTCACAATTCCGTACATAAACCAGCCCATCATTTCTTATTACTATAAGAAACGACGCACCGGGCCACTCACACAAACATACATAATTACTACGTATGTGTGTTGATGTTAGTGATGTGTCATTCCATCTGGAAGTACTTCCAATATGATTGGGAGTCATTCTACTTGGCAAAAGGAACTAGTTCAATTTTTTTTCTCACTCTCATTCATTCATTCCTTCATTCAGTTCATTTTACAATCAGTATAGTTTTACTTGATTACCGGTACTTCTAGTTCAGTGAATCAGCATGTATCAACACTTCCTTTCTTTCATAATTCATTTGTTTCTTTCCTTCCATTCTAACATTCATTCAAGGACATCTGATCCATTTCATGAACTAAAGGAACTAATGAAATACTTCCAATAACTACTTCCACTTACAGAGTTGGAGTGGTGGAAGCAGATCCATGAAAAGAACTAAAATTCTCATCACTAGTTGGTGTGAGTGTAAATAAACCCATATATAAACCGTCCGAACTGGCTCTAAAATTGCCAGTGTTTGCTTAGGTTTTGGCTTACCCGTATGTTTACATATGAAGAGGTTGAACACGCAAAATCTGTAGATTACTTTCTGGTGAGAATATCTTTTCAGGATAAGGTATTTTACATATAGTTACTTTCTTGTAATTTTTTTTAGCCAAAACTGCTAATAAAATATTGATTTATTGATATGTTTGTCAAATATTGTTGAGACCACCAATCCTTCTCCCCTCTCACCCCTGCAAACACTCGGCTATCTTTTACTCGCGTCTACACTGTTACATTATTCCGCCACTCACTTGTTTATCTCACTTAATCTGTACTCTGTTTATATTTCACAGCTCTGCTGTAAATACACCCATTTCTGAGATGTTAGTTTGAGTAGATCTTTATTTCTTCGTGTAATCTGTTTACTTCATCGATTCACAACCTGTGTAGATATCAATAACTATCGATACAAATATCAATTACTATCGATATTATTTTAAAGTTTTTTCAAATTAAGTATTGAAATTCAGTTTTTTATTTTTATTTTTTTTGTTTTAAATTATAGATGAAAATTGACAAACTGGGTTTTCTAGCGATATATTGCTGGGCTAAAGTTATCTTCATTCTACTCAACTGAAAATTTATTCCACCACCAGCCATCAGTTAATTCTTTTCCTCTTTGTTCACATCTCAACAAGCTCATTTTTGATGGAAAATTGCTTAAATAAAGCCATTTCCAGACCTAAAGTCTACTAGAATACAATAGCAAGGTACTCCTGCAGTATGATGTGTAAGATACGTCCATAGTTCTGTATAATAAAGTTGGCCAGTAAACAGAGTTATAGGTTACGGTAGGCTGTAACCCATTTGCGTGGAGTAAGAATCTCTGTTAGAAAACTCATCTACACGTCTCATCGTCCACGTAGTCCCTCGTTTTTACTTTTCAGTTTCATTCTATTTTCTTCTTTCTGTCCTTATCGCATTCTCTGGTTCTCTTTCTCTCTAACTACTCTCTCTCTCTCTCTCTCTCTCTTCCATTCTCCCTTTTCCACCTCACCGAGCCTTCCCTGCGAAAATTATCTCATTTGTTAAACGCCGAAGCATAACACTCACTCGCGGAGAGGAGGAGAGAGTTAGCTCTCTCCCAAAATTAAACCAACTGTTGTACTCCGTGGCCGAAACGAATGCGATTATTATTCAAATTGTTTTCGACTTGAAAAGAAACCCTTTGGGCATAGAGTAGGCTGTGTATACTCGTACATAAATGGAACGACGAGGAAGGATTTTCGTTTCACATCATTTCTTCTCGTTGCTGGGCGAAAATCCCGCTAAATAGGCCACGAATGGTGCGAGTCGATTGGCTAAATGTTGGAACTTAGCCAGAGTGTTCTCCGAAGAAGAACAGTCGTTATATGGAGAAAACTTTTTTCCATCTTTTCGTTTACATGAGAGTTGAATGGGTGAATGAAGTTGCTCAAATCTTTACTTCGAGAAGTAAATTGTGGAGAAAATTTTTAACAAAATTTGTGCCAGTAATTTAAGTTTTTACAAGATGTAAAAATTCGTTTTCTTTGCATAAAAAAAAAAATTCCAAAAACAAGTTAATCCTGATATGCTTAGGTATTTTGCAAAAAAAAAAAAATGTATATGGGGAGACTCGTATATCATGGGACCTGCAGCTGTTGCTGCATGAAAAAAATATGAACCACGTTAGGGTGACTTAAGATAAGTCTGGCAACGTTGCAAATGACTTCAAAGATCGTGCCATGATTCTTTCGAAAATAAAAGTAATAATAGGGAAATTTTTTTTACAAAAAATGTAAGTTATCATTTGATTTATCAGTGGATTTTGAAATCATGAAAAGTGATTAAAATTTATTGGTTGCATATTATTCCAAACATGTAAAGGTAAGCTATTTATCATTCCAGTATTCATTTTTGCTCAAGTATTTCAGTAAATAAGATGAAAATTTTTTTAATTCAAGTGGGAGTGGTCGTATCTTGGGACATTTTTGCAGTTTTATCATGTGAGATGGCGTAGAGATACGACATGGAAATGAGAAAGACCAAGTTGAGGCCAATGACGAAGAAGATCGTCCAGACAGGGATGTTGAGCTGAGACCAGTTGCTATTAAAACCAGAGGCTGTTTATATTAAAGGTGCTGTTATACATTAAAGACCTAAATAAAGCAAGAATAATATTATATTTAAGTATATACGTAAATATACAAAACAAAATTATTTATACAAATTATTCTAAAACTAAAAGAAATAAAAGAAACTAATCTGACATTTAACATAAAAATAAAAAATGAAAAGCTTCCATAAACTTGTAGGTTTTCTTGTATGATAGTGGTCTAAAACTCCAAAATTTAGTGGTAAATTTTAAAGGCTAAAATTTTAAAAATTAAATAAATTTTTTTTTCAATTTTTCCATTTTTCTGATCAGATTAAAAAGAACGATTTTCAAATTAAAAAATTTTTGTGTAATATACCTATCACAATTTTACTTCACAAGGATTGATGATAAAATGACTGTTCAGCTAAAAGAAATTATCTTTCTATTAGCTAATGTCGATTATGCTCATGGATCATATTTTAAATAAAAATTTTTTTTAATTTCAGCATCATTTTATTTATGTCACATGGTACAAAGGGATGTGGCCCATGGTATTACTGGGTGTAGTACCTAGGGACACAAAAATGGATTATTTAAAATTAATTTTGTGAAGAACTGTAAAGAAATCGGAAAAAGTTTTCAACTACAGTTTGTAGGAAAAGGTTTATGTTTCAAGTAAAAAAAAAAGCTGAACTCAACCTAATTAGTTGGAGAGCTGTGAAGAAAAATGCAAAAAATGTTCAGTGGGTCATGTGTCTCCCTGTGAAAAAAATAGCGCTCAAACTTTACCTATATAGGTTTGTTGGGTGAGTTCTCTATAAGAACATATTAAATGTTTCACTCTGTAGGCCTCCTGCAATTTTGAGGAGGGGTTGATTAATCTGAACAATTTGGTTTTTACGTTGTTCTCCCAAAATTTTTATTTTGTAAGAAAAATAGCTCAGTAAAAAATTATTTGGCATATAATATTTTATACATAAATTGTTTGAAGAATTGTTTTGCTCAGCAACCCCTTCCCTTCCAGAGAGTCTTGATGTCAACCATTTTTCAGAGAATGTGCTCAATAACATTATTTTTTTTTTTGAAATATGACTCTAGTTATCATACTATTATTTAGATAATTAGTAAACCCAATATATATTTGCAACCCATTCACCGTTTATCATCCTCTCCTCCACAGTTTTACTTCTTCAGAATGATTGAGCTGTGAAGGCGGAAGAAATTACAAGGGGGTATGAAAGGCAGACAGATGAGTAGAAAATATATGTACATTGGGTTTACCAATCATCCAAATAGTGGGTATTATAATTACGAGTTATATTTCACAAATATAAGGCTATTGAACATACTCACTGAAGAGTGGTTTTTTTCAAGACTCTCTGTAGGAGAAGGGGGGAGTTTGACAAAAGAATGCAACCATCTTTTTTTGTAAGAAATTTTATGTTAAACAGTTTTGTACTGAAATGTTTTTATCATAAAATTTAGACTTGAGAAGAAAAATGTGAATAATCAATTTTTGGAGATCCCTCCCCAAAATTGAATAAGTCGTAGAGGGTTAAAATTTTAGTATGTTATTGTAGAGGGCCCTCTTAACAACCCTATATAGATACAGTTTGTGTGCTAACTTTTCTTTTCCTTATTTTAATACGAATTTTATTGGATGAATGTGTTACATGGTCACTTGGTTTTGTTCTCCTCAACTTGGTGATAGGTTACCCAATTCTGATTTATGGATGAAAATATTCATGTGAAGAAGTGGTATCTATGGTGAAAAATCAGTTATTAAAGTGATTGGTTACTAAATTTGAAAAAGATCTTATCGAAATCATTTGATGTTTGATTCCTCCCTAAAGCCTCTCCAATCGTGGAACATAAATTAGTTTCATCGAAATTAATGTTTTTAGTGCATGGTGGCTAGAATAATACATCAATTCTTAAAACAGTGAACATTAGTGGTATCAGTTTCATTCTTCTTATCTTCGATTTTTACATGATTGTCGGTACATTAATTATTGTTCAATCACTAGTTAGTAACACTGTATCGTCATTCTCCAGTTCCTATTCAGTTGCGTCGTCAATCTGTTCAGTTTGTGAGTTGTGTCTGTTCATGTGAATATCTCTCATCATTAAAGTCATTTATTAGTGCAGCACTTGTCTTTCTCTTTTATTTATTCTCCGGTGTAATAATTAACATCCGTCTACCTCATACTTCAACGGACTTCAAGCCCCTGGAGTCCAACAATGATTTTGTTTGAACATATATCTTTGTTAATAATGTAATTCGATGCAATTCGAGTCTCCATACACAAGTATGTAGGTACCTATAGCATCGATTCATTCGAGGTTTGAAAATATAATATTTTGAAAATTGACTAGAAAAATAATGAAATAAACGTAGGTACCTACTTCAAGGAGTAAGAAAAACAGAACATAAACTTACTGGATGCTGTAAGAAGAATTTCTAATGCTCAAGTTATGATTATCGAATGTTGTAAAACTTACCTGAAACAAAAGTAAAAATAATGATGTATTAATACGACTATAAGGCATTAGAAAAGGAAATAATATTCTCCTTTAATGTAATAAATATAATTATAATTATTCGTATAAGATAATAATTTGTTAAGGACCATACTAAGTTATTATGAATAGAAACTTCATCAGTAATTAATTGATTTTTCATAATTTTTCTTTCCATTATTATGTCAATTTATTTCGGTTACCAAAATCAAATTAGAGATATCTTAATCCTGAACAGATTTCGAGTCAACTCAATAACTTGGTCACCTTTCCGCTGTTCTTCAAACAAAGAACGTACATTGTAGCGGCCACCGTATTACAATTATACCTAATGATGTTTTTGATTCAACTGTTGACTTTCCAATCGATCTAATATGAATTAAAATCACCCAGTGCCAATTTATTTATTTTCCAGAATATTTTATGGTTAGTAGCTTCACAGGAACATCATCAAGATAGGAAATATTTTTGAGATTGTCTGGTTTTTGGAATCTAGAAATTTCTCGATTAGAATTCCGGAGTTGGTGCTGTTAGAAAAACAAGAAAATTTGTTTAAATCTATATTCCATAAAATTTTTCATTCATCCTTAGCTGCTCGAAAATAAACTAACGAAAAACCATAAATTAATGGAAAATATGATTTTTACCCCACCCACCCCAAAAACAGATGTAATCATGTTTATTAACCATACGTAAATTAGATGATTTTACCCCAATGTCGAAAAGTAAAATTTCACGCATGCGCAGCTGATATTCATTTATTTTTCAATATAAGAAAATTACATTATGGTTAGTCATTGTTCAAAGATCTTTGTACAGTATCAACTTGAACCGGTTCGTGATTTGCATTGCTGCAAGGATTACTTTCGTATCAAAATAACCTATTTTACACACTTGTATCACAAATAACTATTTCATGTTATATTTATTTTTTTTTTTTAATTTTATTAGAGGTTTTTCAAAAAATAATACCGTGAAACTAGTGCAAAGTAGGTAATTGCCATTCCTTTTATTAGAATCACTCCTTTTCGGTTCGTGCTGATAAAATCATACTTGCATCAAAATCACCTACTTTACGCACTTGTATCACAAAATAAGCCAACTAACATAAGTGTGCTTGCATAAATTTTTATTTTTTCACACAGGACCATGTAAAAATTTGCTTCTTTACACATACTGTGAACGCTGATTTTTTGGGTGGATTTTATAAAAATGCTATATCTAAAAACAGACAACCTATTTGAGGGATATACGTCAGATGAGAATATTTAAAAAATAGTTGACAAGAGACCCTAATCTCCTTACTACAAATCACTTATGGAGATCAGAAAATTTATCTGGAAATTAAAACGTATTCGTGATGATATGACAAGTAGCTTAAATAATTTATTCTTACAGCCTCCAATGGTATCCAGTTTTTCATGATTATCCTTACAATCGTTTCATTCGCCAAAATATACAATTAGATACGTAATACCTATAGAACAGCTTTTCAAATGAAATTATTCAACTCACATCCATCGGAATAATAGCAACTGGTGCGATAAATAACGATTTTCATCCTAATTCTACGCTAATACGTCGAAAAGGATGAAAAAAAAACAAAAAAAAGCAAAAGGAAAACTGAACCAGCTTGACATGACATGCAAAACCTCTGACAAATCGATAATCGGTGACTATTGACCCTTCATAAATTTAATGAGTAAATTCGTATCATCGTTTAACCGAGGTAATAAAAACTACCACAATTTCACCCTTTTTTCTTTCTCTGTGGTACGTTTACAAAAAAAAAAAAAAAAGAGAGAAAAAATCGCTCCATCAACGAATAATCCTTTACATTATTTTTTTTTTTTTTATTTTTTCAAACAGCCTTTTCGAAAAGAAGAGACATGATTGATGAAGAGGATGGCATGACCAAAAATAAAAAAATAAAAAAAACAAAAGTGAGATAAGAGATCTCGTTGTGCTTTTCAATGAGTTTTTGAAATTAAAAATTTTTCATTTATAGACTACGTTAATTTTTTTGTTTTACTTTTGCTCGCGTAGACATGTATTCAGTATGCTGCAAGTGCAGTCGATTTTAAATTTTATTTTTTTTTTGTTTTGTTTTTTTTTTTATTTATTTATTTTTTTATGTACTTACCTAGTCAATTACGAATGTGCGGTGAAAAAAAGTGAATAGGGTTAAAAAGAAAGAAAAAAAAAGAACACGCACGAAATACGTATTATTGCTGACAGAAAAAAAACAAAAAAACAAAAAAACAAAAAAACAAATACAGAATAAAAAATATGATATCAATAAATAATATTGAAAACAATACGAAAAATTATCAGTAATTTTAAATCGGTTTGGCGGAAGTAGGAATGAAGGCATTCGGTATATATTATAGGGTGTAAGTCATATAAAAAGCTACGCTACACAATGCTGTAAAGAACGAAACTTCGACTGAATTTTGCAGTCTAATGTTTTTTTGTTTTTTTTTCGACCAATATTTTGCACAGACTATGAATAACGTTCATATATTACAAAATATTTCGAATTCTACCATTACCAGAGTGGGTATAATTTTTATTTTTATTTTTTTTTTGCTCTCAATGCACGGTTTTCTCAATGCACGTATTATGGAAATAAAATAGGAAAAGAGAGAGACCGCAAACACGGAAAAAAATGAATAAAATTCTAAGTCTTGTGCAGTCTGTTAATATTCTTCAGATATTTCGCATTTTGTGAAGGTTTTTTTGGTTAAAGGGCATGAAGTAACTTTCTGAAAATTAACGATGAAAATGCAGAGTAAAGAAATATAATTATTAGACTGATGCACATTCGATTATCGTACAAAAAGTTTCCAATTGGGAGAAAATTGAATGAATTGAAAATAATTTCATGCGAAAAATGAAGCACTGGCATCTTGACTTAAGGCCTTTGAAAATCCGTGCAGACTACTAAAGTGCTAGTCTTCAGTAATGCTGTATAGGTATTGTGGGAACCACCATACCCTGTTTAATATAAAATACATTCGCCAGTTATAGTCGGTGGTGAAATGGCCATGCGGTTAAGTTCACCACTTTTAGCTGGCGAATATGTAGGTCCCAGGTTCGATTCCCCGAGCCGACAAAACCTACATCTGGTGACCCTTGACGTGTGCTGGACATGCACACACCCTAGTGGTGTATGCTGGAACTCACAACTCTCCTTCCTAACTTGAGTCGCCGATAGATGGCGTCCTATATAGTGGAAATAGAACCCGTATAGGTAGTATAAGCCTGTGTGTATAGGTATAAGAGGCGTTTCTGATTCAGCCCAACCTTCCATAGCATCTAATGTCGTTCAACTCGTGTTGAGTCTCTCTAGGGGGGGAGTGTGTGGGAACCACCATATCCTGTCTAATATAAAATACATTCGCCAGTTATAGTTGGTGGTGAAATGGCTGTGTGGTTAAGTTTACTGCTTTTAGCTGGCGAATATGTAGGTCCTAGGTTCGATTCCCCGAGCCGACAGGTACTAATTCTTGAAATTAATTTAACTATAGACTTGAAAATAATTCAAGTTGACTTTTTAAATTATTTGTGTAGGTATCACCGTCGAAATTTTCGCAGAATATGTACCTGCGCCATTTTCCATAAATAATTATACCTGCAGTAATGTTTTTCAAATTTTTCGTAGCGGTACTACACTGTTGAAAAACATTAAGAATGTAAACCATTTTTTATCATGGATATACTTATTCTCCTCCCCAATTCGAGTTTTAGATTTGGCTGAAACTGGTCTGAAAATTTATAAGTAAGAGAGATAATTAGTGTTGTTTAAAAATGAAATAAAAATATGGTATGATATATGTAACGAGTGCAAAAATTTGTTATTTCCACATCGAGTGTGAAAATGTTTGAAGTTTGAGTCGAAGTTGCATTTCACATGTGTAGGAACTGCGTTTCCAAACATGATAAAGTTACACGTACTTTTTGTAATAATAACATGGAGAGATGTGCGCATGTGCAGTATGAGGTAAAGTTTTTTCTGTACATTGCTTTAAAATTGGCTAATTTATGTACGTTATAGTCACATGGCCTAAAAATATGCTTATTTCATGTTACAAAACAGATAACGGCCGTTTGTGTTCTCGATAATATTTGTAATTTTTCAAGTTGAAGATCAACGGGCATGAGAGTCATAAGAGATGGGCAGTTACTGATAATTTGAAAAAAAAATTTTTTTTCCATTTATAATTTCAATAAGGTTGAAGGTCAGGTAATTTTTTTAATATTATTGAAAAAAAAAAAGAAAAAAAAAGTATATTACACACCAAAGTTTGAAAGTGAGGGTTTACCTGCGAGGGAAAATTTGCAAAACGAGTGTAGCGAGTAAGCAATTCCTGAGTCATAGTAAATTCACTCAAAAACTTTGCTAAGGAAGATATTTTTTATAATTAATGAACAGAAAGCAACGAAATCATAAGAACTGACCCATTAATACCTGCTAGTCTTAGGGGAGAGTACTGTTCCTCGGTAAAAAAAAAGTGGTATTTTCAGCAGTTGTGTTTAACTGAGGAACCTCAAATCTTAACTAAAAATAACCTATAACTACGCTAATATTTCACCCAACTTTCATTAAAATATATTAATAATGATCAGAGATATTTAGTGGTATCTAAACTTGAGTTTATATTTGTATCAGGGACAAATTATAAATTCACGGAAAATTATTTATTTTTATAAAATTAAAAAATTATATTCCTCAACAAAAGTCACAAACAAAGTGTTTTGGTTTATCTGCATAGGTACAGTCTTTGTGGGCCTAGTGTGAACAGCTTCGGAATCTATACCATAATTTAGCTTTCCAAATTCTCCACAAACAAGGCACAGCTCCTCCATATCACTTTCTGAGTCATTGTTAGTGTCATGAGTGGAGAATTTTCATTCCTCTTCTGATGATCTATCACCTTCTTTATCAATTCCACCAAATAATCTTTAGTTGAGGGTTGGTTTTTCTTAGATTTGGGATTGGGCTTAGGCTTGAGCTTATGCTTAAGCTTAGACTTACTGTTATTCTTTTTAGTGACTTTGTTAACAGGTTTCTTCTGTGCAGCTTTTTTTGTTTCTTAAACTTCCTTTTTTGCTAGTATATCAGTCAAAATTCTTGATCTTTGCTTCAATTTTCTGATCACACGTGTTTCTTTATTCTTTGGGGCAGCTTTTGGATGTTTTCTAATAGTAACTGGTGATATATGATGCTTGTAGTTGAAGTAGACAACATAGATGAATTTAGATTGGCACCAGCTCCAATTTTGCTTCGTGGCATCTTTCTGTTAAATAATTGTAAAATAAAACCATCAAAATTCTATAAAATTCAATCACAAAATTATAAATATTTTTCATTGGTCCTAGGTACACCACTCTCACTTTCAGCGTATGAAAAATTCTGATGCGCAATTAATTTAATTGTAGACAAAATTTCAATTGTCAATCATTAAATTACATAGTATGGAAACTTACCTGCCAAGATTTCATTTTAATTGAACAATTTCAACCTCTGTTAATTGACATTTCTGTTTAAAAATTTACTTCATGCTGCACAAATTATTTTTTTTTTTTTTTTTACTAAATAAAACTGACAAGATTTATTTGCTGATGTAATAACATGCTCCTGAATGAAACACACTTGCGGACTGTTTTTGTTTCAAGATCTGCTGCTAGAATGTGCTGTAATCTCCATTGGTCCTAGGTACAAGGTGGTCCTAGGAACAGCACCCTCTCCTAACTGTTAACAGTTTCAATGGGAAAAAATAATTAAAATGAACAAATATATCCATAATGACTACTTCTCTCAACTAGCTTTTGTGGCATAGTTAATATGGAGTCAGCACAGTATTGAAGAGGTTACAGGTTCGAATTTTCATAAAAATAAAAATTCCAAATTAATGGAAAATCCATTTACATTCTGAGATTACATCGTTCATCAATGATAAGCACTATTTTTTGCTCCCAAAATACAATTTTAAACATTGCATTTCTGATCATGTAAGTGTTATCAAAAAAAAAGAAAAAAGAAACAGTAAACTGTTTTTGAGAACCGCCATACCTTTCCTAATACAAAATACATTAGCCAGTTATAGTTGGTGGTGAAATGGCCATGTGGTTAAGTTCACCACTTTTAACTGACAAATATGTAGGTTCCAGGTTTGATTCCCCAAACTGACAAATCCTACATCTGGTGACCCTTGACATTGTGCTGTACATGCACACACCCTAGTGCTACATGGTGGAACTCACAACTCTCCTTCCTAACTTGAATTGACAATAGATGGCACCCTATATAGTGGAAATAAAACCCATGTAGGTAGTATAAGCCTTAAGCTTGTGTGTATAGGTATAGGAGGTGTTTCTGGCTCCACCCAACCTCCCACAGCATCTAATATCGCTCAACTTGTGTTGAGTCTCTCTGGGGGGAGTGTATGGGAACTGCTATAAGTTGCCTAATACAAAATACATTCATTAGTTATAGTTGGCGGTGAGATGACTGTGTGGTTAAGTTTACCACTTTTAGCTGGCGAATATGTAGGTCCCAAGTTCAATTCCTCAAACCGACAAAATCCACATTGGTGTTTGTCACTTCAAAAGCTGTTTTATATATTAACGTTGCATCAGAAAGAAAGTGAACATTAGCTCTGTTTGACAGGACTACACCAACCTTCACCAGAAGAGTGATTCCACAAATGTACGAATGTTATACGACTTTACTCCAAGTTTTAATTGGATACTTGTAGATTATCCCTACCTGTGTAGGTTGTTGTAAATTAGTGTAATCCTATCAAACAGAGCTCTTGTTGCTTTGTAACCTCCATGTAAAAATTTTTACATGGAGGCAGCATTTCTCTTTACATCAAGGTTATAATTCGATCAATGAAAAGCGCTACTTTCGGCTTGCAAAATATCAATGTTAATACGGTATCTCTAATTATGTATTATAAAAAAATAATTTCATCTCTGAATTCTTATTAAAACATCTTTTTTCATTTTCGTATTCTGAAGAAAAACAGAATGAGACGATAGAAAATGGAGGAAATATAGCGATGCGGTGTTTCAGAAATAGTTTACTAACAACAATTCGCAAGGCTCGTCGAAAATATCATTAAGGTCGCGTGTAAGGTACCGTTTGGTGGCTTTTTCTGCATGCGAACGATAGTGACGGTTTATCCTTTCCTTTCTTCCGAGTTTAAAGTAGTTCTGTTTTCATCTATTTTCCTCTTTAATACCGGTATGGCCGCCGTTGAATGCGAAAAGACAGGAAGAAGTTGGTGGCAGCAGGCTGGCAGAAGAAAAACGAGTCTAATTGAGGAGCGATGGAGGAGGAAGAGTGAACATGCATTCGCTCCACAAAGTGTGAGCCTGTGCTGTTTGGATAAGTAGGTGCCTAACTTATATACACTGTATAGTATGGCGAAATAATAATGTTGGTATGGGACGTATTGTGAGAATTTTGTTTATGTGTACAACCTTGCGGAGGGGTGAACTTTCTTCCACTTACTAACATAATTATAAAAGTTTTCGTCACCGTATACGAAAATCGAGGTGAGAATATTTTTCGTACAAGTACAAGGAATGTCAATGTTGTCTCATTTCGGTGTGAAGCCATAGCCCGCTATATACGAGTTTCTGTGTCATTTCCTCTTTCATATTTTAATAAGAACATGGTACCTATCCTATCAGAATAAACTGAAACTGTAACCGAGAGTGTCAATTATGTATAAAAGTTGAACTTTCCTTTTTTGTGGAGTATGGCTTTGGGAGACAGTGTTTTAATTTGTTTCGGGTTTCTGCGGATGTCGAGAAAACTGTTGTGTTCGTTTTTTGCTTAAAAACCAAGAGGCAAGAATCGTAAATGATTTTTGTTTAAATTAATTTCACGTACTTAACTTTGCGACGTTATGCTGTTTTTAGCGAAATTTAAACGAAATTTTCAAAACATAACATATACTTACACTATGTGGGACTTTTATAGTTAAATTAACATTTTTGGATATTCACTTAACAATAAATTTGTTGAAATCAGCTAAATTCTTTGATAATTTAGATGGCCTTCGCATTGAACCTACCATTGTTTTCTGTCAGAGTAATAAAATTATTCTCGAGCTGAAATTTTTCATTAATCCAATTGAAATGTGATTTTTCACTTTATTTAGAGGCATGTACTCAAAATATGAAGTTTTTGGATGTAGGTATATCGCAGAAAATGTAAAAAATTTCGGAGACTTGTGCTCAACTATTGTGTACCCTGTATCCAACTTATAATTTATTATATCTTCGTCTTATTTCGAAAAGAAGATAGAAAATTAGAGTAAAGTCATTTATGCTGGTACCTAGCTTACACTTCAAATGCAAAAAATGTATTCTACACCTATTAAACGACAGAATAATAATTTTTTTTTTTCAAGTAGATACGTACCTTACAGCTCTTACTAAAATGTGAATCATGTTTATATCATTGGACTTAATTTCAGTTTGGTTTTTATAAGTATCTTCTTTGAAATTAATATAGAAAACTTGGAATTGTGGGAAAAAAAGATTTAAGTAAAAAATTAAACAACAACAACGTGAAATCCTCATTTATACGATGAGCAGTTAAGGGAAATCGTTTCAAATAAGAAAAATGCTGGTATCTATTTTAAGTAGCTACTTAAGTTTTATAAGAAATCTGTACATTTTTTTGAATAAATTACGTTATATTCAGTTAATTAGTGACATGAACTTAAAAATGTGACCTACTGAAGAAAAAAAACGGTCAAAAAACCTTTGTTTAAAAAAATTTAATGTAGATTAGTTGGACTTAGGTATTCTAATGTTATAAGTATGTGGGCTTCTCGGATTCATTCGAATTAAAATGCGAATATTTGTGAGATTTTCAATGGAATGTCTCCAATTCAATCACTGATCGGAAATTCCAGCAAAAATAAACGACTACCTACTTCAGAATTCAATGGTTTTTGTCTGACTGACTCAAAAACTGGTTAGAACATGACCAACTAGACTAACTTTTTAATTACCTATGAAAACAATTTTTACATGAGTACCTGCTTTCAATTGCGAGTTGTTTTCAGTTCTTCGAAAACAAATATAATTTTTTTTTAATACTTGGATATACTCAGTATCTGTTTAATTCTTTTTTTGTGGTATGTCAATGGGGATGGACACAACTGAATCCAACACAACAATATGGACAGTATCTCAAGTCCAAACTCACAGAGCACAGATTTTGGTAAAAACACTCATACTGGACAATATGGCCACAGAATTACTACTGCCCAACTCGAATAGCCCGCCACGTGTCCAGTGGACTCAAATTTATACAATGCATGAATTATTTTTTTATATTTATAAACCACGGACTTGGCTATTTTCCCGGATATTTTTCGTGGAAAAATTTACTTTGTCAAACAACATTTAACCTAAGCCACAGAAAACACTTTCATATTTAACTCGTTGTCCAGGTGAAAAAATCAACACATCCTGATAAAAACGATCAAATTTAATAAACAAAATTCACATACAATTAAAGGAGTAACAAAATAATGTTCCAAAGACAAGGCACAAGAACGAGAGGGTGGATGACAAAATTTTATTAGTGAATTGAGTGGAGAAATCAGAATTTCTGTTCAAGATAAAAGAGTGAGTGTAATAAAAACCGATTGTTGAAATACATTTAACGTCTCAGCAGGGAAGAGAGAGAAAAAATAAGGTAAAGGTGAGAAAAGCCCAGAAAATTCAAATTTTCACGAACGAGGCGTGAGGAAAAGGAAAATGATATGACGAGAAGTGCAAGAAAACGAAGAGAAATATGTTTTCTATAAGGGGGGGGGGTTCTCGTGGAAGATGGTGAAAAGGGAATTGATGATTAAAAAAAAATGAAATTTCTGTGGAAGATGGAAGATGCTGTGTATAAGTTCGGCAAAGAACGAATTATTTTTCACAGAATGTATTGTAGGAAATGTGGTGACACATATTTATGGCGTAACAGTAGAAACAATTTAAATTTTTATTTCCACGGTTGGTCAGATGCGCCATTCTTATTACATTTTTCCTATTTTTTTCTTCAAATTATATCCAATTGTATGTAATAGGAAATTAAGAAGAAATGGAAAATGTGGGATGGCAAAGCTGGCAGTTCGTTTGAAACATATTATTTTGTAATCTACCTACCACTATTTAAAGATATGAAATAGTCACAGATTAGGTATCTATGTGAGAAGAAAAATGCACGTAATGAAATAAAGAATGAGAACATTCTTATGTCAAACGATAGCCTAAGGTAACTTACCTATGACTATAATGAAGCCAATGTTCAGAGTTTCAATTACCAAGTCTGCTTTCAGAACGTTTTGAACGAAAGCGGCGGCTCTTATCAGTTTTTACAGTGACATAAAATTCTATTCAGGAGGCCTTTTACGAACTGTCTATATTAAGCTTCATAGCTATGTTTATGAAGTACTTATAAGACTATATACTTCTTGCTTATCACTAATTTATCGATTTATACGCCCATGTCCAGGGCCGTATAAGTCAATAAGAGATATACAGAGTTGGGAATATTTGTGTTTGTGATTTTTACTGTGGATTTTTTATATTGATAATAAAAACAACACTTCTTATCAATTTCTGCTCATGTGTCTTGGTTTCATTATATAGACAATTCGTAAACACCTCTTTATAGTCATGAATTCTTTATGGTCATTATAGATAGTTTGCGAACGGCACCCAGGGATATTTATTGAACAACTTCTAGCCTACTGTTGTTTTTATAGGGAGATACCTTACTCAATTTTTTCGAGACATTAACCAAAATAAAATCTCGGCTTCTCCTGAAAAATGGGTTGACATTAAAAATTTTTGAACTCATTCATCCTATTAAAAATATTTTCACCACCTACGTTATCGACATTAATTATGCTTCCGAGTGTCCTGATTGTTTTTAATACTCATACTTGGTGAAGTGCGAATCTTCAAAAGTTGTGAAAATTGAGTTATTAGCGATCCTGGTAGATTTTTTTGAAAGTTATTGATTAGTGTTGGGCATATCTCTGAGAAATGAATATTTTTTGTGTTATTCCAAAAATAGAAAAATGCGTGTCTCCATTCAGTTTGTTTTTAAAGGAAAAGTGCGTATCTCCCAAATTTGAGAAGGAAATATGTATATCTCCAAGGAATATCCCAAAATGGAAAAAGAAAAATGTGCATCCCAATGTCAATAAAATAAAAAGATTGCATATGTCCAAACAATTAATCGATGTTGATAAATATTGGTTAATGGATTAGTGTGTATCTCCATTTATTTCTTATTTTACCTGGATTTATTATTTATTCATGAGCAGAATTACAAAAATTTCATATATAAAAATTATTTTTCTATATAATTTTTTATTAACCCAAGTTAACAAAAACAAATATTGAATTTTGGAGTTGAAAAACAGTTTTTTCTCTCTCCTGTTGAATTTGTCAATCAACAAATCGGAAAGGCCTGGAATGTATCAGAACCTAGGCTATATCGTGAGGTTTAAAGAATTGGCCGAACTAATTCATTATCGAATAAAACTCTTAAAACCTAAACATGCCAGATATCGGAAGACTATCAGCTACGCTCATTAGCCATGTTCAAAGGTGTCCATATAAGTCAATAAGAGCTATAAAGAGTAGAAAATATTTGTGTTTGTGATTTTTATCGTGGATTTTTTATATTGAAAGTAAAAACATTATTTCTTATCAATTTCTGCACGTGCGTCTTGTTTTCATTATATAAATTTATGACAAATACAGCAACTGCATTAGCGTGAGTTTTTAAAGAACAAATGTAGCACTTTTTCGAGGTATACAGCGTTTTCGAAGAAAAACCATAAATTAAAATGAAATCTTTTCCGATCTCAGATTATAAAAAATTCATCGAATATTTTTCCAACCGATGAAAAATCGTAAGCTACAGACAATTTTCCAATGGGTAGGTAGGTGTTTCGACGAACGTACAAACTCGGACACGTTTACCTTGACAAAGAAAAAGATCTGCCAGATTTCTAACCAATGAAAAATTGTAAATTCGGTACCGTGCGTACAAAAACCAGGAAAAGTAGGCATTTTTCCCATCGAAATATGCAACAAGTGTTTCCAATAAATGCGTGAAAATGGCCTCCATTAAATTTCTCCCTAGGCAATAAATTAAAACAAAATCAAAAAAAAAAAAAAAAAAATCGCAGAATTATATGTAGGCTATCACGGTTTTTGCACTCTTCACCATTCTCACCCTTCTAAATGTACTTTTTGAAATGACATCGCACTTTTTCATCTCAAATTTCTACTGTATAGAATAAGCTTAATAGTACAGTTTGCAAAAAATAGGTCGACAACTGCTATACTATATTCTTGTAATTCACACCTAAAACGTCTGCTTGTTAACACCATCGAAGCAAATGAGTGAAAGTCGATGGAATCCACGTCATTCGCAACATCCTTTCGCCTGTTTCCATCAGATACCTACCCGATTTCGATTCATTCCAATATTATTGACACCATACTGATACGTTTCGTAGTTCCTATTTTTCCTTTTTACTGGCATTTTGTCGAACGTTGACGACGTCTGTACATTTATCCACTTCGAATTCTCCTCCCATAATAAATTGACAAATCGAAAAATAAAAACATTTTTCATGTAAAACAAAATGGTACACTTCTAATTGAATGATAAATTTAACGCCGAGTTTATTGTACAAAGGAAAACTCCGCGTGTATCTTCGACGACTTTTAGCAGTTTACGAGACGAACACAATTACCATTTATTTTCTTTTTCTCCTTCCCCGATGCTTTTTAGACCTGAGCCTTTTTTGTTCGCCTTGGTTTTCATTTTTTTTTTTCCCTGTCTTTCTCTTTCTTAACGTGAATATGAACCCTCGATCACACCGTCTCACTCTCTCTCGCTCTCCTTTTCTCTGTCGCTATTTTCTTTCTTTCTCTAGATGATACGCATTTTCTTAAAGTAAATGTGTTCGAGCATCAATCATAAATGTTGTTTTCAGTTAGTAGGCGCATTTGTCGTCATAGAAACACGTCGAAGTAAAATAATTTCGACAATCTCACAAAAATATAACCGAATAAGTATTTTCTTTTCCCACTAGACTACCGTATTTCGCATTCTCGTCAAGAAACCAAGTGTAAAGTATATAGAGATAGAAAAAAAGAAAATAAAAAAAAAACCTAAACAAAAAACGTAACGTTCGTGTTCGAGGTTATTATTCCCCAAAATTAATATTATTGTTTAGAATTTTGAACGTTTAAGAATTTGAAAAGTTCAGAAAAAATTCTTGTTTATTTCCATTGAACTAGTTCAATAAGATAATGCTCGAGAGTTGAGCGTTTACATTTAGCTGAATAGTGTATCATCTAGTAAGAAAGTTTTGTTTCAATTGTGGAAACCAAAATTCTTCCAATAAATTTTTTCGAAACACTGAAAGGTAATACACAATAGCTCTGTTTGATAGGACTACACCAACTTACACAAACCTACACCAAGAAGGCGATTCCACAAATGCAGGAATGTTATGGGACTTTTTGCCAAGTTTTACTTGAATGTTTGTGGAATATCCCTACGGGTGTAGGTTGGTGTAACTTAGTGTAATCCTATCAAACAGAGCTAGTGTATACCCGAAAATCATATATGAACAGAAAGAGAAGGGAGAAAATGAACACGCCCAGCTAACTTGTAATAGGCTATCATTGTCTCCAATAAAATAAAATAAAAATCATTACAGCCAAATAAATATTAAAAAAACGTTAATAACAACCATAGGAAAAAACTCGATAAAAATTCAAAATACAATAATCTAAACTATCTAAAATCAAATTGATAAATAAAATATTCGACAAACCAGCTGTGTTCGTGCGAATATCGTACAGAAAAGATTAAACGTACTGAGAGTGCCATATTTGTCCAACTGCTCTGACGCCATTGGTGTGGGCCCAACTTTACTTTGTTTTTTCAAAATTTTCACTCCCCAATAGAATTTCGGAAAATACCATTGGCCCTGACGCATTCTGCGCTCGAAGCTTTTTCGATTGCTACCTTTTCCATAAAAACCCATCCATCTGTTGTGACGCAAAAGGGAGAAATAGGATACGACCTTACGGTATTAGTACATAATTATGATGATTCCAAAATTAAATTACCTTTCATGAAAACCCTTATCATAATTCATTACTATCGACCAAATTACTAGAAATTTATTAATCACAAAATATCATAAATTTATCAGACTTCTGACAAGCCTGAGAAAAAACTTGCAACCAATAATTGCAAATTCTGACCAGAAATCACCAAAAAAATAATTCCACGGGGGCTGAACTTCCCAATTTCGAAATTTAACCCACCCAAAAAACTAAATTATAAAAACTCAAAATCCTTTGATTTTCACTCATTATTTTTCTTTCTCTTCACTTTTCATTCGTTTTTCCATAATAAATTCGACTCCATTCGAATTTCCATATATTATGGTTCCTTTTTGACAATAAAGTATAGGGCAGTTTTGTATTTATAACCTATTATCGGGTAATATGGTCATTTTATCGAAGTACTCAAAAAAACTTAAACCATCTAGATGTGAAAAATCATCAAATTTGTCGCGATAAAAATAGAACAATTTGTGTTCTGGTGTAACTCTTTGTACAAAACAATGTATTCTTATTTTCTGTTACTTAAACATTGGAGGGTTATTTTCTATACACCTTCTGTCGAAGAAATAAACAATGGATAAGTCCGAAAAATCAATTTTAACCTAAAAAACAATAACTTGCGTTTTGGAACTTGGAACCTCATTTTTCTTGACCATTATGTTTCAATGTGATCACATTCTACAAATCAAATTTTATATTTACAAAACAAATTGTGATTTCCCAAAAAAGTGTGTTCTAATCATGTGATAGGGAGTGTATGTGCTAAAAAAAGGAGTTTGATTTTAGTTCGGAACTTTGGCTTATCCGGTCCCATCATATTTTTTGGAATTGTATCAACCATAAAATATGGTTAAAAAATTACAACGTGAAAAGTTATTTAATCTATTAAGTTAGGTACCCCCTCACATACTACACAATAGCGTGCAAAATTAATATGGAAAAATTGGAATGAGGCTCTTTCCTAAATAATACAGCAGTCTGTCACCCAACCTGGACTATAAATACATTTACATTCACAGAACTATTATCAAAGTTTTTTTTTTTATTTTAATGTAGGTTTCGAAGAAAATCTATACATTAAAATTGATTCAGTATTGGGGGTGTGGGTATGTCAATTTTTAATTTCATGACTCCTGGAAATTTTTGTCACGATAAGCTGAAATTGATATACTTACTATATATAAACTTCTATGTAATACACTAAAAGTCTCAATTTTTATCTGGCAGTTATGAAATTTGTTACACTGGTTTGTATCTGGACAAAAATGAGACCTATCGTATTTGGTACAGATCAGCCAGGTGGTACATCCAGTACATTCTATTATTTTGCATTTTTGGAGCTTAAATGGTTTTAAAATACATATTTAAATTTTCCCTAAAAGTGATGCACTTCTATTAGCATCCATACAAGTTGTAAATTCTGAGCAGACATTTCAAATTGTTTCCAACAAAATCCAGCTTATGTATAAACAATCAGTATGTACATGTTTTTTTTTTAGCATTGAAAATGTTTCTCGAGTCAAGTTGTGAAAAAGTGTTCGCCACCGAATTTTTACCAATGTTTTATAAGTGAATTGTACGAGGAGGGGTAGACAACGATAATAAAAAAGTGAAAGGATCTAATGGTAATGAAAAATAAAGTGAAGAAGGTAACGTTGTTCTGTTGCTTACCGAACAAATACCAAAATGAAAGAAAACAAAAAATGAACAACTCTCAATTTTTTTAATTTTAATTTATTTTCAATGCTCTACTTTGGTTGTTACAAAGCGTGAAACCGGTGAATTTTTGTCTTAATATGTAATAGACAGAGTAAATAAATTCGAAATTGTTTTTTGACAGTCTACTTTAAAGAAAAAAGAACGTCTACTCTCTTCTTACTCAACTGTGATGCAGTCGAATACCAAAACCCGTTCTTTATGTTTTCGAATTTCTCTTTCCTTTCAACATTCATTTCAACTTCAGTTCCAGTAACTGCAGTGAATCAGGGTTTAAACTCACATCTCTATTCTCCAATCTCCAATACGTATTCTGTAAAGTAGGGAAATTTTAACTTTTAGAGAATAAATCAAACAGTATAAGTCATAGTTCAGTGTTTCCCTTTAATGAACTTTTCTGGTATTAGATCATAGAGAATAAATCAACGAGTATAAACCATCCTTAAGTGACGTTACATAATTACGAAATCAAATTTTTCTGTCCTCTGAGTTGACCTATCGATTGGCGCATGCGGAGCTGTTTTATCAGGGCAAATATGTTGAAAAAAAAAAAAAAAAAAAAAAAAAAAAAAAAAAAAAAAAAGAAGAAAAAATCATTTTGAAAAAGATAAAGGTTACAATTTAATAATATTCAAAACTCATATTGCTTGCCCCTTCAATCGTCAAGGACTGCAACACATCATACATCGACGTTAATTAGGTTGATTTACCTACCATCAGCTATTGGCTCCGCCTCTACGACGGTCACTGTACGGAACGTAATTATCAAATGTCGAAAATTGGTACGACACTTTCTAATTTTTTAAAACCTTCTTTTTCGACATTTTTTTTGCATGAAATCATTAGTACCGTTTCGGTGAACAACATTCATAAGGTTGGTCAAACAGGAGAAGTCACGGGGGGGGGGAAGGGTGAGCACATTTTGTCCGTGACGACGAACGTGGTGACCACGACGAAAGACATAATGACCATGGCGGAAACATGTAAAAAAATTAGTAACGTTAGTGGTGTGTGAAAAAATCTGCGTGACTGTGCGATTATAAGGTGCCAAAATTCGCGAAAGGGTTAAAGCTGTTAGGTCATTCGACGCGAGAGTCGTTTAATTCGTTCGTTAAAAATAAATAGAAAAAAAAAAAAAAATAGGCAGAAAATAAGAATAAAAAATTATACTTCGCATTTTTCGTAAGTATAATACGTGATTTTGTTATTCAGGCACGTAGTATACAGCCAGTCGTTGTCGACAAATAAATTTCTTATCTACTGACCTATTTTGGCGGACGACGACGCCTGAACCTCCACTTCGATGGTTGTCGTAATTTTCTCGCTAAAATGCCCCCCCACAACGTTCTGGTATATTATGGATGTGGCGATGTGGTGAAATGAAAACATGGTAAAAAAAAGTCAAGAAAAAAACAAGCGTACACGGTTCGTAGCACTCCCTCGAGATATTAATGTTTTTTTTTTTTTTTTTTTTTTCTTTCTTTTACTTCGGTACATTTTACCGAAACCATTGTTACACGAAACTAGCCGGACATTACCAAATGCTGGGTAAAAGTACGAACGATTCTCAAGGCTGTTGAAGAATTATCTACTGTCTAAAGGTAAATATGTATAGCCTGTATCGCAGTTCCAACGCTCACAAGTGGCTCCGTGTATGTATTACGACTGCTTATTTTATCCATCTCGACCATTTGACTATACAGAATTAACACGGACTGCTGTTTGATTGAAAAATACGTACAAAATTTCGTTATCAATTGCCAAGGCATAGGAGGAAAAAGTTAGTCGGGTTGGGTTGATAATGATTTCAATGTTCTTTGCCTCTTCAGCGGATGCACAAGAAGAGCAGTTTCCAAAATTTTCATTCAAGATGCATCTGCAGAGGCTGGCGATATATCCGAAATGGACTGATTAAGAACAAAAATCTTTTATCCTCCACTGAAAACGAATTATAAAACTTGAAAAGAGTAACTTGACAACTGATTATTAACATATTAGAATATTAATTATTTATTATGCACCATGCGCAGTCTACTCCTTTAATTCATCCATTAAATTATAAGATATAATTCAAAACTTTCTCGTTAATAAAAATTTAAAAATATAATTAATTCAGTTCAACCTCAAATTTCAGCAATATTTTACTGTTTTACTAATCCTTATTATACCGGACCCGACTAACTTCATCTTACATCTTCTAACGTCATTCTTATCACAAATAGCACTCCATGTTAATTCTGTATCGTCAAAGTCTCGACCTTGTTCTCCTTTCTGAGGTCGTATATTTTTGTGTGTTTCACGTAATCTCGGTGTTTGCTGGCTGTTATTTTTCTGCTCTGAATATCGTAGCTTGAACCTGAACATTTGAAGCACGCCTTCATTCTTGCTGGAAACTTTATCGTAGGTTGAGGTATGTTACCATGCGAGACGTTACAACGAAGAAATACAACGAACTTGTGACTCAGTGCGAAACACAGATGTGATCCTGTCTGAGGCAGTTTTGGACAAGGGCATCGATAGGTTGGTCGTAAGGGTGGTCCACACACGTTATAAGTAGTCTTTTCTGACCCTCCCCCACCAACAAAAAAATCACCAAAACCAACGAACAACGCATATTTTATAGGTCGAGGCCTTTTTGTTTTCTTTGCTAAGGGAGGATCCGGGCCACCAGGACTCCAGGATTCCCTCTTATAAACGCTCTTGTTCACGAACCTATATGGGTACTACCTCATTAGAGGAACGATCTGAAGATGGATTTTCATGTAAATTTTAAACACTCCCGGGGCGCGTTCGGAAACGTTACTGAGGAGGGAAAAGTGTCACTTTTTTTCCCATAACTCTGTAGACAGAGAAAATAATTCCCCGAACTAAAATTCATATTATACTATTCGTAAATATAAATCACAAGTTTTCGATGGAAATCATCTTAACACGAATATTTCGGAATAATTTCCGTGTTTCGATGGTTTTAAATCGTTTGTCATTGAATTTCACGTTTCTTTTTTTTCTTTCATGACTCTTTACAATCTTTCTGAGTACTAAAATTAAATCTCCTCCAGTTCATTCAGACTGGGATTACCGAGTAGGGTAAATATAAGGTCACGTGGTGAGGAACTTTCGCCTTGGACAGTCACGTTTCTGAACGCGCCCCTGGACATCAAGAAATCTGCTAATGGCTTTGGAAAGTAAAATTGGCGTACGTATTTCAAACGTTGCTTTTAATCCACCTACTTGAGTGGTATGCGCGAAGAAACAACAGCCTTTATTTTTAGGAAATGTGAACTAGTGGTGCAAAACATCGATATTTTTCCAATACTTAATTTTCCACTAATTAAACGATTGACACAATGAGAATTCGACTATCCATTGTTGAATAATAAAATCTTTAAGATCGGTAGAAATAAAACCTACAAACGCTGGGAGAGTTACGTTGGAATATTTCAGTCTTATTATATAACATCGAAATTTTGGCGGTAAAACGTACGAAATATAGGGATAAAAAGTGTCGATATTTTTCGTACCACTAATGTGAACTTGCTATGGAAGGGTGTCGATTTGCAAGGCGATATTAGTCACCACAACATAAATACTACATAGCATGCGTCGTTCCAATGAATGTTTACGATTTGTTCACTAAAGGCTCTATTGGGGGGGAAGGGGGGACAGAATACCCTAAAAAAGATGTCAATGAGATTCGAATGCATATTAGTCGACCAATTCTTTCATTATTTAAAAAGCAAGGTATTTTTTGTGAAAGGCTGTGAAATTGGGTTAAGTAAGTTTTAAATATTGTGAATTGTTTTTATTCACATCATAAGGAGAAGAATGTCTCATCGACAGCGGGTGACAAGAAAAATAAATAGAAACCTCGAGCCCATAACCTTGTGGAGTCCAAAAACAAGACCCAACATCCCGAATAATGAGGACAAAAATAAAATATTAAGGGAGTCTATGTAATAAGAATCACAATTCAAAGACTAGTAAATCAAGAAGGAAACAAGTCAGCAGAAACAGTATACATCACCAGTGACACACTCGGCCCATCCTATTTTATTTAAAAATTTATTTAATAAAAAATACGTGAATATTTCCAAATTTAATCTATAATAGTCTTTTTAAACTTGTAAATTCTTGAATACGTACCTTCCACGGACATTCCCTTTCATCAAAATGATTTCTTTGTCATTCTTCAACGTTTTACAATTCCTTATCTCTTACGTTTTCCCAGATTTCAAATTTTGTTCTAGCACCTTCGATATTTTTCCTTTTTCACTTCCCTCCTTCCCAATAAAAGTTTGTCCGTGGAATTAGACAATAAGATGTTATACATTGTAAATTGGTTTTTACCACCACCATATTTTTTCAACTGACAGATAAGTGATTTTGTACACGAACTTTAACTTTTTTTTTCTGTCAGTCTCTTCACTTCAATTTTTATGTTCAACATGATCTTCTGCTTTGGTTTCTCGTGTGCATTTCTTTATGATAATATATGACATGTGTTTTTACATAAAAATGTGTTAATTTTTTCTACTGGGCAATGGAAGAAATTTGACAGTGTAATGAAATAATTAATTGCTAATCTGGTAAGTCATATCATGGAATTAAATGCAAGTGTGGTGAAAAAGGTTCATCAAAATTGCCTATACATGGCATAAATTCAAGTCCAAGGATACCTGGCAGAGCTATCTGGCCGGGCAGTGGTAATTCTGTGGCCACTGTCTTATACAGGTAAATTTACAAAAGTCCGTGATCTTGTGGAATTTTGAATTATTGTAAGGGCTGAAGGGAGATTGTTGTGGAGGGCCCCCTGGCATACCATACCAGCCTACTTGAACAAACCAAGTAGCTTTCAACAAAACAGGCTAATGTTTTTATAAGTGAGAGAGAAGGAATTAGGCCTACTCATTATCACATGAATGATAGTAAATGAAAGCTAACTTACAATTGTCGAGTTTAGAAAAAAATATTATCAAGTCGTGCATTTCAGGTTATTTATTATATGGTCTTCTTCATCGAATCATCCATACAAATGATGAACCAACAATCCAAATTATCGATGAGTTTTTGAGAATATTGAAAACCTCAAATTGTAAAATATAGTGCGATGTTTCCTCTGTCAGGTTTTTATATTTGATTTTATAATGGTGAACTTAGTTCCCAAACTGGAAAACAAAATGACTTAGAATGTCAAACTAAACTGTATAATATGTGAGCACTTTAATGTTCATGGGAAACAGATACTTGTATATCAAAAAAATTAAAAAATGAGTATGACTGTTCATTGAGAAGTAACGAAAATTGTGATCAGTCTGGGGATAAGAGATGGCAAAGCGGAACCTGGAACATCATTGGTTCACCATTGTATATTGAAATCTATATGTCACCATTGTGAATACAATTTAAAAACAGTTGAATTGAATATCCCTACCTTGTGTAGAGCAGGTATTGCTGATGTAACATTGATGATTGAGTTTGCTTTTGTAAGTCTTATAACTAAACAATCTTAAAGTTTGTGAGCCAATTCCTACTAATTGTAAGTATATAATATCTGAGGTCTTTCGAAATATGGTGACGTGTTAAGACTGGGTTTTCGGATGTCTTAAACTTATGTTCATGTTTCAGTGATTTTAATTATTTTTTTGACTGAAAATTTATTGTCTTGAAATATTGAGACCGCAGTTATTCCAAAATATTACAATTTAAAATGATACTTAGATCAGATTAGTTCATTGACTGTTTCCAAATACAATTGAAAAACTCCTTCACACAGGGCACTACCTAAAACCAAATTTTAACTTTGTATAATCACCTATATTCTTAATCGAAGCAACTATGTAGTAAACCAATTTCTTCTATCATCTTACAAAATATCCTTTAAATCAGTAAGCTAATTATAAGAAAACTAAAAAAAAAAAAATCCAGGAAATAAAAAAAATCAACGGAAAATCATTGAGACAATAATTATTCAAATTCAGTGGTAAAAGAATAAAATATATAAGTAATTATTCTATTTTCTGATCTATGTACATCGACTGATTCGAATTAGAAGCTAATGAAATTCATAATGATAATGATGATAAAAAAAAGTTGTTTTTTAGCATTCGAGTATAATTATTTAAAGGTATGGTAATTTAGAAGAAGTCGTTGTAAATAATACAAATAAAGGTGTATTTGGTTGGGATAATAACTGTACGACCTCCTGTTTTCGAAAATCATGTCACCTGAAGCAACATCAGTTAAGCTGAAAACCCGATGAAATACAAATTAAGCTTGAAAATTTGAGAAATTCGCTTCATTTCTTGACACCTCTAGTCAAGAAACGCGATTTCCAAAATCTCGGTTACCCATTAACATATTATTCAGCAGATTTCATCCCTCGTCCTCGTTTAAATGCATTCAATACGACGTAATACCTACAGGCAACGAATTTATAAAGCTAATGTAAATTAGAAACAAAGCAATTTCAGTGAAACGAAGGTAGATACTTACCAACCTAATGTTATACAAATAAATGGATTTATGAACAACCGTTCGTTTGTTGAAGGATTATAATATTTTCGTTAGTCAAAGGTTATACGATTTTTAATGAAAAATATTATGAGACGTGTCTCACTCAGCCAAGATTATTCGAAGCGAATGAGAAGAGGAGTTACGAATGATGTTATATAGGTATATACTTACAGCGTGGAAAACCAATTATTTGTACTGTATTTAGATCAAGCAGACGTACAACAGACAACAGGAATAAGTAGGTCAGGGGAGAACGTTGAAAATCTGAAGAAAACTGGTCAATAATTAATTATGAGGATCAAAATAAAGTTTCTGTGGGGTCTGTGCGGCGAATGAATGAAAATTTATGGCTCTAAATACCTCAAATTTACCATCTGTTCATTCTTAGGACCAAACAAGTGGTCAGCCGACATACCCAGATTGATAACAGCTAAGGCTGATAACCCTGAAACGAGGTCTATCCATAATCACATGAAATGGCAGCAGCTGTGACGAAACCATTTTCCTCCCCCACCGACCCTTATAATCAAGAAATTCCACCCCTTCCCTCTAACCCATTAAGCTTATGCTGCGATAAAAAAATATACCTATGCATAATTTCTGTGAGTTAGACCTAGCTGTACCAAAATCAATAAAACAAAATTATTTTAGGGATAAGATCGGTATTAAGGTCTATGCAGATTGAGTGAAAATTGCATTAAAATTTTTTTTTTTTTATGCTCGGCATTAATGTCGAAAATTTGAAGGTTCAGTTGGCACCGCTACGTTTCCGATCCAAAATGACAGTGGATTTAGTTCGGTTCAAATCGTGCTCCTTTATGTGATTGGTAATTTCTTGATGTGAGACTATTGGCCTCTGAATTTTAATTGCTCCCTACCACCCCTGATCGACATCAGTGATATCCAGATGCTGGATAAAATGGATACGTTGCCAGAGCTCATTTTTGGAAAAAAATAAAAATAAAAACTATCCACGTTGTTATAATTTATTGTACTCACAAAGTCATACACTTGTGTTACTCTCTTAAATTTTATCAACTTCCATCTTTTTCGGATTCACCAATAAATACAGAAAAATATGAAATCATAATAAACTGGGAGGCTTCGCCCCCTGATCTTAACCTGCATTGGTGTTGTTTTCTGTCGGCGGTTGGCACCTCCATATTAAAGAACGAGTGAGCGATTATTTTTCTATATGCTTTTTTTTTTCCATCTCACTAGTTTTTATAATAGAAGGAACTTTTGTAAGAGTTTAGTCCGAAAATACCGACGGAAATATTCACTATATTTAATGATGTATAGGATCGCTAATTTTTTACACATGATTTTCCCTTGGTTTCATTGACCTTATCAGTCTGAAGAACTTTTTTTGAACCATTAAAAAATAAACTGTATTGATGAACAAATATCATTAATTTCTGAACTCGAAGCTATCTGGCAAGGTCTCCTCCTAAGCCAAAAAATAGAGCATGGGCGTTTTCAAGTAGGTACTCCTTATAGAATTAAGAAATACATTATAAAAAATAATTGATCCTCATTTCACCCCCTTAGGAAAGGAATTTCTCAAAATCCAAAAAAATGTGTTATAGACAATAACCTTTGGTAAAATGACCTTTTGAAACAAAAATCTGCTTAGTATAATTATTCGTATCTGGCTTTAAATGTACCTGTAGAGAAATACATAAAAATACATTTAACCCAGTTTGACTCTCTTATGAGTGGTATTTCACAAAATAAAAAAACTGTCGAATAAGCATTTAAAACAAAAACCAGTTTAAATGTTCCATATTTTTAGAGTCTAAAAGGTAATCAAAAATATGTAAAAACAAATTTATCCCCGTTTGACTCTCTTAGGGACGGAATTTTGCGAATTTCAAAATATAATTTTTAGACAATTAGTCGAATGACCTTTTAAAATAAAAACCTATTCAATGCTTAATCGGGCCAAACATATATTTATAAACATGTGAAGACAAATTTGTCCCCATTTAACCCCTTTATGGGTGAACTTTCGAAAAATTCTCTCTTACTGATCATCTACGAGATGTTAGGAATATTCCTTCGAAATTTTAGGTCAATACGTTCAGTGGTTTTAGTTGGGCATTCGTGAGTGTGTCCGTAAGTAAGGGCTTCTTTTTGTATAAAATTACATAACATATTAATAATGTTTCCAAACTTCTCTATGAATATCCAATCATTTCATTCGAATAAGTTTTCTTACCTCATGGTTTGATTAGATTCATACAAAATGGCCATAACATAGCAGAAATGACAGTCAGTGAACCAAGAAATTTTTGAACTTGGAAAAATTGTTTTCTTCCATTTTTATAGCTACTTACTTAAACATTGATAAGAACCAAAGATAAACACTACTGACCAAGGCTGACAGTAATTTTCGTGGAGAAACATAATATAGCTTTCTACCGGATAATTACCTACCTTAAAAGTCTGTATGCAGGTCCATCCTACAGAGCAGAATGTAAAACCATTAGTAATTTTTTCATTAATAACACCCGTATAATTATAAGTATGTACCTACACTCACAGGTAATCCTCGATTTTGTTCCAGAATTAATAAATCTAATCTCAATATGCTCAATTCACCAGCCTATCATAGAATATACATTAGTGAACTAAAGCAAACCGACAGCATTTGCATACAATCATTATCTACATAATTATTTCGAATTTCGTCTTGAATGAAACTCCGTCCAATCGGCACTGAAAATGTTTATTTTGGATACAGTTTATTTTATCGTTTAGCCCTAAAACTGTAGGCAGGCATTTATAATTAATAATTAAACGATCCCGTATTCCTATATCCTTTACCTACGATTAAATGCTAGTTGTATAGATATTACCTTGAATAGGTACTTTTCGAATTGGTTCTTAGTATGATTCGGCCGAATGTAGACGTAGGTACCAATAGAGCTCTCATTATGGTTAGTTATATTCCTTAACTTTCATTCTAAATTGTTATATACACCGTTTTTTTATCAAGTAGGGTACCTTTTATTATAAAACAGTCGGAAAAACCATTCGTTCCTAACAAATTATTACGACCAACATAGTTTAAAGTGGACTCGACCATCTGAAAATTCGAACTAAATAAAAACTTTCTCACATTAAGAATAAAAGAAAAGAAAACATTGAATATTTAATGAGAAATAATAGTGAAAAATAGAAAGAAAAGTTGGAAAATGAGGGACCACACTGCACTATAGAGTAGTCATCAGTGGTGGTAAAAATCTCAGAAGATATACGTTGGTATAGACAATGACTGTAGGCTACATACGCAAGACCAAGACCATACTCTGGTTCAACACAGCATTGAAAGGTAGAACAAGACTGAGATATAACGTGCGCGACCAAGATTAAGACTAAAATTGACGGCGAAAAGCCAGAACTCAAGCAAAAACTCTGCAAGACCAAGATTAGCCTCTAGACTAATTAACAATCGAGGCTCACGCCTGATGTGTAAGACCAAGATGAGGACCAAGGCCTAGACCATCACGGTACTAGCCTTAGTCTCACTCTTATTCACAACTACTCAAAGTTTGGGCCGACTGATAGGAATCAAATTGAAAAAAAAAAACTCACTCATTTATTTACGCGAATAAATGTTGCAAAATTGACGCATTGAAACGAAGTGAAATTAATTCGAACGAAAATTTTGATGTTTTATCTGATTAGGTACGCTATTTTTACAGAGATAATAATTTGGCCTGAACTATATAGGTATTACATATTACTGTGGTAGACGTGATTAATATTTAAAATAATTACCACGACCAAGACTTGACGAGGAAATATTAAGAACAAATGTCCCAGAGAAGTACCAATACCAAGATTATCATGTTCCGCATTTTTATTTTGGTCTTGGTGGTGTTTGTTTTACTCGGCTGAGATGATGATCGCCCAGGTACTAATAAGGCTTATAAACAAATGTTTTGGGTATTATTGGTTATTGGGAACCAATGAAGAGCTATATTGGTTAGGGGAGGCCTGGGTTGCGTGGAACACGTGAACTATGGACAAAACTGACTTTCCTTTAATTTTTAGACTGACTGGTCTCATAACATTACGTATAATACACTTTGTAATTTCACATTTTCGTCCGATATTGTCATGCAGTTTATTGTTCAAAATCCATTGCAATGTTACTCAGAATTCTGCAAAAAGTAAAATCCTGATAACTCACAAAAAATGTGATAGAGCAAAAATAAATTGAGTTTGCGAATTTGGGTTTGACTTTCAAAAAAGTTTAATATTGGGTAAAAAATTACTTATTCAGAATTACCAACAATCGAAAACACTTAAATTAAATATAATAATTAAATATAATGTAATTAATTACTAGAAATAAGGTACGTGTGAACATGGTGTACCATAGAACATACTAAAAATACCTTTAATTTTCTGTAAATAATGCCGAGAAGTGAAATTGCCTAAAAACATGGAACACTGGATCCTGAGAAAGTGGAGGATGCTTGAAAAGATGTATTAAACTATCAAATTTATGAGAAAAGTGTCACAATTGAAAAAAAATAAAATAATCAGTTTTCTTGATAATAATTTATTTTATTACGAGTTGTAGCTTTGTGGTGCTTTGTCCTGTGCAGCACAATCTTTGTTGGCATAGATGTATTAACTGGTAACACTGTTGAATTCGTTATTTTGATGGAAACAACAAAACATTTGTGACATGACAGTTGGGGCATGCTCGTTGAATTTAGGAAATGAATTTTGCATTAAAATTTCCATGGGCTTTACATTTATTGTATAGTGATGACAATATTAAAATCACAGATATTAGCTGTGTTTCATATAGATATTATATGTTGAAACATGTTAGTTTGTGTGAGTACTAGTTGTCAACACTGTTCTACTGAATATCAGACTACTAGATTTCAGTATTTACTCTTAGTCTGTTCATTTATTCTCATACAATTATTGAGATAAACTTTCTCAAAACAAATATTTCTTGTTTGGTGCACTACATAAATGTTTTTGCAGAACCGGTTTATAAACTTAATTTTTATTCACATTTTGAAGATGTATAAAATATTTACTTTATACCTCGGTCTTTACTTTATACATCGCCTTGGGTGCATGCGTCATTTTATACACTTGTACTAACTACTTACTACTGAGAATAGCCCAACATCGTCATTTTTAAAATATTTCTTTATTTATTTTTTTGTAAAAGTTACTCCATTACGGGAATTGGAATCTCGAACATCTACATTCGCAGGTCAACACCATAGCCACTACATCACGAGGTTTGGTTGTAGGATATGGGATAGTTTACTCTTATACTATGTTTCCCATTTGCAAAAATATTCATTTATTTCAATTTTTTGTGTATTTTTTGTTTCTTAGGATAAAGGGGTGCTGCAAAAAATAGTGTGTGACACACGTGAATATAGTAGGTGAATGATACTCGTGTGATTTTCATCACTTTCCTTCAGCTTGTGCTTCAAAAATCACACTCAGATCAAAATTACCTACCTACTTTATACACTTGTATCACAAATAATTATTTCATTTCTTTTGGTGGTGTATCTTATTAACTCTTACTCTCATTGATGTATAATATTTTGTTGACTACTTTCACCTTTACAGTACATTCAAGTTCTACGAATCCCCAAAGTCAAGTAATATAATTACTTTTAGATGCAGTGCACTTCATATATTGTATTAGATCAAATAAATTTAATTTTGAGAACTAAGAATATTTTTTTCTTATGGCATTTAACGTGTAGGTATAATTGTACACCACCCTGAAGTTCATGGTACATTGGGCTAGTGAATCATGTAATAACAAAAGGTTACACTAATTAAAATGAAATTTCAAAATTGTGGCGGCTGCTACACTGTCGGCTATAATTGCTACTTCTCCCTCGTACACCGTCACCTGGCACCATGGCCGAGTGAATACGGTGCTGACTTTTGGTGGTGGTGACAAGGGAGGTTTTAGGTGTTCAGTTGGTACAGGTTCGAATCCTTGTGCCACCTGAACATCTAAAGTGGTGACCTCGATGTGATGTGGAGATGGTAATGCCATCTCTTGGACACGTACAAAAACCAGCAGCCATGGTGGTACGTCGCACCACTGATGCTGGAATGTGATGGCACTGTAGGGTGTGCGCCATGGTGCGGATGATGAGGGTGGGCATCACCACGTGCTGGTGTATATCCCTACCCACAAGGCGCCTCCATACTGGCAATCGTATTACACTCCGCTATACTGAGGGGGAGTGGTGTGGTAGCTGTCACACTACGTCGGCTATAATTGCTGCTTCTCCCTTGTACACTGTCACCCGGCACCGTGGCCGAGTGAATACAGTGCTGACTTTTGGTGGCAGTGACGAGGGAGGTTTTAGGTGTTCAGTCGGTACGGGTTCAAATCCCTGTGCCGCCTGAACACCTACAAAAATAATCACATATTAATTATTTATTTTGGTCTTGTAATAGTTTAGTAGGTACTTGATAATTATTTGAAACAAATAGAGAAGAATTCATATAAAAAGATTTCTATTGGTTTTGAAAAAATTACTCTTTTTCATGTGGTTCCCATAAAATTAATCCCAACCGTATGTCATTTTTCCAGTTTTTACAGAATTTTTTTATAAATGTTGAGTAAAATGAGTAATACGGGTAGAAAGTGTTGGAGTTACACTGATTGTTTGAGCACTTTTTGGCTACACTGATTTGTTATATTGCAATTAGATACTAATTCTCTCATGTATATTATTATTCTTTCTCTCTTCTGGTGTTCATAGAGTTAACATATTACTTGTTATTCTCTATAATAAAGTATCTACTTGTTGCGGTACTGCAGTGTTTATATTATTGTTTCATACATATTTATTTCGTCACTCATTTACTAAATATTTAATGGACATATTGCCCTCAATGTCCAATAGAAAGACATTGTATACTGTAGCAAGAAAACTGACACACTACGAAATATGATAAAATTATTTTACATATCATCTTCAGGAACAATGTCATAAGTCAAAATATGACGCATGTTTTCACACAGTAAGTACAAGAAAAATGACCCAACACAAATTTGTGTCCTTATTCTTCATTCTGTTACCGAACATTTCACCAGCTGAGTAATGTGACATTGACAAACTTTCGTGGAAAAAGTCTGATTCCTTTTAACTTGTTGCTTTCCTTGACTGAAGATCTTTCTCTTAGGACCATAATTAACTGGTAAAATAATTTTTGAATTTTTTTTAATGTGGTCACTACTCTGGGTTGGGAGGGGGCGGCCTCGTGGTTCGACTCAGTTGAGCCATTTAGTTAATTAATTTTTACTCGATGTTTATTACGATCATATGATCAACCATACGTCTGTATTCTCCGAACGGTGAGGATTCTTGGTTCTGTGAAGCTGATTTTGAACAGGTAGATACCAACCTTCCCACAAACTAATACTTTATTAGCTGAATAAAATTTTACACAGCACATAAATTGTATTTGTTAAGGGAAGAAAACGTTATTACGTTTTCGCTGGCGGGGAGGTTAAAAATTTTCGAAATGGAAATTTAATTCCGTCGCTGTGTGAGCCTTAAAACATGGTACAACAAACGACGCGAGAAGATGTAAACGAACGACAGTCATAATAAAGTTACATTCCCATTTCCGTCATCTCCATGTACCTACATACCGCAATTTTTTGGTCCGTTGGCAGCCAAATCTCTTCGTGAACAGATGAAAAGGAAGCAGACTGCATACGAACAAATTACAACGTATTTACGAAAAAAGGAAAATGAAAAACACGAAGAAGAAGAAAAACAACAACAACAACAACAACAACAACAACGCCGGAATGGTACAGCAGTGTCGGTACAGTGGGGCACAATAAAAATAACAACTACATGAGAAAAAAAAAGAGAGACAGAGTCGGACGAGAGGCGGAGATATAGAGATAAATTGAGACAAAGACTGAGAGTCTGGCTAAAAGAATAAACAGAAGTAAATAGTAAACGTAGGTAAGCTGAGTAAAAAAGAATTCGCACGAACGCACGCACGCACACGCACACACACGCACACACACACACACACACACAAATACCCAGTTATACGAATGCACCCAAACAAAAACAGATAAAAATAAGGTAAAAATTAAAATTCGCAAAACTCAAGCTGAATAACTAAAAAGCTTATCTTTAATGAGTCGTAAAAAGTTGGTTTTTCCTTTTTCGTTTTATAACCGACTGTTTTGAATTTTTTTTTTTTTTTTCTTTTTGGTTTTTGTACGTTTTTATTCGAATGAACCTTTAAGAATTGAACGATTGCTGCGGCTACTGCTTTCATTTTGTGACTGCTTTTTCTGCAAAGGAAAGTAGTAAAAAGATTTTCCCTATTCTTACGCGAATTTAATAACGTTCTGGCTGCTGTCTGGAGAACAGTGAAACGTACGAATTCTTCTTACTTCTATAAATTTTATTTCACTTGATAAAGAATGACGAAGGGTGAGCCAGAAATATCGGCATCGTGCATTTATAATGTAAATTTGCATCGTTTGTATTCGACAAATGGGCACGAAGATGAATGCAACGTTTCCTCGGTCGCGTTTTATACGGTTACTATACGTGGCTGAATGTTTTATGGCCGAATTCACGCTAAATGGATGGCCTCAATTCGGCTGCCGATTAATTAGCGTAACTTTTAAATCGTTCTTCAAAGATGTTAACCTATTAAACGCGTAAACGGCGGATCGAGCGATGGAAAGTTTAAATTAGGAGCTATTCTTTGGAGGCGAAGAAAATGTAAACGAATTCGCGAATAGCCGTAGGTATGCCTTTTCGCACTCGTGAACGCGTAATGTAAACAACAATATAGAAAATTATTTCGTCCAATTTTCATGAAAACGTCATTTTTCATTTATTTATTTCTCTTCTTTTATCGTTAAATTTAGTTAGACATACATAAACCATAATTTTCGAAATGAAGATGGTTTGGTTTTAGTATGGTCATAGTCGTGGCGTGGCTACGTTTTTTTTTTTTTTTTTGGCGGGGGTGGGTTGGGCTGTTGGAGAGCGTGGAAGTTTTTTGGTGGCCAAGGATAGAGTGAGATGAAGATTTTTTCGTTTACTTACGCTGACTATTTATTATCCAAAGCACTCGCGTTTAAATTATTTATGCCAGTTTTGTCATAGTGGCCATTGGTTGTGAATCAAACTTTTTTGGGGTTTGGGACCCCCTTATCGCCGCATAGTTCCACCATTGGATGGCCTAATTGTACAGTTCTGGGAGCGAAAATCCAAAGATGATAAGAGAGAGGCTGGTAAGAGTATGCTCTTAGTTTTATATTGTTAACCTTTCAGCCTCCTGAAATATTACCACTCTCAGATTTTCTTGTTGAATACTGTAACAGTGTAATCGTTACAAAACAGTATACGGCAATATCTTTTCTATAAGTGTATAATATTTGAAATAATTCCAAAAGAGTGTTACAGGTTTAGATGATTGGAATAGAATTAACAGAATGAATTGTACAGAACATTAGACTAATAGCTACGTGTGATAGTTCGAGTGATTTTAATTAGGTGTCGTGGGAGATATGAATATGATTGGATGTTAAGGAAAATGTAATTTTGATAAAACCAATGAAATGTAATAGAAATGACAAAGTAGGAAAGTTTAAGAAATTTGTTGGAATTAGAATAAGTGCAAGGTATTGAAATATACAGTAGAAATTGTTTACAAAAAACTCTTGGGGATCGGAAAATTAATTTGTTGTAGCCGGAGATTGTTGTAACTGGTTACAACAAACTGTTTGTTGTAACTGTCGCTACTTTCATAAATAACGAATTCGTTGAAGCGAAAAAAATTAAAAAATTAATGAAAAAAATCACGATCAATACAATATAATATGTACATAAAAACGGTTCCACAAAATTTCTTTAAGAAATTACTAGCCCTACACTGCTACAAAATTGTACGTACTGTAGGCTAAGTCAATGGTCAATATTTTGCAAAAAAAAAGCTGCTATGTATTGTGACGTCCGAAAAAAATGTACATCCCGAGTATAGGGGTTTGATATCACGATTCGAGGTATATTAATAAGTCTCGATTAATCGTAGAGTCGAGACCACAAGTCAGCTCAAACAGTTAGGCCACCAGCCTACTAGTGAAAGCTCCAAAGGCCTACGAAGTATGTCAGGCAATTTCGAGTAAGTGGAATAAATAAGTTGGCTGACCCATTATCACAGTTCCCATTTTTATTACAGTTAAAAAGGTTACTTACAGTAAGATGTAAAAATATCAGGTTGTGCAGGTATCACAGAATAGTATTGCCTTGTGGTCATCCATGTCTGGTGAACCAACAGATTCCAACCAAGTACATTCGTTGTTGGAATCGAAAAAACAGTGTAACAGACTGTACAATTTCTGCTAACGGCGTTCACATTTGTATAATTTTGGTAAAAACAACTTGAAAAATGGGTGACTTGCTCTCAAATCAAAAGCTGTAGTATGTTGTGAATAATATTTTGTATTCACAACGAACGGATTTCATCACGTATAAAACAAGACTGACTGATCACAGTTCAACCAAATTCGTGAACAGTTGAGAGAGATAAGGTGTTGGTTTACCAATGACCCAGATTTGAGAGTATACACGTCACCACATTGTACAATAGTAATCGATTAACGTGTCTTCATTATTTCGTAAAATGGGAATTTATTTCCATGTGGAATCGATGTATTTCCCATTGGAACTTGCAGATAGTATAATCTTAATGTTTGTGAGCCATTCCCTATTGTAAAGTATAATGACAATCGTAATTTGGTGGTGATGTGAGGGGAAGACTGTAGGTAATCAGATGTTACAGTATGTACATGTAAATAAAAAGAAAAAAGAGTTTGTTAAAACCAGTTCAAAATTATAACTTTGTTGAAATTAGAGATCGCTATAGCCAATAATTTGTTCTAAACAAATTCGCTATATCCAATATTTATTTACCTTTATCTTAATAGCTTTCTGCCGGCACCACAAAACTCGTATGCTATTATCAGCTGTTTGTTTTAATGGGTGTTCGCTGTAGTGATTTTTATTATATTTGGAGAAAAGGTGACATCATGTACTTATATGGATGAGAACAGTTTATAGATAGAGAAGGTGGTGTCATCAGACAAGTCAAGGGTTGAAAGACAAGTTTAAACTAGACAGAAATGAAATGAGTAAAAGGAAGAATAAATGTACAAAAATGTAGTGAATGATATAGGAAAATTCAAATTTGGAGTAGATGAATTAATTTAGACGTGAACGATATAAAAATATCATTACAAATACTCTCAACAATTAGCTATGGTTTGTTGTAAATTTGAGTTCTGTAACTTGATTTGTAATCTCACAATTTAAATTAAAAAAAAAGAAGTTAAGTGCAGACTCATACGGAATTCAAAAAAATTATATTATATAAAATCAATTTTGAAACATTATCATTTTTTTTAAGCAAAATCTGAGTATTAACAAAGACTGATAAAAATTTCTCTTTCGGTTTATGTATTTTTGAATATTGACACCACCAATTTCCACTAACTGAGCACTGTAATTCCTGAATTTTCTTCTTGCTCAGGAATTTTCTTCATGAACAGGATATTTGAGAATATCTTCGTTCAATAAATTAGTTTTCACTTCCCCTTTCTTTTCTCTCCCAAAAAATCATGTTTTGATCATTGATACCTTGCCTTTAGGCTATGTGTGTATGTGTAGCTGACTAACACCTGTTATATAAAAATTTCTGATGTCTATTTGAAAAATAATTGTCCGCATGTTTTACAATGTTATCATGGAAAGTGGTTAAAAAACACACAAAAACTGTTTTTATCATATTAAAAAGGAACACAGCAAAACTAATATCGTGGTATTTAGTACACAATGTCTGTATGTGAGACTTTTAATTAGACATTTGACATATTTCAGATTAGCGCAGTCAGAGAGAAGTAATTGAAGTTCGTACTCTTAGCCACCTGCGTACTCTTACCAGCTTTTCTCTTAATACACGTACACGCTCTCCCAACTGTGATTTATTATTATTGTACACACATTATACTAAATGAATTGTATGAGCTGAATCCTTGTTTCTACACAATTTTTTTAATAATTTTTTTCAGTCACTGTTTTATTTTCATATTGTACCTTCGAGAGTGGACGAGCCAAATTCGATTTTACATCAAAGAAAAAATGTTTAAACATATAAATGTCTTATTACTTACATCTCATATATTCTTCATCTGTCTTTCTACATTTACAGATAAAACCAAAAACATCCGTAAAAACATCCTCTTGGTCTGATCATAGACGCTTGTCTTTATATATAACTGGATAGTATACACACTAGGAAAAAAAAAGTAGTATGGAAGACAGTAGCATTAATTGAGCGCTGCGGTTGTCATACTGTGAGTGTATGTTTGTGTGTGAATGTGCTGGGTTTTGTACAACGTTTTTTTATACTTGATGAAAGTGTATGATATTCATTTTTACTCTTTCACTACAGGTATAGTACTGGACCAGTAAAACTCCATACGACCAATGTGCTGTTTAATGTCAAGACGTGCCGGCGTAAAAGTAGGCAATTCGAATGCACTTTGTGCGTAGGTACTTTCGAGGTTTTGCGTGAGTTCACCAATTTCTAATACATTTGATGAAGACGTCCCTTAAATTTATAAGGATAGCGTGCATAAACGAAGTGTATACGAGGCAACTTGTACACATAATTAGGGGCTGACTGCCAACACCATCTGACTCGGTAAATAGAAGTAGGTAATTTAATTTTCATTGTTGCAGCTAAAAAGATCGTAACTTTTTTTGTAGATTTTACTACAAAAAAGCAAACGAATTTAATTGTTTTAGGTACATATGGGTTACGACATAACAGTTAGGTAGGTACATTTTTAAATCCTATTAAAATAAAACGTGGACAGGATAAGCTGTGAAAATAGAGAAAAGTTTACTCCAGGTTCAAGCACTAATTGGAATTTTTGTTTATTTTAGAGGCGTAAACGAGCTTGACCGAAGATTTCTTTCATATTTGATTTGGATAACTCGTGCCTCTAATTTTGTTGCAGCATTCAACATTGGCTGGCAACCTACACGTGTTTCATTCAAGGTTAAAAGGATGAAATAAATGTTTTTACCATTACCTTTGAATATTTTCTATGGACTGAACACCTTGAACTGAGGAAAAAAATAAAAAAATAACCACAATATTTTGTTAATATCTGGCGTCTGAAGGATATTAGGTTATATGATATTCACTTGGTGCTAGAGTGGGAGGGGGAGAATGGAAATCTGGTGACAGATGTTCCACCAGCATAAATTTTTCAATCACCTAGCCGAGCACCAATAAAACCAAACCAAAAGCATCAATTCATTCTGGTAGGGATTTTATTGGTGGGAACCGGTCTTGAACCTATAACCTTTTAATTTCCAAATCGAGCACCAAACCACTGTTCTGTGCCGACAACATTACCTCATTCTTATTCGTGATAAAAGAAGGTGACTGATACAAGAATGTAATTTTTACAGCATAAGACAAAGAAAATTATCACTGTTCATTTGAGAATGAAACAAGCAAAAAGCAGATGAAATCAAAAGTGCGCATGCGCCGCCACGTCAGCAGTGCGAAAAGTCAACAAATTTACGAGTGCGCTCATGCAAATTCCTAATTTTTACCCAGTTTCAAACCTTGCCATTTTTCGCACAGTTTTCGCTCTCCTTATGTTTATCATCATTAGCTATTTTATCCCATATAACTGTATCATTGTTATAAGTTAGGTTAAAATGACTTTTAAAAAAATACGCTTTTATAATTTGAAGAAGAAAATAACGGCGAAAGAGAAAATAAAATTTCTCAAATTCCCCCCCCCCCGAGACAAATGCAAACAAAAATTTTGAAAAAACAATTGATAAAAACGGATATAAGTATATGTGTGCGTGTGTCCCAACATGTGAAAGCAGCGCTGAAGTTGGTCATCCGGTGTACTTCAACAAATTGAGTGAGTAGAATAAAAGCGTATAATAAATGAGGAAACCGAAATGTAATTTTACACTATGCATTTCTCTGACATGCGCAGTGTGGTGACTGCTGCGCCATTCATGTAAGTCATCTTTGTTTATCCGTCTATAGAGAGTAGCCCCATACCCTAACTGGTACAGAGGTTGACTTTTATGGTCGATAACTGTAGGTGTTGGTGGTTCGAATCCCTGATCCGCCAGTGCCTACATTAGTGACCCCAGGTGAAAGGACAGAATTGGCTTCAGCGCTATCTTTCCGAATACGTCGGTACTTTCACCTGGCTGTGCACTGCCTCTTGCCTCTCCCTTACTGACGCGCATCAGGCCGAGGCTGCTGCAAAAGCAGGAGTTTGTGGTGGCTGTGTAAAATAAAGGTTGAGTGTTCCCTCACTGTGCCCTTTACTACACTACCTGTTTCGCCTTCTTACTTATTCCTTGAAGGTGGGTGTAGCGACTACTGTGCCATAAGAGAGACATTCATTTATCCGTCTATAGAGGGCAGGTCAGTAGCCTAACTGGTACGGAGTTTACTTCGACTGATGGATAAATACCTATAGATGTTGCCAGTTGAAATCTCCCATGCCTACGCACAGCATATTATATTCAAAAACTGTCGATAGGCAGCAATGATATTTTTTTGTCTGACTATAGATAGACTATCAATATGTAAATAACAACCGTCGATACCATCGAAAGACTATCGAATTGATGAGAAAAACAAAAATTTTCATTTTCCTTACATTTCTTTCTTTGTTTCATATTTTTTACCAACTTTTCTGATTCAAATTCAGGTATTTATTTACCTATATCAGTTTTTACATTTTAAAATTATAATTCTCAGTTATTTTTAAAAAGTGAATTCAAATTAATACGTTCTCATTCATAAATTTTGTATTCACATTTTAAAAGAAATCAGCAAAACAAGCCACCGATATTTCGATGAAAACTATCAATAATATCGATAGTTGAGGAGACTGTCGACGGTCCCCATTGATATTTCACAAGACAATTATTTGATAGGACGATTTTTTCACGATTTTTGATGTGAATCTCACAATTTGTTTTCAGTGTTCGTTATATAGATGAAATTTCTATAGATTCATGAAAAAAATAGAAATATAATAAAAATTATTTCGGAAGCCTTGTTCGTAGCTCTCAGTTCGAAGTATAAAACGTGGTTTTCACGACATTGCGAACAGCATAATATGCTACCCACACGTCACACACGTGTCAAGTTTAAGAAATTTCTACGATTTCATAAAATAATATGTTTTAATTCGAACCGCCATCAGCTGCACTAAAGTGGTTGCCGAACTTAATATGAAATTGAGATAGGGCCAGACATATGTGCCCGCATAGAGATGAATAATTTTCTCAGCCATTTCGTGACACTTAGCAACTATAAAACATTACCAACCAATGTCAAATCACGACCAACCTACCGAACAAACACGCATTCGTCTCCCCTCCCAGTGCCGTTAAAATAGAGTACATTGCTGCGAAATCACTCACAACTCCGCCTTCCACTCTCCACTCTCCCAGTTGACATTATATTCAATTTTGTCACGTTTTTCGTCGCTATCGAATTATATATTTTTCACAGTGCTATATTTTATTCGCCGTAAGTATAGGTATTACCGTTTATTTTTAGGCGGTTCGCCGGCAATCATCGTTTTTGTTGTTATTTTTTCAAAGGTCGACGTCAAATAACGCGTCGACAGTTCAATTTTCCGTCATACAATACGCGAATTTTATACTGCGGGGTTGCGATATTTGTCCATTGACTTCGTATTACCAACAGCTGCAACCCTCATCAATCCTCGTGGCGGCACAAAAGACGTATAATTTTGTTAAACTTTCAATTATATATCCTACCATATCGACTCGCATCATTTTACAATCTTCGGCCATGTTTTTATCGTAAATTGGACGCCAAAACGGTCGTAAATTACGCCGAATGTGACATATCCGCCTTCTGACCGACGCATTGTGCCTTTTTCCTTTTTTGGAGAGCGGAAATGGTTGGGGATTGAAAACAATTTTACCACCTTTTCGCGATTGATCAACGAAAATGTAAGCGCTGGGCATATACTTGTGGCAAGTAGTTTGGAAAATACGATTTGAATAGAACCACACTCGAGTTTGTTACTGATTTGCGTTTATTTGGAATGTTTTAATACGGCACATACCTACATAAACCTATGTACATGCAGGACAAAAGTTGCACTAATTCAAATAAAAAATACCGCATAGTGCAAACCGCCTTTATTTGGCCAAGTATTGAAAGAAGCTGAAATTTTAGGTTTCACTGTCCTGATAAATAGGTAAGCTTTTTGACAAAAATATTCAATTTCTTTTGACTCTCTCAAATAGAAGAAAATACATTTTCTCAGTGGTAGAAGTATAGTACTGTTTTGTTAGGCTCGAGTAAAATGGGGCTTAGCCCTACTGGTGAACAAGTCTGTAAACCAATGGCTACATACTGTATTGCGTAAATATTGAGGAAAATAGACAGTTCTATCACTAGTGTGAAGAGGTTCATGACTTGAGTCAGAGGCGAGTGCAGTGAAATACGTCGTAGAATGCACAGTTTGTGAAATTGTGTTTACAATTATTGTGGTATGCCAGGGGTTGTCATTTCAACATTCCACCTTCAGTCACGACATTATTTTTTACATAAAATCACAAATCACGGCTAAATGTTTTTTGGTATAAACTACTGCACTGGGAGGTAACTTAGAATTATCACCTCCCAGACCACTCAGCCTACCAAGATTTGTGGAGCCAATGTCAACTTGGAATTTGAAAAAATTATTATATCAAAACATACTTTAGGATGTCCTTGGTTTTTTCCTTATATCGCCAATAAACCTGAGATAGAACCCAGGAACTGCACCACCGAGTATCATCCATTGCCTTTTAAGAGGATAACACATTTTTAAATAATAAAATATACAACAAAATATGGAAAGCAAAACATGTTATTACAATCGTGAGCAAAAACAAATTGATGAGGAATGTACAAAATCTATCTTCACTACAAAAATGAAAAATAACAAGAGGTAGGAGATATAAAAGAAATTGATGTCGATCTTTATAGAATATTAGGCGAGAGTATTTATTATTATTATTACGACAATGTATACACGGTAGAGTAGATAAGGGAAAAGAAAGAAAAAAAAAGATTCCCAGACAATATAAAATAAACCAGATGAAGTTCAAAAGATGCAAGATTTTGCAAAGTCACAGAGAAAGATTATCTTCAAGGAAAGTTCAACAGCCAGGCTATATGACGAAAGAAAAACAAAACTGGTATAATAAACAGATGAATATTTGTTAAAAGTTTCCCCACGGCATCCTATAACTACGAAAATTTGAAAAATAAAAATAGAAGAATATTTTTTATTTATTATTAAGTGGGGATGGTAGCCGTATACATCATTATGCAGTGTGCGGTACAGTCATTTCCACACACTGCTATAGAATCGGCCACATTGTATACACTGTTACATATGTGGCTCAAAGATTGTTCATTTCATGTAGCGTACGTGTTTGAAAAAAAAGTAAACTAGTAGATAATTATATTGTGGTAATTTACTTTCTCATGTGAGATACGGCTTGATTGTAGTTAACAGATCCCCAGAGACACCAGAATGTAAAGTAATTTTGGATTTTTCTAATGCAAAATACCTGTTACAGACACCCTGGTTCATTATCAGTGGGGAATAATTGATGTACTGTACTTGAAAAACACAATTCTAGGCTAACGAAGAAGCTACAAATTTGCTTTCTCTTTAGCTGAAATCAATGCACCAATCATAATAACGCAAAGAAGCTTTTATTGGAATTAGTAAAAGTGACACGTATCCCATGAATAGTAAAATTATTAAAAAAACTTAGGCGCAACAATGCTTCGCTAGAAAACTCAAATTGGTAATTTACATCCACAGTTCAACAAACAATCCTGAATTCCAAATGCGTGAGAAAATTGCAGGAAACTATCGACACTTACCGATATCTTACAAAAGTATCGATCTACCGAAGTTTCTTTGTTTTAGTTAAAAATAAAATCAGTAAAATTACCCTTTGCGCCGTAAATACGTAAAAGATACTTTAAGCAACACATGCAACTTACTTTCTACAGAAATTTGTTTTTGTTTTACATTTTTCTTGGACACTACAGAATCAATATGCTCCAAACTGTCGTCAAAACTCGTCCTACACAAGAACTACATTTCGTGAATATTTCAGTTCGACTTTTTTTGAGGTTTTCTGAAAATCTTGGAAAAATCACTTTTCCATAAATATTTTCTTTTCCAGTTTTTTCGAAAACCACAGAATTAATAGAAATTTAACCTCTATTAGACTTATACATACTCCATGAGAAAAATGTATCATGAAAATTTTAGCTTGATCCCGTCTGCAGTTTTCTCAAAATCTTGGAAAGACCATTTTCCGAAGACTTTATTTTTCTTCAGCTTTATCGTAAAATATCGAACCAAAGAGCACTAATTTCTTATTAAATCTGGTTCCATATGAAAAATACCTTCCATGAAATTTTCAGCTTTATCTCTTTCTTAAAATTTGATTAGGTACACATAAGAACAATGCATCGTGAAAATTTTAGTCTAAATATGTAGTTTCCTCAAAATCTCGGAAAAACCATTTTTCCCGAATTGTTTGTTCCCTAGTTTTCTCGCCCAGAACTAAACGAATAGACAAAAATCTTTTATTAGACATGGACTAACTTTCCTGAAAATTTCAGCCCTATCCCTGTTGTAGTTTTTTTAGTATCGTACACAATTTTTCAGCGATACATAAAGGCATCTATATTGTAAATTGGAGTTACTTTTTTCTGTTCCAGCATTCTGCCACTCCAAATTCATTGATTTTCACAAAATACTGGACTCCAATTAGGTTGTTTTTTCCGAGTTTTGCTTCACCTTCTGTATTCTGACAGCTATAATTAAGTTCGAAAGTTATTAATAAAATGTTTTAGTTTTGGAACTCTTCTGTTTGAAGGTTAGTTTTCAGTTGGACTTGAAAATTTTACTGTCAATGCTGAGAAATGAAAACTCAAAAAACTAAAATCTAGAATTAGATTCGAAAGTTTTCATCTAAAATTTCATTTTTAGACCGGTTCCGTCGAATGTTAGTTCCCAATTCTAGATACTTCAGGGTTTTTGTTTATAATCTGTTCAGAGAAATCCAAACTCAAAAAAATGAGAGTTTTAATTAAGTTGAATACTTTCATTAAAATGTTTATTCATGCACCTGTTCTATTTTAATGTTAGTGCTCAATTCTGCTTTAAATAGTTTTATTTTACTGTCAGTCCTGAAAATGGAAACTCAAAAAAAAATGAAAGCTGTAATTATGTTTGAAAGTTTTCAGTAAAAATTTTAGTTCTGAACCAGGTATCTTATATTTAATTATGTCGTACCTGCCCGATGGGTGGGTAATTCAACTTGTATATTATATACATACGTGCTTTTATCCCGGCTTCACTTACGTAGTGTATAATAATTGTTTTAACTCTTCGTGGAAGACCCAAATGAAAGCCGATGAACGAAAAATGAAACAGAATGAGACTGAGAAAATCATATCCACTTCACCAACCAGAAGTTGGCAGGCGATGAAAAAATAGAGGGGGAGAAGGTTTTTTCAATTCTATTTTATACTCATTTTTCCTCGGTTCAAGAAATATTTTTGTCCTTTTTCTGCTTTCACAGATGGTAAAAATTGGAAACTTTGTTTCCAAGGAGGCTACAGATTTCTTTGATGGTAATAAACTTTGCTTGAAATAACATAAAATTTTCTGGAAAATCTTGTGCGAATCCGTTCAGTGGCTCCGGAGTGATAGTGTTTTCAATAGTTTTTAGCCAGTAAGGGAAAGGATGGTAAGAGTACGCACTTAGTGTTATATTGTTAACCCTGCAGCCTTCTGATATCCCACCTCTCTCAAATTGTCCTGTGAAATACTCTCGTCTATTAGTTATAGTTTGTTGCTGGTTTGAGTTTTATAACATGATTTGTAATCCTACAATTTAAATTTAAAAAATAAAAGTTAAATGCGTATTCTTACCCGCCTAAGCTGGTACGAGTACTCACTTGCAATGTTCTGAGAGTACACATTTCAAATAACATACCAGAAATCACTGAAATAATTCAAACAAATTATTTGATGTAAAATCAATTTTGAAACATTATCAGTTTTTTAGTAAAATCTGAGTATTAACAAAGACGGTTAAAAATTTTCTAATTATGTAGTTCTTAATATTCATTCCACAAATTTCCACTAACTGAGCCCTATAATTCCTGAATTTTTTTCTTTCTCAGATATATTCTTCTTGAGCAGGATACATGAGAATATTTTTGTTCGATAAACTAGTTTTCACCTTCCCCTTTTTTTCTCTTTCAAAATATCATGTTTTGGGTGTTGATATTCTGCTTTTATGCTACATGCATACTCTTAGTTGATTAACTCCTGTTTTATAAAAATTTTTATAGAAAATATACATTGTAATTTTCCCAGATTTTTTCCTGGGTATTCTTTTAGATACTTACACAATAGATATTATTTAGTTTCTGATGTCTATTTGAAAAAAAAAAAATTGTTTTCATGTATTACAATGGTATCACAGAAAATAGTTTAAAAACAGACAAAAATAGTTTTTAACATATGAGAAGTTCAAGATTTTTTGATGTCAAAATAAAAATATTTTTTAACTCATAATGATGACATAACATGATAACATCATGAAGACTGAGAAATTTAAGATTAGACAATATAGTGTCTAAAGTTAATGCGATATGAAGACAAAAAGCAGATGAAGACAATAACCAAATGAAATTCTCTTTTAGACAATTCTACAAATGGTATGTCAAGTTTATATTGCAAACTCATCATGGATAATATGACACCTTGTATAGATCACAAGACTTCATTTGGTCGACAGATAACTCAAGACAAAATATGGCGCAATGTAGAATTGGATGCATGGTAAAAACCTCACCAATAACACGCAAGCTTTTACTTTGCTTATTGTATGTCGACTCTTACACTTTTTATTATCTGCTTATGCTTGTGACGACTAAATGGAGACAATAAGTGGGGAAACCTTGCCAACAAGAAAGACTACTTTGTGAAACAAATTCTACTTGTTAGACATTCCTATTTAGGCAATACCTTGTACTAGGTTTGTTTTTACAAGTAGTCCTTCTCATGTAGGCGGATAGTAGCAAGTCCAAGTCTTGAGTTGTATGTTAAAGTTCTCATGTAGGCAATTGTATAAAGTGTACCATCTGAGGATATAGAATTCTGAACTTCCTCTACTCATTGAAGACATTAGGATGATAATGAAACTTTGAGATAGATCAGGTTGGAGACATAGACAGATGGAAATTATTCTTTATATCATGAAGGTTCTAGTAGTGATGAATAAAGTTTCCCTATGCAATCATTTATATTAAACTTCGAGGTGATCTTTTTTTAACACCTGCGAGTGATGAAAACAGTAGACAATATGATCAAATGGAGTTCTTGTCATTATTTAAAAGGGAAATTTGATGTATTGCCGACAAATTTTTAGACAAGCTTTGTTCAAGATGACTGCACTACTGTGTCAATGAAGCCTTTGTAGAGCCTTCCTTAGCACACAGTGATGTCTTGGTTCTGATCCATCTTCATCTGTATTAGTAACATTATATTTGAAACTAATCGAAAGGATTTGGATGGATGTGCTTTTCACAAAATATTTTCAAATTTTGGCCAACAAAATGCTAAAACAATGGTTATATTCTCATGGGCGGTTTTGTGGCTGGTACAAATAGAAATTCTGTCAAGGTTTGGATTCACCTCACTCACTCACACAACTCAAATGAAAACTCCGAAGCCTGAAGTTTCTTATAAGAGTCTTTCACAAAACCAAATTACCATGTCTTATGAAGACAAACAAATAGGTGAAGACAAAAGAATTCTCTGATAGTTTCCTTTACTTGTTGTCTACAATAGTTTTTATTTTATTTTTGCTTACACTTCATTTTTCTACTTTGTCAACACTATTCTTCTTTTGTAATTAAATGTCATTGACAAAATAATTCTGCTGTTTGTTTTTGTAGGTTTCAACCCTTGTATGGATCAAAATTTTGTTAGGTTCTTCTGTCTACGCTTGCTGCTTATTGCTATCTTAATTAATGCAGACTAATTTGCTGATTAAATATGAAGACAAGGTAAGTTGTGTTTAGCCATGTTTGAGATACCTAACTCTAGTCAAGAAGAATTCAGCCATTGGAAATTTCAAGTTAAAAAATAAAAATGTCTTGAATTATAGAGAATTTCAAGACAATTTGATATCAGTGTTTCGGCTGCATGATTTCTTATTTGTAAGATATTGCGACGTCATTAGCATTTAAATACCAACATATATGAAGGTCGGACATTATGAGCCGTTTGATTACAGACGCCTCACATATTACAAGTCATACAGCCAAGCTAATATCACGGTGTTTAGTATACAAGGTTTGTATATGAGACTGTTCATTAGACATTTGACATACTTCAGAGTAGTGTAGTAATTGAAAAGCATACTCTTACCAGCCTTTCCCTTAGTATTTTACAATAAGTATGTAGAGATGTATAATTATAATTAAACAATCATAATAAATAATGAAAAATGAAGGTGAAAATTGGAAAATATAACTAATTGTTTTCATTTTTCTTGAAACGGATAGTATGCATCATGCCCACCCTTAAGCCTTTTGCGAGGTCAATTGTGATACCTCGTTTGCGTGAATATTTTAGCTACGGTAGGTTCTTAATACTGGATAGTCTACTTCCCACGTTACGATTTAAACTTTTCAACGGTTCGACGCTGAATAATGTGCAAAATTCTGAAAAATATATTTCTCCTCGAAGAATAACCTTAGTTTCTATTTTTCTGCCTCTTTTCTCCTAAGCTTCCTGTTCGATAATTTTTCGGTTCGGGTAGTGTACAAGGGCATATTATGGTTATGCGCAAATTTAGCTCGAAACATAAATCTCATAAAAAAATATATGTATTGAAATACCGAGCCGAAGGCAAATGACCCGTATAAAACCACCTTTTCCCACATTTTCCTTCCCCAAGTAGTCATCGAAAAACTCATCCATTTTTCACGACCGGAAATTTTGCCGCTTACGAAGTATATTTCGAAGAAAGAGAGATAGAGTGCGCGACGGAGAGAGAAATAGTGAGAAAGGAGAGAGAAATGAGACAGACGGAGACCGAAATAGAGAAAGAACGAAAATAGAATGAAAGAAAAATCTTTGACAGCGTATAGAAAACTCGTTGTTGTATTAATATAGAGTATTTTCGTTCCTTATTTTCCTTACTATACGTTTAGAAGGAAGGTAGTGGTGGCGACGGGAAGAATGGGGAGAGGTGGAAAAAGGATGTTTGCGAGGAGAAAGTCTACCCTATCCCGGCTTTATTCTTTCGTAATATTTAACGACGTCGTCGATATCGTAAATTATAATAGAAAAATAAAAAAAGAAAATAATCTCGGCTGGGAAAACAAGTAATTTTTCAAAGATACGACGTCCGAGTTAATTCATTTATTAAAGCTCGTCCGAGTTCAAAAGAAAATGCCTTTGCAACCGACACGCCATTTTTAACATCGCCTTTTTCTCATTAAATCTTCGGTGACGTGGTTTTTTGTTTTTTTTTTCTCCTTTTTCGCCTACAAAAATTAATTTCTTAGTTAGGCTACCGCCTTTGTTTAATGGAGGGAAAATTTATGAAGATTATGTACATTTTTCCCCCGGTTGTGGATTCCGTTCGCGTACATTATTCCTTCCAGTGTTGGAGAATTCTTTCGATAACCTACGAACATATCACTCTATATTCGGAATGGACATTAGAAGCAGGAGGATTGAGTTGCGCAAAGGTTTGTTTTTCAACAGCACAAACGGTCAAATTTCATGCCAACCAGAAAATAATAAGTGTGTTCCGTAGGTAGGCTACCAGTGTTGCGACGATTTACACCAAAAAGTAGCTGAATTTGAACTTCAGCTACATTCACATGAAGCAAGTTTTTTCCAGTTACAGAAACGCTACCTGCAAGTTAGCCCGCCTTTACTTTTCATAGGACAGAGAAATATACCTTAATAGTTAGCAGCAGTTTTTCACTTATGGCCAGAAATTTAGTGCTCTATTCTCATTGTTTTTAGGTGAAGAAACATACTACGTGAAATAATGATATTTGAAAATTTCAAAACATTCGTTTGTCGTTGAAACAGCTGTGTGTGACACCAGTGCGTAAAGTGGGTGATTTTTATACGAAAGTGATATTTTCAGTACGAGTCGAAGACGAGTGATGCAAATCACAAGAGTTCACGTACTGTTTTTTGTAACATCCTTCCCAAAAACAAACTTCACCAATTTTTCTTCTTTCCAGCTGTACAAAATTCAGCTTTATAGTTTTAATGGCGGTTAAATAATAATATTGATTGAAAGTGGAGAGATTTTTAGATTCCAAAAACAGCTAATTTTCTATTATATTAGCGTATTTTTCATTTATTTATTTTCAAACGGTTAAATATTTTATCGTTTTTCTAGCAACGCAAACCGTAGCTCTGTAGCTTAAATGGAGGATGAAGATGAAATAAGAGAGGTTTGTTTCAAATTTGAAAATATGTTATGTTCAATAAATCGAAGTGGTAACTCGATAATTAGTTTTTTACAAAATCTGGAAGTGCAGAAATTTCATAATGTTGAATAAGACATAGTGCGCACACGCAGACGATTTAATAATTAAAGCAGTTATGAAGCTGCGCATGCGCGAAATTTTATTTTTCGACATTGGGATACAAATCTCTTACTTTACGTAGGTGCCTATTGTTAATATGCGCAAAAACCACTGTTTTTAGGGTGGTTGTTGCAAAAATGCATTTATCGTTTTATTTTGTCTACCAAGAGCACATTTTATTAATTTTAAATTGTGCATAATTATTTCATTTTTCGAAAAATGGATATTGTTACCTTCATTATCAACTATTTTGCATTTCTGTACTGAAAATTACAACCAGCAACGGATAATACTGAACCAAATGAATGCTGAGGGAGAAACTGTTTCTTTCAAAGAAAGTAATACCTAAAAAGGTCGAGCAGAAAGGCCAGATTAAGAATAACATAAAACCCACGGCCATTTTTTCGCCTTTTTAGATATAGAATGTACATTAAATCAACAAAAATTGGCACAAGATTAAACCTTCAAAAGTACATATTACATGATTAGATATGTCTCATCCCAAATTCATTTGCTGGTAAAAATAACAACAAATACGAAAAATGTACCGCAAAATCGATGTTTTTTCTGGGAAAAATAATTCTGTAAAAGAATATCTATTGAAATGCTTAATTTTGTCCATGGAATATTATTGTGGGGACTATACATCTCGTACCCACGACGTCATTTCTTATCAAGTTCATTACAACCAAAATCATATACACACTTTGTTCCTATGTTCTTACTTGCACATACAGGCAAGTAAGATACAATGTTCGGCTGATGACAATATAATAGATAAAGATCTCAGCGACGTCTCGAACTGGTACATGAATGTATTATGTCATTTGTTATCAATTGCCATAGCAATGAATAAGAAATGACATACTTTCTATAACACATATACATATGGAAATGTACATATGTGTGTCTGTGTGTGTGTGTGCCGCCAAATCCATTATATAAACTCTGAAAACAGGCTACAAAATTGCCAGTGTTCACCTTGGATTTAGCTCTCCCATACTTACAATGTATGAAGTGGCAGAACACGCAAAGCTGTAGAATTACCTTCTTTGTGTGAATATCTCTCATGACAATGTATTCCACAATTACTATAGATTTTCATGTACAACAGTTACCAATCAAAAATCGGGATAATACCGACAAAAGTTACTTATTAATGTTACCAATTTTTGTTTTTTGGTTTCAATGTTAGCAGAATAGGTATAGTATTTTTCATATTTATTTTACATATATTTGGTACGCTGGAATTAAGTGCTGATGCTGAAACTAACTTTTTTTATTTGATAAAAAATCAAATGATGAACATTTTTTTGCTGATCTATGTTGACTATAAAATCAATAACCACACAGATTTATGCACTTAACTAATTTGGTGCCACGTTCCTCACATTCACACATTAGCAAGAGAGATAGCAGCTGTGGGTCTAGAACGTAAGTCTATTTTGAATGTTGATTTTTACCAATTTATGAAGAAGAAATTTTAGTACTAATTTTGACTATGACGAAGCTCTAGTGCCAGAATTAATAAATTAAGTCAGCTCTTTTTTTAATAATTTTCCTAAAAGTGTTAACTGTATAATTTGTAATTGGTATGAGAGTCCTTTCCTCATTTGGCATTGTTGTTGAAAAACAATAATATACTTATATGTAAAATACTTTTGGTCGTGGATATATGAATGTATTCGTACATTAAAAGGTAATCAACGGATAATTTGCGGTTCACTATCATATACCAAAGTACAGGTGACAACCTCAGTAAATACTGGCCGAAGGGTAATATGCATTGAGGCTTTTTATACCCAGCTCATTACACGCACACAAGCAAATGTAATTATGTAAATAAATATAAATATGGTGATTTTGATTGGTCGTTAATTATTTGTCACACCTCACTCGTAACTATGATAACTGATAAAGTACGACGACAAGTGCACTTGACGCCGAGATGGTGTAATTTATGATAGGCTGATTTTTCATGGTTAGGTAATTGGAAATTACGTGCAGTGTGTAACAAGTAATTTGAAAGTGTTTGATTTAATTTGCAAAACACAAATATCTCCTCGGTATATATTATTTCGAGTAACTGTTGGGTACAATGGTACTTAAGTATACTTTATAATATGGAATTTAGGCTGCTATTACATAAGGTGAGTTTTCATAAAAACCAGCGCAATAACCTAACATGCAGAAAGTGAACAAATGATATGGATGAAAATGTAAAGTGATTTGTCAGCAAGTAGCCTTCTAGTTAGATGGTGGAGTGTAAAATGGAATGTGTTCATAGATAAGAAAATTAGAATTATTGACAAATTGACAGTATTCAAAATGATGAAGATACCAACTCAAGAAATGATAATATCCAAATGACCTATTTATAAAAAAAAAAACGGTTTAACTTCCAACGGGGACTCATGAAGGATTGATGTGTAAACAAACATAATAGTGTGGTTGTGAGCATGCGCATTGCATACGCACACAACCACATGCCAACAGTTACAAATATTGTAAGACGTATGAGTTATAATTATAATTCTCATTTTAGCCCCTACTAAAGTACTAGACCAAGCACTAAGATGTTTACACATTAAAAATTAATGAAGAATGTGTTCTAGTCTTTTAGTTATATGTATTGAAGCTCTGAGGCAAACAGTATTTACATAAATAAAATTTTTACTCTCCCAATACCAATAAAAAGCCCATATTGTGTAAACATTTCATTGCTGCTAATTTTTTTAATATCTCGTAACAAATTAATATTCGGTTAGTGTAAACGTAGATTTTCATTTTCAACGATGTGTAAAATATTAAACTCCTACAACTAAGTTTTAGATTAAACTGCCAAAATTTTGGGGATTCGATGGTTTCTTATTATGAATTTTTTGATCAAAATGTGGATGCATGACAGAATAGGTAGATACCATTTTAAGGCATTATTTTTGGTGAAAATTCATCCCAACGTACGATTATTCGATCGTAATACTAAGCACTTGATGATAGTTTATGTTCATAAAATACTAATTAGCCAATTATTATTCTTCACACGATAGTAATATTAATTATGAAAGTGTTTTGATATTATTTTGATAAATTGATAATAAATTATTTTAGAACATCCTTTATCTTTCATTTTACAATGATGATTCGTTACTTTGTTCAGTCTTTACTCGAATCAGTTTCAATATTCCATGCTGCGTAGTCATTTGAAATTAATGAAATTAATGAAAACTCTTCGAATGGCAAAGTCACGTACCATACTTAAATTTTCAAATTAAACTCGTTGTCGGGGACTACTCTTTATAGACTGATAAAACGACTCGTTCGTATCCGGAGATAATATGTTCGCTCATTTTCAATAAATAAGTTGGCTGTAAGTTTGGCCATAACTCGTGGAGCCCGTACGACAATGGAACGAATTATTTTTCTGCGATTGTTTTCACTGGCAGGCTGAGAAAATCACCCCTTCCCCCCCACAAAAAAAAAGAAACAGTCAATTCTGCGGATCAGAAATTGCTCAATAGCGTTCCACATCATTCGTCTTGTCATGTCTTCACCATAAAAATCAGGTCTTAGCCTCTCTCGTTTCTTTATGATTTGGTACTTCTCTTCGATGTGAAATGTGCACGAGTTCGCACCAAGACAATACCATCCTTTGAGATTTTACGACCGGTTGTTCATTTCTTTTTCCCATTTTTACGATCCCCAAAATGCTGTAGCTGTAAGCCGATGGTGCTGCAGCTGTCTACATTTTTGTTTTTCTTTTAATTTTCATTTACAACACGAGGCTGACGCGCCTTACGACTATTTTTGTAACGAATATATGAAAATAAAAAGTAAAACAAAAATAAAAAAAACAAAAACAAAAATAAAGCTCGAGCAAACGGTTTCATTTTATTGCATATCAAAGTTCATGGGTCGAATTTTACTTTCTGTATGGAGGATTAAAAGAAGAAGAAAAAAGAGATTATTTATCGAATTTACTGGCTGTGGTGACTGCCGTGCGCAACATGTCGCCGAATTCGGAGTGTGGAGAGCGTGGTACGAATTTCAGATGTAAATATCGAAATAGTTTAGTCAATTTGGCCTAAACAAAAGGTGGTTGGAGAATATATAAGAAGCGTTAAAAAAGGAAAAAATAATACAGCGACACCTTATACGATCGAAATTAATTACATTTTAGCAAATATTTTAGGTATTCACTTTTATTAGGATTACCGTACCGTTGAACTTAAATTCTCCTGATGTCTCACAATGACGTCTTAATAAAACTGGTCTCCGTGGCGCTGCTATGTCACAATTACTCACCTGGCTATGGATCTTATTGAAAAATACCTAACTAATATAAACGTACACGATTTTGATATTGCTTTGCAGCAATGTAAATAATAAAATTCATTTTTTGAGAACGTCGCGTATTGAAAATCTCAAAATGTCGACTGTTCCGACTTTTTACTACTGTTGAATCGATGGTTTCTAATTAATACATTTAATCTCTTCTATTCGTCAATAATCTCTTTAACTTATTATATAACATGCCTGTACGTAATATAGAGTAAATTTACAAGGAACTGTATGATAGGTATCAAAGAAATTTCAAAAATGAGCCTCGGCCAAAGAATTTACATTTTTGATAAGTATACGTGGGATTTAAATTAATTATAACTATTCGTCCGACCCAATACCTCAAAAAATAACACATTAATATATTTGCATTTCAATAAAATTCATCAGTCTAACTTAAACAGGTTAAAATCAGAGTGAAATAGCGACGGTGAATGACAAAATATTTACGGCGAACTGGTTATGCAAAAAGCATGACATCTAATCCATGCATGAAAAATTTTTCGATAAAAGGGATATCTGATATTCGGTTTAAAACGGAATTCGAGTAATTGTGTTTTATTGTTTTTAATTTATGTCAATAGAATACTTTTTCTACTTTTGTAGTGGGAAAAATAGTAAAATATGTTAAGTAAATGAAACGTATTAGTCGAATTTGCAAAATATCTCAGTAAAATAAGGCCTAAAATGTGGTTGAAATGGAATAAAATTGATAGATACAATAATTATTGTTTTACAGCTGGAATAGGATGAGGTTGGCTTCAAAATATGAGATAATAGTTCTCCAACCCGACAATTCGTGTCTCCACAAAGGGGGGCTATAAAGGGCGACTATTTTGAGTTTTTTCTCTTTTTCTTAATGTACCTGCAATAAACAATAACAGTACTTCAGAATAAAGTTCATAGGCATATAATAATTTTAAACAAAAAAAATCACGATTTTTGATCATAAGATTCATAAAGACCGAGATGCAGAGTGATGAAAAAAGGTACATTTTTTTCAAAATTGTTATAATCTGTATAATTGTTTCATTGGGAAGCTGAAAATTAATATAGACGTAAAGTCGGCTGCTGAAGAAATTAGCATACTTATATTTTTTATTAATTTGTAGTCCATGCATCATGTTTCAGGCCTATTGATACATGGTGTCCGAAATAATGGAAATAAGCCACTAGAAACATCGGGCAAAAAGTTCATTTTTTTATATAATTTTCCGGATAATTCATCTTCATTATTGAGGACACCATGTATAAATGAGCATAAAATATGATGTTTAGACTTCACAAGCCTTCAGATTTAAATTCTTAGCATGACAATTTCTTTCATCAGATTTGCGTCCGCATTCATTGCTAGCTTCCAAATGAAAAAATAATACTGATTTTTGATGATTTTGAACAAAAATACTTTTCTCTAACACCCTATATGTCAGCCTCTACGATAGTCATGGGAGAAATGTGTATAAAATTTCATGTTTAAAATTTTATATGACGTAATTTAAATTCATACGTTAATACTTTTAATGTACGTACTTATCGCTCATCTATGGAGGAAAACTGAAAAAATTGAAAATAGTCACACATTGTAGGACCGCTAGTGGAAACATAGGGTTTGGGATTGGAGAATTTTTACTCTTTATTGAAAAACTTACTTTTAATACATTGCCCCTGTAAAACCTATTGTAACGATTAATATTGTAATAAACCTACTTCGTTATAAGTTGTTACTAAAAAATACGTAATGAATGAAAAAAAGAAACGATTTTATAATTCACTTTGTGTAGTTAGATGTTTAAAAAAAAATTATATATATATATATATATATATGTATATAATATGAATGAGCACTAAGTATTTTACAAAATACAATTAAGAAACTCGAACAGATGAAGAGAAACTACGAAAGCTTTTAAAAACACTAATTTTTTTTTTGCATAATTTAAAAAGTTTACTCCGCAGTCTACAAGCTATTGTTGACAAATTAATAACGTCGGTTGATAATAAATTTATTGGATTTTCAAAGTAGGTATATATTTTTGTTTTCTGTCTCTGTCTTATCTTCATTATGGCGTTGATTTTGGACTCGGCTTTTATAGACTGTAAGTACGTCAGTCTGGCTTTTTGAAAAATAAATTATTTTTTTACTTCAAAAAGGAGAGCAAATACGGAAGCATTTCGATAGTGAAATCAGAGGCACAAAATTGAAAATATTATTCTTTATTTTTACGTTGAAGATAATGTTTCGATTGAGTAGGCAACCAATCGAACTTATATGTTTTCAGTGTGCAGTATTAAACCATAAAATATCATTATTTAGTCAACACCTGCTACGAAAGAAGATTGTCATAATTTCAAAAAAGTTTTCTTAAGAGTACTACCAAGGAATGAAATAGTGTTCACAATTTTATTTAGAACTATAATTTATTAACTATGTGAGCATAAATGAGGACAGGTGCTACCTAAATTATTATACACAATTTGATGTCACTGAAGGGTGCATTTCATCATCAAAATGCCCAGCGTTGAAATTAGTACAAAAACACAATGATGTAAAACCAGTTAGTACTGATATTATATTATAACAACTTATTTACTTATATCAATTATTTATTTACAGAAATTTAGTGAATAAATTTCTACCACAAAATTTTTATTCTTTATTTTAAGGAAATTTTAAACTGCTGGTTAATTTAGGCTATCATTTTATAATTTCGATTCCCATAGAAAAAATAAAAGAACAAATTGAAACAAATAAAAGAAAACCGTATATTACTGTTCCAATATCCACAGCCTCGCAGCAGCCTGGAAAAAATATGATGTCTGGCGGGTGTGGTTCTGGAGTTGCCCCTTGTTGATCTGGCTGGATAAGCCCCGCTGATGAGCGTTTATGAGATGGGAGACAGCTAAAGTTAGTGAATACACAACTAATGGCGAATTTCTGCACTTGCTCCTACTGCTCAATTTGGTACCAGATGTAGAATCACACTGGAAACGCTGTTTGTGCACCTCTCTGCGATTCTTTTCAAATTTTGATTAAGCCAAAATTTGAATTTGACCAAGGTGGTTAAATTGCATTAACCAAATTTCGAAATAACACTGTAAGGGCTTACAAATCGGATGCCCTGATGGACAAAAGTTAAAAAATCAAATTTTTTATAGACTCCAAAAATAGGCATGAAACCTTGGAAAAAAGGGTAGTTTTAGACACACGATTCGCGATTATAGTTCGTAACATTAAATGTAACAAACATGCTGAAGGAGTAAGTTTTAATTAGAGCGAAAATTATTAGAGGGAAATAAAACACTTTTGAGGCAAAGACCTCTACACGGCGCAATCCAACTGCTAAAATTCAACTAACTCGTAGCCTAACGATACAGATCGCGTGTAGATATCAAGACGAATACCCCCAGAATGACCCATCAATTGCGTCGCCTCGTACATGATCACACCATATAATTACAGCCAATTCTTTAGAGAGAAGATTAAATATTTTGGCCGCTGCATCATTTTAAGTTGTAACGTATTTTTCAGCCCGGTATGGCGAGCAACCATACAGACCACAAAATTATAGGCAAGCCAAAACAAGAATACATACATTAGACTATTTTGTGCATGTATGTATTTCATAGCTAGGCTAGGCGGCGAATAAAGATGCTGACAGCTGCATGAATAGAGAACAAGTTTAAGTTTGTAGCCTAGCCATGTACGAAGAGAAGTACGAGAAAAAAATGTAATAAAATTCAAAATTACGTATACATAAACTCAATAAAAATAAATATTTTTCGGCATTCATACTACCGTGGAAGAAAATTGAGAGGAAGACGGCGGTAGCAGGTAAGGGAGACTAGATTTGGAAATTCGGGAAAAAGACAGGTTGGGCATCTCAAGTATATATATTTATATATACATATATATACACGGTCCAAAATTTTGTGTTCATGGTTTTGAAAAAACTACCGACTGTATAAGGCTGAAATTTAAAAAATACATAGTTTTTATATTGGAACAGGTGCGAACGAAGTAAGTTTTATGTCTAACGGTTCATTAGATTCTGAGAAAATGAAAAAATGGATTGAGCTGAAATTTTCACGAGAAGTTTGGTGCCTATGAATTCAGTAGTTTCCAAAAAAACTGGAAAATAAAAACTTCAGAAAAAAATTTTGTGTTTACGGTTTGGAGAAAACTACCAAACAGATAAGACTGAAATTTTTAAAATAGATAGCTATTGTATGGAAGCAGGTCTAAAAGAAGTTTGGTGCTGGTTGGCTCAGTAATTTTTGAGAAAACTGGAAATAAAAAATCTCTGGAAAAGGCGTTTTTAGCAATAAAATATTGATAGATTGTTATTTTTGTTGAAGATATGGATAATTGTCAATAGTTTTTTTTTGTAATTTCTCAACCCGAAATTAGCAATGAAATATCGATATATCCATAACTATTTATATAAATAACGATCATAATCGATATTTATATCGAGTAAATTGGGTTTAGAATTGTCGGGCTAGAGATTTTTTTTTAATATTATTCCCGAATTAATTTTCGGTAGCCTGTTATTTTCTCAATTCATTTAGTCGACCTACTTTAGAAATTATGATTAAAACAATTAATTTGCTAATACTCCAGTCTATGTAAAGAAATAAAAAAAAATTAACATGTTTCATACTTTGAATAAAAAATAAAATAAATAAAATGTTCGTCTTTCGTTTCCTTTCATTTTCATATTCGCTTCGTAAACAACAAAACAACATTACCACATCTACTTTATTTTTCATTATCATTTTCTCCCTCCACTTTTTTGACCATTCTTATCATCCCTTCTCTTACTCCTCAAGCATAAAACATTGGTAAAAATTGGGTGAGGGACACTTTTTTACGAATTGACTTGAGAAGCATTTTCAATGCTAAATTTCAGACAATGAAAAATACAATTTTATCAAAAGAGGGTATTCAAAAAAGTGGAAGACAACTGGGAGGGGGGTATAAATACGTAGAAATAATAACTGTTTGTAAACAGCCTACAGAGAAAACCACAAACGTTAACTTTGGTGGCTTACCAACGCAGAAATACGGAGGTTTGAAAAATTGTAATGGAAAAATTTTGGCACTTTTTCCATATTTCCACAATTATTCGTCATCCGTTGACAGCCGAATCCTTTGAATATCAATGGAAAATTGCAAAAATCCTACCCAGTTTTATCGTAATCTAGCGTTTTCGTTTATTTTTCTTCTTTTACGCCCGCGCCCTTTCTCAATACGCTTTTTGAATGATGTGAAATCGATTCGTATTCATGATTGGGCGCCTATATGGTCGAGAAAAAGAGAGAATTCCTCACCCCCTTCTGAAAAAAAAAAATCTGCAGTAGAGATTATATTCATTTTTTTGGCCGCAAAATTGACAAAATTCGTTGAGACTCGGAGTTTCAGATTGTTTAGCAGCGTAAGTAGGTACAATTTATGAACTTTGACTGTTGAACATTTGGCTAACGTATTCAAAGAAGATTTGCGTAGTACGGATCTGAATCGAATGCTTTCGTATTTTTTTGAAAAGTAATTTTGGTTAACTTCGAATAATTATGTTGAGAAAAATCGAGACCAATTTCAATTATTACTAAGCATAATTTTACTGGAAATGTTCGAAGTTTGACTTTCATTGGAGTGCCAAATACAATAAACGACAATATTAGCTGGTACCTATTTGATATGGTAAAAACTTTCAGTACCCAAGTTCTAAATTCTCAGTTAGTTCTGTTAAAAGTGACTTCTCACATTTATCCTGGATAGTCGAGGTTTGGAGTTGCAGAAAGTGGCGAGTAAAAGAAATAAATGAGACGACAGTCCTATACCAAGTCAAAGATATGTAACGCACGATTCCCCATTTTACCGAATCCAAAACACCGAATGGAAAATTATCGAATTACTATTTGAGCGAATTCCGATTTACCGAAACTGTTTTACAGAAAGACTTTTCACCGAAACATATTTTTCCCGAATGCTAATTACCATTTTGAATTTTGATGAAAAAAAAAAATGGAAAAATAGAATTTCTCAATTGAAAAACAAAAACGTCCACAACGAACCTCACTTAACTAACCGCTTAATGATAAGGAAAAGAAAAATGCCAACTTGAGTCTTCTTAATTTAGGAAAAAAGTACAACCCACTTTACCTTACCATCCGGCCATACGATGAAGGCATTGAGAAATGCCATTTTCAAGTAATTGAAAATAAATAAAAAAATAAAAAAAATTTTTGGTTTTTCGGTAGGAGCGTTAGTTGGTAAAATGGATTCGTTAAAATGGATTCGTTAAAATGGATTCGTTAAAATGGATTCGGTATAATTGATTTTGGAATAACAGCCATTCGGTGAAATTGTCATTTGGTAAAAAAGGATCCTGTAAAACGTCCGGATACCATAATGCGCAACAGGTTGGAAGTGAACCAAGTACAGAGATCGAGCTAGCAATGTATGAGATGATGTCATGTGCGAGTAAAAGTGTACATTTACTTAAGCCATTCTACCTCACAGGGGTGTGGATGAATGCTAAAAAAAACAATAAAAATATCATCGATGAATGAAATGATAAGACATACATGGCATGGTATCAAGGATGTAGTCGGAGTGGGTAAAGGGGGCGATTGTAATCGTGACTTTTTTTATTTTTTTTTGGTTTTGACTTTTGAATTTGGAAAAAGTGTTAATTACAAATATTTGACAGCGGTTTCCAATGTCTCAAATTTTCTAAATTTTCATAATATGCGACGAGCAAAAAAAAAAGTCATGAAATTTTTACTCTTCCATCCCTTGAAGAAATCCTGGTTACGCCCACGCATAATATCCAAACATGTTTGCGTTTATGGAAAGAACTTTTTATCAAAACCTAAACATCGAGTCAGGTCGTGAGGTTCCACACTTTGAGAACTGAAATTCTATTCGAGTTTTACCCAAACAAATAGAACAGGACATACTATTATGAGTCGAACGTGTCCTTAAAAAGTAAAAAAAGTTTCTCTTTTTTTTTCTTTTTTCTTTTTTTTTTTTTTTCAAATAAAAGGGTTTATTTAGTAAATCCATACCAAGGACATATTCTTTTGAATATTCCTGTGTATCGACCAATAGTACCAAACCAAAAATTCAAAAATGTCAGTTACCAATTTGTTTGTAGTACGGTGCCATTTTACGACCTAACCCTATTCCAAACATAAACAGCATTCATTAGACTAGGAACTATTATTGTTTGGTTTATATTTTGTTGGGGAATAGAGATGGACATTTACCCGCGCCAAAAAAAAAAGTCTGTACGTTTAATCAATGAAATTGAATTTTTCAAAATGAATTTCGTTTTCTTCACCAAACACATAAGCTACGTATACACACATTGTAACATCAACACGATACAAATAAAATACTAATCGTAAAAGTTTTAAACGGTTTTTTCTCCTTCTAATTTTGCCAGCTACTTTGTTTGATCGTTACTCGAGTACCTACGACTTGATTAATGGCGCCTACAAGCGCCGAACGTGTATAAAGAAAAAGAAAACGTGCATATTAAAATGGCGATTAAAATGGCTTTACATGCAAAAAGTCCATTTGAATTTTAGGTTAGTGTGTGCGTGATTGAAATTCTGATGTGTACACCACATTCGTTAAATGGAAATTCCCTTTTTTCTAATGAAAAAGAAAACACACGCGTGTGCGCACACACACACACAAACAAACAAACAAACGTTAACGACCCTAACGTGTTCGCTCTATATTGACGTAATCGGTTGATTTTGGTACTACAAACCGAATTTCGCGTGTAAATCGAATATACGTGTGTAGTTAGACTAAATTTCGTATGGACAAAGTATTTACACAAAGCGTACGTATGGGTGCGAATCTGTTTTGGGTTCCGTAACAGTTAGAAAGTCGGTGCTGTTTGCAGATTTAGCGATATACCTAAGTTTCGTGGTTGCAGCTACGTATTTTTGAACAGCCTACGTAAACGTGTACGACGGTAAAGGTGTTGGCCATTGAACAGGGTTATACCTAGTCTTAATTGGTGCCAATCGTTAGATAAAGGTGTTTTCGATTTTCCGTTTTGAAGGAAGCGTACTAGTCTGGATTGAAATCTGATGCAAGTAAAATGGGTTTGCGTTTTTTACATATTCGTTTGTTGTGAAAACGTTGAAAACAGGTCGAACACCGAACTTAAAACGGTTTTTGTGGCGATCATCGATTCTGTATGAAGTTAGGGGCTCGACCCCCTCGACGATAGCGGCCTCTGAAAGGCTGGAAATTATTAGTGCCTTGCACTTTAAACCGCAAACTTTCGTTCGTTTGTAATTACCTGCAAATTCTGGCAGGTAATTAACAATGTTCAGACTACGACTAATCGATAGACAAAGATCTACGATGATGTCACGCATTGATACACAAAGCACTGTTACACAAACTCGCACGTTGTTTCTTATCACTTGCTAATAAGAAACGACGCACTTTCTATGACACATATACATACGTATATGTGCATATGTGTGTCGGTGTGCATGTATTGAGTCAACTATAAAAGCACACAACACTGGCTACAATATCACCTGTGTTCGTCTTGGATTTGGCTCCTCCGTACATTATGTACAAAGTGGAAGAACATGTAAATAGCTGTTGGCTATCTTCTTGTTGAGAATCCTCTTCATGACAAGGTATTCCACAGTTTGTATGAGTTTTAACCAGCTAGATTCCCACAAACACCAATAACTAACATGAAACGTTAATCTTAAACAAACAAAAATGCCATTACTAGTTTCATTAATCAAATCTAATTTATGAACAGAAATAAAAAGTTGGTAAAAAAAAAAAAAAATACCAACTTTTAGAAATATTATTAAACATTTTTCAAACCAATTCCAAATTATCATCATAATGATAATCCTTCATTTTGACAAGAGTAGGAATCAAACTAATAAATTTGATCCAGCTTGATTCGTCTCTTTGGAAATTGGTTTTTCACTCGATCTAATCTTATCTTGGATCATATAGGTGTAGGTACCTAGTTGGTTTGAAAATACTTGTCATTATTACCTCTTTGACCATAAATAATATAGTACTGGCCCAGTAAAGCTCCATAAGCCCAATGTACTTTGTAATGTTAAGACATCATGATGGCATAAGAGTAGGCTACTGGAGTGTACTTCGTTGAGTTCACCAATTTCTAATACATTTGATAAGGGTCATCCCTTAAATTCACAAGGACAGCTTACATAAACGTAGTTTAAAATGGTTGCCTATTCAGCGCCAGCATACTTAACCATAGATCATTGTTCTTCGCTGGTCCATTACTGTATAGTCCCAGGGTTTGCTACGTTTTCACTAGAAATTTTTACAAACTACAGTCTAGCTTCTAAAAAAGCAAGATTGAACATTCTAAAAGTTGAACCAGGGGCGTAGCCAGAATTTCTTCCCGGGGAGAGCCAAAACAATTTGATAACCACTCTTTTGCACGTTACTTTTGAAAATTTAAAAAATTTGAGGTATGTAGCATATATGAATTCAACTGTCACATATTTATTACGTGAAATTTTCACAAATTTGAAAAGTAACAAGCAAAAAAAAAGGAGACAATCGTCTCCTTTGCCCCCCTTAGCTACACCCTTGAGTTGAACCATGTTAAACTTTCATGATTTTAAAATCTTGTTTGTAAATAATCAGCTTCTTTTACAGACAACTTCTAAAGAAAGCGGGATTGTATCTTATGAAAAAGCCTATAATGAAAACCCCATTATCATAAAATCCGAAAGAGGCTCGTATTCTGCATACCCGCAGTAGGTCATCTTTCAGTGAAGAAAGATTTTAAAATTCTTTAATCCTAATAAATAAATTACTTGAAATTCACAGAACAAAAATGAAGAAAGTAATTTTTATGTAAAGAGGTAGGTACTTCTCCTACGATAAACAAAAGACTAACACTCCATGTGCAGATACCTTCTCATTCGCTTTGGGCTTCAAAAATGATAACATACTGGATTAACATTGGTCAGATAGAGTAAATGGGTGGCGTACACCTACATGATCGAAGGAACTCGATGCGAAATCATTTCAGTCTGATTTGATCGGATCGATTGGTAAAATTTAGAGGGATCAACATCCTGTTAAAAAATAAGAATTCAATCCAGCGAAAGAGTTAAAGAGGAGGGGCACAAGGTGGGTTAAACTGAACAAATTTCAAATTGATCAGTAAAATAAAACTAGTGAAAGGTTCGTTGAAGTAATTATTATGACTACCTATAAAATAATCATTGGCTTAATCATACGTCAATATCTAACCTGGAAAGAGGATACACGCGATGTAGTGAATTGATTGGCTTTGTGATGAAACCGTTGTCAGTTTTGAGACTAGGAGTCGATACCTACATTCCTGATCCAAAATCATAGCGAATTTCAGTTTAGTTCAATAGGTGCAACAAAAAATTATTGTAAAATTCATGCTGGTAGACCACTGGCCAACGAATCTCCGTAATTCTTCTCCAAGTGTATGTACACTGTACAGTACATCATAATTTGTGTGATATGTCCAACCGTACCTCTTCGTCTCCTCCAAATTATTATCACAAAGTGCTTCTATTCTTATAGAATAACACAAGTAAAGCGTACCAAGTAAGCAGAATACATTGTTGCCACGTTAGAAGATCTAGCCTCAACTTGGAGATGTTCAACGAAAGAAAAAAAAATTGTTGAATTTTAGAGGACTCTGGAGGATTTTCAGTTTTTTTTTCAAAATATAAATGATTTTTATAAGTTGTAATTATTTCATCGGTTCTTCTGAAAATGTTATTAATTTATTAATGAATTACCCACCTTCTGTGTTATTTATTTTTTGACAATGACGAATTATATTTCAGTCTTTTTAATTTTTTTTTTATCATCCTACGATAGTCTTGTAGGTAAACCATAAAGTAAAAGAATAATGTCTCTTTTCAAGTAAGCACAACGATTTCAAATTACACTTCAATTCTTCTGTTATAAATAGGATTGCAATTAAAATGAAAATACAGGAAAATGCGCAGTTTGGAATAAAAATTTAAATTATGATCTGTTCGTTACCACAGGTGGTATTAGAGTAGTAATAGGAAGGCTTATCCTGCCTAAACAAAATCGAAGTCGAAAAAAAGTGATTTATCAATTTATTATGGTCTGTTTATAAGGCGAAAATTGATGACATTTTTTATCCTATTTGTGGATTTTTGAGTATTTTGGTGACTCGTAAGTTACACTCGGAAGTAATTTCGGGGGATTTAGTGCGTTCCAAATCTGGCAAGACGGGCGGAATAATATCCGTCCATCCCCTCCCAACTGTTTAAATACATGCTTGAACCCTTTACAGCACATTAACCCCATCAAATTCATATGTTTTTTTCAATATCTACTGTAGATACCATCCATTCGATGCTCATGACCATACCTGTCAAAAGAATAGGTAGCTACTTCACACAAAAAAATGCCTTACTCAGCATCAAGAAGATCACTATTTTTTCCATTTTGATCTAAACATTTGTCTCCGTGATCTTGGGAAATTATAGGGTTAACATTACTGTGTCTACTTTTGTAAATGAACGAATTGCTATGGAAAATTAATATACGAGTGGTACACAAACATAAAATTCGATAAATATATGTACCAGAAGAGTAAAACAAGTAGGTATCTGGTTTTTTCATTTAAATGGAGCACAAAAATTCAAGTCAATCCGGTGCGAGAATAAAACTTGAAACTAGTAAACAATAAATTTGGAATCTTTCTCTTTCATGCACCAAGACTTTATTCATACAAACAAACGATGATGTAAAAACAATTTCAATTCAAACGATGAAAGACGATGAAAAATGAAGAAAATAATATAGTGAAACAATACTCTTAAATTTTTAGGAAAGATAAACTGCAATATTACGGAAGAAAAACGTATCGACAGGAATAGGAAAACTTTAAATTAACTCAGACCTTACGATGTTTTTTTTTTTTCACTTCTTTTCTATACCTAAAAAGTTTATCGTGTCAAACTTTTTCGACCTAAAATTTTATTGAATTTTTCCCGAAATGGTACCCTTATCAAACACCGTTACGAAACTTTTATCAGACATTCAAAATTTTAATTTATCAACGAGGGAATTTTTACGTGCGTTTTGAAATCGGCATAAAACTTCTCAATTTTGCGAAAGGGAAAATCAGTTAAGAGTATTTTCATTAACGAGGTGGCTTTTATTCTGGTAGGTCAAGTTTATCGATATTTATCTTATTAATGGAATGGTGAGACTTTCCATAGGGAAAATATATTTTGATAAAATTTGAGGGGAAAAGAGAGATAGCAACATGAATTATTTAGTCGTTAAATCTAAAATCACCAAATAAATAGTTTCTTTTTCGAATGGGCTCGAGGATTCTGCTTTTTAAGTAGGTTTTCTACAAAAATCTACTTATTAATTTGACGCACATTGGAGGATCAATGAGTGGGGGTAAGTACATTTTTCTTTTCATGACTGAAGAAAAATTTTGCCATTATTTTTTAAAATTAATATGTATATAATATGTATTTATGTATGCATGTGTGTTTGTATGTACGTATGTAACTATGTATATATATATGTATGAACGATTTTTGCTAATACATTACGGGACGTAATTTCGTTCGATAATCATAAAATTTTGAATAAACATCAGTAATTAATCAAGAAAAAAACAGTTAGAATTGGAGTAAATTGGTTTCATGTTACGTCTAGTAGGTGCTATTATGTTGCATTTTTGACAGTTTAATGGCTCTAAAATGAGTAACTTTCAAGAAATAGTCAAAAAATTTAAACAAATATTCACTCAAAAGTATTCAAACATAATATCAAATTTGGTTACTATTGGCATCATGGTTCATGACTTAGAATTGTTGGAGAGGCTAAATTTAATAAAGGTTGCAATTTTTGTCCAATAGTCACGAAGTTTGGTGCGAATATTACCCCTAATACAAGAACTAAACCAACTAATTGTGGTTCCGTTTGTTCAACTCGTTCCCAAGTTATTAGCAATGTAGTCTTATTTCCCCTTTTTACCTTTAGATAAGAGCCCTAAGAAATCAGTTTGTCAAGATTCATAAAAAACTCTCATTTTTCCCTAAGAAAATCATATTGATCTCAAAAATACATGTTTTTCCCTCCTTTTTCCCACCTTCCCTGTCTGTGCTAGAACACGAGTCAATGGTTTTATAGCTTCAGACCTAACTAACTAAGCTATGTGTTCTTTTAATATTAAATCGTATTTTTTCACATTTTCTGTTTCCCCTATAATCTCTTCTAGTTTTTTTAATTTATAAACAATACTTTTTCACTGGCTCTAAAAAAGGGTAATTTTCAAGCAACAGTTATAAAATTTGAAACAGACTTCGATTTAATTCAGTTCCAACTTGAGTTCTAATTTTATTGCAACTGATTTCACAATTCGTGCCCTCGGGTTGTTCGAAGAAACAACTGCTTGTTTACTCAATCATAAAATATCATACTTCTGGTCTGATTTTCACTAAATTTAGCACACAGATTAACTTTAATGTAAGGACCAGAGCTAAGTCTTTCGAAACGATTCTTGATTCGATTACTTTCAGCAATACGTCAGGAAACAAATTTGTTGGTGGAAGGAAGGATGTGTTATTATAAGTTTTAAAAAAGTAAAATAATCAAATTTATTTCTCAATAAGTATGTACATAGGTACCATACAGAATTTACTGGAAAAAACTAATTTTCTAAATTCTTTCCTTACGTATCGAACGAATGAAATACTTTTTTTTTTTTTTTTTTTAATTAAAAACGTTTTTGCTACTCCCAAAAATAAAAGTCCTATTCATTCCCATGCCAAACTTTCACATGTATTTATCTTTCTCAGCCAAATAATATCCCAGCGAGTCCATTATGTTTGGTATTAATTCGATTATCTAATCGATTTGATCTGCTCGGCGACTTTTCTAAATTTGGAAATGAAGAAAAAAAATTCAGAACATTTTCCCAAATCCAAATGGCAATGAGGATAAACGGAAACGACTTTACAATTTGATAATAGTTGTAAACGTCGATTGTAAGTTTCGATTTTTTGTTTCAGTTGTATCAATTTGCCGAAACCACTTTATAAAAAAGCTTGGTAAAAAAAAAGAAAAAAAAAGGAAAAAGTACTTCAAACAACAAAAGAACCATAAATGGAGAAAATGTTAAAATTGCAAACCTCTCTCGAGGCATTGTATTTGAAAGGGCCGAGTCCATTACGCCAATTTCACATCGTATAAAATTTTAAGTTTTTAAACAAAACGAACATGAATCGAAAATTTTCACCCATTCGGCTGTAAGGTGTACGGGTTTTGGAATACTTCTTTTCCAAGACGTAACAAAAAGGACCTAAGAAGAAAAAATAAACGTTCGCGCAGCAGTACTTCGCTGTAAAACCCAATTTGCCAATTTACGTTAACAATTTGAAAAATAATCCTGAATTCCAAATGCGTGAAAATGTTGCGAAAAACTATCGATAGTTATTGATATCCAACACGTACATCGATCTATCGATATTTCATCGTCACTGTTTGCGGCAAAATATTTGAAATAACGTCTTGCACGGTAAATACGGAAAATATGCTGCAAGCAAAATAATAGTCCATTTGATTTTCTACAGCTATTGTTTTTGTTTTGTTTGAAATTTTCATGGAAACCATTGAATCAGTAAGCAACCAACTGCTATCAAACTTGGTCGTAGGTATATAAAAAATACATTTCGTGAAAATTTTAGCCATGTCTATTTTATAGTTCCTTCAAAATTCTGAAAAAACCACTTTTTCAACAAATTTTTCTTTTCTAGTTTGCTCGAAAACTGCTTAATTGTTAAATACCACACATCCGTCAAAGTTATACACATTTGTAAGTACAATGTATCGTAAAAATTTCAGTCCAATCCCTTTTGTACTTTCTTAAAAATCCTGGAAAAACCATCTTTTCAGTTATTTTTAGTTTTTCAATTTTCTCCAAAAGTACTGAACCATTAGCTCCAAATATTCTTTAAACCTCATTCTATAATTATGACGACTATATTTCGCAAATATTTTAGTACTATTCACTCGTAATTTTTCTCAAAATCGTGAACATAAAGTTTGGCTGATACATAAAACTATAATAAACGTAAAACCAAACATAAATTACTAACGTAAAATTATTTTCTAAATTCTATGCGCATGCGTCAATTATAAATGTTTCGTTGTTTCTATCGAAATAACGAATTGATCAGCTGAGCTATAGAGAGGAAATTTGGGCCCGGGGAGAAAATATTTCTGACCCCTTTAAAAATATAAATTACATCTACGTATAGATGCAGTATCCAGGATTTATCTGTGAAGGGATACTGGGGAAGCTTATTTCACAATTTGAGAAAATGAAAAAAATTTTTTAATGGTTTTTCAGTAAATTTTCCATAAAACTTTTTTGAGAATATCGGACCTATAAAGATTCCAGGCCTGGAGGGAATCTCATTCCCTCTCTCACTAAGCCTATTGATCAGTGTTACCTATCCAGCACAAGTCAAAGTGCCACAAAATAGCACTTCACGGCTTATATAATATACATACATATATACTTACATACATAAATCACTACAATAAAGGTACAAGCCATTGATTGGTTTGTTAAAATTATTTAACAAAATTATTTCCTGATATTATTTTGCAAATTATTTCCTCATATTCGATGCGCATGCGCCACTACAAACACAGCCACACAAAGACACGAACAAAAAATGTTCGTTGCTTCTTCCAAAACAACAAATTCTACAATGTTACCTATAGGTATGCCAGAAAAAATCCAGGACTGGTATAAGCCAAAGCGTTTCTCAGGGCTTATATAATTATACGCACATAGGCATTAGGAGCACAAAAGTCACTTAGGAAGCCTGAATTCGGGTTTTGAAAAATTATGGTGTATAAATTTCTCTGATGAATGTCTACAGAATTGACCCAGTTTACTTAAAAGTGCTGATATTTGCAATCTTCTTGCATGATTATTGCTCCGGGGCTTCCTATTGTCCATGGTATGTAATAGACTTCATAATGCCTCGTGGTATGTTGGTATATACGTCGGAGTCAAAATCAAAATTTAGTAAAATTTACGAATTTTCTGTTAGAAAGAAAAATTTTTCAATAAAGAGTGTAAATTTTTTTGGTTTCCATTCATTTATTGTATTAACGTTTTCCCCAAAAATTAACCTTTGACCATTTAGTGCTAAATAACTAGGTAAACATGAAAATCTGTAGCAACATTATTGTTTTAAAACCTTAAATGGGCATAGACTTGACTTTATTTCATTGGATTCGCAGCAAGGTCTTAGATAGCTTCAAATTCACAGCACCAATAAACTGTAACCAAAAAAAAAGACCTACTGCACATATTGTGCAGAAAATCTATGCTCATTTGCAGGTTTTGTGATTATGGCATTTTTGATTAACACTGGTTAGATAGGGATACCGGGCATCCAGGACTAAATAATCGAGGAAATTAACTCAGTCAAAATTGATAATCATCTGTTAATATCAATAATACAAAAATTTACATTAATTCCTAGGCAAATGCATAAAAACCACAAATGCAATTACTGTAATTCGCCGAATTATACTATTAAACTGAAATAATTTAGTCGATTACTTGAAAAATTTATGACATTAACTGCTTTAGTCTTTGGGTAAAATGGGAGGTTACTTGAGGTGAATTAATTTTTCTTTGAAAATGAAATTCATATTATGCCTTTAGGCTCAGTGGGAGGTTAGGTAACCTGAAATTTTTTTTAAACGAAATTTACATTATGTACCTCAAGGTACAGTGGAAATAAATAAACTGAATTTACCATTATTTATATTTTTGACTGGACATTTTGTATATAAATCCCTAAGGTGGAGATTTCAGTTTTTTTTTTCGCCATAGATATTTGCAAAAATGACTAAAACTGTTTAGTCATTATCGATTGTCCATTAATTTTTTTCACATAAAAATAATAACGTTTCAAAAAATGTGATTTTGTATGTTATTTTTGTTTTTGCCTAGTTATTTTTGTAAATTTGTGGTATGCGACACTGAGTGGCAAAATCCACCTAGTACACACCAACATATAGCCCAAAAACACTTCTCTATGATAAATAAGGGCATTCGCCTGCAATGAGGCGAATGTAAAATTACCTGGTTGTGACATGCTCAGCCAGCCATTGTCCGTTTTACCACTTTAAACCATGCATAATTTATGAAAAAACCAAATTTAGCTGAGTGAGATTGTTAAGTGGGAATTACCGAGTGGGAATCATTAGTAGAAAATTGACCCAAAAAGGTCACCGATTGGGAATCAGAATTGGGCCAAATGCCCGAGAGTATAAAAAATCGAGCCATGTTAATAAACATCGAATGTATTAATAAAAATTTAACAGACATAAAAATATTTGTACTGAGTAGTACGATGGTCAAACGCTGGTTGACAGAGCAGGAAAATCATATAATATATTACAGAGTGCTTCTCTGTTCCGTCAAATGAAAAAAAAGGAGAGAGGGAAGACAGAATAAGTTTTAGAATATAATAATAATATACGGTACATATAATAGAGACACGCTGTACCAGCCACCGAGTGGGGGCTACGAGTGTAGAGGTAAAGGGTAAGTGAATTTGGAGGGAAGAAAAAGATCGAAAGAGGAAGAAAATTTGTACGAGGGCAAGCCGTATCTGTCAAATTCAGTCATTTTCAATATTGACTGATTCACGTTTTTGCTAGGTCATTTTATGTAAACAAATGAAAACTCTAGCTCAGCAATATTTCGCTGTCCTCATTAAAAAAAAAAAAAAATTAAAACCTAAATTAATTCAACGATGCAGAAAAAACGAGTGTATCTTCTTACACCGTAAACAAGAAAAAGATACTCCATGCATCACAGTCGACTTTCTTTCCTCCTGTAATTTTTTATTTGTGTTTTACATTTTAGTCGGAAACTACTTAACAAATAGGTAAAAAATTCCTGTCAGACCTGATCTTATATGAAGAATAATTTCATGAAAATTTCAGTTCCATTTCTTTCATAACTGTTTCAAAACTGTGAATAAAATTTTTTCCTAGAAATTATTTGTTCTCTAGTTTTCTCAAAAACTACTTAACCAACTGTCACCAAACTTCTTTCAAACCTGTTCCCATATAAAGATTACTTTTCACAAAATTTTCAACCCTACTCCTTTGGCAGTTGGCTCAATATCGTGAACCAAACATTTTCTACAGCAATATTTTCTTTTCCAGCTTTCTCACAAACTTATGAATGAATAAACACCAAACTCTTGTTTGATTTGCACTAGAATAAGGAAAATCTATGGTAAAATTTTCAGTCCAATCTCTGTGGTAGTTTTTTCAAACCTTGGAATAACCACTTTTCCAGGAATTTGTTATTTTTCAGTTTTTTCAGAAACTACTGGACCAATAAGAATCAAACTTCATTCAGATCTCATCCTGTATGAGCACTACTTTTTGTGAAAATTTAAACCATATTATTTTTACAATTTTCTCAATACTGTTAACCAAAAATTTAAGCAATGGATACATACATACATATTGTGGTATGCCAAAGGGGGCAAATTTGGTAATCCCCTTACAGTACTGACAACATTTTCAACTCGATGAAACATTCACTAAGGAACCAAAGTTAACCACCACACTAGATGATGCCCATAGAATCAGCATCACCCAACCCACATAGCCTGCCAGGAATTTGTTAGACTCGAATTCATACCATGCTGATCAAGATCGCAAACCTTGGCTATGTACCTTGGATTTTACTTACATCATAAAGTCATTAATTCCCGGCTGTACCTAGATCAAACACCATCAGTGACTATTGCCACTGAAGAAAATTTAACTAGCCTTTATTGAAATACTACACAATGTATTATAATATTGGAAACACATTATTAGAAGAACACATAAAAATGAGGTAACAAAAAGTGTTCCTGTCTGTAAGAACAGAGCAAAATGTATGAGACAAGAAACAATGAACAATCAGTATGTGAAATGAATTCAGAAAGCTTGCTGGTCTAATAAAAAGGAGAAAGAAAAAGAAAAAACTAGTTTTTAATAAAGTGGAAAGGTGAATTTATTATCACACATGCATCTAGGAAGATACCAAGGGATTGGTGTAAAGGGAAAGCCAAAATAAAAAATGAAAAAACGAATAGCGAAGGTATTACTGGTTGTATACCTATAGGTACATTTCAGAACATGGTCTTTAATTTTGAATTTAGATTTTTATTTTAGTTTACCTGATGGCCATATGCGTCAATATTATATTATATAATTATGTGTACTTAAAATTCAAAATAGTGTCATTAGTTGTCTTTTGTCATGGAACGAAAAATTTCATCATCCCCGTCATTAACCATTTCGGAGGTTAATTTTAAGGCTCCGTTTTACAAGTAGGTAAACTGAGTAAAAACGCAAATTTGGAAAATGTGCGTCAAATAAAACCTTGTAGCATCAAATGAGTATAGTAGAAAGGAAGTAAAGGCCAAGAATGTTAAAAAATATAATAAAAAAGAGGGGGAAAAGAAAGAAAATACGTTCATTCGTACGCTGATGAAAGAAACGGGGAAAAAGAACGAGAATGGCAGAGGGATGCGGGTGGAGGTTAAAAATTCTACTTTAATAATATTTTGAAGTGCAAGAGAGCGAGAATGCCGATTGAGAAAAGAGGTTTAGGGGAGAAAAAAAAAAACACACCTCTAAAATAGTCGATCTATGATGGCGTCTGAAAATTATTCGTATCAGGTTTATACGTGCGGTATACGAAGCACGAACAGACCATTTCGAAGTGTGTTCAGCAGGTAATATTCGCCACTTTAGGAAGCAAAAAGAAAGAAGAGGACAAGAAACGACGAAAGCAAAAAAAAACAAAAAAAAAACAACATATAGAAGAAAATTATAGAAACCATTCGTATAAATTGAAAGTACGTGGTTTCCTCTTATCTTTTTGAAGGGTCTACACGCGAGTCCTAGCGAGTGCGAATTAATAAAGTCTACTCGCAGGCTGATTCTATATTTGGGTTTAGTGAATTTCTGTCTGTGACTGTTATATCTGGCTAGGTGAATTTTGAATTTACTTACAACGTTAATTTTATTGTAAACATGATTTTTATAAACATCGGTGACTTCCTGGCTGTGTACTCGTATTTTACACGCTGAAATCAACTTTATTCATAAGTGCCTTCACAGAAAATATTAATGAAATTTATTTGGAAAATTTTGATCGAAAGGTTACGTCTATGCAACAGGTGGTGTATCTCTTTTGTGGTTTTAAAGACCTTGCCGAAAAAACATGCAGAAATGTGGGCACAAATATGCAGGATTTTCGAGAAAGCTCGGGTCCATTACCAGGTATTTCAGCATCACAATTTGAGGTCCAAATACTTGGAGGCATTCAAGAGATAATGTGTGTAAGTAATATTAAAATAGTCGAGTGGGGTAATATCGATAGTGAAATCGATAATTAAGCAATACAATATTATGAATGTTAGTAAGGAGGTTGACAGTATGTATGTAGTATATTAATAAGGCTGAGAGTTGGACTTAGTATACAAATTTGAAACAGTAATCAACCAATACAATTTAGTGCATGCAAATGAAAACGGTTCAAGTGACACATACGTCCTTTTTTGTTCATCGATCGAAATGATGTAGTATTTAATAAAACAAAAACTATAGCACAGAAAGCAACATTAGAAAATATTGATTTTTCTAACCAAAAAAAAAAAAACAACTTAATATGTGGAATACTTTACGTCGTGGAAGATATTTGCACAACAGAAGGTTTTCTGAAGTTTTTTGAGTTCACCACAGATCATAAACAAGGTATGGGGGAGCCAAGACCTTGGCAAAAACTGGCAATTTTGTAGCCAATTTTATGGCCTTATATACGGCTCTTTACATGCACACATAGACACATATGTAAGGAATACATATTTGTGTGACGACTTATTTCAATGTATTTTATCATTGCCATGGCAATGGGGAAAATACGGCACATGCACTGATAAGCTGGATCATGACATCATCTGAAATATTAACTATCAGTTTGTCATGCTTTGGATGTTGCGTCATATTTGCATAAGTTGGCAAGTAAGTATAAACAAATATACAATGTTTTTAATGTGCAGGGCACAAAATTAGTCATCTTACAATGTTGACTGTTGTCAAGAGGTCAAGCCTCTAACCTCTTACGAGTAGTCTAATCTCTACAAAATATATAAATAAATACATTAAAAAAATTAAAGAATTGAAATTATCTTGCACCATTGTGAATAAAAATTACTTTTAAAATTAAATGTCAAAAAAATTCATAATGAATTCAATAGTTCGATCAATATATCAAAAATATATTTTGCAAATAGATCATTTAAGTGGGTTTAAAATAATTATTTTCCAATTTGTTGGAATATAATATAATTTGGTGAAATTAAATTAAAAAATTATATTAAAAAATTAAAATTATTTAGAAGAATGGTGGGTAAATACCTATAATGTTCAAAATAAAGTGTCAGAGAAATTGTTTATGAAGTGAAGTATGAAATTTTTTAGGAAGTTATAAAATATATACGCTAGTTATCAATAATTGTTGCTCAGCAAACTAATTGAAATCAAGCCTACTTTCGACAAGCTTTCTTGGTTCATCTGACCATTACATAAATATATTCTTTTCTTAGCAATAGTTCAATATGTTTTCAAATCACCTGTACACATGAACCATTAAGTTATTTGAATCAAAATTTTGCAGAATGATATAATATTATAATACGTTCAACGTTTGTACCAAAATTGTTGACACTATTGATTGAAAATTACGCATTTTATGAACATTTAGGCTTCTAAAAAGAAACATGATAGGATGTAATAGATGAATAATGGGGCCAATTTGAACCAAAAATAATAGGATTTGTTCTTGTATAGATCTGAATGAGTGTACCGTTTCAGGCTATCCAATAAAAATTTCGACTTAGGTATATCGCGTTCAACAGAAGTGCATAATTATAATATATTACCATCATTATTTTTTTCTCATTAAAATTGCTTAATAATTATTTCCTTGATTTCTAATCATTAATTATAAAAAATATCTTCCTTAAGAAGGTTTGAAAGTGAGTTTACATGACTTGGGAAATGCTCACTCGCTTTGCTCATTTCGCAAACTTGCCCTCGCATGTAATTCCTTACTTTCAAACCTGGTGTGTAATAATCTATTTTTTGGAGGAGCCTGAGTTTGCAAGACGCATCTAGCAAGCCAAAGACAAGGGTTGTAAACAGGTAAGGAAAAAATAGTACATTTCATAGCAAGAGCGCAAAGTGAGTGATCCTGGACAAATTATGATTTGCGACAAGAGGGGTAGGTGAGTGTTGTAAATCATAGAAGTCATGGTCGCTCACCTTGTGCTCGAGTTGCAAACATACGCTTGACTGATCAAGGAAGGTGTCTAATTTGTTGGAAGGAGAAGCCAAACAGTTTTGCTGTGGGAGAAAATATTTGTTTTTGTCCCACTATTGACATTTGCTGACCATAAAAAATTTTGGATCCCTGGTTGGAAATTTTATGTTTTAGGCCTTGAAAACAAATACTTGACCGTGCATTTTGCAACAAGTATTGCCAAAAAATAATTCTCCCCTTGGTGTACACCCTACTTTATACACCAACTTTACAGTTGACCCAATGAAAAAATTGGAATAACCTTTTTTTAGGGAAATTTATAGCCTTTATTTTCATGTAGATTTATTTATTCTGCAAAATTGAAAGGGAAAATGTTTTTGTGAATAAATGGCTTTTAGTTTTCTTTTAATATTTTCACTCGCTACTAACACAATATAACTTTGTTTTAAGTAAAATCTGATAATGAAAATTAATTTGTTGTTTAAAAATATGGGGGTTTATTATTGAAAATTGTTTTCCACAATTGTTAGTTCTTTAAATAAACAACAATTTAAGTGTCGGAAATTTTTCCATTAATTATCTATTTTGTATTCTTTAATTATGAAGAAGTCATTAACGACAAAAAAGTAAATCATACTTACATAGTAAATTTGAGAAAATTTTCTCTTCTTTCCAGTGATACCAACCTTAGCCTTCTACCTTCAATAGCAGCTGAGAAACCATCGAGTGAAAGACAATAGATTTTTCTCAAAATAAATATGTTGTTATTACAAACAAGATTTTCGTAATTTTTTATTGATAACACTGATTTTTTTGGTCCTAGTACCAAAAAGTATACTTTTCAAACCTGTTACAAAGTTTCAAAAGTGAATGGTTACATGTAGGGGAAGTTGTCAAAATGAGCGTAGCGAGTGAACAATTCCCAAGTCATGTAAACTCACTTTCAAACCTTATTGAGAAAGATATTTTATATAATTAATGATCAAAAAGCAGTGAAATGTTAAACTTCCATCGCAATAATAAGTCTTTCATGAAAATTTTAAAAAAACTGAACAAAATATCAACCTCCACATTGTGGTAGATTTAACGTTTCATTCAGAATGTGGCACTTCTACCTCGATGAAAAGTGAACGTGCTTGCATGTTAACAGATGCGTCACGTTTTTACATGGAGACGCATTCACTTTGCATCGAGGTTATATTCATCAATGATAGGAGCTATTTTTCACTCCAAAATAACAACGTAGGGGTGTTGCCTTTCTGATCATGTATTACCTAAAATAATTAAACGGGTTCATTTCTTCGAATTTTTCGATCCTACTGCCAAAAATAGTCCTCGAATTCAAAAAAATAAATTTTCAATCTTAACATGACAGAAAACGTGCTATTATGGACCGGAGGTGCATAAAATGTTTTGAAATGAAAATTCAAATTTTCTAATCAATGTGGGAGGTAGAGTACAGAAAATTTACGTGAGGCTTAGCCCAAGACCATAATATTCTGGGTTCTGGTCTTCCAATGTTAGTTTTTCGTCTCGGTCTCACCATTTTATTAAAAGTTTTTTGTATTATAAAGTGGCTAAATAAACGTACCTGCTATCCGCGTCCCTCCCAAATATAATATTAATTCAAAGAATCTCATAATACCCATAAATCATAAAATTAGAAGTATCAAAAAATTGAACTTAAAATATTGGAGATTGTTTTTAAGTGCGTACCCATCGACATTACGAGTATTTTGCAATTTTTCAAACTATTTTTGTTTTTCATTTTGGATCTTGGCTTTGCTCTTTCTGCGAGACCAAAAACCAATTATTCTGCTCAGCAGTAAATAATAACGAAAAAAAAAAAAAAAATGAGCCTTAATTATTTTACTGGTTAAAAACGAAAAATATATAGGTAATTATAGCTGTACCTACTACCTGCATAGTCACGTAAATTCTCGATTTTTTTTCTACATTTTGTTTTGGTGGGTAAAGATGAGGGCTTTTTTAACCTTTTCGATTACACAACTTATTTTCTCCACATTTTTGTTAATATTAGCCTATATTAATTAAAATTAAAAAAAAAAAAGGGGCAAAAAATGGTTTCTACTTTGAAAATTTTATTGAAGTTTAATGAAATTTTGGTTTTTAGTCAGACTTATACTTCAGCTTTTCTATCTCGTTCTATCAAACGTCTTAATTAGCGTCAAAAATTATTTTTTGAAAAAAAAAAGTTTATTTTTTTTTGTTGCTTGTCCATTTTTGCTTGCGGTATTTTTTTTCTTCTTCGTTCTCAGTTTTTCACTCACCGATATGAAAAATGAATACCGGTACTGACTTTTTTGTTTTACGATAAATAATACGAGACCGCGTAATATTAATTGGTATGTACTACGTTAAATTTTAAGGGGCTTATGTTAAAAATTTTGTTTAGACGAAAGTTTTTCAACGGTAGTTTCCTTCGTTTTTCTTTTCTTTTTTTTTTTTTTTTCTATTTTTACCCTCGGATTAAAGTTTTTAGACGCTGTTTACGTGAGTGAAAAAATTAATTAAAAATGAAACAAGTTTTTCATGGGTTTTTTCATTTTTTGTTTCGTTCTGCTCTTTTGTTTGTTCTTATTTTTTCGCCACTAAATTCAGGATCGACTGTTGCGATTTTTTTTTTTTTCTTGCCTTAAATTCGGAGATTTAATTTTTCTTCTGGATGATTTTTTTTCTCTTTGATGGTGTTGATAATACGCACGTCTAATAAACATCGACGCCTTCTTTGTTTAAGGAGACATTATCTGTACCGGCAACGTGACGTTGAAGTACATAATGAGAAGTGAATAGTATTTTCGTATGGTTTTTAAGTCGAGAAATTATTCACTAATGACAGCAATTCTTATCATGAGATTATTAAATTTATACCAGATAGCAACAAGGTGCCTATAGTGATTCTTGGTTAATATAGATCGATAGGAGGGATTAATTTTTCGTTTAGTCATATTCTGCATTGTATTCATCAACATTGATAGATAAAAATTTAGTCCTACAGACTTCTTAATAACTTATTTTTGTGTTCCTAGTTTCTACCAACAATGTACTGGGTAGCCTAATTGAGAATCAAAATTGTAACTTTGCAGGTATGCTATGTATTACCTATAGGCTGATAAATTATGTGTGTTATAGCGTGTAAGATCTAATTTAACCTTTTTAAGTAGGTTTTCTACGAAAATCTACTTATTAATTTTGCGCTCATGGAAGAACTCAAGAGAAGGAGTGAGTACGTTTTTCGTTTCATGATCGAAGGAACATTTTGGTGCCATTTTTGAAAATTTATATGTATTTATATATGAATGTATGTATGCATGTATATATGTATGCATATAAATGTATGTATGTATGTATGTATGTCCAATTCTTGTTAACAAGATAAAGGGCATAATTTTTGTTCGATGGTTAGGAAATTGGTCCAAAGATTCGTATTAGGTCAAGGATAAGACCATTTAAATTTAGGGAAAATTGGTTTCACGGTACGTCAGGGGTGGCGATTATGTCGCAGTTTTGCCAGTTTTATAGCTCTAAAAAACGTAATTTCGAAATAATAATCACGATATTTGGTACAGACATTGATTTAAATCTATTCTAATACCTCTCCAAATTTGGTTGCAATTGATTTTATGGTTTATGCCCTGGGGCTGTTGGAGTGGCTAATTTTCGATGTTGAAATTCTTATCCAATAGTCACGAAAGTCGGTACAAACAGCACATTTGACATAAGGGCAAGCTCTATTGATTTTGGTCTTAATTGGCCAATTTGTTACCAAGTTATAAGTCATTCAGTGTGATTTTCTCTATTTTACTCTTCCGATAACAACCCTACAAAATCCATTTTTCAAGCTTGAAACGGAAAAGTTTTTTTTTTTAGCCCCAGGAAAGTATAATTACTTCAAAAAGTAAATTTCATCCCTCCTCCCATCCAAGTTGTTTTGCAGATTCAAACCCTATACTCCTGAATTACCAGAATTCTGTCTTTGAGTTTAACCAACTAGGCTATAGTTTGTACTGATTATGTTGAAGAGTTTCAACGTGATTGGCATTGTTCAAATTTGTTTGTTGTGAAATTCAGTTTGTGATATGCTATGTTCTGATACAGTTGTCTTTCTACTCCATGGACAAAATTCATAATTCTTTCTCTCAAAAACCTACTTTTTCTAGCGAGTCTTCCTGCGCTAGAGTTCTTTATTTATTGTTTATTATTACTTTTCCTGTTTTGCATTCGCGTGTAATAGCGGAGGTAGGTACCTACTGGCTACTGCTGGCTATCTACATACATGGACCACCGTCTTTTTCTTTCTTCTTAAACTATGCCTACATAGCCAGCAGTAAGCAGCAGAAGCAAAATATTTCGTTAGTGCTGTTAGGTGTTGACAGCAAATTAGTCTAAATTACACTGATAAGAAGTTGCCATTGCTACTTGATGTTAGCTATGCAGGTATGGCATAAAACTCTTGCCTTTTTTTTTTTTTTTTTTTCAAGGGATATGGACTTTTACTAGGTAGCCTCGATTGTGAGTATTACGAGGATTTTTCTTTGCCTACATGTGACGTATTTCATGCACACTCGCCCACATAAAACTGACTGAACATGAAATAGAATAATATTTTATGTATTTAGCTTCCTACGTGTGATTTCATTTTACTCACACTAGCACACTAATGAAATGATCAAGGATATTATGTTGTGACCAAATTGTGTATATACCTTGGTTTTTTTGTTTTGACACTTCTGTTCTTGATATCATTGTCTTGACATGGTTGCTTTTTCACTCGTCGTAATTTTTGTCCTATTTCTTGATTTCCTTTAAAATGGAATCAGTTGCTTTAAACTTTGTCTTTTCTTGAAAGTTATTTTTACTAAATCATGGTCCAATTTCGTTGTATTTACCCTTTAAAGTATATTGGTATCTCCTCTTTCTACTGGTCCACGTGTGCAATTGATTTAATACTTTCTTTAATTAACATGTGTTTGGGTTCCTAATTGTGTAATACATTTTGTCATGCTCTTATTGTTTTCTTGTATGTATTTCCCAAATATTGGTTAGTTCTTTCTTTGAGCTTTTTATTGTGTAAGTAATGTGTGTGCTTGGTCCTCATTCAATTTGATTACTCTGATCATAAAATACAGCACATGTCCATACCTAACTTGCTTTCTTCTGACTTTGACTTTTGACCATTTATGTTACTGTGTCTGCATTTTTTAACAAGACTGTTAAAATCATCTCATACCGTCTATTTACAGACCAAGCATATTGGTAGGTCACTATGCACCTAGTAATAATCCAAATATTTTTTCATACATTTATTTTTGGCCAAATTATTGGACCAAATTTGATAATTCTGTTATCAGTGGCGGTAACTGAAGTTAATGATTATGGTTTCTGAAAGAGAGCTAATCATACTAGTTAGTGTTCATACTCAGTTGTAGTAGTCGGCTATTTCAGTTAGCAGCTATGATTGTTAACAGTGATCAGAGATCAGATTACCATTCATTTTCAAACATTTAAAATCACTAAAGCCATTTTCATAACAAATAAATTTCTGGAAAATTATGGGAAATAATGGTACTTGAAAATCAAACAGCCATCAATTCTATGAAGATAACTTTACAGACTTCTTTCAATTTATTTTATTTTTATTAAATTTTGGGTTCTTTTACTTTGTTGTTTCAGTAGACTTACATAGGTACTTAATAACAGTTATAACCACAGATTATAATAAAAAATGATTGCTCCTTAGGGGCAAGGTAATCACTTAGTTATTGAATATTCATTTGTTCACTTTTTTGAGTGGAGGGGGTTGAAATTTCATTTCTCTTGAAAATACTGAAAAAATTATAGGCGTAACATTGCTAAAATATTTATTGGTGTTCGACGCAATAAACATTTGATATAATTATGTGACTGTAATTATCTCTAAGAATTTGGAAATTAATAAATATGTTTCTGGTTTTCAGGTCAATGCGTTAATTATCAAGAATTTTAAACTTTTGCGATCCTAATGAAACACCCAATAATTGAAATGAATAAAGACTGAAAGACATGAAAGAAAAATACGAGCCTTTCAGGAAGAAGGTAGGCAATAAAAATGTCAAACTCCACTTCTTTTCTCCCGGGAAGAATATATGTATACCAAAATTAACGGAAAACCATTGAAACTTGGAAAACCGTATGAACTCATGTAACAATTTTGAATCACCTCTTCGGATTTGGAAGAAAATAAAATTCTTCTCAAATAATTAGGTATTACAAAAAATGCATAAAAATATTCTACTGAGTACTTATCTAAACAATTTATACATCCTGAAATCGCGACTTTGCAACATGACAGTGTCTTTGAACACGTTAAAGAATATGAGAACCGGCTAAAAATAAAATAAGAAGGTTAAATTTTCTTGAGACGTAGCTTTGAGATGTCTTCACGATAACGTATAAAAATAAAAAAATAAATGAATAGAGTGAGTAAGAAAAATTCGTTTCGAAAATTCTTACGGATCCATAATTTCCTTTACACACACTTTGTCCCTTTTTCTTTTTCAAGTTATTCGTTTAAAATTTCATTTTCAAGTTAAAATACGAGTTATACAGCATTTTAATAATGTTCTCTTTGTACGAGTCCCAAACATACGACCCTCATTCGCAAAATAATATTATATTTTTAAATATAAGCAACGTATTTACACCGAGAAAGTTTAAAAAAAAAAAATAAATATAATATATATACGTAGTAAGAATCGTTTGATGCAATCAAACGAGAAAAGACTCGAATGTGCCTCTTCGAATATGATTTTAAAAGGGTCTTATCCCTCAAAATGAAGCTAATGAAATTTCCTAACTCTTGATTCGATGAAAATGTAGGCTTTACTACCCTATGTGAACGAGAAAAAGTGAATGAATGAGAGGAGGAAAAAAAAAAAGCGAATAAAAATAAATACCTACGAAAATAGCTTGATTAAAAAACCAACGAGAATGGAGGCAGTGAGAGCGAGAAAAAAGGAAAAGAAAAATGGGAAAAATGAAAGTTTTCAAGGAAGAGATAATATAATATATTATGTCGAATATTTTCTTTTTACCGAAAGTTACATGTGTTGCTCGCCGTTACCTGTCAATCCTAAGTGAAGGATTATGGGGCAGGTTAATGCGGTCGTATATTTTAGTATTTTAGCGAGCAGCCGGGCAGATGAGAAGTGCAAAGGAGACGGACAAGCAGACTGTAAACCCGACACAAAGGTCGAATAAATTATGCATAAATAGTAGCCACTCAGCCAGTCGGCTTAGAAATTATCGGTTTTTGCTACTCGTACACGTGTAGGTACTCGTAAATGGAAATCTCAAACAGAGGATAACCGTGAGAGCTAATGAAATCTTGGATTTGGTTCAATTCTCTTTGCGCAAAAGTTCGTTTTTCTTTGTGTTTGGTTAGAAAATGTGTCCTTATGAAATGGAAAATGGTTACCGAGCAAAGAATCCGGAAAGTATGCAGCAGAACGATCAAAGTTCAAAACTTACCTATTTTCGATGAAAATACCCTTATAAAAGCAAACTGAATGCACCTGCTTGATACAATGTGAAGTATACATTTGGTAGGTAAGTAGGTGCATTACCTTGACTGCAAGTTTGTACGCTGAGAACCATTGTGACTTTAAATTCTGTTCTCGGTCATAAATGTTGGCAGAGAACGCATGTGCGGTATGCGTTAAAGTAATTTCCACGCACATCTCGAGAATTAGCTCCTCTGTGTACACCATAGGTAGCTTCCTATAAGATACACGGCTCAAAAATGGCGCTGAGATTTATAACAACATGAAAAGCAAAATTCACCACTGGAATGTCTTCACCATCCATTTAAAATATCTGATGAATAAATGAAACAATTAAGGGCAACAATAAATTCAAATAAGTCGAGTAAAAATAGTAATATATTTTGCTACTAGAATGCAAAGTGAGCAATTTTCGATGAGTTAAAATTTGCGACACAAGTCGCAGTCAAGTGTTGTAAATCATGCGAGTCAAGGTTGCTGACCTTGCACTCGAGTTGCATACACTATTTTTTGCAATACATACGCATGCGTAATTAGGGAAGGCGTCTGATTGGTTGGAAGGAGGAGCTAAACATTTTTTTTTTGCAGGAACAAATACTTGTTTTGCCCCCTCTATTAACATTTTTTTCTCCCAATAAAAAATTTTTGCTCACTGGTCAGAAATTTTATGTTTTGGGCCTTGAAACTGAATACCTAATCTCGCATTTTGTGACATGTATTGTAAACAAATTACTCTTCTCTAAAACACAAAACTTTTCCCAACAAAGTCCAATGTCCAAAACTGCAAAATAAACGTTTAAGAAAAATAAGAAAAAAGCTCCTAATGTGGGGATTCCAACTGGATAACTCTGAGGTAGAGAGGAATGTCACTACCATGAGGCGTAGCTAGAGCTCTGATAGCTATGCACAGGCATGCTTATCTGTCATTCTCTTCCCAACCATATTTAGTCAGGAGAGCTATTCCACTAATTGTTTATGTTATTTATTCCCTTTATGCAGAGACATATAGCTAAAGAGATCTCCAACAATTTGATCAAAAACATGTCAAAGATGAATGGTTTCGGATCAGGATATTTGTTACAGCGCATGCGACGTGTGGTTCTAATGACGTGAAAATAGACATCCATAAAAATGTCAATTATAAATTTCATGAAATGTGCGCAGTTTTAGACACGCAGAATGTAATACTCCGATGGCTCTGTTTTCATATTTAACATACTTTTGTACCACATCGTACACTATGGGGCATTTGACATCATTTTTAGCTGTATATCTTTACCTTTATTCCCTTTAAGCAATGCGTAAAGGCATCAACATATTCTCGTAGAAGTGTTTGTATAAGGTGAAAGGAGGGACGTTGATTAAGCTCTTTATACAAAGTTTTAGGGGTCCCAAATGGCGTAAATGGTGGAAAAATGTGTTTGTTATGTTTTCCAATGTATAGTGAATGTTTATTCTGAAGTTGTACATGTTTTACTTAACTCAACTAAACAATGTTTTTTTGGCTTTCAGAATATGTTGCAAACATTTGTTTACATCATTTACGTCAATTCAGTTTGCTGAACCAATTCAATCCAGGTAAAATATTGGTGGAATAGCTACCCTGTATCATATTAATTTTCTATATAATTATGAGATTCTGAATTGTTTTGGATAGTTTTGTCTCAATTGATTTCTATAATACATACGTATTCGAGTTTAAATAATCATTACGAATGATAAAAATTTCAAATTTCTATCACAAAAATGTCACTTTAGCCTCGCTTTACTTAAACTTCTCTTAAAAATGACTTTTAGCACAATTTAGTATTTAAGAGTGTAGTAACTTTTTATTTTTACATTAGAACGCTCATAAGAGATACAAAGTTCCCACATTTCTAAGTAAGAAATTGTGTAAGAAACGTTTTTAATGTGAAATTTAAGCGAAGGGAGGTTAAAGTGACGTTTGTGAATATGGGTCTATGAGACTACTTCAGAAGTAATAAAATTTCATTAAAAAAAAAAAAAATTATAAAATTTAAGCAATATAATGCAAAAAACTAGAACAATATTTCTTATTTTGTATTCGAGTGCCTGTATACAATTCAGTCTTCTATCATAAATATAATTAAATATTTCTGGGTAAATTGTATTAATTGTTGGTATCTCAGATGTTTCATATCAAAAGATATGAGTAGTTTTGAAAAGAACTGTTTTACCTATCCGACACAACCAGCAAAAAAACTCGTCTGGGCAGCCATTCTAAATTGCATCGTATCAAACTGTGGCCACAAATTGGTGTGTGTGGCGGGGTTATATCCATTACGTGCAAATTTTCAGGATAAACCCTCCCTTTTTGCAAGGCAAATATTTTTGGAAGAGAGGGTGAATTTCTACTAAATCAGAACCTACGATCGTGAGACGTCTTAACATTTTAAATTTTGAAGGATCATACAATAAGTAGGAAAAGAATAAGTATGTATGGCCAAGTTACATTATGTTACATATATATGTATAGCGAGTGAGTACCGAAGCGACAATTATTCTGCTCTCAATTTGTTAACTTGACCACCACCTACACAAATTGTAATTTTGTATATTCAATTCATGTAATATGCATTCGGCAAAATGAAAAACATTTAACTTGTTTATTTACAGATTGCCTACAGATAGACGGGAGGAACAGGTTTTGACTTTTTCACTGAAGATTTTCATAAAAAAATTCAATTCTTCCTTCTTAGAATTCCTTTCTCAGTCTACTAGCTTAAATTAACGCATTTTTATTTTTTATTGTTAGTTATTTATGGTAGGTAAGATTTCACAACAGCAGGTAAATAAGTACAAGTGTTAAGATCGATTAGAGTTGCTGCGAACGTCACCATAAAAGAAAAGAGAGAGAGAATTAAAATGTTTTGCATAGGTACCTAAAGCTATTAATAGGTACATACCTTTATAGGTGGGTTCATGTTTAAAACAATACATTTTACCAATTATATTTTTCACCTTACATAACGCATGAACTAAAATGAATTCTTTCAACTTGAAGAGAATGTGATTCATAAACCACATCACTACAGGGTTTCGTCCTCTGGAGAGTATCTTAATAAAATGTACTTTTAGAATTTTTCATTTTTTTTCGGTTATCTGCTGTCTGTATCAGTGCTCCGAAGTATTTTTCCTTCAAACAAATTTCCCACTATTTGCTCGACAATTTATTAAAACAAAAAAAGTAGCCACAAATGCGAGTAAAACAACATTTCCCACGATCCTACCTATGTCTAATTTACATAAATACACGTGTCGACTACAGAAAATTTTTGCTTGAAACATTTTTACTATTATGAATTTTATATGCGCAGGGAGAAAGCGGATATTAGCTAAGAAATTTTTTTTGTACTTGAGTCTAATTTGAAACGAATTTCTGCCTTAATTTTGAATTCATTTGGCGTGTATTCTTCTTTCATGTCCATGTTTTTTCATTCCAGACGTAATTTTTTTGTAGGTACCTACTCACAACATTTTATTTTTTATCAGTTTCATACGAGATGTGTATTCCATCAGATAACATTCTCGCAGTTTCTATGGACAAACTGTAATAAGAAAACAAAATCCTGCATATTATCAGTAAGTTCTTTAGATACTTACGAATTTTTAACATTGAATAGATTATGTTCTGCACTAATAAATTTCAAATGACAGTGGGTGAAGTGAGTTGAATCTTTTTTGATTTAACGATCTCGAGAGGTCTGAATCAAAATACACTCCGAATTTTGAAGTACCCAGATACATAACAATATAGGTACCTCATCGAATTATTAAGAATTGAAATTGAGAAGTGAGAAATTATTGGAAGCATTTTTCCGCAATTTTTTCCTTATATGAATAAACCTACCTGCTAGAAACATTATTAGTCAATAAAACGAAAGAAATTCAAATATAAATTATCCTATGACTTAATTTAAAAATATTATAAATTTAATTTGATTGAAATAGTGTACATAAAATCAGACAAATAGGTAGTATATAAGTGTTATAGTCATAGACATGTAGTATACTATATCTCAACCTAAACGGCCAATTTCCCATATTATAACGCGTAGTAATTAAAAGTGGGTCTAAAATGGTTGCCTACCTGCGCCAGACGCTTTTGGCATATTGTTACAAGAAATACACGTAGTTATATGAACAAAAATTTTTTTGGGGGTATTTATTTGCTAAACCATCCATTGAACAAAAAATTTTATAAATGTTGAAAATATTCCCCATTAAATTTTCTACCTACATGATTTCATACTGAATAAATTCCAAAAAATTAATTTAAGTCCATATAACTGCATGTATATTTCCTAAAAAATGCAAAAAGTGTCAGGCGCAAACAGGCAGTAAACATGGAAACGTTTTTTTTCAAAGTTGGCCATCTGGGTATATAGTATACATGTCTATGGTTATAGTATACTCATTTCACCATACGAGCGCTAATTACGCTCGACTTGCAAATGCTATTTTCCACAATAAATGCGCATGCGTAGTTAGAGAAGTTGTCTGATTGTTCGGACGGAAGAGCCAAACATTTTCATTGAAGGATAAAATACTTGTTTTGCTCCTTTATTGACTTTTGCTCTCCCTAAAAAATTTTTGTTTTCTGGCCTGAAATTCTACGTTTTGGACCTTGAAAACAAATACCAGCTAACTGCGCATTGTGCAACATGTATGACGTAAAATATTTTTTGATCCTGGTTTTGGTGGTATTGTTTTTTTGGTCTCTGGTGAATTGAATTCCAAGAAATTTTTGTCAGTTAATTTTATATCCAGTTGAGTACCAGCTACCTTTTTATTGTACTCATTGATTTGAATCCCGTAATTGAAAACACACCTTTTTAGTTGAATCCCTCGTTAAAGAAGCACCCTTTGGGTCAAATTCTGATTGTTAGCAGGTAGACTGTGAAAGAGTAAACAGTTAATATTATAATATTAGTTTGATGGATGAAATTTACTTTGCTGGCCAAGTTTTATCACTAGTTTTTGTACGCACAATTTCCTGTCATTTTATATCTCAGTTTTATCAGTCTTCGAACCAGAAACATACAGTTGGCCATTTTCTGACAACAGTTAATATTTGAAGTTTTTTTTTGAGCTACAATTTTTCAGTCCTGCTGGTGTCTGTGATTATTCTACTGATAATCTAATGAGTATGAAATTTGTCAGTGTTACCTTCGACCTGTTTTCAGATTATGTTTTTGATAACTACATTAATGACGAAACAACTTGTTTCAAATGTTATGAAACACCTAAATGGTACGACGATTCACTAGATGACTATAATATGATATCTACAAAACTTTTGGAAGATGATACAGACAACCTCCACTTGGTATCTCCTGAGTAATGCTAATAAGCAGAAAATACCATTTTGATATAAAAGTTGGTCTCAATTCAATGAGCCAAAAGGGGAGGGTAGAACTCAACTAAATGATTTGAAAAAAGTGGATGGGACTCAACTCAGTGATTTGAAAAATGTGAGAGGGACTTAACTCAGTCATTATAAAAAGGAGGATGAGACTCAGCTCAATGAAAATTTGTTATTTGGAACTCAACTCAACAACTGTGCCTTGGAATTAGAACAACCAATGTCTCAGTAGCACCTTCAGGTATACCAATGTCAAAAATGAATAGAATATTTCAGTGCTGAAATAACCATAGTTGCACAAAGGTTGTGAATTTTAGTACAATTGTCTTATATGAACTGAATATTGTAAAGACTAAAACAACCAATGTGTTTTCTGAAATGAGGAAATGGTATTAATCACATTTGTACAAGATCATGATTTTATTTTCACATTTGCTGTCCCTAGTAACAACAACACACATTATTTTATACAAAATTTACATTTTAAGCACAGTTCAATCATAAAATTTCAGTTTTTATTCAATCTAAATTTCACGTATAAACAACCAGTGTACATTTTTACAAATTTAATGACAAAATAAGAACAGCCAATATCATTAATTCTAGCTCTTATTATTATAAATAAAAAAATAAAAAATAAAATAAATAATAAAGAAGGTACATGTGGTTATGACAATCAAATACAAAAATCTCAGCTCATTCGATACATATAGACTAGAATTATGAAGAAATGAAGTTAGAAGCAAATAGTTTTTCTCAAAACTTGAATTTATGACATTGGTTGTTCTAATTCTAAAACACATTCATTAAACCTTGTTTTTTCTTAAATAATAAAAATGATTGGCAGGTCTACACTTCTGCAGCTTTTCAAAGATGCTGCTCTCAAAACTTGGTGGAATGTTGTTTGTTTTTTTTTATGCGATTGGAATTTCAAAAAACTGAAAATACTTTTATATGGTACATGATCAGAAAGGCTACGTTTACGCTGGTACTTTGCGAGTGAAAAGTCACTCTTATCATTGATAAATATAATCTCGATGAAAACTGAAGGTACCTCCATGTGAAAATATGAAGCATATTTTTACACGGAGGTACGTTCAATTTACTTTGAAGTATTTTCACTTTGATTTCTAAATAAATCCTTAAATGGACAACAATGATGAGGTTAATATTTTGTTCTGTTTTCTATAATTTTTGTAAAAATTCATCATTATGATAGAATTTCAACGTTTTGTCGCTTTCTGACCATTAATTATTTAGAATATCTTTCTCAACAAGGTTCAAAAGTGAGTTTACATGACTCGAGAATTGCTCACTTGCTATGCTCATTCTGCAAACTTTCTCTCACATGTAAACACTCACTTTTGAACATTGGTGTGTAATATACTATTCCAAAGGTATGATATCTACCTCTTTCACGAGTGTTGACTTTCTAAGGAAAATGCCGAAAGAGACAAGGTGTGGAAAAAAAAAAGAGAAAATAGTTGAAAAGTAATGGTAGGTACAGTACTTAACAAAAATGTAAGGGAGTATCAATATAGTTTGTGTATGGTAATGCGATTAGTTTTTCCTTTAGACTAAGTATAAGTAATAATTAAAAAAAAAAGAGAAAAAAAAATGTTTTCATGAACCTAATCATATAAAAATCATTATTTATTGGCAAATGCCGGATAGATACAGGCAAATAGGACAGAGTGATATTTTCTTTGTCACCGTCTCTCAAAAGTAAACCACTATTACGAATAATTACGGTAAGTAGGTATATCCTTATTTTTTCATGAGAGAATCTTCCTTGTTACGTAGGTAACAATGAATATTTCTAATTAATAATTTTTGAACATAGTATTGAAACCCTTAATTCAAATTCATGAAGGTTTTCCAAATTTGTCGTTAGATGGGTGCAAGAAGGGGATTGGTAGTGGTGTTGGTGGTATATTTAAATCTTTAAGATATGTGCAGTAAGTTCGATAATTTTGTCTTTTTTCTGAAATATGCTCTGTGTACTTATTTCAAAGGAGTGTTTTTTTTTTTTTTTCAGTTTCTTTGGCTCCTTCCTATCACAGGGAGATATTCTACTCCCCAGTACCTGCGGAATAAAGCAGAAGTGGAAACCGATCGAGCTAGTGCGAGAAGCAAAATGGGAGCAAGTACCCAGCAAACTCCAGTTGCACTACATATGCCATTAATGCTGCCAGTTGACTAGTTTCTGGTATACAAAGTAGTAGGTGTGTTCGATCGCCTGATTATCTGGACAGATTCGGTACAGATGCAGTGAAATTAAAGAAAAATTATAGAAAATTGTTAGGGCGAGTGCAGATTATATAAAGAATTATGTTTGAGCCGTACTTTTAAAAATTATGGAACTCTCAATTTCACTGAAATATTACAGATGATCGATAGGAAATGGAATTTTGCAGACTGGTAGGAGTTGTTGCTTGTTTGGTAGTCTGGTTTCTCTTATCAGTTTCATTTTCAACTTATTGCTAAATTTTATTTATTTTTAGTATCATTGTATTGGATTTTGATTTATTCAGTCATCAGTGATTTTGTCAATTTTATTTATTTATTTTTATTGTTTCTTTTGAACTTATTAATAATTTGATGTGATGGCTGAAAGTTTGATGGAAAGTAAACCATAAAAATTTACCTAAAATAATTATTGTAGTTTGTAAAAGTGAGGATGATATTGAAATTTTTACGTTTTTGATAAGAACGTACCCGAATTGATAAAAAAAAAGTAAACAACTGACTGACCTTGATATTTACAATGAGTAGGTATGTAACTGTGAAAAATACAGAGTCGAGAATCTGTAAATTGCAGAAAAACGGATTCGCTGAAACACACCCAGTGTGTGGTGAACCTTGCAGTAGCAAAATGTGCCAAGAGATCGTGTTAGCCACTGCTCTTGATCACGCTGGAAGTCACCAATATGGAGTCTGCTGATATGAATATTCGAACGAGCGATTATTGTCACGTCTGACTTGCGTCCAAAGAGGACGTCCAACACTTGGCCTACATAACGAACACTTGTCTGTAACTTCGTTTCAATAAAAATTTGAGTCATTAAATAAAAATGAAAACAAACTTCGTCCTCTGAACAGCGGAAATCATGGATACCAAGTCCAGCTATACAGTGCTCTGATTGAGTCGAATTTCTCCAGCAAAATGTACGTCTGCAACGATGTATCGGAATAAGGTAGGCCGGAAAGTAGCGTTACAAACGAATAATATTCGAATTCAATGGAGAACCAAAAAAATGAAATAGGTCTGTATTTTGAAATTTTACAACTTTTTTCTAGCAATTATTTTTTCTTCTCGTTTGGCGCCTTCATTCGACGCACACACATAGCGATATTTTTTTAAATGGAATATCAAACAAATTCTCACTGTTTTTCCTCGTCTGAGTCAGTTTAGAAAGAAAGAAAAATTGGCGAAGCGAAAAGAAACAGGCAGAAAAAAAGAAGAAGAAGAATAGTTTCGCATCGTAAACGTTTGCTCGTGACAAATATGGAAACTTTCGTATTTAAGAAAGAGCAGGAGACGTAGTCCGACGGAGAGTGGTAGCGAGAGAGTGCGACACGAAGACATACGTAAAGGAAATAGGCAGATGGTGAGAGGGAGAGGGAGAGAGAAATAGATGGAAAAACAATGCGAAGAAGTGTTTACGATTGTACGTCATCGTGGAAGAATAATTACCGTACTGAAGTACGTGAGCCGAAATTTGTAAGAAGAAAATCAGCTCTCAGTCTTCGGTGAGTTGTCAGAATGAATAACACTTAGGTGGAGTGGAAATCGGGTGGGGAAGGAGAGGGTGAAACACCGGTAAAGATGGTTATGCGGATACGAGGGCGTAGGTTAGCTTTATTATGGGGTTATATGAATTTAAATTTGGTGAAATCGTTTGGTGAAAATCGTTTCGGTGATTTAATAGTGATAGTGGAAAAAGTTATTAATGGAAAAACCTAGGGAAATTGTTGACTTACTCGTATTTAAAACTGTATAATAAAGTAGAGGGCGAAAACACCCTTTGGTGTCGTTTTCGTTCCGCCGACAATGAGCAAAGGGATTCTTTTTTTTCATCCAGTTTTTTTTTTTTCTATTTTATTAATATTTATAAGCACTTATAATTATTGCGTGAATTTAGTCCGAAAAAACCAATGGAAACATTTATTATTGTTTAATTATCGTGTATACAAGTTAGTTAATTTTTTAGAAAGAATTTTTCCTTGGTTTCATTGGCCTTATCTGTCTGAAGAACTTTTTCTTAACTATTAAAAAATAAATTGTATTAATGAACAGGTACCATTTACGAAATCATTCATATTTGATGAGTTCTCCTCGTAAGCCTAAAAAAATAAAGCCAGTCGTAGAATTGAGAAGTACAAAAATAATAATTCACCCTCATTAGACCCAATTACGAAAGGAATTTTTCAAAACGCCAAAAAAGTTTCAGACAATAGCCCAAACTGGTAGAATGATCTTTTAAAATGAAATTTTGCTCAGTACCTTATCGTTCTTAAAATATATTGAGACGTACATAAAAATATATTTAACCCTGTTTGACCCTCTTGGGGAATTTCACAAAATTCTAAATAGTCGAACGAGCTTTTTTAAAACGAATACTGGTTAAAATATTCCATATCTTTAGAATCTAACAGATATTGAATAATAGGTACGTAAAAATTTTGACCTCGTTTGTCTCCTTAAGGATGGAACTTTACAAAAGCCAAAATAATGATTTTCAAACATTTATCAGAATATTTGACTTCAGTCATTTAGGGTGGAAATTTGCAAAATCCATGACACAAGTTTTACACTATGGGTCAGATGACCTTCTAAAACAAAAAATTTGTTCAATATGTTATAGGGTATAAAAGGTAGTGACCAATACGTATTTATAAGCAAATTTTATCTCATTTAACAACACTAGCGGTGGAATTTTATAAATTCTAAAAAATAATTAACAAAAACCAGTTTAATATCTGATCGACCAAAAAAGATATTGAAACATACGTAAAAGCACAGTTGTCCATATTTGACTCCCTTAATGGTGGAATTTTAGAAAACCCTCTCCTCGCCAGCACTCACCACATGTTAGGAATATATCGAAAATTTCAGATTATATAATATTAATATGTTATTTGATAATATTAAATGTCTTGTGACGTCCCAAAACGACAGTCACATGTTTGTAGAATTGGTTTAAAATTAGAAATTATAAAAAGGTTAAGATTTTGAAGAAACAGCCCAAGATCGCAGATCGCAAGAAATACTGATATCCTAGATCAGAAAGGGGAAACGGCGTGAAACGAGCTAGCCTACATACTACTTAAAACCATGAGGTCTTGCCTCATGGTACCTCACACAACTCCCCATAATTTATTGTCAAAGGACCTTAATTCAAGAGAACGATCTTTTTTACATTTTGATTATCGATTGATTTGAGCATCATAGTTACCGGTTGTTATAACCAAGTGTTTGAAAATCTTTATCTTTGATGTTGAAGATCCGTCAGTTGAGTAATTCTGGTTTCCATGATGAATCGGAGTTACTAACAAAAGATGTCTTGCCGTTTTATAATCCTGGTTCCGCAACGCGATTATAATAAGCGATGTTAATAAGAACGAGAAGAAAAATGATTCTTTGAATTAAAAAGCACTTTTAATTACCTTTGTACTACTTTATTATTGCTTCGGAAACGTGAACGAAAAACGTATCGATCACTTGGTTGTGTAAAAATGGAGTGTACTATGTGGTGTGTCGATTCTCATCACGCCACTAAGTCCTTATCTTTTAGATCTAACTTGCCTCCACGTCATTATTCTCCTTTAACATTTATCATTGAGTTCCGTCTATTACATTTTATTTTCTGTAATTTTATCTACCGAACATTGTTAAACATAGGAGAACATGGGGAAATTTTTAAGGAGTTGAACTTTAACTGTTGATGACGGAACTCAACGTATTATAATTATAATATGACGAATTTTTATTTACTACTGTGTGAGTACAAAATATAGACTCCACAGTCTTATGATATGATTATTGCACAATTAAATATGAAAATGCAAAATTTTTATAATTTTGAGATAATAGAAAATTCATTTTTTCAAAATAATTAATATCCTTTGTCAAACGATGGATTAAAAAAAAATTCTTCAGCAACGTTGACAACACAATTTTGATCATTTTTGGACACACGAAATTTGCTAATTAGGCTGACGCTATATTAAGGAACGATAGCTATATAGCTCATACATTCATCTAATAATTTAACGGAAACTTCGAAAATTTTTCGTAATTTTTTGGCAATGCATCAAAATATGCAAACTTTGTTTTAGTTCTTTTTTTCTTATAATTTCTTAATATTATGAAAGTCACAAAGTTGGACTAAATTCCAGCGAATCATTTTAATATCTTTTTACTGCAGGTAGCTATCTATACATATATGATTAGTTCCTACCTACTAATTTAAGTTTTTAGAAAACAACTCTTTTTATTAAGTGGCAGAAACATACCAAAATATGTGCATCGTTACCCAAACAATTTTCAATTATTGTACGAAAATAATCATTCTGGTATAGGTACCTAACTCTGAAGGTAGTGTTATGGTGTAGGTAAATACTTGCCTTGAAAGTTTTGAGTTCATCGTACTTACCGTACAGTTGTTTTATGTCAGTAGTTCTCCGTTGACAGGACGTGAATGAAAATGTTTGTGAAAATTGTAAAGTACCTTACTGAAAATTGCATCGTTCAAATGATGCAAATCGACAACTTGCTTCAGGTAATTAGCCTATTATTACACGCGATTCGCAAAAGTTTACAATAAGTATCCAACTTAATTCAAAAGTCAATTTCCGTGCATTGTATTGTTTTTTTTTGTGATACTTGCCTCTGTTGTATTTTCGCAGTGCCATAAACTATAATGGGTATAGGCTTCTGTTCGAGAGAAAAGTGCTTAATGAAGAAATCCCAATAGGCTTAATGTAGCACCATCCCAGGAAATGAAATGTTTATGTCTCGTCTTCCTGCATTTTATGCAAATTAAAAATAAACTGCAGGGTTAAAATTTGAAAAACGAAGTCAGGCAGAACATTCATCATCATCATTGGAACAATTTGGCGAGACGAAGTCGACCAAAAATATTTCATTCAGTGAACTCTTTCGAAACTACGCACTCGAACCTTGAGTTGAAATTGTGACTAAAGACACTCAAACTGTATTGAAGGGGACATGCAGCTACATTAATTTGCATTCATATAATATTTTCTTTAGACTCTTTCAAAATTATTTTCTTCGTGGTTTTAGATTTAATACGTAATAATCAAATTCTCTCACAGCCTAAAACTTCTAAGCTATGTGTATAATATTTTTGTCCATTTTTTCCATGTTTCTATTAAATTATTTTTCCCATTTCCATACACACATCCGTGGACTGGCATCTTCATTCTTCTCATATATTTCATATGTTCAATCGTTCATCTTTTTCACTCTTTTTTTTGTCATTTATTTCTTTCTGTACTTTTCGTCTTTCTTATCTCTCACCCGTTCATTGCACTCTCAGTACTTCATTTTTAGTTGTACTTGCAGTTCATATATGTTTTGTCTATCTTTTAACTCCTGTTTTCTCATCTTCCATGGTTCATGCCTTGGCTACTGCCACAGACTTAGAAATTCAACCAATAGTTAATTTTTCTATGTTCCCACACCAATTATTTTCCCTCTCTTTTTCAACGGACCATTTTACTTTCATATGATTATTAAAAACTGTCTTTTTTCTTTTTCCCACTCGTTTTTATGCTCTGTGTTCGTACACATCATAATTATTACTGTACTCATCTGTCTTTTACAGACTAAATTTTCATACGTTGATCTTTTTGCGTCTTTGAATATATTCACTGGTTTTTATTTTCATATTGTAGGTGTTTTTATAATTATGATGTGTTGATTTTTGTATTAATTGGCAATAGTGTAGTTTTTGGTTTGTAATGTCTGTGGCATCTGATTTAATGGTATTTTAGGTGAGTTTCTCTGCGGTTTTGGAAATAACCAAAATATAGGGAAGTAAGAAATTTTACCCAAGGATGGTTGAAATTCAAGTCAATGGATACGTCGCATACTATTTAGGGTTGGTGGGTGGTAATTCTGTGGCCACCATCCAGTGAAGGTGACTTATCACGAAGTTCTTAGATGTATCAATGGTTGTAAAAGATGTTGTGTGGACTGTAGGGGATTGTCAAATGGACCCGCTGGAATACCACAGACCTATAAGGGGGAAGGTTTTTCATATGTTTTTGGATATTTTACAAATTCAATGGGATAGGCATATTTACAATATCTATTACCCTGCACAAAATTCTTAGTAAATTGAGTCTAACTGGGCTCATATTTTGGCACATTATTTGGGATATAAATGCTTCATATTGGTTACAATTTTCATCTTAATTTTTTTGGAATATCTGGCTGGTTTTTCAGTTTTAAAGTAATATTAATATCTTTCATTAGCTTTAAAGGCCTTTAATTTTTTGGTATAAGTAGGTACCTGCATAACAACTTATATTATGTATATTTTTAACAAATAAATCAATCTAGTTTTTTTTTTGTTTTTTTTAGTATTGTACTATTTACTCAAAGTCTTTAAAATGACATACATAGGCCAAGTTTCCAAAAGCAATCTGTTTTGTGCTGTGTAACATCATCAGATCCCATTCTATTGACCAATTATAATGCTACCTTTGTTGGAAACATTAACTACTTGCCCATCTCTGAAGGTACCTACCAAAAATTTGTCTAAATATAGTCTATTGTAAATTGGTAGAAAATGAGGTAGAGGCAATGGAATCGTCGACGTACTTTATTTTTCTGGTTATATTTTTGTTTATATTGAATTTGGCCAACCTGTAGATATTTCAACAACTTTGCTGCTATTCTCTTGTCACCTACTTCTTGTCTGTTGCTTTTTTAGGTACCTAGATCCATGTGTATTGTTTTCAGATAAATGAAAAAAAAAAAGTAATTATTATGTGTATTGCTGGACCCACCCATATTGGCTTACTTTGAAAGATTATGTTTAACCTATATAGGAATGATTATAATCGTCACCTTGGAACAAAACTAGTGTAAGTCCAAAAATTCAATTTTTGTATTCTCCTTCTGGTGCCCTCTATCATTTAATAAAGCTATCTCAAGTCCATATTGCTTAGAAATTGAAATAAACACCAAATGCATACTATCTTATGTCAGGATGTAAAATAATTTGTACTTCACTATTTTCTAATTTATTTGCGCAGAACTATTTCAAGTCTAAGTTAAGATAGTTTATTTTCTGAGATGAAAGAATTAGTTCATGCGGAAGTAATTTAACTCCACTTTCTTTCGATTAATTTATTTCTCAAGTCAAAAATAAATTACTTTTGAACCAACATTTTTATTCAGTGCTCAGTGCAAAAGTAGCTTATGTGGGATATAAGAAAACTCTGTAAGTTAATTTTATTCAATACTACATCTGAAGTTCCTCAACTTGGAGGAAAATAATAGAATTTTAATTTTTTTGTGAAGAATATCTTTAATTGGTTCCTTTATTAATGTAAGTACTATAATTGTTTCCACATTCCATTGCAATAACTAAAAAATATCAACATTCTGAACTTTCTTTTTACTCTCCTGAAAAATAGTATTTTTAGACTTAGACTAATTTCAGTCTAGGTTGATGATTATGTCAGGACACAAAAAATATGATTTCCTTGCTTATAATTTACGGTGTGTGCCGTCATAATCCACCCTTCACTCGAATAGACGCATATAAACTTTCATCCTCACAGATATCGGCACATGGTCAATCTGGAAGTGCTCCTATACCTCATACTAATGAGTATATGGACACCTAGTATTCATATACAAGCGATTCTAAACTATAGATAGGATAGATGCATTTTCAAGAGTAATGTGTGATCGAGACCTTTGTCTGTCAGTGTTCAGTTTCGATCCCTTCGTTAATTTGTTTGTAATAATTAGTATTTAGGGCTGATAATTTGACCTATTTATCAATTTGAGTGGATATTAATTTTTTTTTTTCAACAGGTAAGTCAACTGATCTCTATATTAATGTTTTTTGCAAAATTGGTGAGAAATCACAAAAAACTGTAGGTAATAAATCATTTTTTCAACATTTTTAAATATGAAATGATTACATTAATAAAAAAAGGTTCAAATTTTATGTCCGTTAAGTTTCAGTTGATTTTATGAAACACGAGCTATTAGACCAGCTTCATTTGCGAAGTGTTTAATAATATAGTTCAGTAAAATCTTATCCACAAAAAAGAACACAAACCTCAACTACATAGAGTTGTTGGGTAAGTCCGCTAAATTAATATATTAAAAGTTGCATCCTTCCACCTCTTTTATTTTTGTGGACGGGGTGTTTATCCCCTAAAATTTAGTTTTCCGCACTTTTTTCTTCGAATTTTGATTTTGTGATAAAAATAAGTGGCAACGTTCAACATAAAGTTTCTTACAAAAAAAAAAAAAAACACATGAAATTTTTTTCGCGGCGCCTCCCTTTTCCTCTAAAGAGTCTGGAAAACAATTATTCTTCAGTGAATGTGTTCAATAATACTATATGAAAGATATAACTCGTAATATTTTCATACTATAAAAATAATTCATAAACGCAATACAAATTTTCCAATAATCCACCCCCAACCATGACCCTTTCTTACAAATAAAGGTTACATACCGCTGTTTACCCAACGTCCCCTATTTGAATTTGGTTGTTTTCAAGCTTCCTTGGAAGGAAAAGGGGCATTAAACGAAAAACTATGAATGTGGAGGGATGGTAAGGAGTTATAGAAGCGGAATGGATGGGTAGAAAATATGTATTGGATTTACGAATTATCTACGTAGTATGATAATTACGAGTTATATATTAACCCATATTATAATTCAGTTATCTGGTGAACTTCAACCGGTCTTCCTGCTTCCATACAACTCCCTTTCAGATCGCAAGTGAATTGCTGATTCTGAGATATCATTTTGTGAAATTTTATTAAATCTTTCGAGACGTTAGATAGTTGCGATAATTTTTACGTGATTGTGAAGACTAAAATTTATTTCGTATTGAAACAGACATATAATATCAATATTGTTCGTCTTCATCGGAACTATTTTTTTATTTGTAGAAAAAAGGCGGTATATTATACGATTCGAAATGGCTTCGTTGAATAAAAAATTTGCATGTTTCACCAATGTTCTCCAAAATGTTTTTGCAATAAATTTTCGTCTCGATCGCTGCATTTTTTCGGGTTTTGGAGAGATTTTTGGACGAACGATCATTGAATTTTTTTTTTTTTTCAACAGATTTTTCATAATGGTTTTATGCCTGATTTGAGCGTATGTTTAATTAAAATTAACACAGCTTGGCGTTCTTTTGAAAAAAAAAAAAAAAAAAAACTTATCATTGAAGCCGGCTAGTTTGAAATGCCACCTCCTAGTTGTAGTCCATGCTTTGGAAAGTGAATTTTTTCAGTCGCCCAGGAATCGCACAATCTGTTTCTGAAAGGGAACAATAGAACTTCAAAAAGCGGAAAAGAAAAAGAATTCAAAAGAACGCTCAGTTTTAACTCTTCTAAACACACAAATATAGTACCGATTTCAGATTCACCATAATGTCAGAAGGCCAGAAAACAAAAAGCAAAGAAAAATCAACAAAAAAAAACTAAAACTTATCCAAAGTTCGCAATATTGCAACACTCTTTCTTTTTCATCTGAAATTTTTGCTGTCTTTTACGTTTTTTTTTTTTTTTTTTCTCACAAATTCACTCTTTTAACTCGCAGTTCCACTTCAACGGTGTTTCTCAACATCTTTGTTCTTGCCACTAACTGTCCATTCGTATCAAAAGTCGGCCTTTTATCTCTTCCATCTTTTTTATATTATATTTTCTGTTTCTCGTTTGTAGATTTTCCACTTTTTATCTCTTTTTGTCGTTTTCATTTTCACGTTTTAGGCTTTCTTCCTTTTGTTCTGTGGCGTTGCTTTTTCTTTGGTATATATTAATTTTTTTTTTCTCTTAGTTTTTATTCAACTTAACTGAAAGTAAAAGTGTTTTTTTTATGTGACTTTTATGTCTATTTTGCTACGTAAGGTATTTCTGTGGCCTGGATTAACATACTCATCTCATCAAAGAACATACATTCACTGCTTTAGAACTTGAAAAGAGTTAAACGGAAGAACATTAAATACCTACTGTTGTAAGTTATTAAACGAATGTTTAACCGAGTAGGTACGTAGGTAGTTATTATTAGCCTATTATTAGGTAGAATACCGATACCGAAGGAAGTACCTATCCTGTTCCTTGAATTAGTTACAATCTCAACAACGTTTTTTGATAATTTGTTTTTTGAGGTTTGGCTAATGGTAACAAGTTCATTTTAAGTGGCAGTAATTTTCAATTGTCATTTTTTCTGAAAATTCTTAAAAGTTTTT